>OY282643.1:13390397-14607897 GCA_958299015.1 Tetanocera ferruginea
AACCTTACCATCTATTCATATTAGTTGAAGATAGCGTTATCAAATCCAGTCTTTTTTCATTTCTAGACGCCACTTGCAGTTTGTTAGTAGTATTTCAAAAGTGTACGTGCAAGTTTAAGCCAAAGAAAAGAAAAACTTGAATTCAAAGCCATCTTCAATAGAAATGAAGAAAATACATATAAAACTTTGGGAAAAAAAACAGAGATTGAGGAATACCAATGGGTGTACCAGAAAAATGGGTTTTTAAGTAGAACAACTGGAAGAGGAAGGCAAAAACACAATTCATCTCTACAAACGCAAAGGAAAATAGGTCGAATAATCAACGAAAATCCAAAAATATCTGCAGCAGATGAAGCAAAATAAGTCAATGAACACGATATTGTTCAGGTACATCCATAAATATTACGAAAGTTTTTGCGTTCGGAAGGCTTAAGAGGGTATTCACCATGAAACAAGCCACTGTTATCAGCACAAAATATTAAGAAGTGGTTGGAGTAAGCCAAAGAGTATGTTACGAAGCCAGTATAGTTTTGCAACTAATTGAAGTTTACAGAAGAGTCAAATTCAATTAATTTGGATCCGACGGACGGGATTTTGAATTAAGAAAGACACCCACAACGTTGAATCCCAAAAATGTTAATAAAACTGTCAAACACGGTGGCGGCAGTGTTATGATAATGTATGCGATGGGAGTTAATGGTGTTGTAAAGTTTCAGTTTGTTGAAGGCATGATGAATAAATTTGATGGTTAAAATATTTTAAGGGAAAATTTGTTTCAAACAGCCGCAAAATTGGAAATTGACTACAATTTCACTTTGTTCATAACAAAGATCCAAAGCATTCCTTGCTTGTGGTTAAAGAATGGCTTCTGTACAACTGCAAAAAAGTGCTAACCCATCCTGCTCAAAGTCCCGATTTAATCCCAATTGAGCATTTTTGGGTTCATATAGAAAAAAATTGTTAAAAAAACACAAAATGTACTCCAAAACATATGGACGTCAATAACCCCTGACATCACACAAAGTTTGTCCCTATCAATGCCAGAAAGGTTACAAACCGTTATAGCTGCTACGAAAAACCAAAAAAAAATACTAGTTTTAAAAAAGAATACCGTAAACTCTTTGTTTTTTGAAGAATTTTTTAAATGTACAATTTTTTTTGGCCCTTTTTGTTTTCTGTTAATTTTTTAAGGAAAAGTACATTTTCATAATTTTTGATGAAACTATTTGAAAAGAAAATAGAATACAGAATATTTTTCCATTTTATTTTATATCAGTAGTGAACATATTTTCAGAGATAATACAACAAAAACAGAATTTTCTTTCACACATGCAAGAAAATTGTTTCGTTGGAGGCAGCAAATTTTGGGAGCGTTTCATGAATAATTAAAAAAAGGACATTCTCATGTTTTTCTAGTACAATAATATAAGTAAGTATCACCTGGGAAATTCGTCCAATTTTTTTTTTTTTGCCTTTTTATAAATACTAGTACCGTCTGGAGTACGACCTTATTTTGTTTGCTAATTTAATTGATTGATTAGAGATCAATTGATTAGAGATATAAAGCTATTCAAAGAAAGCTATCAAGAAACTATTTTTGAATTTTATAATTTTTTTTATATATACACTGAGGGAAAAATGTGTTAAAATTAAAAGAAATTGTGTTCATATCTAACGAATCTGTTTTTGAAATAGAGCTTAAAACAAATTCATTAAAATTAAATACAACTGTTTTTAAAGTAAAAATCAAAACAAACGTTTTTGTTTTTAAAACAATGTTTTTGTTATGAAAAGCAAATTTAAAACAAAAATTTTAAAATTTAAAACAAATATTTTAATGCATATTTTTTTGATGCCATTTTTTAGCTTTTCCAAGTTTTTAGCATCAGATTCACAACCAGCTATCCCGGGCCCCTCCGAATACCAAATGTTAACTACATTCGATGGAGTTTGCATTTGAAATATTTTTATATATAATTTTACTTTTTATTTTATGATATGTTGGATATTTTTCAAAATTATTCAAAAAATTCAAAAATTGACATTGTATTCAAATTTTTGTTTGTTTTTTCAAAGAAACAATAAGAGAAAATTAAAATTAAGAAAGGAGTTTATAGGCAGTTAAAAATTAAACACACTTGTTTTAAATTTTGTTTTGTAGAAACGCAAAGGCCTTAAATTTCTATTTTAAAATTTTTTGTTTAATTTTAAAGTATGTTTTTTTTCTCAGTGTAGAAAAATAAAATTTAAAAAAACTTCAAGTTTTTAAAAAAACTTTTTTGAATATCACGAACAATTTATTAATTTATGGCGGTTTCGTTTCTACCAAAAAATGTTGCCTTTTCATTACCCTTCCATTTTTTCGTGTTCGATTCTAAAATAAGTGCAAATGGGTGAGTAAATTCTGAGTTCGTTTCTTAAAATGCCACACTCACAAAAGGCAAAAAAGGCGCATTTTCTGCCCTGCAAAATTTTCCATAGGAGATGGTTGCATTGCATACCAGTTGTTCTTAAAACAACAATATTATGATATGCGTGCGTTAGACAAGGATGGTAATATTCGTTTATTATGTGTTGAAATTTACTGAGTAGGCAAAAACATGCACAGGGTTGCGGGCAACATTAAAAACATTTTGCACCGCGACAAGGTACCATTGTTTTGGTAGAAACGAAAAAGCTTTAAGTGTCAAGACAAAATTAATTCACCTCACATACACTTCGAAAGAAAATCAAAAATGACGGCTTAAGTTATTCTCTTTTTACTAAAAAATCATTTTTACACCCTTATTTGAAAAAAAATCGAATTTTATGGTTCCTTTTCTAAAATATATAATTTAATTATGAAAAAACTAACCTTAAAATTTTTATAAATGTTTCAGTTAATCTTAAGACAAAAAGACTATAAATGAAATCTATTTAAAAATTGCAGAGATATTGTTTGCCAATTCAGAACATTAAATTTGAGACAGTTTTTTCTGTCTCTTGGCATTTAGTTGAAATACATGCTAAAGACCTAACGACAATATTAAGAAAATTTCTTACAAATACTTTTGGTTGGAGCTTCACAGTGTAAGTGATAACGTTTGAATGAAAACTTAACAAACTTTTACAAATAATTTTAAAAATTATTAAATTAAATGCAAAAAACCAAAGTTTTTTTTAAAATTTTAACTCTTGATAAAAAGTCAAATTCGAACAATTAAAATAAAATCCCAACCAAATTTCAAATTGAAAAAATAGCTAGTTTTTTCAATAAACATTTTATTTCTCTCTAAGAAGGTTTAATAACTCTTCATCAGATAAATCATGTATACAGACTAGAGTGTATTGAAAATCTGACCCCCAATTCCGGTACCAAAATTAAATAGTACATGAAAAATCCTTTACATTGGTGTAATTTTTTTTTATTTGGACCAATTTTGGCGTCCCCCGAATTGCATTTTTGTGCTTTTTTTATCAACTTTCGTACTGGAGACCCATTAAAGGTTGATTTAAAAAGAAAATCAAGCTTATCAATAAAGTTCTCTCACATAAAAACACAGAATTGCAAATTTTCATCCCTGTTGATAAATGCTTTGATGAGATTAAACAGTTTTTTGCAAAGTGAATCTACTTGTTACTGGTTTAATATTTAATATTTTAAGTTTTAGCATATTAAGCTCGTCACAGAGGCGTCAGTGGCTGCTGCTTCTGCAGAACGAATAAAAATAATGTTTTCTGTGTTGAAGGGCCGTACAAAAAGGCCGAAATTCGAAACAAAAAGCGATTTTTAGTCCTTTATAGGATCTAACTATATTGGTTAACTGTTATAGTTTCAAAAAATACGTAACTTTTGAAATAAGCAAACCAAAAAAAAATTCATAAAAACGTTCATCAAAACGATCAAAAAATAAAAAAACATCAAATATTAAACAAGTAACAAGAAGATTCACTTTGCAAAAAACTGTTTTATCTCGTCAGAGCATTTGTCAACAGGGATGAATACTTGCAGTTCTGTGTTTTTATATGAAAATAATTGTTTGATAAGGTTGATTTTCTTTTTAAATCAACCATTAATTGGTCTCCAGTACAAAATTTGATAATAAATGCACAAAAATGCAATTCGGGGGACGCCAAAATTGGTTCAAATAAAAAAAAGTACACCAATGTAAAGGATTTTTCATGTACTATTTAATTTTGGTACCGGAGTTGGAGTCAAAATTTTTCCCATACAAGTCGATACACTCTAATGTTCATTGAAATTTCTGAATATTGTTTTACGTTTGTATGAAAATTTTATTAATTCTGAAATTTTATTTTGAATATTAAACAAAGTTTTACCTTAAAAACTCAAAACGTAATTCTTATTAAAAGATTAACTTTGGGTATTGAAATATAGATATTTTCAAATTTATAATTACTAATAACTTTTGTAACTTAGCTTATAATTCAGGACACAGGATCATTTTTAACGCATTTTGCAGTGTTTTGCAACTTTGAAGCTCTATAGCGTAACACAATTTGGAGCTTTTCCAACACAATGAAAGAATGTCATGTAACTCCCTTTAATGAAAGTGGAGGGTAACGTGATATACCAAGTGCAGATAATGTGATATACCAATATCATATAACCCGAATAATGTTCAATCTATTGTTTTTTGAACCAAAATTATAGAAAAATTATTTTATTGAAAAGAAAAAATGTTGTTTTAGTTTTAATGATGTTGTTGTTGATACAATTTTATTATTTTAGTGAAATTTACATAAAAAAAACAAAAATACAAACAAAATCAACTAAATTCAAATACGCATGTAAAAATTTAAAATGAATGGAATGAATGGACTAAATCACAATAGCCGGTTTAAAAAATAATGAGGTTATTTTTGTAAAATACACCTTATCATTTGTGGCTAAATTTATTTCAACAACAACAAATTTATCTATTTCAGCTCACAAGTCGGCTTAATATATTGTAATTCACTAGCAAAGCGTACGAAACAAAAAATATCAACTACACCGATCAAACAATTTTACAGCAATGAGAGCAAAAATAGCGAATGAGATGTTCACATGTTTATTCTTGCTAAAAATTGTGTATTTAACAAAATATGCATGTATATCACATTACCCGACTATATCACAATACCCGAAGTAACTCTATATAAGGAGTTCTGTAGATTGTGCGTGCAAGGATTCGATCATCAATTCTCTATAACTTTTACCAAAAATAACAGCTTTTAAAAAAAATTAAAATTATTTCAAAAAAAAATTATCGCCACAAAGTTTTTACAAAAGTCAAAACTAACATAGTAATGAGCACCGTAAAACAAAAACTCAATTTTTATCAGCAAATTCAACTTTCAATGCAATGTTCTCGAAAAAAAGCAAATTTTTTATTATTTTGAATGACGAAGTTTTTTTCTTTGTACAATAATCCCTACATCCGCCACGACACTATTTTTCCTGAGAGCAGCTTACTTTTTTAAAAAATTGACTTTTCTCCGACTGGTTTACAAGTAATCGCAGTCAAATAAGTTAACTCGCTGTTCCTGTATTTAGTAACACAGTGAGACGAAAAAAAATCGTAATATAAAAAAAAATTGCATGCAATAAAAATTTCCTTTATTTTTGGCTAACTCAATTTTTGCTGTCACCTGGTTCGTAAAAGGAAGCATCTTTTGACTGCCTCAATACAAACCAGCTCAACGATGCCACAAGTCCGTTTAGAATGTGTCGACACTGTTTGTTAGCGCAACCATTACGAGAAAGATAAAACGTGCCTCATCACTACAATAACAGTGCTAAAACCAACCAGATCGACATCTATTTAAGTCATTTTTAGCCATTTTATTGATTTCAAAAACCATAACAAAAAATGGTGTTGCGACATTTTCTGCTAGTAAAATGACCAGAGGGAATTTGTTAAAAGAAATTTTCTTCGTAATGAACGAATAAAGTCCAGATTAAGTAGCAATTCAATTCCATAACAACACTTGAGTATGATAGCTTTCTTTGTCTGATTGCTATGATTGCTAATTTCGGATGCGGACTATTTATCAATATAAAGTACAAGGAATACTCGTTGCTCGGCTGGTCGATTATATCGACCGTAAAGGTCAGTCAGGCAGTGGGTTTTTTGAGCAAGTTTCGTTTTGCAAATAAATTTGTATAATTTTATGGTATTCTTGTGTTACAAATTGATCCATTATAATGCAATTTATACAATTTTCTCGACAACATTTTTATAGATGCGAGACAAGCACTAAGAAGAAGACCATTCATATCTGAAAATTGTGAAAACATTTGTGATAAACGAATATTTGAGTAGAACAAACAAACATGCATACAAATTCAAATTCAAATTCAAATTCAAATTCAAATTCAAATTCAAATTCAAATTCAAATTCAAATTCAAATTCAAATTCAAATTCAAATTCAAATTCAAATTCAAATTCAAATTCAAATTCAAATTCAAATTCAAATTCAAATTCAAATTCAAATTCAAATTCAAATTCAAATTCAAATTCAAATTCAAATTCAAATTCAAATTCAAATTCAAATTCAAATTCAAATTCAAATTCAAATTCAAATTCAAATTCAAATTCAAATTCAAATTCAAATTCAAATTCAAATTCAAATTCAAATTCAAATTCAAATTCAAATTCAAATTCAAATTCAAATTCAAATTCAAATTCAAATTCAAATTCAAATTCAAATTCAAATTCAAATTCAAATTCAAATTCAAATTCAAATTCAAATTCAAATTCAAATTCAAATTCAAATTCAAATTCAAATTGAAAATGAAATTGAAATTGAAATTTCAATTGAAATTGAAATTGAAATTGAAATTGAAATTGAAATTGAAATTGAAATTGAAATTGAAATTGAAATTGAAATTGAAATTGAAATTGAAATTGAAATTGAAATTGAAATTGAAATTGAAATTGAAATTGAAATTGAAATTGAAATTGAAATTGAAATTGAAATTGAAATTGAAATTGAAATTGAAATTGAAATTGAAATTGAAATTGAAATTGAAATTGAAATTGAAATTGAAATTGAAATTGAAATTGAAATTGAAATTGAAATTGAAATTGAAATTGAAATTGAAATTGAAATTGAAATTGAAATTGAAATTGAAATTGAAATTGAAATTGAAATTGAAATTGAAATTGAAATTGAAATTGAAATTGAAATTGAAATTGAAATTGAAATTGAAATTGAAATTGAAATTGAAATTGAAATTGAAATTGAAATTGAAATTGAAATTGAAATTGAAATTGAAATTGAAATTGAAATTGAAATTGAAATTGAAATTGAAATTGAAATTGAAATTGAAATTGAAATTGAAATTGAAATTGAAATTGAAATTGAAATTGAAATTGAAATTGAAATTGAAATTGAAATTGAAATTGAAATTGAAATTGAAATTGAAATTGAAATTGAAATTGAAATTGAAATTGAAATTGAAATTGAAATTGAAATTGAAATTTAAATTGAAATTGAAAATGAAATTGAAATTGAAATTGAAATTGAAATTGAAATTGAAATTGAAATTGAAATTGAAATTGAAATTGAAATTGAAATTGAAATTTAAATTGAAATTGAAAATGAAATTGAAATTGAAATTGAAATTGAAATTGAAATTGAAATTGAAATTGAAATTGAAATTGAAATTGAAATTGAAATTGAAATTGAAATTGAAATTGAAATTTTTTTGCGTATCATTTGTAAAGAATGACTAAACAAGCACTTAAATAAGAGAAAACAAAAAAGCACAAAAATAATACGTTTATAACAAACTGACCCTTATTTATGTTTTTATTTTCTTCTTCTGATTATTTGTATAGGATAAGAAATAAAAATTATAAATCAACAAAGGATATGGGAAAAAAAAATTGATAAGGATATTAAATAAGCAGATGCCAAAAGATTGCGAGAATATATTTAATAAATGCATAATTAAATCGTTTATAATATTTTGTACTGACATTCTCAAAGAAACCGAAATCAGAATAAGAAAGAATGCGACAAAATAGCTAAAAAAAAATGATAATAATGTTGTCTTATATTTACTGTGTGGCGGCATGCCGTAGAATCAATTTTCTTACACAATTATTCAAAAAAAATGTAAGCAAGCTATGATTTGCAAAAATAAAAAAAAAAATTAGAAGTAGAACTTTACAAAAGCAATAACAAGAATAAAACAATCAAAACAAAAGACAAAATATACTGTTTCAGGTATTGCTTCTAGGCTAAAAAAGCGTTTGACAAAAGCTGCCTGGCACATTCTTCCTGCTATACAAACAAAAAAGCAGCTGCTTTGCTATTTTAGCTGCTTGCTTTTTTATCGTGGCTTCAGCATTATTCTAGCTGCTGTGGCTTATTTCGCTATCGCTGTCTGCCTAAAGGCTTGTTGTTCTTATTGTTGCTGTTGCTGTAACCAAGAATCGATTTTGTTTCAAAATAATCACAAGGACTTAACATAATTTAGCCTAAGCGGCATTGAGGCAAAAAGAAAGAACGTTTAACATGCTTGTTGCATGGCATGAACGGGGTGTATTGAACCTTAGATTCAGCCAAACGCACTTCGTTTGTTCATCAGCAACGCTGACAAAAATTAATTGAAATTCATTTTAACGGATTTGCCAAATCAAATAACATCTACAGAGAAAGCCTGTCAGCGACAGAAAGTGTAAAAGTATTTCGCACAGCATGAGTTGTAAGGACGTCTCTGTATGAGACAGTTAGGAATTTTTCCCAACAATTAATCTTGAAACTTGAGGTTAAATTTAAATTTTAAATGATGTTAAAAAACATTCCAACATTTAGTAACCCAAATAAGCTGTGTAAAGCAATCGAAAGAGTGATCAAAGAAATTCTTAAAAATTTAATACAAAAGCATGACAGCAGGAAAATGTACTGAACTGTAATGAAATGAAATGTGCTTTTAAGGCAGGCGTGAATAAAAGTTTTGTCAGCTTACTTTGTTAAATTCCACGCTGAGATGAAGCTAAGCATAAATAAGTAAAATGGGCGTGATCTGATGAATTGTTTTTTACTGCAAATTTGAGTCATGTTTTTAATATAAGCTGCTTAACATTGCCTACGGCTGCTGAGCTTTTGTATCAACCGAACATACTTATGTTATAACAAGCAATCCTTTTTTAAATGTTTTTTGTGCAGTTTGGTTAAAACTTTTCGTTTTTTCTTTATTTAAGGTTTTAAAGCATTTTTATGAGTTAAAAATTTTTGTCCAAATTTTTTTTACTAATAATAATAATAAAGTTGATAATAAAATGTAAAAGTTAGTGTTGTTTTTAAAAGTGCACAAAAAATATTTAGCCAAAATTAGGTACACTGCCTTAATCTTTCTGTAAATACTCTACAAGAAATTCAAAACTAGGAAGAAAAATGCACAAAAATAATTTATTCACTTACTTTGCTCACACAGCGTATCTCTGTCGGAGCAATACAAGTGTTCAAATGACCCAAAGGTTTTTGATTTGTTATCCATGCATGTAGTTTTTGGCCTCAAAAGTTTTTTGTGGAATTTAAGTTAGAAAAACGTTTGGAAGAAATTTACTGCTTCGTGGATAAAAATAGTCCCGGTCATTCACCTTTACCTCTCAAGAAGTTACCTCAAGGTATTTATGAATTATTTTCTTTAAACTTTTGCCAAATTAACCCTTTTTATCATTTTTAAATTTCTTTTGCCTGTCAAATGCTTTTAATTCTTTTTCTTGTATCTTTTTTTTTTACTTCTATGGTTTCTTTGATCTAATTTTACTTTTCTACTTAAGCTATAAAAAATTCTTTACTTGCATAATTTTTTCTAGTTAGGTTTTTGTACCCATTTCAGACATTTTACTCATTAAAGAAATTTAAGAATTATATTTAGTCTGTGCTTTTAAGTTTTGCTTTGATCAATTCCATGAATATTGTTGATATAAAAAGACGTTCCGCAAAAAATTCTTCGAAATAAAAATTACATATGATAAAAATATACCTAAGCTTTTACCTTCCTCCAGGTAATACTGGCGCAATGTATGATTAAAATATTGTCAACTGGCACATGTAGACATGACAACGCTGCACAGTGTAACGATGTCTATGGGATGAGGGAGAAAAATAGAAGAAGTTGTTGTAGGAACATGAAATTTGGCATGTACCATTATTTCATAAATAAAACATACCACACATTTTATCATTTATAATTTTTTTCAAGATCGGCTACGCCCTGTTAGGGCATGTACTGTATTTGTTTTATTTTTATCATAAATATATTATATTTTTATGATAATAAAAGCTTTGTAGTCGGAGCTAATCTTTGTCATTAAATCAGGATATTTTTACCATCCCTGCCCTAATTTCAACCTTTTTTGATTAATTTTAGCTTAAAAGTAATTTTAAAAGTTTTGCATACATAAACATTCTCAATCTACTGTTTGAGTGAGCTTGCAAAACTGACATTGAATATGTTATTGTGTGTTGCAGCTTCACAAAAAAACTGATTTTATTAGCGCCGACTTCGAAGCTTTTATTATCGTAAAAAAAATAATATATTTATGATAAAAATTAAACAAATTGGGAAAAGTTTAAATAATAAGACTTCCAATATAATAAATATAAATATAATATAAATATAAATATAAATAAATTATCAGATTTTACCACGATTAATAGGAAAAGTAATTTAAAATTATTTTTAACTTTGTGGTGATTTTGAAGTAGGTTTTTTGTTTTTGTTAAAAAGTTTTTATTTCTTCTTCCTTTTTTGAGCATATGATAAATTTTAGGAAAAGTTTGTAAACACAATTATTTAAGGTCATGATTTAAAAAATGTTTTTTTTCTGTCGTTTCTTATTCTTTACTCTTTTGAATTTTTTAATACATTTGCAAGAATTATTAAGGAAAATTTCAAATATTTCACTATTTCATGGCTTGTTGGTTACTTTCAATTTCTACCTCCTTATAATTTTTATTAAAGTGTCATGCCCTATTTTGAATACCGCCTATGTACTTTATTGATCATACTTTAAAATAAACCAACCTTGCCCTGCACCAAATTTCAGTTTCCTAGCATCAATATTAACCGATAAACAGTATTTCCTTAAAGTGCCTCAAGCTATTTATAATCTCTCCCACCTTTTTAATTATTCTACCAACCCACCTGCCAAATATTAGTATCTAAGTTTCAATATTTACTGAAATGCAGTGTTTTTCTAATTGTGACACGCCTCTTTGTTGATTCTAATCTACTTTCTTGATTGTGTTTTGTTATAAATCTACCTATTCTTGTATGGATTTCAATACCCTAGTGTCAATATTGACTGAGATATAGTGTTTTTTTTTTAATAGTGACACGCCTCGTTGTCGAATTTCGCCAACTTTGTCATAGTGTTTTCAATAATTCTACCCATTCTTACAATGAATTTGATCACCCTTGTGTCAAAATTATACCATTATTTTTCAAACACTGCCATACCTCTTTGTCGAATAACGCCCACTTAATTGACCGTAATTTTTTATAATTGTACCAACCCTTGCATTTTTGTTAGATGCCAGTACCCTAGTGTCAATACTTACTGAGATACAGTGTTTTTCTTATAGGGACACGCCCCTTTATCGAATACCACCCACATTATTGGCAGTAATTTCTTATACTTGTGCCTGCCTCTGTACTAAATTTTAGTATTCTAGTGCCAATATTAATCGAGATACAGTGTTTATTTTTAATAATGCCACACCCCTTATGGAATAACGCCCATTTTTTTACAAAAGTTTGTACTTATTGTGCCTACCGCTGTAATAAATTTCTGTACCCTTGTGTCAATATTATTCGAGACACAGTAATTGTCTTATATTGCCACACCCCTGTATCGAAAAACGCCCACTTTCTTGATAAAGATTTTCAATAATTCTGACTACCTCTGTTCAAAATTTCAGTACTCTAGTGTCAATTTTAAACGAAAAACAGAGTTGTTCCAATATTGCCAAACCCTTTTTTATAACAACGCCCACTTAAGTGATTGTAGTTTTTAATATTTGTGCCTGTTCTTTTAATTTTACAGTGAGTTTTATTACCTTAGTGTCAATATTTACTGAGATACAGTGTTTTTCTTATAGCGACACACCCTTTGTCGAATACCGAACACTTTTGTAAACGGGCACCTCCGCGTTGATGGTCTCTATATGTTGCAAAAAAATCACGGCAACCGGGCAAGTAATCGATGTACATATATTCACAAAAAAAGAAAAAACAGAGAAACCAACCAACGAAAAAAAAAACAAATTGGCCATTTCAGCCCTTGAAAGGACTTTGACCGAGCTTCTTATGATCAATTGTGTTGTGTGTGTTATTAAATGTTTGCACACAATTGACCGAGAACTGGACCTACATGTTTTATGCCGACTCCAAACGGCTAAAGTTCATGTTCTAAAGAAGCTTTACATGTCATTATTTACTCCCTGAGGTTGCCATTGTCTGCAGAGAGATGGTGACCGATCAGAAAATTTTTTTTTATTGAAAAAAACTTTTTCGCCGCGGCTGGGGATCGAACCCGGGTTCCGAGCATGCTAAGCCACACACTTAACCTGCATGCCACGGTCAACCAACCAACCAACGAACCTCTTCTTTTTTGAAGTCGGTTAAAAATAAGAGAAAACAAGTAAAGAAAGTCTAAAGTCGGTCTAGGTCGACTATGAAATACCCTAAACCTACTTTACCAAAAATAAATAATATTATTGTAAATGGGCGTGTCCGTGGGCGGATGAAGCCTATATTTTATATGCATTTAAATGTTGATGAAAAATTTACACATACCAAGTTTTATTCCTGTAGCTCACAGTTAAGAGGTGGGAGGTGGAAGTCACTATGGGAGGTGGGCGTTTTCATCGACGGATTACTCCCAATTTTTTAACACACCTTAGTTTTGGTATAATATACATACGTACCAAATTTGGTTTCTATGACAAACATAACGTTATTTAATGAGTTTTAAGCTTTTTGGGTTGTATGGGAGGTAGGCATGTCCGTGGACGGATGACGTCCATTTTTCAAAACCATCTTTGTCTTGTCATAAAAAATATATGTGCCAAATTTTAGCTCTTTAGGGTAAACACAGGCTTATTTATTGCGTTTTCAATTTTGGGGTTGTATGGGAGGTGGGCGTGTCCGTGAGCGGATGACGTCCAGTTTTAGAAGACGTCTTTGTGTTTGTATAAAACACATACATATGAAGCTTTATTGTTGTGGGTTAACTATGAGCTGAGTTATGCATTTTTCAATTTTCGCGTTGTATGGGAGGTAGGCGTGTCCGTGGGCGGATGATGTTTATTTTTCAAAACTATCTTTCTTTTGTTATAAAAAACAGATGTGACAAATTTTAATTCTGTAGGTTAAACAGCGGCTTATTTATTGCGTTTTCAATTTTTGGGTTGTATGAGAGGTGGGCGTGTACGTTAGCGGATGACGTTCATTTTTCAAAAACATATTTGTGTGGATATAAAACACATACATACCAAATTTTATTGTTGTAGGCTTATTATGAGTTGAGTTATGCAGTTTTAAATTTTTGCGTTGTATGGGAGGTAGGCGTGTCCGTGGACGGATACCAAAAATATTCAATAGTGCAGATCGTTGGGTGCATGTGACTAGGTCAACTCACGTGGTGACGCTGATCAAGAATATACATTAGAGCGTATCACCAAAACTAACCTATTTTTGACCCCGCCTCAATCGTTAGATATTTGAAAGACATTTTCGAAAAAAATATTTTTTTTTATTTTAAAGTGGTCCCTATGGTGCTATTTTGGTTTTTTCGTTATATCTTCGGTGTTTCTTGTTCGATCCGAAAGATTTTATATCTGTGCGTTTGTTGGTGTTATCCAAATATTTTCTTATGTTTTTTTTACCTCAAATTTTTTTTTTTCTACTGATTACACAATCGATATTCGTTCCTGCCATATTATCCTGCTCCAAAAAGTCCAACAAATTACAGCTTTGAAAAAATCATTATAACCATGGGAAGAAGTGAAATCGAAAAAATGGATTTTAGAAGCACTTCCGACCTATTTTGCAAAAAATAACACTGGATCATAATAAAATTTTTTTTGAATTTTCGAAATCTTTTCGGGATTCAATTTGGCTGTAACGCTGGCAACTGTCAAGTTTCGCGAAAATGTGCCCCAATCGATTTTCGTCAGTGACTGTTGTGGCCGACTAATATACTATTTGAACGAAACGCTCCGTGTTTTGCGAGTGGCAAAGATAATCTGTCGAAAATAAAACGTGATAAAAACGGATTAAATTATGACGTCAACATTACATCATTCAATTATTAAACTAATGTTTTCTGTGGTGCTCATCTGGAATTTTAATGATTTCGTCTGAATACTGTAGATCAGACAGTTGGTCTTGCTTGTAAAACTGGAGACATGGCGGCTCAGTGATCTGAACTCTTGACCAGTCGATCATTTCAGTTTCGCAGTATATATTTTCTGTGAATGCACTGCGTTTGACTTTTAAATTATGCTGAAGAAACAACGCGTGTTCCACCCCATTTCGTTTTGTTGGTAATTTTGTTCTGTCAAAGTCGCGCTAACGGAAATGTATTTTGTTTAAATTACGTATTTTTGCACGTTGCATGCGAACTAAAGCTCGATTTTATTGATCACTGAAAAATACCGATTAACTTTTTGATATGAAGTGACCACTACAGCCACCTTAAATCCGAATTCTGGAATCTTAAATCTGAATTTCCGATTTCGAAAATTAAAAAAAAAATTTATTATGATCCAAAGTGTTATTCTTTGCAAAATAGGTCGGAAGTGTTTCTAAAATCCATTTTTTCGATTTCACTTCTGCCCATGGTTATAATGATTTTTTCAAAGCTTTAATTTGTTGGACTTTTTGGAGCAAGATAATATGGTAGGAACAAAGATCGATTGTGTAATCAGAAGAAAAAAAACACATTTGAGGTAAAAAAACATAAGAAAATATTTGGATAGCACCAACAAACACACAGATATAAAATCTTCCGGATCGAACAAGAAACACCGAAGATATAACGAAAAACCAAAATAGCACCATAGGGACCACTTTAAAAAAAAAAAAATTATTTTTTTCGAAAATGTCTTCAAATATCTAACGATTGAGGCGGGGTCAAAATAGGTGTATTTTTCTGCCATACAAGGTGATACGGTCTAATATACATATATACTTTTCTATACCGGACTCGCTTCGTTCTATGCGTTACAAACGTTTCCACAAAGTTAATATACCCTCACCTTTCAGGTTTAGGGTATAATTACTGACTGTCATCAGCGTAGTTCGCTGAGTCACTCGTCACTCGTTGAATCAGAGAAATCGAGATCAGAAAAGTTATTAATTGTGTCAGCTTTCAGATCGTGATCTTCATTAAAAATATATTCATCTATTTCATTATCATGTTTATTTTTATTTTTTAATATTTTTCTTTGAGAAGATATTAACCCTTAAATGGACACATAGTTTTTTAAAAATGGTCATCAAACGTTACTTATGATATTTTTTTTTTTGAGACTAGATATTTAAATTCCGATTTTAGTTTTGTGTTTATAGTTTATTGAATGTTCAGAATTATCTGAAAACAAGAGAATTAAAATAAGTCGGCATACACCGACGTGCACAATTTGGGTACATTTTGTTTTGTAATAGGAACACAAATGTTTAAATACGAACTTTTTTGTGTGTCGGCATCAGAGAACTGCAACGGGTAGCTTTTTTGAGACTCTGAGTAGATCCGAAAAAAATGAGTCCAAAAACCTACTCAACCCTAACCGCACGCAACCCTATTCATACTCACTTTCACGAAGCTGCAATGCGGCGGCTCAAATAAATATGAGTATACTCAATCACAAGTCGGATCGGGCAAAGATCGGGTTTTTCGGTTCATAAATACTTATGGTTGTTGTCGTCTTGCTGATATTCATCATACTTACCCAAGAACTCATAATCGACAAAAACACCCGAATCACTCGGTTCATTCTGCCACTGATGTGAAGCAGAGCGCAGATGAGCGCAGCAGTGAGAAGTAAACCAGTTTTTTGTGTGTAACAGAAACACGTGTTCTTTTTTATTTTTTTATTTTGTTTGTTTTATGTATTCAGCTTACACGAACGAACGCGTAACAGAAAGAAAAAAAAACAAAACTCACAAACGTTGTTGTTATTTTCTTTTCTTCCTAGAGTAAAAGAAAAATACCAACAACGAAATTCCTACAAAAACACAATAAAAAAATTTCAGCTGATATTGCCTGCAGTGCGATTACGAAAAAACATACGCAAAAATCAAATCCAAACAAAATAGGGACGTTGGCAGAGAAAGAGCAGTACTCAGGATACACTCAAAATACACTCGGGTCGAGCTTCCTTCATATACACGAACTCAACACACTCATTGAAAACAAATCAAAGTGGTTTGGATCACGTCGCTCTCGGATATAAGTATGAACTCATACCCGAAAATATTTTAATGAGCGAATGAGTCTAAGTAGTTTACATATTTTATTGAGTATGGATAGGGCAGATAACAGAAAGAAACTCGGGTATCTCGGGTATGATTTGAGTATCCGATTTCTGTCGGATACTCATTGCAGTTCTCTGGTCGGCATATGCCGACGAGTCAAAATTTGAAGCCATCAAAATTGTTGGCATATGCGTGTCCTTTCAAGGGTTAAAGGGTCTGAGCAAAGCAATAATCCAACGAAAAGATTTCTATTGGATAGTGCTCTAGATTTTTTCCGAGTATGATTTAAACTCATTTTTCTGAACTTTTTATGACTAGCTTCTAAAGCTTCTTCCGAAAGCATTCCAATAGGTAAATTAAAGTAATTGATTATTTCAGTTCCCTGAATAAGAATATTCTGTAATTTTGGTGGCATTTTATACCAGTTATAATCTTTTAAATACAACTCGATGGAACGATCTAACAAGGGTCTGAAAATTTCTACTTTATTAAATTTACCGCTAGATAATGTCAGTAAAACTAAAATGAAATTTTTGACTAAAATGAAATCATTTGTTAAAATGCTAGCAGACAACAGACACCACGTAATTGGAGAAGAATCTTCTGGCTCTGCTGTCATCATTTGAGGTACCATACCCAGTCTTGACTTTATCGACAATCAGGCCAATCTTTTCCTTGTATTCGCTTTGAATTCTTTTCTTATTCTCTTACAATATTTTTAGCTGTTTTTCGTTTTCTGGTGCATGTTTTGATTTGCGCGCACTTAAAGAAAGTTTGAGACATATTTTGAGCAAAGTGCTAATGCGGCAGCAGGTGACGTTTTTTTTCCATATTTCCAAACATTTTTTTCTATTGTTTCTTAAAACTTTATTAAAATTATATTATAAATGTTTCAATAATCATTCAAATTTAATTGTATTAGTTTTTACAATATATTACTTATACATAAAAAAAAAAAAAAAATATTTCCTAACGTCTGTCTCGCAATTTTGGCAATTTTTTTAATAAATCAAGCAAGAAGTTAAAAATTATGAAAAATCTTTGTTTTTAAGTCTCCCGACTTAACTAAAATTAAAAGCTTAAAACCCTTTTAGAATTTACTTATGTAATTGGAATGTTTTGAACTTATCCCGATACTTTTTTTTTCTTAAATAAACAGGTCGATATTTTCATTTTGTTCCTCTCGTTACACTGTGCGCTGCTAATTAGCTAATGAAATAATAATGGACTCAAGCATAAATCACTCAAACAATCATTCAAACAAACACATGCATATAAATACACGCAAAAATATAAATGCTTCTATGAACACATGATATAAATTAAATTTAAACATAAAAAAAAAAACAAATTTATAAATACTGCCTGCGTGTTTAAATCTTGTTTTTCTGAAAGCTTGAGGACAGTCAATATTAGAAATATTAGCATTTATTCTAATACTGAGTGCATTCATCAAACAGTTGATTTTATATAATTCCACATTTAAACAATATTTTCTAATAAATGGACTTAATATGTGGTCTTCAATGGAATTGAACATTTTACTTAAGTGAATAGTTAAGCTGTTGCCAAGGTGTTTTCACTTTATTGAAATTCATTGAAAGCCATTGAAAACTATTGAAATTTATAGAACAATGTATTCAACTGAAAGTAGCTGATTATTTAGCTGAGTTTTAAGTAAATCTCATTGAAGGATGCGAAATACTACTCAAAGGCTTTAATTGTTTATGAGTATCTGTGTGAGTTGTTCAAATCACTTATAAATTTAAAATTGAATAATTTATTGCTGAGTTATGCTTCAAATATTTACTTCCTGGATGATCTTTACAAAAGTGATATAAGAACTGTCGTTGTCATTTGACTGCTTGCTCGCACATGCGGTATTTGTTGATTTAGTTCAAGGTCTTTGTTGATGTCTTTGTCAAAAAAAAAAACACAAAAAAAAACAAAATTAAAAACAAACACAAACGAGCTGCATTAAAAGAAAATATCAGGATACCACGCTAGCGCATCAATTTTGGCTACAGAGCAGCTCAGCAGGTGCCTTCGCATATAAATGGCCGGATACATACAAATATATATGTACTTTTATATCTTTTGGTTTTTATGAGCATTTCAAACATACTTCATCGTAACTCACTGCACTTGGTTACATTTAAGTTGAAATATTAAGTTGCAATTTTATACAAAAAAATATGCTTTTATGAGACTGAAGATACGGTTGAGTCATATGGATGACATAAATTATTGCTATAAAATCTTTTGTACCAACAACTACAGAATATATTTTATAAAAGCATCTCTTTATTCATGTCTGCCTTTAAAAATTAAGCTACTTTATATAGTCATAATAAAACTTAAAACTGCCAACAAGATGTTGGTCAGTGAATTTTTATATAAAATTTATCGTTTGGATATATTTTCTTATATTAAGAAAACAGTTTTCTAAAACGTAGGTATTAAATCTACTCAGTTTTTACAACTATATTTAAATGACAAAAGCAAAAAAATGATTTTAAATTATGCTGATATAAGTATAAAACTGGTATAAAAAACAAACAATTTACTAGTTAATATATTAAGTACTACAAACTTAATTTTGAAAATGATTGCCTTTTATTTTGCCATCAACACCCTGTCTAATGATAGTATCATATGCCAAATATTTTACTGTTTTCTGGCAATTCTTCTATAATATTTCAAATATGTCAAATTATACATATAATTATAAATATCAGATAATCTTATCTTATATATTAATACGTGAACATTAAAATTTGTCGTACGCTTTTTTAGTATTAATTAAAACTCAAAATTAATGAAACTTATATCATTCGAAAGGTTTTGTTGCCCAGATGTGCAGAATGTATATATAAATGATATATCTGATAGAGGGGGTTCCCAACTTTCTAAGAGAGGAATTAAATATTTGAGAAAAAATCTGCTCTTTGATAGATATGAAATTTGGTTGGAGGAGAGTTCTTAAGTTGCTCGAATTTGAATTTTTTTTAAAAAGTAACAATTTCTTAAAAAAATGTAGTTTTATGCATTCATTTCTCAAATTGTTAAATTTGTAAAAAAATGTGTTTTGAATTAAAAAATTTGACTTTCCATGTCAATATCTTGGTCGGATTTTAACGGTTTTTCAATTTTTTAATTTTTTTGTTAAATTTTCTTTTAAATGTTTTAAAAATTACAGCAAAGTTTTAACCAAAAGTATTTTTAATGACTTTTCTTAATATTGTCGTTAGTTATTTAGCGTGTGTTTCAACCAAATGCCAAGAGAGAGAAAAAAAACTGTCTCAAATTGATTGAAACTTTTTTGACGAATACTTTAGGGCATACCTACAGCCCTTAATATTTATCGTTCAAAGATAATATAAATACTGAAATATCAGATATATCCTGCGCTGAATGAATATCTAATTTTGGATATTGTCACTATTATATTAAAGTCACACAACAGTAAAACATAAGGAAAAAAATGTATGTGTTTATATAAGAAAATCAATCATCAGGTGCTTATGCTGTGCCTGCTGCTTTCTTTGTTTTTGTTTTATTGTTTTTGCTTTTGTTTTATCAGTCAATGAACTCAAACTGTCAAACTTAACGAAATGTGTCTGTGATCCGGTTAGATTTAACTCTTATGTAAAAACGAGTTGGATCATATTACGTTTTATGCTTTTACCCAATAGACGGCTTAAAATTCAAGTTTTGTTTTTAATGCAAATTAATACGGAGAATAAAATTCAATTAGATGGCGTAAAATTCAATTTTTGTTTTTAATGCAAATTAATTTGAATCGGACAGAGACGAAAGTGTAGCTCACAAACTTAACATCGCACTGAAACGAAAGTGGTACTAATGGAAAGCACATGTGCTCAGCGTGAGATATAGTCACCATACAATTTTTTTAAAAACCGGGATCATAATTATACCCTAAACCTTAAAAAGTAACAATTTCTTAAAAAAATGTAGTTTTATGCATTCATTTCTCAAATTGTTAAATTTGTAAAAAAATGTGTTTTGAATTAAAAAATTTGACTTTCCATGTCAATATCTTGGTCGGATTTTAACGGTTTTTCAATTTTTTAATTTTTTTGTTAAATTTTCTTTTAAATGTTTTAAAAATTACAGCAAAGTTTTAACCAAAAGTATTTTTAATGACTTTTCTTAATATTGTCGTTAGTTATTTAGCGTGTGTTTCAACCAAATGCCAAGAGAGAGAAAAAAAACTGTCTCAAATTGAATGTTCTAATTTCTGAAGCCAATAACTCCGCCATCTGTGAATAAATTTTATTTATTTTTTTTTTGTATTTAAGTTTTATCAGTTGACTTAAAAAAACTTTTGAAAATAATATCGTTTTTGGTTTTTTTATATTTAAATTATTCCTTTTAAAAAATGACCATAAAATTAGATTTATTCTTAAAATATGGGGTAAAAATTATTTTTGTTGTAAAAAAAAAAAAAATCAATATTGCATTTTTGATTTTCTTTCAAAGTCTTTACCGTATTGTAGGTGAATTTATTTTGTCTTGACACTAAATAAATAAACTGTCCGTGCCATCAAAAAAATCAAGGCTACCCCTATGATTTCTTTGACAAAATTAAATTTTTTTTAAATGTTGTTTTTCTGTTTTTGAACAAAATAATGAAATAAAAAATTATTTTTTTTTAGAAAATAGCTTTATATCTCCAATCAATTAAGAGGTATATTTCGAATTTCGACCCCAGGCGATACTAGTAAATTTTAATGCTACAATACTAATCCTCGCCTGTGAGGCATAAGAAATTTATATTCGTCTTTTGCTGCTAAAAATATTTATTAAAAATATTTCAAAATAATACATAAAATATTTAATTATTTACTGATTTCTTAAAAAAGAAATCCTTTATAAAATTAGCCTCACAGATGATGATTAGTATTTATTGGCAAAAATGTAGGATATGTATTTCAGCATAAAAGACTGCTTTATTTTCTGGGAAGGTACGCAAGTTAATGTTGTTTAAAATTTGACTTAAGTTTCAATTTCTATTTTCACCTTCAAGTGATAATGAAGAATTTTGCAACGTAACTGCCAACATACGGTCAATAAAACTCAACCTACACTTTATGTTTAATTCTTCGAAAAGAGCATGATGGTGAATTGATGTGAACTCCCAATGCTTTTAACTGTTTCCGCAGCCATAGGCAAAGCAGCTTTTGTTGGTTCACCAAACTATCATCGTTCAGGCCACAGGACAAAAGGCTTACAATCAATCCAACGGTAAGTTGGTCATGGTAACGTTTGACCAAATTTCTTGGTATAAATGTTGTTGCTCGAGCCTTAATTGGCAACACTGGAAATTAAATGAATTCCATGCTATAGAGAGCAGTAGGCTCGGCTTGTCAGTATATCTTTACATGTAAACGGGAGCGATATTGTTAAGAGCTGGCAAAAGCGCATTTGGGGCGGCAATAATTTGGGAAAATAATCTATTACATATTTGAAGATGTTTGTCTATCTGGGCAAAGCAAGCTGTTTGCCCAATAGAGAAAACGTAAGATACATATTTTGACATAAGTGAGCTTCTTACCTAATAGGGGAAGGAACGTAAGATACATATTTTGACATAAGGTCTGTTCTAGAAAAACATACTTACGTGAACAAATAATGCTTTTTCTAAGAAATGCTTTCTAGTTATTTTGAAAGGAAGATTGTTAAATAAACCAACATTTGAGTTGTACTCGAAAAAATACACTTAAGAAAGTTCGTATACTTTTTGATTCCATCCTTTATTATATTTCTAACGTCCTTTCGTTGACTGTAGTTATGCTTGACGCCACTTTTTTTTTAAAAGTAATGTTGAGTACTAATGGAAGATGATAACACAGTTCCAGGACTATTTAACAAATATAGTTCTTTTTATGTATGGGACAACAAAAACCTGAGAAAATTTTTTGCATTTCTAAAATTTGTTCGACATAACTATCCAAATAAGGTGGTATGTATCATTAGGTTTTCTGTCAAATTGTTAAATTGGATTAAAACGTATTTATCGCAACGTACTCAAAGGGTTTTATATTAGAATTCTCTTTACAAAAATATTGTGGTTACATCTGGTGCTCCTCAAGGAAAGTCGTGAGTTCCATTTCCTGAAAGCTTTTGGAATACCCTGAAGGCATTCCTTCAATATATGTAGCCATGTCATTGGAAGAATGCTTCCCTTGTCTTATCTAGAAGTGCTTCTTGAACTTTTCAATAGAAGATTTCTTTGAGGCTTGCAAAGAATGAAAGGATTCTAGAAGGTATTTTCAAGAAAAACTTTAAGAAGGCATTTCATGATTCAGAAGATTCTTAGATTATAAATAAAGTTATTCTTAAGTACTTCATAAATCTAATAATATTAATGAGCAAAAATTAAATTTCAAAAATTTTGTATATTTATCCTGGAAAAAATATTAGCAACAAAGCTCTATTTTGGCAATATTTCTGAGACATTTCTTAAAATTAACTTTTTCTTTAGTTGGAAAGACATGTGGTAAGTTTTTGTTATTTCTCCTAAAATAGTTAGTTCTTCTAAAATTTAAGAACTTCATCTTATCTCCATTCCACAGAATTAATTTTATTGGTACAAGTAACTGCTGTTATACAAGAATACCACGGTTCCATGATCTGATGGCGAAACTCTTCTATGTTTTTTTTTTATATACCACAAATTGATGCTTTAGAACTTCTTACATGTCCTCTATTTAGTTAAGGGCCGGACTCCGGAGACAACGAATGTCATTCTGTAGCACTCATTTTACCTCTTGGAAACCAAATTTTGAAAGTTTTGAGAAAAGTGTTGGTTCATTATTCTACATTAACTTCCATCTTATAGGCATTTCCTTCTGGCCTATAACAGCATTACTGTTTCAAATATGTTTAAATAGTCCACAGCACAAATGATATCTTTATTTAAGTAAATAAGACCTACAACAAATGAAGAGAAGCAGCTCCTTCATTGCATTTCCAACCCCACATTTTATCTGCTTTTGTAGTGCATTTTAGGGTCGGATATTATATATTTTGATCGCATTACACACATGTCCCTGTCAGATCCAAAGATACTAACCTTTGTTTCGTCTGAACAAAGATAGTTTTGCCAATTTCATAGCAAGACATGTATGTTCTCAAAAACAAGTTCTAGTTTGATGTCTTTGATGCTCAAATAGATAACTTTTCTCAAACTTCTACCCATTAATACTGCTTCATTCAATCGATACCTAAGTATACTGTTCATTAATGGTGCTTTAAAATCATTTTGAAGTTGATATGAGGGTTCTGTTTTGATTTCTGCACCATCAAATGCTAGAAAACTGCTAGAAAACTGAAATTATTGCTCAAAATACCTTATTTATTGAAATTTCTATCAGTTTCGATATTTTACGCTTTAATTCTTTTCTTTTTTCTCAGATTTTTCTCGATGACTTTCCTTTAAGAAGCGGTTTAATGAACTCTGCGTTCCATAATTCCTGAGCTTTGTATAAAAATGTAGAGAAAATACTTGCAGCTCATATTGCAGCTAACAACTTGATCCTTACTTTGATCAGAGTGCTGAAATACACGTTTTGATTCTATTTTTGACGTAGAATTACGTCTTACATCGCGGTTTGTGTGGGGTAATTTTAACAGATTTTTTCAAGGTCATGAAACTTTTTTGATGAATACTTTAGGGCATACCTACAGCCCTTAATACTTATCGTTCAAAGATAATATATATACTGAAATATCAGATATATCCTGCGCTGAATGAATATCTAATTTTGGATTTTGTCACTATTATATTAAAGTCACACAACAGTAAAATATAAGGAAAAAAATGTATGTGTTTATAAAAGAAAATAAATCATCAGGTGCTTATGCTGTGCCTGCTGTTTTCTTTGTTTTTGTTTTATTGTTTTTGCTTTTGCTTTATCAGTCAATGAACTCAAACTGTCAAACTTAACGAAATGTGTCTGTGATCCGCTTAGATTTAACTCTTATGAAAAAACGAGTTGGATCATATTACGTTTTATGCTTTTACTCAATAGACGGCGTAAAATTCAAGTTTTGTTTTTAATGCAAATTAATACGGCGAATAAAATTCAATTAGACGGCGTAAAATTCAATTTTTGTTTTTAATGCTAATTAATTTGAATCGGACAGAGACGAAAGTGTAGCTCGCAAACTTAACATCGAACTGAGACGAAAGTGGTACTAATAGAAAGCACATGTGCTCAGCGTGAGATATAGTCACCATAAAATTTTTTTAAAAACCGGGATCATAATTATACCCTAAACCTGAAAGGTGAGGGTATATTAACTTTGTGCAAACGTTTGTAACGCAAAGAACGAAGCGAGTCCGGTATAGAAAAGTATATATATTCTTGATCAGCGCCACCTCGTCGAGCTATTCATGTCCGTCCGTCCATCCGACCATCTGTGTGTTGTCCGTATACACAGGATAAGAAGAAGTAGAGATAATTGGATGAAACTTAGTACACATGGTCATATGTACCCAAGGATCTGCAATATTGAATATTTTTGGAATCCGCCTACGGACACGCCTACCTCCCATACAACGCAAAAATTTCAAACTGCATAACTCAGCTTATAATAAGTTTACAACAATAAAATTTGGTGTATATGTATTTTATATCAACACAAAGATGTTTTCGAAAAATGGGCGTCATCCGCTCACGGACACGCCCATCTCCCATACAACCCAAAAATTGAAAACGCAATAAATAAGCCTGTGTTTAACTTAAAGAGCTAAAACTTGGCACATATGTTTTTTTATGACAAGAAAAAGATGTTTTTGAAAAATGGACGTCATTCGCCTACGGACACGCCTACCTCCCATACAACCCAAAAAGTTTAAAACTCAATAAATAAGCTTATGTTTATTATAGAGAAATTAAATTTGGTATGTATGTATTTTATACCAAAACTAAAGTGTGTTCAAAAATTGGGAGTAATTCGTCCATGAACTCGCCCACCTCCCATAGCGAAAGCACAATAAATGCATTAACTGTGAGCTACAGGAATAAAACTTGGTATGTGTAAATTTTTCATCAACACTTAAATGCATATAAAATATAGACTTCATCCGCCCACGGACATGCCCATTTACAAAAATATTTACAAAAATTTTTTTGTTTTTGAAAAGTGGGTTTAGGGTATATCATAGTCGGCCTAGACCGACTTTAGACTTTCTTTACTTGTTTTATTTTGAAATTAGTAGTTAAGCTGGCTATAGCTCGAAAATTTTATATCAGTCAGAGACGAAAGTCAATTTGCTTCACCTTCTTTTCAATGAAGTCAATGAACTCAACCTGTCAAACTTAAGGAAATGATCGAAAAAATTTGACATCTTGCTTGTTTGTTTTTTTTTTGCTTGCTCATTTTATATGGCTAACTTTTAACTGTTTCTTTGTTTTGGTGTCGATGAGAAATTCATAATTGAGTGTTATTAATTTATTTGCTAATTTTCGGAAGATCAATAAAAAATACTTGCAAAATGGACAAAATAATCGGACTAAAGAGACAAAGTAGAAGAGGTTACAACTTTAACGGAATTCTACGTCTACACTTACGATCAGGGATGATTTTTTGAGTGGAATAGTACTTTTTTGAGTACTATTGACTCTACAAAAGTACCCGAGTACCTTCATGCCGAAAAAAGTACTCTGTCTGGTGTATTAAAGAATTTTACTTGAAATTTTGTCAAGAGTTAAAAAAAAATCATTTGTGAAAATTAAGTCATAAACTTATTGCCAAAATTCTCGCCCAGTCATGTATTATTTGCCGTTGATTTTAGAATGGTTCCCAGAACAAGAACTTTTAAAAGAAAAAGTCAAAAATTTTCATAAAAATTCGCAATATCTTTGGTCAGGCGGCAAAGATTTGAAATTTTAGTTTAGCTCACTGGCGGCTATCGTTATAGCAAAAAAAATGTTGTGCACTCGTCTTAGAATCGATCAAGGTAATTTTAAGTTGGTGGCAATGACAACTTTTATTTGCCCCATAGAGGTCGAGATGACCTAATATACATATATAACGGGTTCTGAAGAAATCTCGATTATATATTGTTCCTTTATGTGATAAATATAATAAAATTAAAAAAAGTATTGGTTTTCATTTATGTATTTATTCACATATCATTACTTAATAATAAGTACCCAAAACAATAAAAAAGTACTATTTGCCTTTATAAAAAAGTACTCTCGGAAATTAACGATATCATCACTGCTTACGATACTATCGAAATTGATAGATATTTATTGGTTTTTGTATTTTAAAGTAGATTTAAAGTTTTTCGTTTTATTTTTAAACAATTACGAAGTTTGCCTTGTAATCTCAGAATTTATTTTAATTTGTTCTTTATTTTACTGCTGCCATTTGGCAACTATGGTTTGAGACCAACTGTTGCCTTGCTCTATGACTTTACGCAAGTAGTCCGCCACCGTCTTTCCACATCGTTAAGAATTGGTCACCTCAGGATTTGAAAATTCAAAATGCACAGTATAAGGGGGGATTGACAAGAAGGTTGATTGACTGCAAGCAGCGAATGTGGCCTGAGTTGATGCGAAACTTTGTGTGCGTTTTACTCGATATCTGCCTGTGGCTCTGCATATCACTTGTTGTAAATATGCTGTTGGCTGTGTGATGGCGGTAGTGTTTGTGGTTGTCGAGGTTTTCATCTCTGATATGACTACGCGAGAAGTTGGCCAAAAGCTATAAATGACAGTTTTTGAACACGTAATAAAACGAAGTTTTGTGTGGCTGATTTAAATGATTGATGGTACGAACGCACATGTTAGCTTTGATATGAGCACAACTGGAAATTTGAAAATTTTTTCGTTTTCTCATAGAACAGAACAACTTTTTCAAGTAGATATGTTTAAATTTCGAGTTGGGCCCATTTTGAAGACGCTGTGCGTTAAATATGTGTATCATGCAGTGTTTTGGTTTTGAGAGCGTTGCCAACGAAAGCAGCTAACAAAATTTTCCAAAAGAGAATCGCTGCACGTGGCAATTATTGGCATCAATGTTAAATTTTTTCTAAGAAACTATGCTCTTGTAGTTTGATTTAAAAAAAAAAAAAAAAATGCAAGATATTCAAGTCAAACATGAATTTAAGTGGAATTCATAATTAGCAGTGAGCAGTGAAAAAAAAATGACAACTAAGCAAACTGCTTTGATATGTTAAATTCTGCCTCAGGATAAATTCTATAAAAGTTATCTTTTTGGTTTGCATTTTCAAAAATTTATGTTTGAACTACCAAATTGCTATTTAAAATATTTTGTACTCCTCTTCAAGTAGGTGGTAATGATGTTTGCAACTTATAATTATCTATTTATTTACAGAATTTATTGCCTAAAAACGCTTTAGGCTTTTAACACTCAAATACTTTTAAAAAATTTTTTATTTTTCTTAGCCTAAAACCAGCATGGTTTAGCATGATTAAACTTTGGATTTGTTCAACGAAAACGAGTTCAAACGAGTTCAAACGACTTCAAATTCTTAAATTCTTGTATTAATTAGAGTGGGTATATTTTTATTAAAATCGCTGATCATTTTATGAAGCTTATAAAATTCAACAATTTTTCATAGTAATAAAATTAACATTAGCTATTTCTCTTTGATTGTCATTTTCACTCAGCTGCACTAAAATTGATTAAAAAGAATCCAATTAGCTGCTCTTAGCTGGAGTGTCGACAATTGTGTTAGATTAAAATTTTGCGCTTGTAACACCCTGCAAGCTGCAGTTGTATTTAGTTTATTAATATTATTCGTTCTGCATCGTCACCTCGACGTCATGAATGTGTTTTAAAGAAGTTGCATAGTTTATGTTTTATTTACAATTCTTCGTATGTGAATATGAAGTTGTGACTATCAACGTGTAAACGTAAAAAATACAGACAACGACATTGAGGATGATGCATTCGTTGTGGGTGGTGTTTTTTGTGCATGGGTGCGTGGGTGCGTGGGTGTGTGAGTGTACAAGTGTGCGAGTGAGGTTTTTTCCTTCGAAGTAAAAATCATCTTTCACTGAAATGTAAAAAAACTTCAATCAGTTACTGCCCACTTCATATCCTTTGTGATTTAGCATTTGGTAAAGCATCGAAGAGCGAACAGATTGATGTTAGTTTTGTCACTAAGTCTGTGTGGTCATTATGTTTTCCGTGAAGTACAAATGCACTCCGATAAAGAAACTCATCATAATCTGAACTAATCATCTCTTTTAGATTTTGTAGATTGATACTTCTAAGTCAAGATTATTCGTATTTCTTTCTATAAAATTGTGAAATTTTTATTTTGGAATTTTTACGATAAACAGCAGTTGAAGTTGACAAGACACATAAGTTCATAAAACATAGAACATAAGTTCTTTAACTCAGTAAATTTTTGGTTAAAAAAACCAACTTGTATAATTTTACTTCACTTTGTTTTACTCGGTATACACTAGAGCGTATCCTATCAAAGTTTTTTTTACTTATCGTAGAGGTCGCCCATTTACATTTTCATTTAATCTTTGGCATTTGCAATTGGATCTTAAAGTATGATATTTCGATGTTTTAACCTCAAGAAGACCAATTGTTTTTGTTTAAAGGTCATTGATCTCAAGGGGAGAAAGTTTTTCGATTATTCCAGTGAATTATAGTAAAACAAATTTTATTGTGTTTTTTCCTTTATCCTTATCCTTATCCTTATCCTTATCCTTATTCTTATTGTAAATATATTAAAAATGCACAAATTTCTAGAACGTTTAAAAGAAGAAGAATTGAATTAAGTTGTTTTGCATTTTTTTCTGAATACATGTTTTATTGCTTTTTTAGTTTATATTAAAATTTTATTTTTTTAAGCTAATGTAAAACTTCAAAACTCACATTAAAATTTATAATTGCCATTATCACAACTAGACGATTTTAATGTGAAATGTGACATCAAAGATACAAAGTTTAGCTATCGTGATATGAATGTTTTTAACAACACATTAAAAATTCTGACATAAACTTTGATTGAAAAATATTCGCTGACTGACTCGCGTGATTGTCAAGCATGACTGATTTCTGTGTAAATGTATTTTAAGGCGGGAATTTTTCAAGTGGGCGAAGGTCGTTGAGATGTTTTAAGCAGGGCGTACAAAAAAGAAATAATTTTTCACACATAATCACGAAGTCTCAACATTATTTTTGCTATTTTTTATTCTACTTTTAAGACTCGTGCAGACGTTCAAGTTATGTATCATTAAAATTAAAATTCAAGTCATTGAGTATTTTGACACATGAGTTATTAGATTGCCTTTAAATGGGTGTGTGTTTCAGCTGTTGAAGGAGTTGCCTGACTCACTTAAGAAATTGTTTAGTTTTTATTGTCTTAAATGATAATAAATCACCAAACATACATATCTTATTTTAAAGGGATTCTCAAGTTATGTCAAGCCTTTACTAGAGCAGAGTAGAGTAGCAAAAACAGACCCAAGAAGTGTTTTAGTCTCATCACTTTACATTCTGTGTTTCAAGTTAATATTTTTTTAACTTGGTAAAGTTATGTAAATATATGAGCAAAACTGCTAAACTTTTTGGATTGACTAACTGATGGCAAATTGAAGCAGCTTATCTTAAAAAGTGTCCCACAGAAACTAAAAACCTACATCCTGCCCTATTTTGACAAAACTTTTGATAACTTTAGATGTTCAATTTACCTTTTCTGTTATACATTGCAACAAAGACAAAGTTTCAGGTATTTAAGTTTTAACTCAAATCATTTAACATGTTACACTTTTAACAACAACAACAACAACAACAAGTTGTTAGCAAAAAGTGTTTGTCAATCAGATAACAAACATCTTCGAACAAGAACACATGTTCCATCTCCATTACAAGGGAGAACCACATAAAATAAAAAACAAAAGTGTTTTTCTCTAATGTTGTGAAAATAACTTGAACGCAGTCAGTTAAGCATAAAAACTTGAACATGAACAACAAACGGAAGAAAGGAAGTAAAAGAAAGAAAAGTTTGCCAATTTAAAATCTCTTGTTTGACACACCCTTCGATTGCTTGCAGAAGCGTTCAATAATTCAGATACAGTTTCTAAGTTTTGCTAGATTCTTTGAGTTAAATAATATTGAGTAGTTGTTATAGTTTAGCAAAAAAAAAAAATTAAAAATGCACTGCAAGAACTTGCAACAAAAACTAAGAGTTAACAAAACAAACTTATGGTTGATATGAGTTTTTAAATTCATGAAAAAAACAATTTTAAATAATTAAATTTTGCTTCATAAACATAACCATGAATACGATGTCAATAGTTTTTCAAAGTTATATTTCTATACATTTTCTGTTTTCAATTTCTTTACAGAACTTTGTTGTTTGCGTTAAACAACATCAACAAAAACAACAACAACAACAACAACAACAACAACAACAACAACAACAACAACAACAACAACAACAACAACAACAACTTTGTTGATTGCTTTAAAATGCTGAGTGATTTTTTCTGCCCTGCTTTTGATAAAAATGTTCATCATAAAACAGTTTTGTAAATAAACTTTTTTATTGCAGCAATCTTTTGTTTTCTGCTGAATGAACTCAGTACAAAAGGCGTTGAACGTTGCAATTGTTTTAACTATGAATATTTTTCAACTGGATTAAAAATGAATGACAAAAGAGACATAAGCCCTTAAAGGTAAAATTTAACTCTCAAATATTGATTTTGTTTTTTAATTTAATATTAAATAAACACAAACTTAGTGGTTTTTTAATTTTTAATCTGTTTAATCTGTTCAAAAATTATTGATTATTTAGAACAAACAAGTGACTTCAAGTGCCAGTTTTACACAAAATGAGCGATAGCAATGTATGTTTTAAATATTGAAACACCACATATATTGAAGTTTTATAGCCTATTTTATAGCTGCTGCAAAAGCAGAACGACTGAAAAACTCAACAGTAACAGAAGAAGATACAATTTACCGTACTGGATCGATGATTTAATGTAAGTTGAAAAAATAATTTTTTTTTCCACATAAAATATTTTTTCAAAACCTTAAGTGTGTTTTTCTCAAAAAGTAGTTTTTGAAACCAGTGAACTCAAAAAGTAGTTTTTGAAACCAGTGAACTCAAAAACTACTCTTCTGAACCCTACCGAATTTTTCGGAACTTAATGAGCCGAACTGAATTAAAGGCTCATTAAGGAGCGTTTAACCGTTCGCTGGTTTTGGGTATATATATTTTGATATTTAAACTAAAAAGACCTCAATTTTGTAAAGAAAAACTAAAATTGTCTCTTTACGCCTGCAGTTTCGCAAAATTTAATATTTTTCAAAAATCAACATAATTAAGACCCATGACAGGAAGTCTTTACAAAGTCTTTCTCTTTCACGGCATTACCTTCTCTACCTTATCGACAAACATTTTTGGACCAAATTTCATGGATAACTCTTGAATAATTATAGTTTAATAATGTAAATGTTTAAAATAAAAAAATTAATTTAAAAAAGTGTCTTTATTTTTGAAAAATTCCTTGAGTTCGTTGAAGAAAATATTTAATAACAACAGACCCTTTTGCTTAGTGCAGATATTTCTTCTCAGTTTATTAGTTATGCAATTATTGTTATTTATTAGTTTTTATTATTTATTTATTTTAAAAAAAAAACATGATGTTCACATATAAGATAAGTCTTTTAAATGCAGTAAGAATAACAAAAATAATAACAACAAGTTATAATCAACAAATAAATATTTTAAAAATAAACTGAATACAGTCAAACCTGTTTTTGTGCGATACATTTTTGTGCGATTTTATTTTTGTGCGGATTGTTTTATACGAGTTTTAATTTTATGCGACCTTTTTTGTGCGATATTTTTTTATGCGGTTTCAGTTATGCTTGCATGCGATCTTTTTTATGAAATTTCTTTCAAGCGACATATTAATGTCAATAAATTAATATTAAATGAGAAAATGTAAAAATTTAAAAAAAGAGAAAAATGAGGATAGCTTTTATGATTTAAACAAACAAAAATATATAACAACAAGTAAAAATTAACAAATAAATACTTTAAAAATTAAAACTTAAAACAATAAATTAATATTATATGAGAAAATTTTAAAAACTAAAATATGTTCTATAGTGAAAGAAGGCGATAGAATTAAGAAAAACTTTGAAAATTTCATGCTTTAACTTGTGTTTATTCGTAATACATTTGACAGCTGGTGGAAAGGAATTCCATTTTCTGATGGCTTTCACGAAAAAAAAATACTGGAGTTTAAAAAATTATGTTCAGAGATTAAGATATTATAGTTTCTAGTTAATCTACAGAACTGAAGTTTATTGTATAAGCATGCAGGAGCTTGTGTGATAATCAAGTTGTGCAAGAAAATACAATTTCTTACATCCAAATAATTTAGAATATTGCAACCTAGTAATTGATTACTCAGATGACTAATCCTATCGAATTTTTTAAGACCATTCACATCTTATATAGCATTGTTGAAAGTTCGTTGTAGCTTATAATTTGACCTGGAATCAAGTTTGCTGTACACCACTTCTGAGTACGATATAATAGGCATTATAAGCTGGATAACTAACTTTCTCCTGGTTTCAACAGGCACAAAAGATGCAGATCGTCTCAAATTCCGAAGGATGTAGTAAACCTTACAAACAACAGAATTTTCATGATCATCACTAGAAAGAGAGGAACTGATGAAGAATCAAAGATTTTGAACCTTATCAGGATTGAGTTTAAGCTTATTAGCCGTAGCCCAATCTGATCTATTACTCAGATCTTCAATCAACTTTATACATAAATCATCAACAAGACTAATAGGTTTGTAAAGGTACAGTTGAAGTTCGCCAGCGTATGTTAAGATATCATTTAGAAAAATCGCAAATAAAAGCGGACAGAGCCTTGAAGTACCCCACATGTTAAATTTCCAAAAGCGGACAGACTATTTCCCCACCCTTATTCTTAATAAACTCCCAACTTAGTAATTATATATCACACGGACAGCCGAGCTAGAAAACCCGAGTTTTTCACAGAGTTATGTACGATCAACAGAGTCAAATGCCTTGGAAAAGTCTAGTAGACACAGCAAGTTTAAATCATCGAGATCACATGGTATCCTTATATCATCTAGAATCTTTACTATGGCTGTAGAGCAGCTGTGACCGGGTCTAAAACCAGACTGTTACGGGGATAGTCGTGATTCCTGATGTGATCAGAGATTTGCGCAGCCACACGGTTAAAAATCTTGGACTAAATTTTAAACTTTTTTGGATTACATATAGGACACGACCAAAAAAAGATTATTTTTTAATCCAATGAAAGTTTTTAAATTTTTCAATCCAAAAAGGATTTATTTTTAATCCGCAAAAAGTTTAAAATATCTTTATCCAAAAAGACATAATTGTTGAACCACAGAAAATTTAAAATATTATAGTCCAAAAAGGGTTAGATTTAAGTCCAAAAATGTTTAAAATATTGTAATCCGAAAAGGATTACTATTTAATCCATAAAGGTTTGTAAATACTGTAATAATGTATATAATAATATTCTTGTTCAGATTTTAATAAACAATTTGTTTCATTTAATTAAAAATAAATTTCGGATGCTTTAACAACATTTAGAATTATATTTAGCTTAAATTTCGTAGTAGTAGTAGTTTTCAATCTTATACCTGAATTACAATGCGGCAGTGGCAGTGGCATTGATCAGCTGTTATTTAAGGAATTCAATAGTGAAACTTACATAGCAGCAGTGGCAGTAAGCAGTACTGCCGAGGTTAGCCCAATTTCTAAATTCACTGCCAACATGCTAAATTAAACTACTAAAAAATTCCACATTCACTGCTTTTGATGCTGACGCTGCCACTGCTAGATTGTAATTTTCAGGCAGTAAAATACGAAACAGCCGATCACTGCCGCTGCCACTGATACAGCTGCTGCCACTGCGACTGCTGCATTGTAATTCAACTATTAAATAACATAAATACTTTTTCCTGAAAATACTACCTACATGCAAATTTGTAGTCCAAAAATAGTCTTAAACTTAAACTTTTTTGGATTAAAAAAAATTAAACTAAAATGTGGAATAAAAACTAGTACTTTTAGGATTAAAAATTCCTTTAAACCAAAGTTTGAATTAAAAACTAGTCCAAAATTTTTAGCCGTGTATGACACGAGCTTTTTATACCTCCACGCGTACTGCGTAAGGGGTATATTAATTTTGTCACGACGTGTGTAACGCCCATAAAGAGGCGTGGTAGATATAGAAAAGTATATATATTCTTGATCAGCATCACCAGCTGAGTTGATTTTGCCATGTTCGTCTGTCTGTCTGTCTGTCCGTCTGTCTGTCTGTGGACACGATTACAGTCGTAATTTTAAAGATTTTGTGCTGAAATTCAATATTTAAGTTTTTTTCTAAAAAATTTAGATCAAGTTCGAGAATGGGCTAAATCGGCTGAAAACCACGCCTACCTCCCATACAACACAAATAATGAAAACTCTATAAAGAGGCTAATATTAAAGTCACAAAACTGAAACTCAGTATTTGTGTGTTTTATGTCAAAACTGAGATGTGTTATAAAAATGGCCGTCATCCATAAACAAACACGCCCACCTCCCATACAACTCCAAAATTAAAAACTTTATAAAGAGACTAATATTAAAGTTAAAAAACTGAAACTCAGTTTTTGTGTATTATGTTTTAAAACTTAGGTGTGTCAGAAAAATGGGCAATATCCACCCACTAACACGTCCACCTCCCATACAACCCGAAAATTAAAAACTCTATAAAGAGACTTATATTAAAGTTACAAAACTGAAACTCGGTATTTGTATATTCTATGTCAAAACTAATGGCGTTTTCGTTTCGATTCTAAAATAAATGCAACCGGGTGAGTAAATTCTGTGTTTGTTTCTTAAAATGTCACACTCACAGAGGGCAAAAAAGGCGCATTTTCTGCCTTGCAAAACTTTCTCAGGGTAGATGATTGCCCTGCATATCAGCTGTTTTTACAACGACAATATTATGAAATGCGTGCGTTAGACAAGTATGGTTACATTCGTTTATTTAAGTTGACATTTTTCGAGTAGGCAAAAACATGCACTTTTACAGGGTTGCGGGCAACATTGAAAACATTTTGCACTGCGACAAGGCAACATTTTTTGGTAGAAACGAAAACGCCATAAGGTGTATTAGAAAAATGGCCGTCATCCACACACTAACACGCCCACCTTACATATAACCCCAAAATTTAAACTTTTATAAGAAGGCTTATATTTATGCTTCAGGAAAACAATTTGATGTGTTTCTTTTTTAGACACATAAAAGTAACAAAATCTTCTAAAATCTAAATCTAATATAAAAAAAGCTCTCCAATTTAAGATTCTTTAACCCTTAAGATCGGTCGTGGGGGTATTTTAACTTTGAAAGAGTCGAAGATAAACCTTGCTAGTTTTAATTATTTTTCGATTTTTTATGAATTTTTTAAGTCAATATTGTTTTTTCGAAAAAACACGCTTTCAAATTTGGAACATCACAAAAAATTGAAAAAATTTTGAAAAAAAGCTCCTGTCATATGATAACCCATTTTGTTAAGATTCAAAAAAGTCATTTTTTTCCAGATCGGACAATTTTTGAGGCCCCGTTTTTTTCTCTGCCGCCAGTTTGGAGCTCTATAAAACAATGTTGGCGTGAAAAATATATTGTTTTGAATGTTTTTTTTTTTTTGTTATTTGTTCAATTCTCTACTATAATAAATTTTGGAAAAATGTTTGTTTTTGACTGAGTTGTGAATTTTTCAAAAGAGGTCTGTTTTCTCTGCCGCGAATGTTATGTCCCTCCTCAAATTACTTCAAAAATTTTGAAGTTGGTGGTGATACATGTTTGGACATTAAGAATAAACGCTTCGAAGACTTAATAGCCAAATTGGCTTAATTTCTAGCTCATTTGTACTGATCCCAATTGAAATTAGAGCGGTTTCTTTTCCAGCGATTGTAACTTTGGTTCCTGTTTTTAAAAGCCAACTTAAAATTACTTGTGAACCAGCTTATATGAGACACGATGAGTAGCTAATGATACATGTACATCAAATAAACTATAAATTAAATTATTAAAAAACCCAAATTTTCATTATCTGAGCTCAAAAACTAATTAATGCTTAGAAGGTCATTGTATAAAGAGTCATAATTAATACCTTTATAATCGCGATAGTAATATTACTCTCAATAACATTAGGTGACAGATAGACGATTAGAGAACAAAACAGTAGATCATGGTCGGATACAAACGATAACTGATCAAACAACAAAACAGAGGAGACATCTGAGGCAACAAAAAAATCCAATAAACTAGGAGAAGTATTATTTGAGTAACGAGTGGGTTTACTAGTGCTAACTATTTGGAGACCAACCTCATAAAAATGTTCATAAAACTGACTAAAAAGATTATCTTGGACTAAAATATGTATATTAAAATCTCTACACCAGATGAAATGATCAAATTCTATTGTACAATAAGACAGCGTGAAAAAAACGGTTCAAATTACAATGTCGATACGGATTATATACTCAGGACAAAAAAACTTTAGTACAATTATCATTAATAAAAATCCTAGTGGCTTACTTTCCATACAAATCTATCGTCTTTATGCACACTGTTATGTCCTTGAGTTTACGTTGAATTGCTACCGATGTACTCAGTTGTGTTCTTGAGATGACATTGACTTGCTGGCGATGTTCACAGTTATGCACATGAGTTGACTCTGAATTACTGGTGACGCTTTCAGTTACCACTAATAATCCAAGCACATCTGAACGTCCGACCACTTTGACTGCACGAAAAACAAGAGACCTCTCAATGCTGCGAATGGCCTTTCATATCTTCACTGCTAGCTGCGAGTAGAGGTCTGTAACACTGTGCTGACGCTTAGTAGTGTGCCATGTGTGCTAGCCAGATAGCTTTCTAAACAAGTTGGTTGCAGTTTCTGCTGATATGCTGTCGCTGGCTAGCTATAATTTGAGTGGTTGTAAGTAACTGCCGTCAGCCTAAATTTGCGCGTAAGTTCTTGTGCAATTAGTGCCCAAGAAATTACTCGCAGTTGCACGAAACAAGAAAGAATAACACCGGTAAGTATATTTGATATTAATTACAATTAGCTTTATTTATCACTTACTTTTCTCTTCCAATAGGTGGGTCTCAAAGGAAAACACCTTCAAAAAGATGCGTATTGATAAATACAGAAAATATTCAAGAAGGAGCCGCCATTAAAGGATCCGAAGACACCTCCGAGGCTATCGAGAATCGATACTCGAACGAGTCGGTAAGTAAGTAGTTGATCTCTTCCTTTTTCTTGTGAGCATCAATCTGGTACTAATTGTGTTTAAGGTTGCGGCTTAAATACTTTCCAAAATAATATGTTTCTTATTACCGATTGCTAAAAGTAATAAGATTATATTACATATTACTTGAAAATAACAGTAATAAGTTACATATTACAATATTACACTTTTACGTGAAAAAATAATTTTAAAACATAGGTACACTTTTAATCACATTTTTTAAACGTAGCTTTGAACTTATTTTTTTCTCCCAGTGTAACTCAATACTTTGTGCATAAGTTTTTTAGTAAAACTTCATCTGATTATCATTAACGTTAAATCACACAAGCGTTAGAAAACAAAACGTTGAAAATTTCGTTTGTGACGGCAGAACATAAGAAACATTTTTTCGCAGTTATTTTTTTACTCAAAAAAAAAAAGAAAACACCTCATCCTAATCATTCCCGTTAATCTACTTCAAATACAAATTATTTCATTTGATCTGTCAATAAATGCTGACTTTATAATTTTTACCATTACTCTTCACACTGTGAAGAAAAAAAATTTTAAAAAATTATTCATGTTTACTGTTGTTGAAAGTCATTTGAAAGTCTGTCTGTCTGTTTGTTTGTCTGTGTGCTTGTAGACTACAGCCTGTTTGTCCGTCTGTCTGCATATCTATCTGTCTATTTCGCTGTCTACTCAAGCATTCGGTAATTCAAGTTGAACATTTAAATTTTCTTCTTCTTTTTATTTGTTTGTCAACGATTTTTTCCCCATCTTGTTTCACTATTTCTGCACATTCTACATTTGCCTGTTGGATTTGAAAGATGTTTATGAAATAATCTAATGTTATGTTCAATAGTAGAAATTTTCAATTTAATTCAATTCTATTGAACTAACTTGAGCTTGAGAAATACTGACTGAGACTGAGACTGACTTGGTTGCTACATAGTGTGCAGTCATCATGGCTACACTTGAGTTTTGATAAATTTAAGGTAAGACCATCATCATCATCAACATATTAAGAATTCTATTCCGATTGAAGTGTACATTTAGCTGAATAACAACTTCAAGTACAAAAATAATTCACATTGAATGGACTGCATTAGGAAAGAAGAAATCAAATATATGTGAAAGTTATCTGGATTAAATAATGAAATGTTATTAGGAAGAATTTTATTAAAGTGACTCAGCAGTTAAGCGAAGCGTGGAATTAATTCAAGTTTGACAAAATATCAAGCAGCAAAATCAAATATGCATAGAAGCAAAAGTAGATTTTGCATAGATATATAAAAAATAATTCAAAGTAGTTGAAGAAAATTAATAAGAAATTTAAAATAAAGTTTGCCTTTGACAAGGTATTGCAGATTATTATATACTAGTTTAGAAGCCCGTCGTACGACGGACCGTATTCAAAATAATTAAGTAGCAGACAATTACATGTTTCATTCCCCTCAACTGTTGTTTGGTTTCAGTTGTTGTCAATGTGTTACTTATAAATATAAAATAAATTTTGTATGCATACTTTTAGGCTTACAATTTTTTCATATCAAAAGCACTGTAATAGCTAAACAGGTTCTGGTTCAGGCTGGACATGTTTTCAGAAGCGTAGCAATAACACTTATCAACAGTTTGAGCGATATGGAGCACGGAGCAGAACGCTTGCCTTTTATATATAAAGATTTTCTACGAAGGACTAGCTATGTAAAACTTATAGTTCTTAAATAAAAAAACTTCTTTATAAAATGGCAAAATAGTTTATACATAATTGAATAGCCTTTTTGCCTTCCTGTGCAGTTATTTCTGGGAATAGTTAGTTGTTAAATGAACAAGTGGTGGATTATTTTTATTCAGTTACTTTTCATTGTTGTCGATAGTAACTAATTTTAGAAGGGGTTTTCTGGCAGAAAAAAAAACTCTATCTAGTCAGCATTCTGAAGCTCAATTTTGCTATAAGGTTTGACCAAGGACTTAAAAACTGGTACCACGTGAAGCTAGCGGCTTCTGACTGTTGCCATGCTGACTTGTTGGGCTGGCCCTGTTGGTAACTCCAAATTGCAGGTGTTTCGAGCTTTTTATCGAAAGTGAGGTTGCATTTTCCAACTGGGTGCTGTACCGCTAAGTACAAAAGAGGTGTTCGATAGGGCTCTATCCAAACAAAGGGTTGCAAATTTCGTAACAACATTAGCTAATTTGGTACTTTTGAATTGTAAAATGGTCGCTGGCCGAAGCAATGTGTCGGTTCCGCGTTAAGAGCACCATAGCAGCGCCGTTCCTTGGGGGGGGGAGGTGAGGGGTGGTCTGTCGACCCCGGTACCACCAATTTAGGGTTGACACCATTTCGATTTTTTTTTCATTTCTCAAACAAACAGAAAAAGTGATAAAATAGTTTACGGTAAAAAATGTAAATTCTGTTTCAAAATATAAAATTCTGCTTGCAAGTTCTTAGCAATGTGAAGAAATGTGGAGGAAACATTGCGAAAATGTTTCCAACTGTAAAATCCGAAAACCTTTTGTAACACAACGCAAATGAGTCCATGTAAAGTGTTTAAAATTTGACAGCAGCATACGGCGAAATTTCAGAAAAGAAGCTAGTTGTTGAAATTGCTTGCGATGCTAAGTAGGCACATAAATGCAGCTTAAAACGATTTCGAAAGCGCCAACAATTAGACAGCATTAGAAATGCTCATTTTCATTATCGAGTGATCCTTTTTGGAAACTTCGCCAAATATGTCATTAGCATTGAAATTAAATCCTACAATTTGTTTATCAGGAGCTTCATGCGAAAGAAGTTTTTCAAAGCTTAAATTAATACAGACTTACTTGGACTTCCATTGGACTTCCAATGTATTTCATGGAACAGGCCAGAGTTTCCGATTTTGCTTTTTTATCCATTGCAAACGAGATTGAAATCAATATTACTGATTTCGATGAGGTTATTTCAAATATTGCAACTCTTAAAGTAAGAAATGCCAGTATTTAGGACAGCTCACTTTTAATGCATCGAAATGGTACGAAAATGGTAACAAAATTTGTTGTTTTGGTTTTCTTAATTTTAGAATATTGAACCAAATTATTAAGTTATATAAAATTTAAGAGATTTTTTTAACATATCTTTAAAATCTTTAACAAACTAAAAAAAAACGGATTCTTGTATTTACGCGAAACTTTTTGGAAATTTTATTTAAAGTATTATATTTTGACTTTCAAAATTTTATCTGCACGTTTTCATAAACCAGAAAATTATGCAGGATAAAAAATAAAGTCTAACTAATTTCTGTAATTTTCAATAAACATCTTTTATATATATGTCTATCATTCTCACTGAGTTTCGTTAGGATCGGGTTACTTTTGTAGGTACCTTCCATAAAAAATTATGTAAAATTTCAATATCCATCCTACCATTTTCAGTGCACATCAATTTCTCTAATTGCCAGCCGTTTGACCAAATTTTGTTAAGATCGACCAACTTTGGCATGCATCTCCCATACAAAATAATGTAAAAAATTAATGTAGGAAAAGTACCCAAGGAAATTACCCCTAGGAACTGACCAATTTCAACCATTTTTGCAATTTTTGTTAAATTTAACAATCACGACATTTCTAATAAAAAGGTTTCGCCTGCAATAATAACTTTAAACCCTCTTTTTAATCATTTAATTTATAAAAAATAAAATATTTTTATTACAAATTCAGTGGTAAAATTTTTCGTTGCAGGCGATTTTTTATAAATTAAATGATTAAAAATCGCGCGATTTTATACAACATCCTTGTCTGCGATGCTTACTATATTTTGCAACTAAAAAAAGTTTAAATAACAGTTATTAAATTCTTTAAAAACAAAAACAAGGCCGAATTTTACTACAATAAAAACAAAAATTTTTCAAAATGTAATATTTTTTCTGTTTTTTTAACAATTTGTTATTGTTTGTCATCTGTTGTTTTTTTCGGATAACATAAAAGGAAATAATAAAAACACAGAATCTCATCGAATCGGTTTCTAATTGCATTTAGAAATTTCTTATAGGGGTGACACCATGGGTATCCGCCCGGGGTGACACCAAGCCTAGGAACGCCTCTGCACCATAGTATTAAGTTTACGTAATTGGGATCTATCTACCTTTATATGATACCGGTTGACCGTATTAAAACCATTACATAAAAATTCTTAGAAAACCAATCCCAAACGTGCCATTTTTGCCTATTTTTGTGTCTTATTGAAATCGTTCAACGATACGAAATTGATCAAAATCTATCAGATTATATTGCGCAGCTGTTAAAAATCTTCAAAAACCAATAGTTGTTGTAAAAAATACTTAACTATAGATGAATCAAGCACTTAAATGTAATTTTAAAATTTCAATCAATCTTGAAGAATCGTCTAAGAAAATACACGACCTACATTTATAAGTGTGTGTATGTGTACACAGTTAATACGAAACATAAACAACACAAGTGCTTAGCAGAATGCATACCTCAATATATAAAATTCTATATCAGCGAATTATTGATTGATTTCTTAGATGAAATTTTTAGGCTATCTTTAAGGTAAACTGTTGTAAAGAAAATAACATTCATGGCCACATTTGTTTCATGTCAAAGTAATCCTTGTGGGAACCAGCATCAGCGGCACCGTTCAGAGATTGTTTATGTTTGTATTCAACACACACATACAGACTTCAAAGAGTTTGACGATTTAATGCAACCTCAACGCAAAATACGCAATAGATACAATATATCCAAGATTTGGTTATGTTTTCGATTTGCGTCCAACGTATGCTTTATTTGTTTGTGTGCAGCTTAGAATTGCTGCTTAGAAGTTAGTATCTATGAGTTACCTTAGAATCCTCACGTCTTTGCATTAAGAGATCAAAGATCAGCATATCAATTGCGCACACTTGAACAAGCAAAGGATTTATCCTTTCTTATGCTTACTTATATGGCAGAGACAACTCTGTATAGTTGCTGTGATTGCTGGCACGTGACATGAACAGACAAAAATCCAAGAATACATTTCACCTTAGGGCAGAACGAAAAAAAAAAATTTAATATTTTATTTGTTATTTATGTTGGGTTTTGTATTTATGGGAAAAAAAAAAACAAAAATATTTCAAATATTTTTTTTATTGATAAGAGATTTAATGAAATATATCTTAAATGATGGCACTTGTTTGCATTCAATTTGATCTAGGATTAAGCTGGAAAAGAAAAATAAATATGGGGTAGGCAATCGGCTGTATTTTTTCTTTATTTTATTAAATATTCTTTGGCCCGCAGGTTAAAAGGTTTTATATAATTTTTTGAAGATACCTTTGGCAAAGTATTGTATTACTTATTACTATATGTTTCTATATGAAAATGAACAATTTTAGGCAGCGCTATGATCAAAATGTTGAGACAAATTTAATATTAAAATTTTATTTCGAGCAACGATTGCTATCTCAATATATATAAGACAAGCGTCCTGCTCCGTGTTCTATATTGCTCAAACTATTCAAGGTTGTTATTGCTATGCTTCTTGTTCAGCCTGCACCAGAGCCAGTTTTGCTCAAACAATCTTACTATTACAGTGTTTTTTTATATGAAAAAATTGTACCTAAAAGTATGCACAAAAAATTTATTCGTTATTTATCAGTTAGGACACATTGACGACGACTGGAACAAAACAATATTTGAGGTGAATGTAAAATGTTTTCATATCGTGCGCTATTTAATTTTTTTGAAGATGACCCGTCGTAGGACTGGCTTCTATACTAGTTTATGATAAACGCACAAAAATAGTTCTCACCTCATGCCATAATATATGTACAACCAGCAGGGGCGCAACCAGGAATTTTTTTTGGGGGGGTCTTATCAAATGTAGAACTTATGTATTAAAAACGATTTTAGTAATTATAGCGGCTGTGTTGTTACGGTTAGTGCGTTCAATTTTTGCACTTATGGCTCCTTGTTCAAACTTCAGGCAAGTCCAGCATCATATTTTTTTTTCCAAAAAAAAAATGTAAAACGGTCACTGATAGGACATTTTGTCCGTACAGAAGGTACAGAACAGCAGTGGTTGCAGTTGTTTTAAAATAAACTTGATTCAGCGCTGTTTAGGATCTGTTCGACCAAAATATTTTGCAAGCACCAGTTGTACGTCGTTTTATGGATTTTTTTTCTTGTTCGGCAGTTGTAGGAAGGTTGTATGGCCTGAGTAAAAATATTTTCATTTTTACTCGTGTCTCAATAGGGTCAGCAAAAATTCAATATTTTTCTCTCCACACATTCAGAAAAAAAATACCTATCTTTCTCCTATAAAAAATTTGTATATTTTAGCAATTTTCCCGATAAAAGCAATTTTCTCTTTTTCAAATAGAATTTTTTTCAATTATAATAAATTTTCACATTTTCCAAGAAATATTTCTTCACTTTTGGGAAATGAAAATATTTCAATTTCTCTAATAATGATGAGTATTTTTCTCAAAAAATTTTTTTAAATTTATGGAAAATGAAAAATTCACTATGCGAATTATTTTCTTCAATAAAAAGAAATCTTTTATCAAAAATAAAAACTCTGATTCTCTAAAAACGATATATTTTTATATATTTCTCTTTTTCATGGAAGCTTTTTATTATTTTTAAGGAATTTTTAGTATCCCATTTACAGAAAAACATTCTCTGGAGCATACTATATAACATTTTTCTCTAAATATTATGCCTTTTGAGGGAAATATTTTTCATCCATTCTTCACTTCGTTGTAAAAATACCGAATTGGCTGGCACTAGCTTTAAAATTCGTCCTTTACTGAGTACTAATTATGCCCAATTCCGAAAGTAAAAAAACCCAAAATTTCTGACACCTTGGGATGAAAAACAAAGAGACTGAATATGAAAAAAGTCATTTGAGTCCCTCGCTACCAAAATAGCCTAAGAAATTACCTCTAATATCGACTTTTAAAGCCTAATTTAAAGTCTTCCATCCAAATCCCTCAAAATTGCGCAAATATTATCCGATTTTGGAAAAATGTAGAAAAGACGTATCGTGAAAAGGTGAAGTAAAGAGCTATCGTTGAAAATATGTTATTTCGCTTTAAGTCAACATTTGCTCATTGGATAAGTAATACCGTATAACAAAAATATGTCACTAGATGGGCGAACATAAGAAAAAGCAAACCAATATTTTTTATATAATAATTTATTATAATAATAATAATATTATTATTAATAAGACATTATTTCCTTATATCGGATATTTAACAATTTAGAGAAATTTTTATGAAACGGATTTTGGAAAATACGATGGAAAATTAGAAATTGTGAATTTTTTTCTCCAGTTTCGGAAGTCAATCGGAATTATTTTTGTAATGAATTACATGACTTCACTTTAAACTTTATTCTGCAGAGTTTGTGTTATCGATGTTTAAAAGTGGCGAGTGACTCAACCGATTTTCCTCAAAATTGGATTTTTTTATTTTATCTTATTTTTGAATTAATTTGTTTCCAAATATTTCAAGTTTCCTTAGTGGGCTCCATGCTAGAAGTTGAGAAGATAACTCTAATCGAAGTATTGCCAACAACCTCTCAAGTGGTCAAAATCAGAACATAACAAAAGTTAAACATGCGTAGTAAGTCGGATCGAAATTTAAATTTCACTAGACACCGACTTCAAAGCTAAAAGGACTCTTAAAAACAATTTCTGTAGAATTTTGTTTGGATCGGAGAAATCTCCATAGAGCGGTTTAGGTTCTTCTGGACGTCTTTTCTGCAGAAAACGATTTTTTTTACATGACATTTTTTTTTTCAGAACGCATACTTATATATGTATTTGTATGGTACACATATATTTACTTAAAAAAAAATTTTGAAATTTTTTGCGTTTACAAACTCTTTTGAGACCACAAAAAGTCCATATTTCGTCAGTTCATAATATGAAATATATATCGTATGGTGCGGTTTAACCAAAACTAAATGCTACAATTATATAAAATGTGAGAAATTGATATTCAAAAGCTTCGTTCAGCTCAATTATTATTTAATTGCCATAATAACTGTTCGATTTTGGCAAATCTTGATGGTTATATATATATTAGTGGGTACATTTGGGTTTCACACCATGCGATACACTAAAAGAAAGAACAGCTCAATACTTTTCCAAACTTAAATGCTTAAATGTATAAAAAAAATTTATAGTTTTTAAGAGTACCTCTTACTTTTGAGTCGGTGTCCGGCTTATTATTTGTTCTCCATACAAAATTGATCCGTCTTAATACGCAATCTGAAAGAATAAAATATGACTAATTTCGTAGATTTTGCATCAACCAGAATCGATTTGAAATGTACATTTGGGGTTTTCACTCATTTCATAAAACGTGTGATTGCTTTTCAACTGACTCACTTTGATTGAATACCATTTTTTTTGGTACTACAATAATTTGGGGGGGGAGGGGGGGGTTAAGCCCCAAAACCCCCATTTAGTTGCGCTAATGATAACAATTACAAATGCCAAGTTAATGCTTAGTTAAATTCACTCTGCGTTAAATTATAAATTAAAATAGTTACTTTACGTCTCCTCCTCCGAACTGTACCATTTATGCATTCGATCGCATGGGAACAAACTATACACTACATTTGATTTATTGACGTATCAAAATACTTTTTTGCTAACATTTGGCCATGAATGTTCTAGCTCACACTCTCTCTCTCTCTCTATCTTTGCCTCACTCTCGCTCTTGAAGTCGATTCATTATTTATATGGCAAAATATTTTGTCTAACAGCCACCAAGCTAGCTTAAGCTTACTTTTTCAACCATCAGGCACTGAGACAGATGCTCATAACAACAAATTCACTGTGAAAAAGTACGCTTGAAAAATAAAATAATATGTCTAAGTTAATGATTGATTGAATGTATCAAAAAGTTTTAATTGCCATCTGCCTCGCATCAAATGAAATGTTCTCCAGTCAAGGTAGTGTTCTCCCATTAACAAACATTGACGCAAAGTAAATAATTCATTAAATATCCTTACAATGTTGGCAAGACCTCTCATCATCACTTTTTAATGATGTAATGACTAAGTTTAAGAACCAGACTGTATAATATTACAGACTTGCTCATTAGTAGAATGAAGAAGTCAAAGTTCAATACTGAAAATTAATTCGAAAGGCGATGTTAAGAAAACAGTATTGTTTAAAAAGCAGTTTTAACCTTGGGATGGGCAACAGCGTCTAGCCAGACCACCTGTTCTAGTCTAACAGTCATCCTATGGTTAAAAAAAAATAGTAAATGCTTTAATCCTCTCTGAAATACTGTAATTTTTTTTGTTGTAAGTATTTATTTCGATTAAATAGCAAGTTAAAATACAAATTCTAGAAAAAAGAAATTTGTTTGTTAATGTTCTTTTAACACTAGTTTTAAACATTCAAAAAATGTATATAAAAGCAGTAATTTAAATGTTACTTTAATGTTTTTTAAATGTAATTTAAAGGTTTTTAAATATTAAAAAAAATACTTTTGGGATAGAATTAGAAAGTAATTTTAAATAATCCAATGAAACTTGTGTCCAATATTACAGCTTAAATAAGAGATATTAAGATTCGCTTATCTTCGTTCTGTTCACCAGACTCATACATACACTTCACTGACTAACTAACCCACACAGTGTCCAAATTATTGAGGTCATGCCGTGAGAATATGACAGAACATGAGGGCATGGCAACTCTCATACAATCATAATTTTAGATATCGAATAGCATTAGACTAACAAGTTGCACAACCCCAAAATTCGGTATTTGAGCTCAATTTTCATGCGGAAAATTTTATTTTCTTTGCAAAAGGGGCGTGACACTTTTTAAGCATTCAAACTTTTGAGTATAACTTTCGAATTATAAGTCACACATTTATGAAACTCGGAACGAATACAATATTTAGTCGTGTCCTTCGACTGGAAAGCAAGCATTAAAGAATGGGGCGTGGTACCATCCATCAATTCAAATGTTTAATATCTATTAGCTTTGTTACTTAATGTCTCATAACATTAAAACTCAGTATAAAGTTAATTTTTGGCCACGCCTTTCGACCAGAAAATTAGCATGGCACAAGCCAAATTTACTATAAGTGAGAGTCATTAAGGTTAGGCCACGGTATAAGTTGGAACAGCTAATTTTCCAGAATTGTGGTACTGGTGTTACTTATTTTATGACTGTTGAAGTAAAGTCTTCTTATAAGCAAGCGTTTCATGTTTGTTAGAACGAAGAATATGAGTTGATTATGATTTAGAAATACAAGCCATAAATTGTCGTATGTTATATATTTTTTCGATATTTTTTGCGTGTTTGTAATTTGCCAAATTTAAATCCATTTTGTCATGTAAGCTTGTTCAATGCATTTTGTGTTCAGTGTTTTTTCATTGTGTGAAAAGGCAATTGTATTGTAGTCTTAAAGAAATTCATTTTCTGACTATCACAAAATAACTTACTTTGTAAAGGTTGTGACACTCTTATCGCATAAGTTGGGACAGTACTTTTTTAATTCAGTACACACTGCGATTCCATTTGAATGGTATTTTTATAGCATTTCATGAATGCAATTGTTTTAAATAAATTAAAAAGCGTTTCCAGCAGAGACGTACCTCACTTTAATTTTAGTTTGAGTCTGATAGTTATTTTATAGGTTTTCTCGCCTGAACAAAAATAAGTACTAATGAACATTTGATGTTTCTGTGATCATTATTTTGAACTCATTGTTAGTATATCGAAGTGAAGAAACAAATCATCGAGTTCTTGTGTTCAATCAGATGACGATAAAAATGATGATAAAAATGTTGATTTTGGTGTCATTTGTTTGGAAACAATACCATGGAAACTCAGTCTCTCAAATTCGCTGGAGTGCAACACGTTGAAACGTGATGTTCTCTTATAATGTGCTAATGTGCAGTTTAACTTAATTTTTTTTTTTTTTTTTTTTGCTTATTTTTATGAATTTTTAATGTACTTATGGGAAAATGTTTTGTTTCCCAACTTATACGGATATTATTTTTTGGCCAAAAAGTTTTCTTTACTAAAATGGCTATACATTTTGACACGTAGACAATATCACATAGCTTCATTCGTCATAAATAGTTGTAGCCAATAACCATACCTTTTCTTTTCATTGGCTTATCTTATTTTGTCTGTTTTTTAATTTGAATTTGAATTTTTATTTTTTTTTTATCTTATCTTATTACATACTTTACAAAAATTATGATTTTAATAAGATAATAAGTCATTCTTTAATCAGCTGGTGACTAGATACGAATGACTTGAATACAAACATTTAATTTGTCGATATTATTATTTGGTTCATGTGGTGCATAACGTAAAAATTTATTTAGAAAATTTTGTTTGATAGAAATTGAGAACATTAGCCGTTCGAAGTCGGCATAAAACATGTAGGTCCAGTTCTCGGTCAATTGTGTGCAAGCATTTAATAACACACACAACACAATTGATCATAAGAAGCTTGGTCAAAGTCCTTTCAAGGGCTGAAATGGCCAATTTGTTTTTTTTTTTTTTTTTTTTTATGTACCTTCGAATTAGTTTTTTATCTAGTATAAAACCTAAATATTTAAACTCACCGACATATTCTATTTTAAAGCAACCAGCACTGCATACTACATTGCTATCGTAGCTTGTTCTACCACATGAATGAGGTTCTGAACCAAGTTTATCACAGAAATTTGAGTGGTAAACAACATTGCAGTCGAAGCTGTCATTTTTTTGTGAGAAAAACATCAGCTTCGTTTTTTCACTTATAATAAGTTCGTGTTTAGTAAACTATTGTCCTGAAATATGAAGATCTTTCTGCAAAATAACTTGTGAGTCAAATATAGTATTGTTTGAGTATGTGAACGTCATATTTTTTGTGAAGGCAGTAAAAGAGCTACTAAAATTTTGATTAAAAATCGAATTGGCGTAAATTAGAAAAAGTAGTGTGCCTAAGACCGAACCTTGCGGTACACCAACGTTTAATTCTAATCGTCGCTAAAAACATCTTCAATTTTTACTTTTTGTAGTTTACCTGTCGGATAGGATTTAAACCATTTTAAACTACTTTATTGTTATTAGAGCCATCTAAGATATCACTACAAACTTTTAATGGTGCATCGTCAGTAGATTTACCTTCTCGGAACCCATATTGTTTCTCACTAAGGAAATAAGTTTTTGTTAGAAACATTTGGACACGGTCCTTAATTATTTTCTCAAATAACTAAGATAACGTAGGCAGTAAAGAAATTTTCTTTTCTTAAAAATAGGTATAACCTCAGCAGATTTTAAAATTGAGGGAAAAATACCACATTTCACACTTTCGTTAAACAAGTAACTAAGCACGTTTCAATGTAAAATGCAATACGTTTTAACATAATATTTGTAATACCATCAGAAGTACACGAATGTTTGTTGTTCAAGTGCATGATATAATTGTAAATTTCAAAAGACGAAGTTGGAAAAAAAAATAAAGCTATTAGGCTGGAAAAATTATTCAGTCAATGAATTGTACATATTGCAGTGGCAGTTTACAGACATGGAATTATGAATAGAAACAGAACCAATTGAAGAAAAATATTTATTAAAACTATTTGCAATATCCGCAGGATAAGTAAGTGAAATATTATAAACCTCGATTTCGGAAATCGTATCAATTCTTTGTTCTTTATCATTTTTTCCATCCGAATGAAAACTACACTACAAAAATGAATCCCGTCCCAACCTTTACGACATTCCCCTACAGAATAGCTATGAAACGTAAAAGTCATTGAACCTATTTTGCTTGAACTACTGCAAGTGATTTTCCAAATAATTTTCAAGTGCCTAAAATTTTGAAATTATTTGTTTTATTTTATTGAGCCATCAGAGTAGTTTTTATAAAATAACAACACGGAGAAAAGAGATGGGCGAAAATCAAACTCATAGCGTTCGTAACTGAAATCAGCTCAATACAGCTCAAAACCATCTCAAAAGATGCTGTTCATGCAAGCAGTTTGTGCCAGAAATTTGAATGAAAATATTTTTGTTAAAAACGACTATTTGTGCTTAATACGTGTAATCTTGGGCTTGTTTGTATAAAAATTAATTTTGTTGTTGTTGTTTTTGCACATCAAAAATATGAGAAACCGAAAGATGTTATTCTCAAGCGATTGTTGTTTCTGCTAGTATAAAAGTGTTTTAAAGTTCAGAGAATAAATTAATAGATTATATTTTCCTGTCCAAATTGTATGAAAAATATCTTATTTGGAAAATGAAAACATCGATGCTTAAGCTGACTAAAGTGAACGTCGTTGTTGTTGTTAAATTTCAATACATCTCAATACAAAGCACTAATTTTAACTTTGTGCTGACACGCATTCACTGGCTATGCATTTTTAATAAATTTACACCAGGTAGATATTATATATATTGATGGATTGAAAAATGCAGTACACAGAGGGAAAAACCTATGGACTCAATACATAAATTTATGTACTCATCGCATAGTTTTCTGCACACAAAAATTTTACATTTTTCATGTATTGAGTACATGTTGAAATCTCTATTGACTACATAATGCTTTTAAGCGGTTATGTAGTCAATAAAGAATTTTATGTACTCAACGCATAAATATGTGTCGTGAATTCATGAATGTATGTGGTGAGTACATGTACACTGTACTCATCGCAAGCTGTAACAAATAATTTTATGTAATGTGTAAAGATCTTATGTACGTATTACATAGATTATTGACTCAGTACATACATAATTTACTCATAACATATTTGGAGTACATAATTTTATACAATGAGTACATACATTATTTACTCATTACATATTTTAAATGCATAATTTTATGTAATGAGTACATGCATAATGTCTGTGCGTAAATCACCCTCTCAACACTTGCAATAAATAACTTAATAAAGAAATGACTAGATTTCACAAAATAATTGACAATTACTTATAGAAACCCAGCCATTTATTTCTTATCCAATCATCGCTTTTGTTCTAGAGTTTAGAGGTGTTGCTTATTTGAAAATCAAGAAACGAATGACATAAAACAGCAAAATCGTGTGCCGATGTTCAACAGTTACGTGTACTGAGTCCATATGTTATGTACTGAATAAATGTGGCACTTCAATCGTAAAGGGGGACGTGTACTGAGTCTATATTTTATGTATTGAGTAAAGTTTTTGTAAAAAATTACATAACACGTTGATTGAGTACACGTTGCTTGTATCTATTGAAGTCTGCTATGTATTCAACACATAACATGATGTATTGAATACATTTTTTATTCATTTTAAAAAGTGAATAAATTGATATGTAGTCAGTACACGCTAATTTTACTCAGTAAATACTGCTCTTGTTGCGTTCTCATACAAGTTGCAGTGCATAGATTTTACATAGCTGTCTCTGTACTGACTACATAACTTTTTCCCTTAGTGTAAACCTCTTTTCGTCAAAAGGTCACTTATCACTTTAGAGCGCTTAACGATCGATATAATTTTTATTTTGCATGTCATTTTTATTTTTGTTTTTTTTTTTTTTTCCTTGTGGCTTTCAGCATTTTAATATTTTTTGCAATTTGTTTTTTTATTTATTTTAAAGTATTGATACACATTTGACATATTTTGATTAACAATTTCAAATTTCCAACAATTTCAATTTCAAAGATTGAGCAGATTAGTTTTTTGTACTATCAATCTATAACTGGCATGCATTGGACACAAATGAGCATGTTTGTTGCTTTTATAAACAATACCAAAATGACCTAAATTCGGCACAAGTGAGCATATTAATTTTTTGATAAATGATCCAAACATCATGTAAAATATGCACAAATGAGCGTGTTGATGTTTTGATAAACAATAACATTAGGGCTTGATATGAAGAAAATTATGGCTTAGCTCAGAATCAATCCCAAAATTAATTGTTCAGGGATTGTTTTTAACTCAAATTTCTTTCCGTGTACGCTGATTTTAATAACACTTTAAACAAAACAAAATTTTATAATGCATTTAGACCAATTTTTTATAGCAAAGTGTTATTTGCAGCTGGGATATGTTAAATTTTTCTTTTTTTTTAAGCACTATTTATTTTTACTTTTTTAATCTTTTATTTCGATACTTGGATGATTATATAAAATCAACCTTAATTTTTAATTGCAAAAAACGGAAAGTATTGACGTTAACGTAACTTAATTATTGTACGATCTTAGGTACTTTATTTATGCTTAATTAATGACACCATAAAATTTTTGCTTTAACTAACTAGGCCATCGATATAGTTTTTAGGAACCTTTGGGTTTTAAAAACAATTTAATTGTTTTTTTTTGCTTAAAAAAAAATTAAAAAAGGCTGCTGGCTTGTCTATTTACTGTTCTCTTAAAGCTCTAGCACGAGTTTTTGGTAGCGCTAAAAGAGTGAATAGATATTATGATAAAATATTTACTTGAAAATTGTTATTTCAAGCATAACTTCCATTTACTTGTTAACATTGCTTATCAAAGAAAACACTTGCACTTTCCAAAAATTAAAAATTTTAATACAGCATCTAAATTTTTTATTACTTAAAAAAAAATGCTCGAGCAACAGGTATCAAAAATGACTTCGGATCAATAAAGTTTGGCCGAAAGTAACCTTCAATACTTTTCATTTAATAAATACCATAACAACGCTGACCGCAATAATTTCAAGCAATTAGTATTCTACGCTTTTATTTTTATCTCTCTATCAATCTGTCATTAATTCCAACTGCCTGCACTTGTGCTCGAATTTAATTTGTGACTGTAATAAACTCAAGTTTATCCACTCCGTAGCATTAAGCTCTCAAGTCAATTGATCCATAAAGCTAATACGAAAATTCCATGGTGATTGGTTGAGGTTTAGTTGAAATTCTGGCACGCCTCAAAGGACACTTCTAAATACATAAACATAGCAGCAGAGTAGAAGGTGGAGTTGTATAAAAAAAAAGGAAAAAAAGTGCCACCCAAATCCATGCAGTTCATTGTTTTTTATTATAATCCATCAACAGAGCCTGACAGTTCGAGATTGACATGTTTACAATGCAAGGCTCTAGTCAAAGGCAAGCAGAACTGAAAGTCTGCCCAGCCTGGTAATAAAAAGTGCTATGTTATAAAATTAAGCTTGTATTAAATTTCAGACATCATAAAAGCAAAGCAAACCATCAGCCTATGTGACTTAAATAAAACAAATTGTTGTCGTCACACTTATTTTTGATGCATAGTGTTTTTATCGTAGTTTGTTTTGTTTTTAAATTTAAAATGTAGTTGTTTATTCTTTTTTTTTTCATTTTGTTGTTTTGATAGTTAAATTTGCATTTAAATGAGTACTAAAAAAAGAGCAGCTTAAAATACATTACATTTTATCACAGCCATATTTAATAATAGCTCAACAAAAAAAAAAAATGAGCAAATTTGTTAATTATTAACACAATAGCTGCTGATACAATTTTTTTTTAACCATCATGCACTGGGACACATAAATGTACATTTTGGCAAGTCCTTGAAGCCGCAATATGTAAAAGTTTTACTGTTTTGATTACAATTTTCACAAGTTTTTAGTTCGGCCAGTTGTTGTTAGTAGTACTGCCGCTCTGCTGTCATGGCAAACATTTTCTAACTTTTGTATGGAGCTTAAAAATATTTTAAGTTTCAAGTGTTTTCAAGTTAATTTTTATACACGAAATTCATACTAAAAAATGAATTTTTAGAATTTTTTTTTTACGTCGTTTGCGGTAAAGTGAAAACTTGTGCCGGTAAAATAGACAATATTGAAAATTTTCTGCTGAATTTTGAACTTGTGAAAAAAAGTTAAAAAAGTTAGTTTTGCAGATTATTCAACTAACGAGTTACAAACATTCAAATATTAACGCTATATTGAGTTCTTAAAAATGCTCTTATTTTTTACTGATTGATTGTTACCGGAAAATTTTATTAATCAGTCAGAGATAAAATAATTGTACACATATGTATGTGTCATATTTATTTAAGCTGCAAAAATGTTCTCCACTTCATGCAACATATTGCTTTTACAACTGAAAACATACTTAATCATTAAGAATTGCTTCAATCTGCAACAATAATATGTGGTTTGTATTAAAAAAAAATTAAAAATTCATTCCATTGTTGTTCAACTGCATTGTATGCAGATCACTGTTGAAAATAATGGAATTCGGTGTTACTTTCTGTGCTCCGTGTTTTTGTTTTTGTTTCAGAAATCGAATAACGGAGTGAAATACGAGAAACTGAGTCTTATCATTGAAACTGTAAATATTTTGACTTGTTGCCTATAGTTAATTATACTTTTTTGTTGGTATTGTTCTTAAAAATTGATTTATTTGGTGAACAAATTGACTTTTGTTGGTATTATTTTGTATTTGGAATTTTTTGATTTGGTTCAAACAAATACGATTCGATTCAGCATTAAATACTTTTATTTCAAGTGCTTTTACTCATAGCAACCTTAAGCTTTAATAGTAAGAAATGCCATACAATTTTTTTCTACTCACAAACTGAAGTGAGTATTTCCTTGAATCATATTAATTATTCCTGTCAAGATAAAAACCTTAAAATTTTAGGACTTCATATAACTGTTAATATATTCCATTAAAAATTTAAAAGATGTTAATGGATAAGAAAAAAAACAACATCTGAAAACATTAGATAATTGTTTTAAAGTTAAATAAGTTACTAAAATAGACTAGACTAAAAAATTGCTGAGTAATTGATATATTTGGTTTTAAACATAAGTACCTTTATTTATTATATAAATTACTTAAATTAAATATACAAGTTTTAATAATTTTAAGTTATCTGTGACAAATGTAATCGAATCCTTGGTAGTGAGTGTAATCCTCCCATCTTATACAGAAAGTGTTTGCAAACGATAGAAAAATTCAGAAAGAAATTGGAGTGAAAATGATTGTGGACAATTTTAAACAGCTTAATGGATAGATACTGCTTGATAATTTCCCAATGGTACTTTGCCCCAACTTTAAAACGATATACATATATCTTTCCTGATGCTTACTGGGCAATATAAATTCAATTTTATTTCTCTTTCGTTATTTGCATGACTATATTCTGAGATTTGGCAAGGAGTTATCTTGTGATTTATGTAGACGATATAACATTATCAGCATGAAGCCATTAGAATAAAAAGTGGATGCAGTTGAATGGTTTCCGGTACCGCAAATTAGTTTATATTTTCAAAGATTTTTATCACTGACACCTTAATTTAGAAGGTTTATGGAAGGATATAAATATCACGAACAAAACACTTCTCTGAAATCGTTTTCGGTTTGCACTCATGAACCTTTAGTTGGCTATTAACGTTAATATAGAATAGAACCCGATGAATTGGTTCTGCCCATTTTTCAAATTAACCAAGCGGTTAGACAACAACACAACTTCAGTAATCAACCGCCAGTAACTGCTTCATAATCTCGATGAAATTGTATTTTTGAAATTGTTGTAGGGTCAAGTTATTTCACGTACCAAATTTTAGTAAAATCGGTCAAGTCATTTAGGAGTTAATGAGTCTTAACCAGGGACCGTAATAATTATGAGCAATATCGAAAAAATTAAGATATAATGATTATTTTATGATTTTTAATTTTTTGCTCAGATATAAAAATCGTTTTCTGATTTTTATTTTTTAAATCAAAAATAAAAATTATTTTTAAGTATTATTTTTTTAACTCAAGTATAAAAATTATTTTTGATTTTTATTTTTTTTATTCGAACAAAATAATCATTTTTGATTTTAATTTTTTTCACTTAAACAAAAAAATCATTTTTGATTTTTATTTTTTTACTCAAACAAAAAAATCATTTTTGATTTTTATTTTTTTTTACTCAAACAAAAAATCATTCTTGATTTATATTTTTTTCACTCAAACAAACAAATCGTTTTTGATTTCTTTCGTTTAAACTCAAATAAAAATATCATGTTTGATTTTTATTTTTGAGACCAAAAATACTAATCGAAAAATGATTTTTTTGGCTTTCTCATTTTTTATTTTTGGAATTGGATATAGATTTCAATTTTTATGAAAAATTTACACATGTCCAAGTTTTAATCGTTTTAAATAATGAGTTTTAATTTTGAGCAAAAAAATAAAAATCCACAAATAATTTTTATTTTTGAACAAAATAAATAAAAATCAAAAATAATTTTTATTTTTGAGCCACAAAAATAAAAATCAAAAATAATTTTTATTTCAGAACAAAATAAATAAAAATTAAAAAAAATTTTTATTTCTGAGCAAAAAAAATATAAATCAAAAATAATTTTTATTTCTGATTAAAACAAATAAAAATCATTTTATAATAATTATTTTTAATTTTAATGCTTAACGCTTAAAAAATAAAAATCATTATTTATTCTAAGAGGCAACACAAATTCCGACATTTCGGTATATTTAAAAGTTTTTTCCGACGCTTAGAACATGCTGATTTTTTTCATTCAAATTTCAAAAATAATCATTATTTTCGGTCCCTGGTCTTAACAATGACAGATACTACTTAAAGCGCCCTCTTGCAGAAGTCTTTGAAATTTTTTATATGTTTTATTTTGGGTGCAGTTGAACCTTCATACCAAATTTCATATAAATCGGTCCATGCGTTTAGGTGTTATTGAGTCTTAAAAATACACTACTTAAAGCGCCCTCTTGCGAGTCTTTGAAATTTTTTATATATCATGTTTTATCTTGGGTAGAGTTCATACGTTCATACCAAATTTCATTGAAATCGGTTCATGCGTTGAGGAGTATTGAGCCTTTAAAACGCACACTTAAAGCGCCCTCTTGCGCAAGTCTTTGGAATTTTTAAAGCCTATGTTTTATTTTGGGAGCAGTTGAACCTTCATACCAAATTTCATGGAAATCGGTTCAGGCCAGTGTTGGGTTTTTCAGTACAATTGTACTTTTTCAGTACAATTTTATAATAAAAAGTACGCAAGTACAACGAAGACATTTTTAGTACATTTTCATACACTTGGTCTTCGTCATATCAACTTTCTTTGCTTTTTTTGTATTTCTTAAAGTTTGAGTGCCTTTTTTGTGAATTTGTACAACCATATTTACAACAGTGATGATATTTGATAATTTTGGAGATGAGTTTTTTTACTCTTCTAAAATTACTTTTTCGGACGTGAAAGTACCTATTGTTAATCTATATATAAATAGGCGTTAAGAACAATTTTCTCTCGTGTTTCTCAACCGATATTGATAATTGTTTTTTAAATGAATCTGAGTGCGGAGTAAAAGTGCACCAAATATTTAGTATCTATAATTATAAAAAGGCAAACAAAAGTATAATTAAAAAAGCTTTTGTTTTTTTGCTGAGGCACTAGGGGTGGGATAATAATATTTGGAGATCTTTAGTAACGAGATTTTTATACCCAGAAACCTTAAATTGTGTGAGGTTCGACAAAAAATTGGTTTTGAAAAAAACAAATTCGGGGTGGCGTGGGGTTAAGTTGTGCCGCATCGGTGTTAAAGGTTGGTGGGCAGTGGACAAATTAGCCGAAAACCTTCATAACTACCCAAGTGTTGTCCCTAGAGGTGTGAAATGTTCGACCTACCCCAAGAAATTTTTTTCTCCGAAATTTTTCAGGAACAAACCTGCCCTAATCTCCTGGTTTTTTTGTTTCCAGCATTTTATCGCAATATATCTACTCTATATTTCCAACCTTTTCAAAAGGTTAGAATATAAAACACTTTTTCTAAAATTGGCTTTCATCGCTTCCAGGGTGCATTCCAATAGGCTGAAATGAGAGTCCGGCCCAAATTAACTTTTCTTCTTCAAATTTGTATCGAGCATACAGCATACCTGTCGAAAAAAGGAAATAAGAAATTTTTTGATTATAATTGTAAGACAATTTGAATCAAATAAATTTCTTTTTTTCATGGGATGTATGCAAAAAGATTCTTTCTTAATATTACGCCTCTTTTTGTCGTTGACAACGTGTAGATTACTCAATATTCCTTGCGCTTCTTGGTAATCTTCACGCTCAGTCCAGGTTTCTGGATCGGTAGCAATCAAATCAGTTGAAAATCCGAAGCCTGCGAAAATTCTTGCTTTCTTAGGAATGACGTAATGGCTCAAATATTTTTGTCATTCCTGATTCACTTTCTCCGATGCCAATTGAATCTTTTTTACACCTCTTTTAAGCCAAAAATGTTAACTGGACGAGCACGTACTTGATTTCCGTTGCTGCAGATATTCTAGCTATTATCTTCCTCGTCTTCTTCGTTTACATTAACGACATTATCTGACTCTATAACTTCTATCATCTCGTTCTGTTCATCGTCAGACGATTCGTCCGTCTGAAAATTCACCTGAAAAGTTTTTGATCGGATAACCCAAATAAATACTGTTAAACTTCTCTTTAATCTTCTGTTAAATCGAACAATTTTTCTGTTTCAATATATATCCATTACAAATATATCCAAAAACAAGTAAAGAAAGTCTTAAGTCGGTCTAGACCGACTTTGAAGTACCCTAAACCCACTTTTCAAAAACAAAAAATTTTTATTGTAAATGGGCGTCTCCAAGGGCGGATGAAGCCTTTATTTTATATGCATTTAAATGTTGATGGAAAATTTACACATACCAAGTTTTATTCCTGTAGCTCACAGTTAATGCCTTTATTGAGCTTTCGCTATGGGAAGTGGGCGTGTTCATGGACGGATTACTTCCAATTTTTGAACACACCTTAGTTTTGGTATAAAATACATGCATACCAAATTGAATTTCTCTATGACAAACATAACCTTATTTATTGAATTTAAAACTTTTTGGGTTGTATGGGAAAAAGGCGTGTCCGTAGGTGGATGACGTCCATTTTTCAAAACCATCTTTGTCTTGTCATAAAAAACATACGTGCCAAATTTTAGCTCTGTAGGTTAAACAGAGGCTTATTTATTGCTTTTTCAATTTTGGGTTGTATGGGAGGAGGGCGTTGTCCGTGATCGGATGACGTCCATTTTTCGAAGACATCTTTGTGTTTGTATAAAACACATACATGCCAAATTTTATTGTTGTAAGCTTGTTATGAGCTGAGTTATGCAGTTTTCAATTTTCGCGTTGTATGGGAGGTAGGCGTGTCCGTGGGCGGATGATGTCCATTTTTCAAAATCGTTTTTGTTTTGTTATAACAAATACATGTGCCAAATTTTAGCTCTTTAGGTTAAACAAAAGCTTATTTATTGCGTTTTCAATTTTTGGGTTGTATGGGAGGTGGGCGTGTCCGTAAGCGGATGACGTCGATTTTTCAAAGACATCTTTGTGTTAATATAAAACACATACATGCCAAATTTTATTGTTGTAGGCTAATTATAAGCTGAGTTATGCAGTTTTCAATTTTTGCGTTGTACGGGAGGTAGGCGTGTCCGTGAGCGGATTCCAAAAATATTCAATAGTGCAGATCCTTGGGTGCATGTGACCATGCGTACCAAGTTTCATCCAATTATCTCAACTCCTTCTTCTTATCCTGTGTATACGGACAACACACAGACGGACAGACGGACGGACGGACGGACGGACGGACGGACGGACGGACGGACGGACGGACGGACGGACGGACATGGATAGCTCGACTCACGTGGTGACGCTGATCAAGAATATATACACTTTTCTATACCGGACTCGCTTCGTTCTATGCGTTACAAACGTTTGCACAAAGTTAATATACCCTGACCTTTAAGGTTTAGGGTATAAACAGTATATATCCACTACAAATATAATCCCTGGTTTACAGCACATTCAATCGAATTCCCACCCTGATCAGCTCTACTATTGTATTTTTCTATTACATGATCGTCTCTTTCTAGCACGAAGGCATTAATGTGAAATAAATTGAATTGCTTGAAAACTTAATTTTTGGGCCGGCTCGGATAACCGCAATTTGATTAAAATTTAAAATTGGAATGTAGAGTATTATATTTATTTAACTATGTATGTATATTTAACTGTTTGTCCATTTCTATTAATATAATTTTTACTTTAAATAATAAATTAAAAATATCAAAAAAGTTTATTATTCATTGAGAAAAAAAAATAGTACAATTTTATGTCAAAAAGTACAATTTTTATTTCGATTTGGTACATTTCGGAAAAGTTATTTCCCATCCCTGGTCCAGCTGTTTCGAAATTATTATAGAGTGCCACGCCCACATAGTTTCGCTCATTTGTTTACTCCCCCTATGTTCATTCTCTCTATCAAACGTACTCAGTGTTCAAATTTCAGCTCAATCGGATCACAGACAGACAGACAGACAGACAGACAGACAGACAGACAGACAGACGGACAAACAGACAGACAAACAGACAGATAGACAGACAGACAGACAGACAGACAGACAGACAGACAGACAGAAAGACAGACAGACAGACAGACAAACAGACAGACAGACAAACAGACAGACAGAGGGACAAACATTTGATTTTATATATAAGAAGATAGAATTCAAATGCAGTAATTTTATGAATACACATTTTCATGAGAGCGGTAGAGCACGGGAACAAACATTCATTGGATTTAGCCTCTCATTTGAGAACACGATAGCAATGTTTTGGTGAACGTACGATTTCATAAATATTAATCATGATAAAATACAGTTGCAAAATGCGTTATAATGAGAAGATTGCATTTTTAACAGTTCATGAGCGAGTTTTTCCGCACCCTGATTTAGTATCAATGACCACAGTCGCTGAATATATGAAGGTTTGTTGGCCATCGATCGGACTGAACGACAGTGCAGGACGACCGAATATAAGAATAACAGCCGGTTTAATGGTTGACAAACAAAGAGCAATAAGAAAGGGACTTACGCTTTAATTACTTCTCTATTTGTAACACAAACAATTAACTGAGCAGGCGAAGTTACAAAGATATGCGTTACGAAAATTTATTTGAAAGAATTCGTTGGAGAATATTAAATCTATTCTTTTATCTCAAGGAGGATTATATAGAGGTCATTATGGGGACATATAAGGTTGGTTTATTTGGATTAAATTGTAATTTCATTTAGTGCCAGTATGTCTGAGGATAATTTGTGTATCAAAAAAGTCTTTTTTTTTTTTTGTTTGAAAAAAGCTTTAATAAGAAATAGCGGGTTTTTTTTGATTTAAGGGGTTAATTTGCACCACAAGGGTTTTGTTTGAAAGGTTTAACTGAAGAAATAATTTTCCAGGTTAGTGTTAATCTCTCACTCAGTGACATGAGATCGATGAAGTTAATGAGAAAAAGTTGTTCTAACAAAAACTACATCAAAATATACTTGACCTTGAATATTGAATTTTTTGAAAACCGGCCGAAAGATTGAAAAACGGTACACGCCATTAAATTCAACATCCTCGAATTATATTGTACGATATGCACTTACCTTGTTTAATATTTGGACATGCACAGTGTAACTTATCTGGATGCCATGTTCTTATGATGAATTCTGTTTCAACAAAATTACTTATTATGTTCAGTATGTATTAAAATCAAAGTATGCACATTTTTAGAAAAATATATAAAAAATTGAAAAATTTTTGGCCAAGCCTCCTGCACAAACAAACTGCACATGTGTGTAATTTTCGTATCTATGGCATCCATAGGTGGCTTTACACGACCTCGCACACAAACATCTACATTTTAACTCAGTGTTCTAACTGTTCTTCTTCAGATGTCAGTTCCTTTTGTAGAGCTTTTGTGGCAAATAAGTGGCAGGAATACAAATCAAGTAAAACGAGACTCAAAGTCGGGTTGGTTACTAGAAAATATTTGTGAAACGAATAGCATTTCTTGTTACTTCATCTAAATTTGTTGAAGTGAACTATTGACTGCCAACAAATCAAACGAAGTAGATATAGAGATAAAATACAAAAACCCAAAACCTAAAATAAATAAAACGAGAAACATGCAAGGTAAACTTGTTTTCAATTTTATTCTTTTATATTTTAGTTTTTCCGAATTCTGTTTTAAAGAAAAGTTGAGATTGTTGAGTTGTTAGAATAAAACCGAACACAAAAGCTCAGACCATATGACCCATGTTCGAATGTGTGCTGCAAGCATTCATGTGCAACTCTTGTGCAATGCTTGCAATCCAAAAATTTGCTTTGCCTTTGAATAATGAATATGTTATAACGTGCATGATCCTTGCGCCACACATGAACGCGTGAGTGTGTGTGTAAATTCAATACACAAAATACAGTTATTCCGTAAATATATTATACTATTTCACTGACAAACGTGCCTGAAGGTTTAAAGAGATGTGTTGTTGTTATTGTTCATACAATGGCATACTTGATTTGTATGTTTTGTTTGTATCTCTGGCACTGAGGCAGCCATGTTTGAATAATTTTTTACCAAATATTTATCTATATCTATGACAAATGTGTCGGTTTTTTTTTTCTCTCTTCTTTTATTTTATAACAAATTTTCAATGTCACGAAATAACATCACGTTTCTTCAAAAAATTTAATATATTTAGCTGTTCAAAATATATTCCGTCCGACAATTTATGCAAATTATTTGTTTATTTATACATATTTTTCTTCTATGTTTCTTTTGTTTTGAGATGTTTATTTTTGTTCCTAGTAAGCCGACAAACATAAATGTTTTATCTTAACATATATTAATATTCCAATGGTACGAAAAAGGTTGACAGCTAGACAGACACACTTGAGCTCAATTTGAAAAAAATAATGAACTGTTGACTGGCTATATAATTTGCTATAGACAGGACCTTCAGACTGTTCTCCACCGCTAAAGTGCGGACAGTTCGTGATTATTTTGTCTGCCAGATTCATTATAATGAGAGCAAAGAGCACAAAACAAAACATAAACTTGAAATATTATTAAAATTTTGTATTTTAAGACTGATGCTTAACAAATTTTTATGACATCTTCATGTTGCCACAAGTAGCCGCTCTTCAAATGGCAACAAATTTATAAGCTTATAAGAAAGAGTGTTGAAATAGTTTTGACCTAAGCTGTCATGGTTACTGCAAGACATACACACATATTTTGATGTAATTTGTCTTAAATTTGAACAAGTTTAAGAAAAGTTGAAATTTTTTATTTAAAACTCCATTTTAATTTAATATTATACCAAACGAACTCTCAGAGAATTGAGCTCTAGGAATATAAAAGCAAACCTATGCATATTTATGCAAATTTTTTTAAGCATTAAACTCAGTTTGTCAAGCAAAATTGCATTAAAAGTTTCTGACGTTTTTTCAATTATTCTCAAAATTCTCATTAAAAATCGAGTCCCCAAACTGTCTATCATAACAAATATTTGCATAACAGCTCTTGGACAAGGAGAAGAATAGTCGATAGTGAGGAAGCCAGAAATTCTTAGCTGCATTTAAGCATAATTTTAGAACATAATGAAGCTATGCTGCGTTGTGGGTAGTTGGTGGAGGCGCATAAGTTCACTAGGATGAGCTTAATAAACACTGTGTATGACTTTCAGCTGTTCAAAAACTTCAGTTTTTTTACTGCTCTTTTTCATATAATTAATTCATACATTGAGCTGCAAAATTTTCATGGCAACTTTATGCCAGCTTAAACCTTAGAATGCTTTAAATAATTCCATGCAAACCACTCTCTATAATTTTACGGTTTTGGTTTTATTTCTTCTTTTTATTCTTCATTCTTTTCTTATATCCTTCATATTGAAGCAGCTTCCGCTAGTCACTTTGTAAACTTTAATATTTTCTTCTAGATTCCATAGCCGTCTTTTGGGGTGTTAAGTTGGCTACGATTTATTTACTTCTAAGATTATCCTGCTAGCAGCAGAAGAAACGGCACAACGGTAAAGAATCATCAATCAAAATCAATGCAATGGAGTCATATTTTATTTGGTTTATTTTCCTTCTATTTCAAATAATGTTATGTCGGTTGGTCTGGTCGCTCCATATGTTCAAGCTGAAATTTATAAAGTAGCGTTTATTTATACATATAAGTTTTTTTATTGAGTTCAATGTTCATTATTTATATAAATAGCTGTTGCAATTTTGTGTTTATTTACAAATTTATTGCATTAATAATAAATTTATAGGTTTTGTTTTTTTTTTTTTTTTTTTTTGCTGTCATGAACTGTGAACGAATTGGTGGACGTGCATCAAGAAAACATTAACTAAAGTTCTGCTGCCTGTGTGTGCGTGTTATATTTTCGGCCAGAAAAATGTTCAACTTCTCTTTAGTAAATCACATACAACGTTGGTCCACACGCACATTTTTACTCTGGATCAATTTTTATCCTTGTCGTAGCCTGCCAGTAACACAGCTTTAATTTCAAAATTGGCAATGGACGAGGGATAAAAAACTTTTAATTAATGCACTTTTAATGAAGCATTTAAAGTTTATTTGGAGTTGTTTTTAAACTTGTGAACAAGTCTGGTATTATTGATGTAGCAAAAAATAACCAAACAAAAAAATGTAAACTGCCTCTTCGTATTTCGAAAAAAATTTTTAATTTGTCCACGTTTCAGTTCAACATTTAAATAGCAACAAAATTTCTGCCAGGTTCCCACATTCTTAAAAATATTCTTAATTGGCTGTCAATCAATGTCCTGTAATCACCATTTTTTTTTTCTATGGAAAATATATTTAAACTGTGAAAGCAGCAAGCTTAATATGGTCATCAATACAACAGTTTCGAAAATTGAAAATGTAATACTATAAAAACCGTTGGCGTGGCCTTCAAAAGCGAATAATCAGCATGTGTTAAACAAAAACTTTTGCTAACCTTGAATAAAATTAAATGAATATGAGTGATGATCGCTTTTGAATTTTAAAAGAAATAATATTTTCATGAATTAAATTTTACTTAAAATTGAATGCAGGTAAAATAAATGAATGAATAAAGAATCAATTGGGCCGTAGCACAATACATCGAAATGAAACGAAAACAGGAAAAAGAATTTTGTTGTTTTTAAACAAAAATGAAAAGTATGCAATATTGAACCATATTATTAAGTTATATAAAATATAAAATTTAAAAACTCTTCAATAATAAACAAATGCGATCCCTTTGTGCTAAATCGCTTTATTTGAAGGAAATAAAGTAATTTAAAATTGATTAAAAACAGTATTAAAGACGATTATTTTAAAACGTAAAAAGTCATTCAATAAGTTGTGAGGAACTGCAATTTGGGACAAATTTAAGCCCACATGAAAGTTCAACCACAATAACAACAGCCGCAACGACAACAACAACAACAACAACAACAACAACAACAACAACAACAACAACAACAATAGTTCGCTTATAGCACAAACAACAACATCAACAACAACAACAACCACAACAACTACAACAGCAATAGTTCATTTCTAACACAAAAACAACTTTAAACAACAACACCCACAGCAACACCAACAATAACCCAATAGTTAACTCTAGTGTCCGACCGAACGTGAATTTTTGCCGAAGCCGATTCTTCGGCAAAATGGAAATAATCGGCCGAAGCCGATGCCGAAGCCGAATAAGAAACATATGTTTATAAGTAAAAAAAATTATAAAATTTATTCTTTGCTTTTGTTAAGAGCCGATGTTGAATGTGAACCACACCTAAACGTCAAGTTTTTTCTGCATTTCATTTGGCATTTCTTAATTTCAGACTAACTCAATTTGAACCATGGAAAGATACATAATCGAGCCACGCGTTAAAGATATTCAAGAAATGGCAACAGTGGATGATCAATTTTCGAAGAAAATCATCTTCAGCGATGAGGCACATTTTCTACTCACAATCTGTGGATTCGTCAATAAGCAGAATTGCCCCATTTGGGCGAATGATAATCCAAGAGTGATTGTCGAAAAACCCATGCATCGACAAAGAGTGACTGTTTTGTGCGGTTTATGGGTTGGCGGCATCATCGGGCCGTATTTATTCCAAAATGAGGCCGGTCAGGCAGTTACTGTGAATATTGTTCGCTATCGTGAGATGATAACGAACTTTTTAAGGCTCGAATTAGTAGATATAAATGTGCACAAAATGTGGTTTCAACAGGATTGTACCACTTGCCACACACTAATTGAAACAATGACTCTTTTGCGCAACAAATTCAATGGCCGTGTCATCTCACGTGATGGCGATGTCAATTGGCCGCCAAGATCATGTGATTTGACACCGTTGGATTTCTTTCTTTGAGGTTATTTAAAAGAAAAGGTGTACGTCGATAAGCCAGCAATAATTCAAGAGCTAAAGGATAAGATAATTCGGCACATTAACGGCATATAACCTCAATTATGCCTCAGAGTCATCGAAAATTTGGACCATCGGATTGAGATGTGCCGCCTAGATCGCGGCAGCCATTTGGCCGATATTTTCCTTAATACATAATTGAACAAAAAAACACTTATCCCAGCCGAAAGTACTCGATGAGAGGAGAAAAGTAATTTCTGGATTTTGCTAGATTGGTTGCCGTTCGTTTTTTATGAGCCTCTATAGTTTTTTCGCCAAATTCGATTTTGAGCACTTTTTTGCAATTTTCTTCTATTTTTCGCTCGAAAAATGCTGTGAATTTTTTTTTGCAGTCTTCAGCAAAGTTGTAGCTCTTGACTCGGCCAACAAAAACGCTGAATATATTAAGTCGGAAAAATTTCATCTTCATGCTCAAAACCCCAAAAATGTCGAAAAATTTACCACTTTTTTCACCGATTTTGTCCGTTTTTTGACTACAGCTCTTGAACTATTGAAAATTTTACCAAACAATCAAGGGAAGAAATGTAGCCTATAAAATTATGAACAACTTTTCATTACATACTAACTTCATATGACCACTCCTTGATACGGATTTTGCCATACAAATGTAGATATAGCAAAGCCTCCATACAAACTATAGAGGCTCATAAAAAACGAACGGCAACCAATCTAGCAAAATCCAGAAATTACTTTTCTCCTCTCATCGAGTACTTTCGGCTGGGATAAGTGTTTTTTTGTTTTGAATTTTTGTGTTGCACTGTGTTATCATAATAAAAAGAAATGACAGTATTTTTTGAATAATTTGTGTTTTATTCAAAATCAACATCGGCCCTTAAAATTTAACCACCCTTTATATTCATTTCAATACAAAAAAACTTACTGAAATCATCAAATTCGAGTTAAACACAAGAGTTTTTCTGCAAAATTCGGATTTTTCTGCAATCGAATTATTGACGTCAGGATAAAATTGAGTAAAAAAAAAAATTGAATATATTTTTGATAAAGTTGAGAAAAGCTATAGAAATGTAATACTAACTGAAATCTGGCAGAAAATTTCTAGCGTTAACTCGGCTTTTATATATCAGTCCATAACAAAAGCAATAACGTTACGATCGGAATAGCTGCATTTATCATTTGAATAAAATTTTCAAAGATTGAACACCAACTCATGAAAGAACAGAAAAAGAGAGAAACACAAAACGAACAATGAAAATGTTTCAAATGTTTACTGAATAATTAAAAAAAAATCAAAAAACTTATAAAAAAAATTGTTTAGCAAAGCAAAAACATTCGGCAAAAATAATCGGCTATTGCGGCTGAAGCAGAAGCCGAAGCCGAAGATCAAAATATCGGCCGATTATGCCGATTACCGAAGCCGAATAATCGGTCGGACACTAGTGAACTCTATCCAACAATAACAACAACGACAACGACAACAACAACAACAACAGCGGGCGCATGTAGAAGTAATACTAGCAGGCTTTGAACAATAGTAAGCCAAGCAGCAACAACAAGAACAGCGGTGCAATATAATATAAACAAACACAAAATCAAGAACAAAGAACAACAAGAGGAGAAGACAAACAAAAACACATAACTACAAGAATTGCACACGGCACCAAACAACGGCATGTAATGCAGGCACACACAATTATAACAACAATGTTAAACACGCGCCGAAATATGAACAATAACAAAGCCACAGCACAATAACAACAACGTAGGCGAGCCAGAGCTTGAGACAAAGCTAAGAAGTAAACACGCGGCTTAAAGACAACAACAAGAAACTGGTGCACAGTTAGATGTGCAGAAACATTTGATGAAGAATAGCACAAACAAGATCCCGATAGCAAATGCAGCGACTTATGTGCTATAAAAAGGAAGGCTGAAGACAGAATCGATCTCTTTGATCGCTGATCGTGAAAGGTAAGACATCCTTTCCTATCACTTTATTCCGGGTTTCGAGCTTTTCTAAGCGGTTACCTTAGTAGAATTAGAATATTATTTATTAGATCGGGTTTCGAGCTTTTATAAGCGGTTACCCTAGTAGAACTAGAGAAAACTTTATGTTTCGGGTTTTGAGCTTTTCTAAGCGGTTACCCTAGTAGCACTAGATATATCCTGGAACCACAGAATCCCACATAAGCTCCTTAAACCCCACTTTCACGAGTCAGCAAACGGAGTGGAAGACCAGAGGATCGAGAAAACGCAAGACATCTCAGGACATGGCAGTACAACTGGAAGATTAGTAATTATAGTCGAATAAGAATAATTTAATAAAAAGAACTTAATAATTTAAATGAAAAATTAATCAAATTTGTAATTATATTATTAAATGATAGTGAATTTAAATAATAAACAAGATCTTTATTACTTTTAAAAAGCGCTTTTGGTATTAAATTATAAGTATTTCTGTATATAACCCTGGGTATCCGGCGAGATATACCCAGGCTTAAAAACTTCGTTACAAAGTCCGTAGAATAAGTAAGAAAAAAGCTAAATTTTGATAAAACTCGATTATATTATTCAACATAGTTGCCTTCGAGAGCAATATAATGAGTGTAACGATTTTCTAACTTTTGGATACCACGTTTAAGTACGATTTCTCTTTCTTGTCAAAATAGGCCTCAGTTTCAGTGATTACTTCATCATTGGATTTGAATTTTTTCCAGCATACATTGTCTTGAGATCTGAAAACAGGAAAAAGTCACTGGGGGCTAAATCTGGAGAATATTGTGAGTGGGTAAGCAATTCGAAGCATAATTCATTCAATTTTGCCATCGTTTTCATTTAGTTGTTTTTGATCGACTGTGAGCTCACGCGAAACCCACTTTGCGCAGAGCATGCATACGTTTGCACTTGCCACGTTGTTGCAAGAATGCAACACCTAAAACATGTAGGATCTTAATGCCACACTCATGCAACACTAGGCTGCAAGATAAAGTATCAAAAATGTATAAGAATTGAAAATCAAAGAAATAAATTTTGTTATATTGCAATGGATTAAAAAATTGAAAGCTCAGATTTTTGTTTTTATTTCTTTTGCAAATCAGCTGTGTTTAGTTTTGCAACAAGTGTTGCAGAGTTATTCAAAAAAGATGTTCACACTTGATAGCAAATGTTTGCAATTGCATAATTTGGCAATCTGATGCAAATAAGATCGTGAACTGCCCTAATGTCAGCTACCTCGTGCACCTGCAATTTGCGATCGTTCATAATCAATTTTTGGTTTTTTTTTTTGTTGTTTTTTTTGTTGTTTAAGCCTGATTTGGGCGTTCACTGCACTCTGCATCATTTGTTCAAATTCAGCAATCCACTTTTCTACCATTTGTCTCGATGGAGCAGAGTCCGGATAATTCAGGAATCAATTCAGTCAGATTTTTGTCAATTTTTATACGTATCGTTTGAAGGTTGGTACTTAATAAAAAATCATAAAAATCATATGGAAAAAATCTAGTAACGCCATCTATAAGTCAGCCTATGCACTTTTTGAACGTACTGTTATTTGGCTTATGAAAATATTTTTTGAGTACATAGTTTTTTGCAAAAAAAAATTTTGTTTAACTTATAAAAAACACTCAAAAACTCAAAAATTTGCGATTTTTAATAACCTTTCACAAAAAAGGGATTCTTGAATTTTATTGAAACTTTTCTGTGATTTTATTTGAAGTATTAACTTTTGACTTTTATATATTATCTGCACTTTTTCAGAAACAAGAAAGTTGTGTAGATTTAAAAAAGTGTCTTTGCTAAAAATTGTCAATTTTGTATGAAAAAATATTCAAAGTTAAAAAGAGAGTTACAAAAAAGGATTTTTTGATTTTTACGAAACTTTTTTGTAATGCTATTTGAATTATAACTTTTGATTTTCAAAAAATTATTATTTGTACCTTTTTATAAACAAAAAAATTTTGCAGATTTAAAAAAAATTTTCAAACTTTATCAAAGTTCAAAAGGAAATAACAAAAAGAAGTTTCCGTTGTTTCTTTGTAGTAAATCTGACGAAGAAGTTAGTATCGACGGGAGTAGGTGATATGAGTTTTACATTAATATAGGTGCAAGAGAGGTACCTTTAAGGTCTTACCAATTTCTATAATTTTCAGTACACACTTTTGTTCTATTTGTCTAGCTTTCTCACGGAGTTTCGTTAGTAACAGCTTACTTTTGAGGGTACCTCCCATACAATATCATATAAAAATTTAATATATGTCCTATGGAGGTACCCCTAAAGTCTTATCACTTTCCAGCACTTTCATTGCCCATCTATTTCTCTAATTGTTTACCTTCCTGACTAAATTTTGTTAAGATCGGCCAACTTTGGTATGCAACTCCTATACAAAATAATGTAAAAACAACAAAACAAATTGGCCATTTCAGCCCTTGAAAGGACTTTCACTGAGCTTCTTATGATCAATGGTGTTTGTTATTGAATGTTTGCACACAATTGAACGAGAACTGGACCTACATGTTTTATGCCGACTCCGAACGGCTAAAGTTCATGTTCTCAAGAAGCTTTACATGGCAATGTTTACTCTCTGAGGTTTGCCATTGTCTGCATTGTTTATTGAAATAAACTTTTCGCCGCGGCTGTGGATCGAATCCGGGCTCCGAAGATGCTAGGCCACACACTTAACCTGTACGCCACGGTTACCACCAAAATAATGTATGTTGTAAAAATTAATATGTGTCGAAGGAAGGTACCTCTTGCAACTGACTGATTTCAACCATTTTTGCAATTTTTATACCCTAAACCTGAAAGGTGAGGGTATATTAATTTTGTGCAAACGTTTGTAACGCATAGAACGAAGCGAGTCCGGTATAGAAAAGTATATATATTCTTGATCAGCGTCACCACGTGAGTCGAGCTATATATGTCCGTCCGTCCGTGCGTCCGTCTGTGTGTTGTCCGTAAACAAAGGATAAGAAGAAGGAGTTGAGATAATTGTATGAAACTTGGTACACATGGTCACATGCACCCAAAAATCTGCACTACTGAATATTTTTGGAATCCGCTTACGGACACGCCTACCTCCCATACAACGCAAAAATTTAAAACTTCATAACTCAGCTCATAATAAGTCTACAACAATAAAATTTGGTATGTATGTGTTTTATATCAACACAAAGATATCTTTGAAAAATGGACGTCATCCACTCACGGACACGCCCACCTCCCATACAACCCAAAAATTAAAAACGCAATAAATAAGCCCCTGTTTAACCTACAGAGCTAAAATTTAATACCTTTTTTTTTTATAACAAAACAAAGATGATTTTGAAAAGTGGACATCAGCCGCTCACGGACACGCCTACCTCCCATACAACCCAAAAATTGAAAACGAAATAAATAAGCGTCTGTTTAACCTACAGAGCTAAAATTTGGCACGTATGTTTTTTATGACAAGACAAAGATGGTTTTGAAAAATGGACGTCATCCGCCAATGAACACGCCTACCTCCCATACAACTTAAAAAGTTTAAAACTCAATAAATAAGGTTTTATGTTTGTCATAGAGAAATTATATTTGGTATGTATGTATTTTATACCAAAACTAAGGTGTGTTCAGAAATTGGAAGTAATCCGTTCATGAACACGCCCACCTCCCATAGCAAAAGCACAATGAAGGCATTAACTGTGAGCTACAGGAATAAAACTTGGTATGTGTAAATATTTCATCAACATTTAAATGCATATAAAGTATAGGCTTCATCCGCCCACGGAGACGATCATTTACAATAAAAATTTTTTGTTTTTGAAAATTAGGTTTAGGGTATTTCATAGTCGGCCTAGACCGACTTAAGGCTTTCTTTACTTGTTTTTTTTTAACTTATACTAGCCAAGCATATAAAATTTTTCCATTATCATAGGAGCACTCCTTCTATTTTTCTACCAATTTTGTTTGGGATGAATGTACTGTGCGTGTAGCCAGAATTTTCCTTGGAGACCCGCCCTCTCCTCTTGATAAAAGAAATATATAAATTCACAATAAGTTATAAAACAGTTGCCGTGTCATGTATATCATAATTTCATATACAATTTTCTTGCTCTTTTAAAGCATTGCAAGCAAGCTCAGACGTCTTGTGGCGGAAAAGCCTAGAAAAACGCAAACAAATGAATTTTTCATTATTTTGACGTAATGGTACAAAAAAAAAAAATGTTCATTATATAGCATTTTTATAACATAATTCCGTAAAATGTGAGTGCGGAACGCTTGATTTTTTTTGTTTAATTTCATAGCATATTTTTAGGCATTTTTGTTTTTTGATTTATTGAAACTTCAAAAACTTTTTATATTTTTTCATTTTGAAATTTTCAGTTTTACAAAAAAATTTTAAACTTATTTTTGATTGTTGTATTTCTTTAGACTTGATTTGATATCGTATGACACAAATTTTTTTCGATTTCTTATACATTTTTAAAGTCAATATTTTTTTCGAAAAAACACACTTTCAAGTTTGGAACATCACCAAAAATTGAAAAAAAAATTTTAAAAAAAGCACCTGTCATACTATGACCAATTTTGTTAAAATGTAAAACAGTCCATTTTTTCCAGATCGGACAATTTTTGCGACTTAAAACTGGGGGCTGCAACCGCGAGGCCCCCTTTTTTTCTCTGCCGCCAGTTTAGAGCTCTTTAAAACCATGTTAGAGTGAAAAATATATTTTTTTGAATATTTTTCTTGTTATTTGTTTAATTATCTACAATTATAAAACTTTGGAAAAATGTTTGGTTTTGACTGAGTTATGAATTTTAAAAAAGAGGTCATACAAAAAATGTTTGAAGAAGTTTTTTCTGAAAATATAGTTCCGAGAAAAATATCCTAAATAAATGTATTTTGAGTGGCAAAGACATAAATTTGTATTCCTCTCTATAGGATGATTTTAGCAATCTTAACCCTTTATTGCATGATTTTTTCTTAATAAAAAGAAGAAGTTGACATATGGGCATCTCCCAAAAAAGGTCCACCAAAAGTGAAGAAAAACATTAAAATAAAGCACTCTAACAGCTTTTAACTTTATTTTTTTTTTATTTTGATTAGTATTACTGCTGTTACTTGAATTCAACTTATTATGATGTATTTTTATTAAAATTTATAATGAACATCTTTACTGTATTTTACTACTGTGGAAAAATTTGTCGCGTCCATGATGTCGCGTGAAATATAAGAAATAATTCTTATATTTCATAAGTCTACGAAGAATAGTTATCCTTTGACCTCCATTAACATGTATATTATATATAAGAAAAAGTTCTCAAAATTAGCTAAATTTTGCATATATCTTTACGAGCTTAAAAAAACTTCTATTTTTTGTCACGTCCGTTCCATTGAATGATTGCTTATTACACGGTTAAAAATGTTGGACTAGTTTTTAATCCAAACTTTGGTTTAAAGGAATTTTTAATCCTAAAAATACTATTTTTTATTCCATATTTTAGTTTAATTTTTTTTTAATCCGAAAAAGTTTAAGTTTAAGACTATTTTTGGACTACAAATTTGCATTAAGGTAGTATTTTCAAGAAAAAGTAATAATGTTATTTAATAGCTGAATTACAATGCAGCAGTGGCAGTGGCAGCAGCTGTGTCAGTGGCAGCGGCAGTGATCAGCTGTTTCGTATTTTACTGCCTGCAATTTACAATCTAGCAGTGGCAGCGTCAGCAACAAAAGCAGTGAATTTGGAATTAAACTTTCTGTGGATTAACAATTATTCCTTTTCGGATAAAGAAATTTTAAACTTTTTGCGGATTAAAAATAAATCCTTTTTGGATTGAAAAATTTAAAACTTTTCATTGGATTAAAAAATAATCTTTTTTTGGTCGTGTCCTATATGTAATCCAAAAAAGTTTAAAATTAAGTCCAAGATTTTTAACCGTGTACTTTGTACTAATTTGTACTATATCTCGCCAATATTTTTATAAAATGTAGCAATCTTTCGTCGCGTTAGAACACTTAAATACATATCGGCTCATTTTGTTTCTTTCTTGTTTTTCGAGTAATTAAAACCGTGCGAATGTCGCGTCCGTGCCACTGGGAAATGCCCATATGCCAAAAATTATGGCACTAACTGGGTTTTTGTGTAAATTTTTCTCTTTGCTGGTTTGATGGAAATTTCCATCACAATGCAATGAAGGGTTAAAATTAAAATTTCAAATCTGAAAAATTTTAGATCAGCTAGAAAAAGATATATAAACCTCATAAATTAACATGTCGGCAAATCCAGTGTCACTCACGTTTCAGTCACAGAACTAAACATGGATTTTTCTCCATTAAACATACACGCTTTTAACACAAAATTATATGGTTAAAATAAGTCTTAAGCTTACTTAAGTAAGTTCATACTAAAAGTTTTATATATATGTACACATTTCGAAAAAACTATCATTAAATGGTGTGTCACTCACGTTTTCGGACGATTTGCATTTTTCGACTTCTTCTTACAAATTCCTTAAATCTGCGAATTGTTTGAGTTAAAATCAAGAATAAAGTAATTTTCCGAAACGAAATTGAGTAGAAATTTTAACTGCTGAAAAAATTTTGCTTTTTCTAAGAATTTGAAGATTTTTTCAAGCACTGATTTTGTCACTCACGTTTCACGTCGGTGTCACTCATGTTTCAAAACAATTTTAATTGTCTTTTTTTTGCATCGTGGTTAATCTGGTGAACTTTATTAAGCATATTTTGTAAAAAAAAAATGTTTCCTAATATTAAGGAAATTTTTATACAAAAAAAAAAAAAAATTTATGGAAAGGATTATGTATTGAATAATATAGTTAAACAAATAATTCATAATATAAAAACAACTTAAAAACTATTTCAGATATATATCATTTAAACAAAATTTATTCCGGTCCTGCATCCGAATCTGTATGTAAACCTTGAAATGTACGATACCCTAGGTCGTTGATCCTTACGCTCATTAAAAACCAAATACCGCGCCAAATTTGACGATATGACTGACCTATAAGCAATTCCGTCGAGGCCAAAGGCTTAAAATAATGATTTAATTAGATCTTTTAAATCTTTGCGTAGTTTTTTTTCTTATATGAATCCGCATATAACTATAATTTTTCTCTATATTCTTTTTCATACGTTCGTTTAGGGTCGGCTTTCATTTTTTCTTGATGTTTTCGTCATATTCTTTCATTTCTAATACAAAAATAAACAAAAAAAAAATTAAATGTCACTCACGTTTCACTTCTTCAAATGCTTTTTTAAGGAAAAATAATTGCGTCTGCTTGATTTAAAAAAATACAAAATTCACTAATCTTATATAAAAAGTAAATCCAAGACATAAATTGTGCCAGCCAATTATTTTCCAAGATAATCCAACTTATCAATAAAAATTGTCACTCCCGTTTCACTCTTGAGCCATTTTTTTATATTATATTTTTCGACAAAAAATGATTTTTTTAAAAAATTTTAATATTCACTTTTCAACAGAAAATGTTTCAGTTGTGAATATTATATAACTGTGCTTTGATATTAAAATAGCGAATAACCAAATTACAAAAAAATAAAAAGCAACAATTTTTTTAACTTTCTACAGATTAAAAATACATTCAATAAAATCAGTTTAAATTTAAGGATACAATACGTCTTTTTCAAAATGCTTTTAATGCAAGAAACACAAACAATATCCTTAACATTGCATGTGTTTTTATTGAACTTAAAGCATTTTTGTTTTTTAAGGTTTAGGTTTACTTTTTCTGGATTTGCCGATGTGTAAAATTCAAAATATGTTTATTGAAATATTTTTCTTGATGATGAAATATTTTATAATTATCAACTGTTCAAAAAATTGTTCAATTATTGTTATCATCAAAAGAAATTTTTAATTGTTCTCTAAAAATATTTTAATTTTTTTTCTATGTATCAATTTTTTTCATGAAAATATCAGCTTGTGCTTTTATTGGTTTGAATTGAATTTATTTTTTGTCTAATGTTCAGTACCAATGGGAGGTTTGAACCCACTTGACTCGGGCCTTACTATAATTATAATTATACTTAAACTTAAATTTATAAAATGTTCAATTTTACAATTTAATTTTTATTCTGATTCAATTTAAAAAACTTTTTAATTTAACCCAAATTTTTTTCAATGAAATATTAAAGTAACATAAATTCAACTGTTGGCCGGATGTCAAACTGCTACGAATATTGTTCCAGCTTACGAAGTGCTTTGTTAGTTTTGCGAACAACTCGAGAAAACTTTTTACAAAAATATACAAGCGAACAACTAAAATATGATTTGCTTTTAGATCAATGCTTGTCTTCTTTTTTCGTTGGTTGCAGTTTATTTGATTTTATTATTGCTTTATGTGCTCAGCGTTGCCACCCACAATGCAATGATTTTCAGTAAGTTTTTCTTTTGCACTCAGCTGGATGTTTTGCTATATAATTGAAATGCAGCGAATGAATGTCATAAAAAACATATATTTTTGTTTTGTTGTTGTTGTTGTTGTTTTTCATGCGATTATTTTGAATAGAATAAAAACTTGTTGAAAACAAATTTTATGAATACGAAGAGGAACGAAGTGAGTGAAGTTATTAGATGAACCTTTATATGTTTAATAAAATCGGTTAGAAAATCGGTTTTTTATTGACAAATAAAAAATTAAAAAATTAAATCAAATAAAATTAAAAATTATTGTAAGAACAAAAAGTGTTTATAATTTGTATATGAATAGTTCTTCTATTGAAGTTTTCTTATATTTATTCTAAACTGACAACTCTCGTATCTGTTCAGACGACCATCATATAGATCTTTGGCAACCCGTAACGAATAAAAAAACATATTCAAGGCGAATAGCGAAATTTTCATTCAAACCACTTCTTTCGATAAATTAAAAATTTTAACACACATACCGTTAGGGGCTTCCTGCTAAAATTAACTGTATGAATGCCTTAATGATGTCGTAAAACAAGGAGTAAAAATTTTTATTTAACGATGTCATGCTATAAAACACAAACTTGAAAACGTTTAAGTATATGATTTGCATAAACATATGTCATACTTCCGTTTTACGGCTTAAGGATGTCATCAAATAACACTTACTTCAATTTTTTATTCGAATTTAGGGTTCTATGTTTAGGGTTGAAGAGTTCAATAAATGAGCATCAATTTAACGTTTTAACATGGCCAAGCATGCAAAACAATTTGTTCGTATATGTGTAAGGAGGTGACCTGAAGTCATCCTTCAACAACAAAAACAACCAAACTTCAACCGGAAATTTTATTCATATAACAATAGCTTAAAAGCTCTCCTGACCTTCATAATATTAGGTAAAAATTTGTCAACACAAAAAGTAGAACATAGCTTATAAGCCGCAGGCAGATTTTGTGATAAAACTGAAAATGACCACAAAAACAAAAATAACAGCTTAATTTGCTTTAAGAAGCTAAAATGTATGAAACATATCGAAACAAGATAAGCGACTGGCACACAAATTTACCACCCAACAACATATAATCCACCCAGCCACAACCAGAACACAAGCCAACACATTCAATCACATTCACACATACACAAAATAATGGCCATATAATTGCCCAATAAAATAGCTGCAAATGGATTATGAAGCGCAGTGAATATGGCTAACATACGAACTGTTAACAGCAACGCATTAAAATATATCTATATCCACACATATCATGAGAGACCAACAAAGCACTAACATAGCATATGTGTGTATGTGTATGAGTTTGAGCGTGTGAATGAGCAAGAAAGCTTGACTGTTTGTTAGTAATATACAATTTTTAGCTACAGCAAAATAACAAAAAAAAAAAAAAAGAAAACAAAAACAGCACTTCCTTCCGTCTTTAAGTCTTTACGAGGAACAACAAAACTTTATCCAAGTAAAATGAGCAGATGTTAAAAGAAAAGCGAGCCATGAGGAAAATAAGCAAGAAATTATTATAGAGGATGTTTGCCATAAGGATTATATTTTGGACGTGCATGTCGAATAAAATAATCCTGAAAACACAAGTCGGCTGGAAACTTTAAGTAAAAGCTTAAAGTTGTTGAAGTTCTTATGCGTGCTTGTTCTAGATGCTCATAATAGCCGTTGTTGTTCTTGTTGTTGTTGCTTGCACGCAATATTGATAGCTTAACTCAAGAATTGCTTGTGATGGTGTGATGGTGTGGAAAGCGGATATGCAACAAGAAAATTGCTAAAAATAAAACTTGACAAAGACCTACACACACACACACACATGCACTCAACCATAAATCTCTTGCAATCGTTGAGTTATAAAATATGTATCAAGCACTGTTTATAAGCTGGTTCATTTCATTTTAACAAATATTTATAGAGTTTTGAAACAAATATTGATGAATTGATGGAGCAAACGTAAAAGGCAGACAGTCTTTAAAGCATTTTTGATATATGAACTCGGAACAAATTGAGAAGCATGTTCGAAGCGTGCAAAGCAATAAATAAATTCTTGAAAATTCTTGAACAGGAAGATGATAGCATGTAAAACATTGGCAAAAGAAATAACAATATTTTTACCAACTAGACTTTCAAGTTAAGTTTTTACTTAAATAAATATTAGAAAATTAAATTATTATTATAAAGTTTTATATTAAAAGTTGGCAAAAAAAATAATATATTGAAAATATTTATTTAAACTTTTTACAATTTTTTTTTTTATTCGCGTTTTATACAATTCTGACACTCGGCTTAGGTTTAACAACACCATCACATATGTCAATTGAAAGAATAGCTCAATACTTTTCCTTTAAGCTGAAATGCATATGAATATTGTGTAAAATATATATTTCATAGATTAAAAAAAAAATCTTTTTGAAAATTACGAAATATCGATTTTTCGGAATCTCAAAAATGTTTGTGAAGATCAAAAGTTTCAAAATTTTTTTAACCAATATTTTTGTACTGTCATAATCTTTATTTTTTTTTGCATATTCTTTGTATGCATTCTGAAAAAACAAGAGTTATATGTAAAAACTTGATTTGTTGGCCAAAAGAAGGGTTCAGGAGAACTAGAACCGCTCCATGGACATTTCTGCGATCCAAAAAAAGTGTTCCAAATATAACAAGTAAAGAAAGTCTAAAGTCGGTCTAGGCCGACTATGAAATACCCTGAACCCACTTTTCAAAAACAAAAAATTTTTGTAAATATTTTTCTAAATGGGCGTGTCCGTGGGCGGATGAAGTCTATATTTAGTATGCATTTAAATGTTAATGAAAAATTACCACATTCATGGACGGATTAATCCCAATTTTTGAACACACCTTAGTTTTGGTATAAAATACATACATTCCAAATTTAATTTCTTTATGGCAAACATAACCGTATTTATTGAGTTTTAAACTTTTTGGGTTGTATGGGAGGTGGGCGTGTCCGTAGGCGTATTACGTCCATTTTTCAAAACCATCTTTGTCTTGCATTAAAAAAAATATATGCCTAATTTTAGCTCTGTAGGTTAAACACAGTTATTTATTGCGTTTTAAATTTTTGGGTTGTATGGGAGGTGGGCGTGTCCGTAAGCGAATGACGTCCATTTTTCGAAGACATCTTTGTGTTGGCATAAAACACATATATATCAAATTTTATTGTTGTAGGTTAACTATGAGCTGAGTTATGCAGTTTTCAATTTTTGCATTGTATGGGAGGTAGGCGTGTCCGTGGGCGTATATTGTTCATTTTTCAAAACCGTCTTTGTTTTGTTATGAAAAACATATGTGCCATATTTAAGCTCTTTAGGTTAAACACAGGCTTATTTATTGCGTTTTCAATTTTTGGGTTGTATGGGAGGTGGGCGTGTCCGTAAGCGAATGACGTCCATTTTTTGAAGACATCTTTGTGTTGGTATAAAACACATACACACAAAATTTTATTGTTGTAAGCTTATTATGAGCTGAGTTATGAGTTTTAAATTTTTGCGTTGTATGGGAGGTAGGCGTGTCCGTGGGCGGATTCCAAAAATATTCAATAGTGCAGATCCTTGGGTCCATGTGATCATGTGTACCAAGTCTCATCCAATTATCTCGACTCCTTCTTTTTATCCTGTGTATACGGACAACACACAGACGGACAGACGGACGGACGGACATGAATAGCTTGACTCACGAGGTGACTGATCAAGAATATATATACTTTTCTATACCGGACTCGCTTCGTTCTATGCGTTACAAACGTTTGCACAAAGTTAATATACCCTGACCTTTCAGGTTTAGGGTATAAAAATAGGTAGGTGAATATAAAAAGCGACAGCAGTGGCGTAGATATGGGAGTGGTTTACAGGTCCGAAAAAATTACACATCTATACTATTATATAAAAATGAAACTCCAAGATTCGCTTTTTTCATGTATGTAATTCAGGATCTCCGGAACCACTGTACTGATTTGAATGAAATTTTCACTAATCGAACAATAAATTATTCAAGACGGTCTTTGTATACTCAGAATTTTAAGTTATAAAAAAGCTAAAAAGTTATAGGCCAATAATCTTACTTAAGTCAATATTTTTCATCAAATTAATTGCTTATTTTCCATATGCTGCCTACACCTTAACAGTTAGGTGGGTATGATGTATGAGCAAATGAAAGATCTTGCCGTTTCCAACAAAAAAGTCAGTGGTGACATGTATCTCAGATCAATAGTTTTTCCGTAAAATTGATATTTTAGTTAAAAATTTATCAATTTTCCTAGAAATTTCTTGCAAGCAGGTCGATTGTTGATAGCTTCGATGGCTATCGTTGTTTGCAGCGCACACATTGTTGTTTTCGCTGGAAAATGCTGCAACATGCTTCGTGCAGAAATTTAAGCCAAGTCGATGAACGAGAAGGAGACAATTTAGTTGCGACTGCGTAATCGACTGGTTATGTTGTGATGATTTGCGGCTGCGCGCTGTTTTAAAAATAAATAGAGCAACATGGTTATGTGTTAAACATTAATATTTGCTTTATTTAGATATTTGCATTTGTGTCTTTGCTTTATTTTTTTCAATTGGAATTTCTTATTTCAGAAATTCTTATGAGTTTTTCGTTTGTTGCTGTCTCAACGTAATAATTATTTGCAGTGGGAATTTTTTCTGTACAAATAAAAACAGTAGAATTGTTACTCGCTCTCTACTGTGTGCAGAATAGAAAAGCTACAGAAAAAGGGGAATCGAAATTTTTGTTAAAATTTAAGGCTTAAATTAAAGAGCATGACGTTTTGAAGACCATTTGCCCTAAAAGGATACAATACAAAGATTCACTTAGGTTTTTTGTACTATGTATATTCACAAGCCTTTCATGGGTTTTTTATATGTTTATTTGTAAGTATTTTAAGGGATAAAGAATTATTTTTGTATTTATTTCCCAAAAGTTTAATATTTTAAAAAGGTATGAGTTTATTCGTATTACACACATTATTTTTAACACATCTTAGTTTTGATATAAAATATAAACCAAATTGTGTCTTCTTTGGCCAAACATAAGCTTATGTATGGAGTTTTAAATATTTGGGTTGTAGGGGAGGTAAGCGTGTCCATGGGTGAATTCCAAAAATATTCAAAAGTGCAGATCTTGGATCCATTTCAATATGTCTACCAAAATGGAGTTAACTCAACTGCTTCTTATCCTATGCTTATGGACAACACACAGACGGACGGATAAACAGACATAGATAAATTGACTCATGAGATGACACCTGATCAAGAATATATATAATTTTCTTTACCGGAATCGCTTATTTCTATGCATTACAAGCGTTTGCAGAAATTTAATCACATCACCTTATATTTTTATGGTATAAAAATGGTTTCAACTTGCAGTATAAAAGAGCTTGAATATATCTATGGAATTACATAAAAATTAATCTCAAAGATTCGTTTTTTTTTTGTTTGTTTAATAACTCATGAACTATATCATTGATTTAAATAAAATTTTCACTTTGAATTTTAAATTATTAAAAAGTGAAAATATCTTCTATCTACGATTTTAAACAATAGTTCAACATTTAACATGATATCTCATAAATTGCTTTATTTTTCATTAGGATTCTCTTTATTTGAATTGATATATAGGTAGTCAATACAATATATATGAACAAACTGAAGATCTTTTCGTACTATAAAAATAAGTCAGAAATAAAGTCATACTTCTTAAATAAATGATTCGATACTTATCAAAGTCGACTTAGTCTAACGGTTAAAATTTTGTACGGTTTTTGCTAAATCAGAAACGATTAAGAAATAATTTTTATTGAAAGAATAAATTATCGATATTGTCATTCATTTTGTAAAAAACCACTACAACGAGTTTTATTTCAAAGGCTGAGGTATAAAATAAAAAAGGGTAAAGTTTTTCAAAGTTGCTCTATTTGGTTTTCAGTTATATTTAAAAATAAAACAGAGTCCTTTAATTTTTCGCGGCTATTTCGTGATAAAATAAAATATGTTTCCATAGAAGTGGGGTTAGAAGAGTATAAAAGTTATAATTAATCAAAGACATGCGGATTTTATGAGCAAATTTCTAATCGCAAACACACAATAACTTTTTTACATAGGGTCGGTAATAGTTATTTTAAAAAGCTATGTATGTTATTTTTAAGCTTTCTACAGTAACATTACTTACATATGTAAATCGAGAATAATAAGAACGAATAAATATCCTAAACGAATAAATATCCTGCAACTTCGCGGTAACTTAAAACTGGTACGTTTGCTTCAACAGTTCTGACAGTTGGATATTGGCATAAAGTTTACTTCATGCTTGAGCAATGCACTGAAAACAAAAGATGACTTACTTTCGAATTTGTATGCAATGGAGTTCGGTTACGTGTTAAAGGTATTATTCTGACTGGTCCAGCAGAGGAGAAAATATTTTAATGCCTCGAATCCCTTTGATTCCCTCACATTTAAGGGGATATAAGTTTATAATTCTGTACCAACGAGTTTTACTTTGACAATAAACCAAGCACAAGGTCCATCCTTTTAAATGTCTGTGATTATCTAATGCAGAACTGTTTTTTCGTAATATTTTGGTCTTTTTAGGATAGGAAATCCATCCAATAGATTTATTCTACCTGATATCAGAAAACAACCGAAAATAATGAATTTATATTGATTCAAAATAATGTCAATTTTGAATACATATGACGATACTTAAACAATAATACAACAAATTACATAAGACATTGTTTTTTATAATAAAAAATATCGCGAGCAAGGCCGCGGAGGGTTGCTAGTTTTTCTATAAAACTGTTTAATGGAATCATCGAAACAAATATGAGTTTTCAAAGTCTCTTATTTATATAGTCACATATTGAACTCTCGTATACTACTTAATACTCTTATATTAAATGCTTATATTTAATGCTTATATTTAATACTTAATACTCTTTTACTCTTTGTTCTTAATCTCTTTTGATCTTTTGCTAAGCTCTTTACTTATTATTTATTATCTTACTTACACTTATTATCTTTAGTCATCCCTTGCTTATTCTTAATCATAAATCTATTTTCTCTTTTCTCTTAACTTTTAGTTTTAACCTTTAATCTTAAGTTTCTAGGAATGTAAGTTCATTTGTATGTTTTAGTTTTAAGACTGCTTTGAATCAATAAAGACGTTTCTAAACCTTTTATAACTATATCTTAAAGTTTATCTTAATAGATTTTGGTGAAACTGAACGGAAAACCTGTGCTTTAAATATACGCGAAAACATTTCACCTACAAATATTTTTCATGAACTGAGCTGAAATGAATCCAGCAGGAAATGGATCGATCTGTCTTCGAAACATATCATTTTCTTGCAAGATGGATCGATCCATTTCCAAGGGTGTCTTTGAAGACATTTTCAAACAAAATTCCACTTTGGCTTGCAAAACATGTCATTGATATGTCTTCAAGACAGAATGCATCCTTGTATTGCAGATCGGATGCATAGTATAAACAAAATCATACGCTTTCTGTGCATGGTTATTTTTTTTTTTTTTGTGAGAAACATTTCATTTTTGTTGCTAAAAATTGATTTATTTATTTGTTGCCAACAATATAATGACTCGTCTTTCAGAACGTCAGCGTTCGCTCTGAGTATGCGTACTTGGTCTTCGAGACGGCTATGACGACTTGGTCTTTGAGGATTTATATTCCAACTGGGAAATTAAAAGTACCTACACTGAGAAGAAAAAAATACTTTAAAATTAAACAAAAAACTTTTGAAATAGAAATTTTATGCAAGCACAAGTGTTTGTAAAGTTCCATTTAAAATAAAAATTTTTGTTTTTAAAATAATTTTTTAAATGTCTTAAAATCTGTTTTTGCTTTTGCAAAGAAATAATAAAAGAAAATTATAAAAAACAAAAAGTTTATAGTTGAAAATTAAACACGCTTGATTTAAATTTTGTTTAAGAGAAACACAAAAAACACGTTAAATTTGTATATTAAAATTTTTTGTGTTCACCAAAATGCAATTACAACATGTTTCGATTGACGCAGCACGGACTTTTGAAATAGCACTTTCATTCTTACAATGAAGTGATAAGTTGGATTAATAAATGGCTGGTTTTAAAAGACGAGCATTGGTTTTGTGCAATTACAAGAAAGATACAAAGAAGTGCTGATGTAACTTAAAAACAAAAATTTGTCTGGTAAAAAAAAAAAAATCACATGAATTATAAAAGAAAGAGTATATTTATAGAATTCTGCATATTGTGGTATTCGAAACCATGATTTCTCATGAATTCTTATGAGCTTAATTTTTTTTCGTCGGACCCGTGTTCCTTCGTCATTTTCTAGAACTTTCCAAATTTTCTTGTGGTATACCATGAATTAAATTTTGAATTTTGGATGTTCAATTTAAGAGCTTCCCATCATATGCAATTTAAATAGTTTTTGCTTCTTCTGATCAGTGAACTTTTGCCATTTTTATCCAGTTTTCTGAATGTCCTATTTTCTTAAACCTTGCAAAGCAATGGGATTTTGCTTATGTCTCAAAGTCAGTATTGAACCTCTTCGCACAGAGATTCCACAAATTTTTTTGCTTGTCAGTTGACAACTCATAGTTCGAACAGAAATTCCAATAAACTCCTACAGACTATGTTGCCTAAAGAAAATTGTTTGATTTAGCTACTTTACGGTTTTAAAAACAAAACTTTTAATTTTTATGTCTTTTGTCAACTCTTTCTGTCATAAGTTTACCGCCACACACATACATATGTTTTAATTTTGTTGTGTTGAAAACTTTACAAATATGCTCACTATACAACAACTTTGTCCTGAGCAACATCGGTCATTCTGCCAGTTTACACTATTTTGTTTTTATACCCACCTTAAGCTAATGTGTCTACCCGGAAAAAATAACTAAATTGCACTTAATAAACGCATTTAAACTAAACTGCATTAAGTTGACCAAAAACCAAAAAGAGTAGAAAAATCTTAAATTAAAATCTCTTTAAAATGTTTCCGTCCGTGGTTAACACTAACAAACATAGACGATGGAACAGTTTTATAGCACTCAAACAATTTGGAGAGTGTTTTCGAGCATTGGTTTGAGTTGTGGTTAATAGAACATAGTGTCTGTGTGTGTTTGTATGTTCGCGTTTGTGTGTTGGTTGGGAACATTATGGCTTATTATAATAATGGGGTTAAGTCTTGCATGTATGTTGTTCACTTTATTGTAGTTTAACATCACCCACGAGCGCTCACATTGATAAAAATACCATATGGCAGCTTTGCGTCAAACACACTTACCCACATTTACCGAACTCTGACCGCGTTTCGTGTGTGTTGGCGTGTCTGTGTGCATGCATCAACTATTAGAAGTGCCAAAGTTCAAAGTTAGCGGTTGCTTTTATATTTCACTTCCGGATGTGGTTGCACTGTGTACACATTTCCTCAGCGAACATCTATAAATGTATGGCGCGCTGTTGTTGTATGTGTGTAAATGTTTGTAATGACACTCACGCAAGAGCATGATCTGCGTTGAAGTTGTGGATGCTGCCGTAGATGGCTTGAATATCATCTGGGTGTGATTTCATTTGATTGAAAGATTAAGGGTTGGAGTTTAGTTTGGTAGCTTGTGGCCTTTCTAAATTCTTGGCAATAAGAGAAACCATTCGCCCACTGCATTACGTTGATATTTGTGTCACACACACACGCTCAGCACAATACGATGCCTTTAACTCAGAGTTATTTTAACTATGGTAACTTTATTAATTGCCAAATCGTGCGACGTCTACCAGGATTTGCAGCAGATCAATGTTTCGTTTAGAATAAGTATTGTTCGTCAGCGTTTGTGTGTGAGTGTATGAGTGTGCATATGCTGGTATGCTGATGTTGTGCATGAGCGGATAAGTACTTTGCTGACGGGAAAAGAAATTTAAGATTTTCTTTAATGTTCTTATTAAGATGAAGCAGATAGTTTCTACACTTAGCAGTACAAAATGTTTAAAATATAATCTTATAAGTAGTCGAGAATCTTTTGGCGGTACAGTAACGACATCTGCTGGTTGTTCCATGACGTGAGTTCCTTAAAAATTGTACTCTTTAGTTAAGCATGTTAATGTGAATCGCCAAATTAAATGGGTTTTTTTTTTTAAATATAAATATTACATAGTTTAATTTTTATAGAGAGTTTAATTTTATTATTAAACTAATAGAGAGTTTTTACTAAAAAAAAAAAAAAATCTCCACAACGTACACGTGGCAGAAGTGAAACTTCTTTAACAGCAAGAAAAAAGAGAGATTTTGGTGTGAAATATAGAGAGAAAGTATCTTAATTCAATATTTGCATTCAGGGACCGTACCGGCTATGGTTTAAGTCGAAAGTGTCACATATTATATTTTATCTCTTAATTTTTATTTTTTCCGACAAAAATAAAAGCTATTTTGAGCCTTATAGTTTTTTTTTGGCAAAAATAACAGTTACTTTTGACTTTAATTTAATCGGTAAAAAATAACAGTTATTTTCTGCCATTTTTTAATTTAATAAACAGGTAATTTATATTTGTTTAAGTCATTTTACCGACTAAAAAAATTTTGACAACCATTATTTTCATCTCATAGGTGAGACATTTTACTCATGGTGTCAACAGTTCAATCTGTCAAGCGTCCTTTAAAAAACTACAAATTGCTTGATATTTTTGACCGAAAAAAAAAAAATCACAAAATAGCTGCTATTTTTGACCGATAAAATATAAGTCAAAAGTAACCTTTATTTTTCCTCGAAAAAATACAAGGCAATAAATATTACTTAAATTTTAACTTTTAAATAATCAGTCTAAAATACATTTTTACAAAGCATGAGTGAGTTTTTCTGGGTATTGGTTCACCAGTAGATTCACCAAAATACACTGATGCTTCGTAAAAATGCATTTTGGAACTTAGCCGATACCTTCATCATTAGTTGCAAATTGCTAAAACAGGAGCATAATATATTTTATCGGTCAAAAATAGCAGTTATTTTGTGACTTTGTTTTTTTCGGTCAAAAATATCAAGCAATCTGTCTCAACTTTTAATGGCAGAAAAAGTTCGTTTTAACTAACTTTTAGTAGCTGCCTGTTAGACCATCAAATGTACCATTTGAATGATGAATTGACTGAAAGACAAACTAACATGAAATATTGTTAGCTGAGTTCGAACAAAATGATTTCGAAATTAACCCAGCTGCGGCTGCATTCTTAATAGCTCTAATTCGCTCTTTTTTATTCACAAGCTCGTTCTGCTCCTGTTTTAGCTATTTTTCTTAGCTTTATTAGGAAATATTAGGAAATATTTTTTGGGCTGGCAAAAACTATTCTTGGCAGTCTTAAATATTACGCTTTTAACACATTTTGCTTTTATTATTATATTGAATTAACTGTTTTTTGCATGTTGTCAACAATCTGTCAAGTTTTTGATCAAAACCAACGAACCAAATTAAGCTTTAAGCTCATTATGCGGTGATCGTGGCATGCAGGTTAAGTGTGTGGCCTAGCATGCTCGGAGCCCGGGTTCGATCCTTAGCCGCGGCGAAAAGTTTTTTCAATACAAAATTTTCTGATCGGTCACCACCTCTCTGCAGATAATGGAAAACCTCAGAGAGTAAATAATGTCATGTAAAACTTCTTCAGAACATGAACTTTAGCCATTCGGAGTCGGCATAAAACATGTAGGTCCAGTTCTCGGTCAATTGTGTGCAAACATTTAATAACACACACATCACAATTGATCATAAGAAGCTCGGTGAAAGTCCTTTCAAGGGCTGATATGGCCAATTTGTTTTTTTTTTTTTTTTTTTTTTTTTTTTTTGTAAGCTCATTATGCGGCGAACAAGCAGTACAATTTTTCCCGCTGGATGTATCTCTATGCCTAAATAATTTCGTTTGAAGCTTAAGGAAATAAATTTTCCGTGCATACTTTTCGGATGAAAATTAATGTTACGGACAGAATGTTACGCATTCAGTTTTAATTACATTTTGTTTGCCTGTTTTTCATGTGCTTACGTGGCGTAAAGGCATACATTCCGACTCTTGAGCAACGATGGTCAGGGTTCAATTCTCGCTAGTGGCTATCATTTTTTTAAAAATTTTCATATGAATTGCAAACGTTAGCCTAGCGTCACGAATAAGAGACCTTGAAATTTCACTCGCCGCCAAAAAAGTTTCACTTCAATAAAAAAAGTTTTGACTATTAAAAGGTTCAATAAAACTCTTAATTTATTTAAAAAACAAAAATTCAAGTGAGTTTTTGGGATTTACAAAAAGTTAATGTTCCAATCTGATGTACCACTTTATCTTTAAAGAGCTTTATATGTCCTTTAGTCAACTTTTGGCATTCTCAATAAATGATTTACTTATTCAGTGCATGCAGTAATACGCTTCGAATTCTTCAGAGCCAGAACAAATTTCGTACTAATTAAAACTTTTTTTTCAATCAATCATCAATTCTGATATCATATTTTAATTTCTATGCGCTCGGTTTGACTCGCTGTTTATGATTTAATGCATCTGTCTCAACTTTTAATGGCAGAAAAGTTCGTTTTAACTAACTTTTAGTAGCTGCCTGTTAGACCATCAAATGTACCATTTGAGTGATGAATTGACTGACAGACAAACTGAAATGAAATATTGTTAGCTGAGTTCGAACAAAATAATTTCTTCATATATCAATAAATTAAGTTATTGAAATATTAGGCAATTGGTACACTGAGGGAAAAATGTGTTAAAATTAAATGAAATTGTGTTCATATCTAACGAATTTGTTTTTGAAATAGAGCTTGAAACAAATTAATTAAAAGTAAACACAAGTGTTTTTAAAGTTAAATTCAAAACAAAAGTTTTTGTTTTTAAAACAATGTTTTTGTTATGAAAAACAAATTTTAAACAAAAATTCTAAAATTCAAAACACATGTTTTAAAGCATAGTTTTTTATGCCAATTTTTAACTTTTTTAGTTAGAATTTTTTAATTTTTTAGAGTTTTTAGCACCAGATTCACAACCAGCTACCTCCGGGACCTTCCGAATACAAATGTTAACTCCATTCGATGAAGTTTGCATTTGGAATATTTTTTAATATTTAATTAATTAGTTTTTATTTTATCATATATTCGATATATGTCAAACCAATTCAAAAAATTCAAAAATTGTCATTGAATTAAAATTTTTGTTTGTTTTTTAAAGCAATCATAAGAGAAAAATAAAAAAAAAAGAAAGGAAAGGTTAAAATTAAACATACTTGTTTTAAATTTTGTAGAAACGCAAAGGCGTTAAATTTCTTTTTTAATATTTTTTGTTTAATTTTAAAGTATGTTTTTTTTCTCAGTGTATGCTCTGCTATATTTTGGGGCAAAAACAGAAGTCAACTCTTTAAACTGATTATATATTAGCTTAAACAATTCAGAAATATTTATATTACCATTTAACATCAAATGTAATTGAACTTAATAATATCTACATCATTACAAATATGCTGGCACTTCAAACACTACTGAAGTGAACAATTTAACACTACCATCAACTTAAATGACTTGAATGCAATTGAATAAAATTAATGTCGGTGTCATAAGTTCAAATGCACTTTCCAGCATGCAACGTTTTCACCTTCCATGCCACCATTAATCATTGGCATAATTTTCAAAACTGTTGCGAAGCAGCAACATTATCAGGAAAGAAATATTTTCAGTGCAATTATTAACGACTACAGCGTTCTTTCATGTTTGTAGTTGTCGTGATTATTATTATTATTGTTATTGTTGTTGTTGTCGTTGATGTTGTTGTTGGTGTTTTTTTGGTGTGGTTGTTGTTCTTGATGTCGTTGATTTATGTCTGGTGCTGATACAAGGTTCGCTCTTCTATCGCAAAGAGTACAACTCGTTGTTGTTGTCAGAATCTTGATGACTTGCAGCGTTTTGAACTGCAGAGGGAATGCACCAAAAATTGTTATTTTTTCTTGTGTTTGTTTTTTATTTCAATTGATTAGATTGTTCAAAGTTACACAATACATTTGAAAATTTTTTAAGAGATATAGTTTATAAAAGAGTAAGTAGTTAAATCAAGAAATAAATTTTAATACCTACATGGAGAGAATTCGAATCAGACATTATTCCTTATGAGCGTAATTTATGCCCTATTTGCTCACATTTATCGATTATGAGCAACTGATCATAAAATAAACATTTGTGTACATAAATTCAGAGCAAGAGAAAATCATTATTTATGTGCAACTGATGTAAGATGTATTACCATCTTGCTCATGAATCATACGCACTTGAAATCAGTTAAAGAAACTTTGTACATAGATTATGCTTAGACAGCTCTTATATCAAGTACAGTTGGTATAAACTTAAGACATCTTGCGCATAGATTATGAATAACATTTTCATAGATCCTGCTAAAATAAAATGAATTGATGATACCTTGCGCAGTGATTATGAACAAAATGTTCATAAAATGTGCAAAAATGGTATGATTATATAAAAAAAGTATTGCAAGTGAAGTGAGTTTATTTTGTTTTCATTGAGCAACTGAATATTATTTAACAAAATCAAACTAATAATTTCACTTTAAATATGAATATGAAAAGACTTTAAATATGAATTAAGAACAGAGCTAATAATGGTTTGTGAATTTGATAAATTCAATAATTTTTTGATAATTCGTCAGAGTTATATTTTGACATGACAACAGTCAGAACAGTTTTTAATATACGTTGCTTTGAAAAATTTCTTACTTATTGTTTTTATTTTCAATATTTTGACCATTGTTTTCGTATTTTTTGAAACAGTTTGAACTATTTTTGGCAACATATAAGCTCAGATGAGAGTAAAAATTTTAAATTGCTTTTTCGAGAGTTTATTGAAGGTTTCTCATATATGAAGTAAAAATGAAATTTTAACTCAAAAAAGTAGATAATTTTAAGTGGTAAACTGGTTAAATATTTAGGACCGTATTCACCAATCTTACTACTAGTTTAGCTTGCTATTTTTGCCTTTTTTATATTCACCAATATTTCATTTTTAAGCAACCGCTGACTTCTCTATAAAAAAGCAATCGATTCCAACTTAAAAACAAAACAATACCTAAAAGTAGGCTTGCCTTTTTCAAATATTGTATGGCAAACTACTATTCATTTGAAAAGTTCGTACATAAGTTCAAAACAAAAAATGCAGATTGCTTGGTGAATACGAAAAAAATAGTAAACTAAAACACCTGCTGAAATAAAGCGAGTATTATATCGAAGTTGGTGAATACGGGATTAATATAGGCATTTATATACTCTTGCTATAAAGAGTCATACTTCTAGCTAAAGAATATTTTAATACAATTTCGAAAAGTTAAAAGATGCTGTACCATCAACTTATCATCATATCCATATTATTAAGTTTTGTTTCTTTAAACTTGTAACTGGTAATAACCGACGAATTATTTGTGACAAACGGGAAAGAACATTTTATCGCAATTGTTTAGTAAAGAATGGAAAAAAGTCAGTTTGCTGTTTTAGTACTGTTCGGAAGGGTTAGTTTAGCTTCCTTTTTATAAACAGATGAAAACTAATTTCGTTTAAACAAGATTATTTTCGGCAATGCAATCATTATTCTAAAGTCCTTTATACGCGGTAAAAGAAGCAAAAAAGTTTAACCTGCCGAAGTTTTGAACCATTTATTTCGCTTTTACTCCTCGTTCCAATTCGCTGTATTGCTCTTTACACAAATTAAGCAGTTTCGCTTCAAAAAATTTCCTACTTAAGGTGGACATAACATTCGCGACAGAGAAAACAGGCCTTTTTTTAAAAACTCATAACTCAGTCAAAAACAAACATTTTTCGAAAATTTATTGTAGAGATTATTGTAGAGACTTGAAAATATTACAAGAAAAAAAAATAAATCAAAAAAATTTATTTTTCACTCCAACATGGTTTTATAAAGCTCCAAACCGGTGTCAGAGAAAAAAAACGGGGCCTCGTAGTTGCAGCGCTGGGAGTCGCAAAAACTGTCCGATCTGAAAAAAAAATTACTTTTTTAAATCTTAACAAAATTGGTTATGGTATGGCAGAAGGTTTTTTTAATTTTTTTTTTTTGTAATTTTTGGAGATGTTCCAAATAGAGATGGGCTCGTGAGTGATTTTTACTCACGATTACGCACGCTCACAATGTGATTTCTTGTAATCACGCACGCTCACGCTTAAAAATAAGTTTTTATGATCACGAACACGCATGATTACGATTACATATTTTACTCACGAGTTCTCACGAATACGTTTTATAGGAAAAATAATATACATAAGTTTTTATTAAAAGTGTATTTTGAGTACAAGCATACATTAAGGAGCAGAAGCAACATAGAGGTAGATACAGCACTATAACAAGGAAATTGATAAAATTTCTCAGTTTATTATTTGTGTTTAAAATTACCAAAATTGCTTCAAGTTGTCGCTGACGTTTTGCAAAATAAGTAAAGAGAGCGAAGTTAGTTGCTGCCGCTTCTTTAGAAGTGGTCAGAGTTGCGTTTTGTATGCAATTGGTAGCAAAACCGTAAGAAAACATCATTACAAAATTTGGCACAGGTTTGAAAAATGTGTCACAAGTCGTGAAACGAATAAATTTAATCACGCACGCTCACACACACTCACCTACGCTCACGCCAACTCACGTACGCTCACGCATACTCACGCACGCTCACGCATACTCACGTATGCTCACGCATACTCACGTATGCTCACGCATACTCACGTATGCTCACGCATACTCACGTATGCTCACGCATACTCACGTATGCTCACGCATACTCACGTATGCTCACGCATACTCACGTATGCTCACGCATACTCACGTATGCTCACGCATACTCACGTATGCTCACGCATACTCACGTATGCTCACGCATACTCACGTATGCTCACGCATACTCACGTATGCTCACGCATACTCACGTATGCTCACGCATACTCACGTATGCTCACGCATACTCACGTATGCTCACGCATACTCACGTATGCTCACGCATACTCACGTATGCTCACGCATACTCACGTATGCTCACGCATACTCACGTACGCTCACGCATACTCACGTACGCTCACGCATACTCACGTACGCTCACGCATACTCACGTACGCTCACGCATACTCACGTACGCTCACGCATACTCACGTACGCTCACGCATACTCACGTACGCTCACGCATACTCACGTACGCTCACGCTTACTCACGTACGCTCACGCATACTCACGTACGCTCACGCATACTCACGTACGCTCACGCATACTCACGTACGCTCACGCATACTCACGTACGCTCACGCATACTCACGTACGCTCACGCATACTCACGTACGCTCACGCATACTCACGTACGCTCACGCATACTCACGTACGCTCACGCATACTCACGTACGCTCACGCATACTCACGTACGCTCACGCATACTCACGTACGCTCACGCATACTCACGTACGCTCACGCATACTCACGTACGCTCACGCATACTCACGTACGCTCACGCATACTCACGTACGCTCACGCATACTCACGTACGCTCACGCATACTCACGTACGCTCACGCATACTCACGTACGCTCACGCATACTCACGTACGCTCACGCATACTCACGTACGCTCACGCATACTCACGTACGCTCACGCATACTCACGTACGCTCACGCATACTCACGTACGCTCACGCATACTCACGTACGCTCACGCATACTCACGTACGCTCACGCATACTCACGTACGCTCACGCATACTCACGTACGCTCACGCATACTCACGTACGCTCACGCATACTCACGTACGCTCACGCATACTCACGTACGCTCACGCATACTCACGTACGCTCACGCATACTCACGTACGCTCACGCATACTCACGTACGCTCACGCATACTCACGTACGCTCACGCATACTCACGTACGCTCACGCATACTCACGTACGCTCACGCATACTCACGTACGCTCACGCATACTCACGTACGCTCACGCATACTCACGTACGCTCACGCATACTCACGTACGCTCACGCATACTCACGTACGCTCACGCATACTCACGTACGCTCACGCATACTCACGTACGCTCACGCATACTCACGTACGCTCACGCATACTCACGTACGCTCACGCATACTCACGTACGCTCACGCATACTCACGTACGCTCACGCATACTCACGTACGCTCACGCACACTCACGTACGCTCCGTACGTCAACATTCGTAACACGCGCCCATCTCTAGTTCCAATTTTGAAAGTTTGTTTTTTCGAAAAAAATATTAACTTTACAAATTCATTAAAAATCGAAAAAAATTTTAAAAAATGCTCGTGTCATACGATAGCGAATCAAGTTTAAAAAAATTAAAAAAAAAAAAGATACATATCTTCAAAAAATGAACCCGCTAGTGCCGCAACCAGTACAAAAAACATGGTTTCGAGATAAACGCGTTCAAGGTTTGTGAACAAAGAAAGCGCTCTCACTAATCCGGCTGTAACGTTTGAACCCGTAGGAATTTCTCCATTTCGCTCTTTATTTTTTAGAATCTTTATGAATATTTACTAAAATACAAAATTATAAAAAAGTCGATTTCAAAAACGGCCAATATCATGTCCTCCCTTAAACCATTGTAGGTCTTTCGTTCGTTAGGTCTTTAGTGGGTTCTACACGATACAACGGCTGTACTAATAATATTGGTTGTTATTTGATGGTTGTGTGCGACGATTGTATTGTGTGGATGCAACCATGCGATTAGCTGGTTGCATATTGCACAGTCGAATAGTTGAAACTGCCAGCTGCTGTACAACAAGCGATTGTACAGCCGTTGTATCGTGTATAACCCTCTTTTTACTTCGTTAGATTGTTATTTTGGACTCAAACCACTGCTTAAGAAGTTTTTTTGTTCTCGTTAATTTTGATCTGACTTAACTTAGAACTCAACCCGCCGTTAAAAATGCCTTGACGAGATATCATTCCATAAATCATTCGGTAAGATATCTCGAAATTTCACGTTTTGTCTTGTTTTTGACTTTGACGAAAAATATTCCTTTTTTTTCGAAATCACTTACCAACTAAGGTTAAGCTTATGCCTAGAGCTAATTAATGCTAAGAAAGTAATTTTCTGTGTGACCGTATGTTTGCAGCAAATTAATACTCACGATTCGCAGAGCCTAAATAATATCAAGTAAAGTTTCTTAAGAAAAGTTAGTTTAGCAGCTTAAAGTTGACCGTTTTTAATATATAAGGAACAGCTTTTAAAATAATTTCTTAAATTAAAAATACACTCTAATAATAATTATTTATTCTTTGTAAATAGAAACAATGGTGTAATCTTTTTTACATGGATTTTTCGGTTTTCCCTTTTAGCAATTCTCTTACCAGTTCGTTTTTTGTGCATTTTTTTGAGTTCAATATTTTGTGGAATTCATAAAAACAAAATACAATTTCAAACATTACTTCTAAGTACAAAACTTTTTTTTTTTTAAATAAGTCATGACGACTGAATAGGGCACATGAAGTCCGCTCCTGTGAATTGTGCGATATGTTTCTTCGAATTCAATGAATTAAGTAAATAATATATCATAGTATCGAATCTACGATTTCTGTTACGAAACAGCTTAGTTGTGGTTGTTGTGGCATTGTGGTTTCCAGTCATATGAAACTCTGCTGCATGAATGACGCTGTGAGTAGGAAGCTTATAATAATTATTTACCGTTATCTGACAACAGCTTACATATGTACATGAATTATATTTTAAGCATGTTCTTCTAAGAACGTACACTTAATAGACGAGTAGACATCAAATTTCAATAAGTGGCTTGATTTTCATTTATTAGTTAATCTTTTTAGAAAAAAAAAATATATTCAAATGTCATAAGCTTAAATTATGCATTTGACATTTATATTTTAAGGTGAAAATTAATTTCAACATAATAAATGTTGTAGTCAAATAATTAAACAAACTCAACAAGCTGTTTCCAGTATCCATGCCAATTATTTCTGCAACTTTAAAGAGAAACTGTTAGCTTAGTTATTTAAAATATTATATATCAAAGGTTTCCATTAATTGGCTTATTTTTACTTACTTTGTCATACTTTTTATTAAGTAACTTTCAATAATTAGCCACCTTATTGCTTCTTAGTTACACAAAAAGGACAACACTTCAGGTTGCAATATTAATGAAGCACTTTCAAAAACTGTTTTTATGCCATTAATTATAACAGTACTTGAAGTAAACCTATCAGAGATTTATTATTAAATTCTCGTACAAATAAATTATTATTGTATCACTAACTTAAGCAGAGATTTGCTTTCGTCTGTATTTCTTTTATTTGGAATGAAGCATTCTCAATTAAATTGTTTCGTAAATTGCCTGAATGAAATTAATTTTTCATCGAAAAAGAAAAAAAAAAAAAAATGGAATAATTTATGTGCACTTGATTCTATCATAATTAATATTAGCCTGTGTAAACGTTGATTTAGTGTTATACATGTATGCCAGCCTGTGTTTTTCATAACTTTTGCCAATTTATTCTTTTATGGCCTATATTGTTGCTTGATTCGCATACGTATACCGTTATTAACTAAGTTTGCGCTTCATTTTATTGTTCTGTATTCTCAGCTGTTGCTTTATTAATAATTCATGTCCTTGCCATGGTTGTGTTATAAATGTGCTTTTAATGTGTGCATAAGCGTGTGTTTATGTAGATAATTAGTCGTATTTTTGACCTAATATAAAGCAACTTGAGCGACGGCTTTATTTTGAGCTCTTTGTTGTACACGGCACAGCACACATTATCAGATTTTTCACTATTCTTTATGCCTTTAATGCATGGAATATAATGTTAAATTCCGAATTTAACATATTTCAGTTGCAATGTTGTGGTTTTGTTCATTAGAACCATTTTGTATTATAGTTTGAATAGCATTTGAAATTATTTTTTGAAATTATTTTCAAATGATTTTGCATTGATGACATTTAATGAACATTCGTGGAATTTTATTCACATGATTTTTGATATAATGCTTTTATATCACATACGATTATAATGAGTCCTTAATAACTAAAACATGAGTTTGTAACATTAGCTTGCATCATTAAGTTTTTAATGAAATTTGAATTAAGTACATCAAAAAATTATATATAGCAAGACCTATACGATATATAGACCTATCATGCAGCAAATATGATTGACCTATCAGGCTATAATGGCGAACGCAAACAACACAGAAATTATTTTATAAGCTTAACTTAACCCTTATGTGGTCGTGTTTTACTTTATTTATTGAAGTTTCACTATAGAAAAGAGCATTACTGCATATAAAATTTAATTCTTTTATTCATTTATGTTGTCTTCATAACTTGTCAGAGGTCATACGACAAGGTTTTGTTCAAAATTGAATATCTTTACTAGTGTCCGACCGATTATTCGGCTTCAGTTTCGTTAATCGGCATAATCGGCATAATCGGCATAATGTTTTTGCTTCGCTAAACCATTTTCATAAGTTTTTAGAATTTTTTTTAATTATTCAATGAAATCCGTACAAAATGTCACATTTTGGCAAATCCAGTGTCACTCACGTTTCAGTCATTGCAATAAACACTACTTTTTCTCCATTAAACATAAAAGCTTTTAACATAAAATTATATGGTTATTATAAGTCTTAAGCTCACTATTATACGTTCATCAAAAAAGTTTTATATAGATGTATACATTTCGATGAAACTATCTGTAAATGGTGTGTCACACATGTTTCTGGACGATTTGCATTTCTCGACTTCTTACAAATTCCTTTAAATCAACGAATTGTTTGAGTTAACATAATGAAATAATGAATAAAATAATTTTCCGTAACGAAATTGTGTAAAATTTTTAATTTTAATTTTAAAGACTTTTCATATAGATTTTTGACTTACTTAGTCACTCACGTTTCACGTTGGTGTTACTCACGTTTCAAAACAATTTTAATTGTCTTATTTTTTAGCATATCAAGCCATAACCGCGAAAAAGATGTAACCAGCAATTTACAAAAATTTGTTTTCGTATCAAAACTTATTATTTATTTTATAATCAACAATTTATTATTATAAAATAAAAGTAATTATAATAATTTAATTATTTATTTGTTAAGTTTCTTTAAAAACATTGTCGTTACTAAAAATCTTAAGTCGAAGATAATTAAAAGAAATCTGCTCCCTTTAAATTTTAGTTTTGATGGTTACATCTTTTTCGCGGTTATGACTCGATATTTTGTAAAATACAAAATATTATATGATTTTATACAAAAAGAAAAAAAATTTTATGGAGAGTGTAATATGTTAAGCATACTATGTTAAAAAATAATTCATAATATAAAAACAACACAAAAAATTTTTAAGAAATATAATATTTTAACAAAATTTATTCCGAGTCTGCATCCAAATTTGTAAATATATCACTAAGCCTAACTTGTTGATCCTTACGCTCATTAAAAACCAAATAACGTGCCAAATTTGACTATATGTCTGATCTATTGGCAATTCCGTGAAGGCGAACGGCGTAAAATAATGATTTAATTGGATATTTTTAATCTTTGCAAATTTTTTTTTTATATGAATCCGGATTCAACTATAAGTTTTCTCTATTTTTTTTTTCATACGTTCTTTTGGTGTTGGCTTTCACTTTTTCTTGATGTTTTCGTTATCTTCTTTCATTACTGTTACAAAAACAAACTAAAACAAAAATTTTAATGTCACTCACGTTTCACTCTTTCAAATGCATTTTTAATGAAAAATAATTGCGTCTGATTGATTGAAAAAAATAAAAAATTCACGAATCTTACATAGAAAGTAAATCCGAGAGATCAATTGTGTTAGCCAATTGTTTTTCAAGATAATCCAACTTATTAATAAAAGTTGTCACTCACGTTTCACTCTTGAACTACTTTTATGAAATTATATTTTTCGATAGAAAATTATTTTTAATATGCACTCACAAGTGACAGCACTGCTAGCTCAATACCGAACATTTCTGTTTGAAAAATACTACATTATCTGGTAGACTCTATGATAGACATATTTATAGTAAAATAAAGTAATCAACCACCTTCGTTCCGTTCTTCATTTTAGATCCGTCAGAAATTATTTGGATGACGTGTTCACTGAAAAGATTCGGAACAAGTTCTGGTTAATTTTTTTACGATAATGTATTCTTCCTCAAAACTAGTGGTAACTTTATTTACAGGACCATATTTTGTGTGTATAGAATTTGTGTCTATGGATCCAATGTCTTCAAAGCTTTGATTCCTTGAGTTGAATGGCTGGTCACAAAACATGGAATTTGGATTTTATGGTTGAAATTTCGAAAAACTCGAGCAACTTGTACATAATGAAAATCTTTCATATCTTTTTACTCTTTTTCATTTGCGATCATTAAATGTCAACATAAACCATATAACAACTGTGAAGTTTTTCTCTAGAAAAATCATTGTTCTAAAAGAGTGACAATTTGGTGTTATCTTTTCACATGTTCGTCTGTGGTTACTTGAAAAGTGAAATGGTGTTTATGGTGATGAAGAAAGAAGGCTGATTTATGTTGTTATTTAAATATTGAAAATAACAAAGAGCAACAGAATGTTTTTTACTTAATTTTGCACGTATTGTACACAGAGAAAAAAGTACCTTATAAACTAGTACAAAATGAAGATAATTTCTCTATAGTTTTTACCCAAGAAGAATGTCTTATTATGATAAGCGGAAAATCTTCTTAATAAAATTAAAATGAAATCTAGGAGAAATAAGCGGACATTTTTTTAATAAAATTAAGATGAAATCTATTAAAAATAAAATTAAATCTTTTGACTTAAATCAGACAGAAATCTACTCAAAATAAGTCGAAATCTTCTTAATAAAATCAAGAAGAATGACTTCTTCATAAAATTGATAACGTTTTCCTTTAAAATATTGATTAAATGAGAAGATTTTCATCTAAAATCATTTATAGGGCAAAATAGTAGCATAAATAAGATTTTCTTCTCAATACAATTAAGACGAAATCTTAGAAAATTAAGAAAATTGTCTTCTGAACAAAATTTATTAGATTTTCCCTATAAAAAAGACATAATTTAAGAAAATTTTCATCTTAACTTTATTTTTTTACAAAAAAAAAATACCGAATTAGAAGGAATCCTCTTGCTTTAAAGTGATTCTCTTTTTAATAAATTGAAGATGATTTACAACAATAAGAAGATTTTCTTCTACCCTCGCTTATTCCCCTTAGCCTAAAAACTATTTAAGATGACAAACTTCCTATTTTTAGCGGGTCTTTATTTCTCTGTGTATGTCATTTGATAAAAAATATATAATAATTTAATATTTTTGTCAGAATTTTGACCAAAAAGAACCTTATAACTAATTTTTGGCAAACAATTTGTTTAAAAAATTTTTTTTCATATCATAACAAAAAAGTTTTGTGCAAAATTAAAATATCAATATGCAAGAATTAGAATATATAATAAAAATCTATTTAAAAATGCGAATAAATACTATTTTTGTAATATTTTGAGCTTGAAGAACCCGATATCCAGTTTTTACTGTTCATTAAGCTCACAAAACCAACTAAGAAAAGCGAAAGAAATGGTTTTTTTGTAAAAACTAGACAAAAAATAGCAACATCTGACGTTAAGTGGTAAGCAGATTATGAAAAAAACCCGGATAAAAACAATTTCTTCGGTATTTGCAGCTAATGTGGCCCAAGACCATTTTGATGCCAAAAAATGTTAAAACAATTTTGGGTAAGTTTTGCTGAATTGTACTCCAATAACTGTAAAATTGTCTGCAAAAAAGATTATTTTGAACTTGTACCGAACAGTTCCCAAGACCTTTTTTTGGTGTTTGCTGTGCTCACACAGCCTGAGACATTCTTAATAACTTTAAAAGTAATCTTGACCAAAAAACAAAATAATTCAAAAAAATCACACAATATTTGTATGCCCTAAAAATGGGAAGAAAAGAAAAATCTTCAAGAAAGAAAATAAATAGAACAAACATCATCATTAGTTGCAAATTTCGTTCCAACTTATTCGCTACGGTTACAAATAGGTTAAACTTGCATCATTTGCAGTAGCTTAAATTTAAATAATGTAAGCCGTTTAGCCATCATTATTTTTTGAAAATACAACAATTTGTTCATCGCTAATATATTCGGTGGCATTTTTGTGTTGATAATTATCAATCATATCAATTATAATTGATATGTTTGGTAAACTTGCAAACGATAAATTCAGATGCGATTATTTTGAGGCTTTATCAAAATGTTTGTTTGCCTTGAACGCGTGGCTTTAATGCAAAAATATTTATGTGTGTTTGTTCTTGTTTTACTGCTCTTGTTAATGTTTATGTTATTGTAGTTGTTATAATAGATGACTTTTCATAGACCAACTCCCATGATATTTGAAAAATTTATGCATACATGTGTGTGCAGATATTAACTTCAAATTCACATTTTATGCAGTCAGTATAGATAAAATTTGAAACTTTTTTGGGTTTGTTATAAACGAGCTTTTGATGTAAATTCGAACTGATATTTCAGTGTTTTGTTAAAATTATTTTAGCAATTAATTAAAAATAATCTGTTTTATATGAAGTTTACACAATTAGACACGGGTTTTATCACATTTATATCAAATAACAAAAATGTTGCTACAAAATAAAGAATTCTAGTTATTGTATGTCTATGATATGAATATACAAAATTATAAATTTAAATGTTATATTGTGCGAAAATGAAAATAAAATAATATTCAATATTTTGACATCAGCATTGTTGTGCTACTAGGAAAACAAATTTATTTAATGAAATCAGATATAAAAAAAAAACAAGTAAAGAAAGTCTAAAGTCGGTCTTGGCCGACTATGAAATACCCTAAACCCACTTTTCAAAAACAAAAAAATTTTTGTAAATGTGCGTGTCCGTGGGCGGATGGAGCCTATATTAAGTATGCATTTAAATGTTGATGAAAAATTTACACATACCAAGTTTTATTCCTGTAGCTCACAGTTAATGCCTTTATTGTGCTTTCGCTATGGGAGGTGGGCGAGTTCATGGACGGATTACTTCCAATTTTTGAACACTCTATGACAAACATAACCTTATTTATTGAGTTTAAAACTTTTTGGGTTGTATGGGAGGTAGGCGTGTCCGTAGGCGGATTACGTCCATTTTTCAAAAACATCTTTGTCTTGTCATAAAAAAAATACGTGCTAAATTTTAGCTCTGTAGGTTAAACAGAGGCTTATTTATTGCGTTTTCAATTTTTGGGTTGTATGGGTGGTGGGCGTGTCCGTGAGCGGATGACGTCCATTTTTCGAAAACATCTTTGTGTTTGTATAAAACACATACATACCAAATTTTATTGTAGTTGGCTAATTATGAGCTGAGTTATGCAGTTTTCAATTTTCGCGTTGCACGGGAGGTAGGCGTGTCCGTGGGCGGATGATGTCCACTTTTCATGACTATCTTTGTTTTGTTACAAAAAACATATGTGTCAAATTTTAGCTCTGTAGGTTAAACAGAGGCTTATTTATGGCGTTTTCAATTTTTGGGTTGTATGGGAGGTGGGCGTGTCCGTGAGGGGATGACGTCCATTTTTCGAAAACATCTTTGTGTTTGTATAAAACACATACACATCAAATTTTATTGTTGTAGGCTTATTATGAGCTGAGTTATGCAGTTTTAAATTTTTGCGTTGTATGCGAGGTAAGCGTGTCCGTGGGCGGATTCCAAAAATATTCAATAGTGCAGATCCTGGGTGCATGTGACCATGTGTACCAAGTTTCATCCAATTATCTCTACTCCTTCTTCTTATCATGTGTATACGGACAACACACAGACGGACAGACGGACGGACGGACGGACGGACGGACATGAATAGCTCGACTCACGAGGTGACGCTGATCAAGAATGTATATACCGGACTCGCTTCGTTCTATGCGTTACAAACGTTTGCACAAAGTTAATATACACTGACCTTTCAGGTTTAGGGTATAAAAACAAATAGAAACTAATCCTAGTATAAGATTTCTTTTTAATTAAGAAGTGTCTGTGTTTGCTTATGTTCTATGCTCTCCTACACACAATATTTGCTGTTGTTTATTGATTGCAATTATTTGTTGCTCTATTTATGTACTGTATGAAGAGAATGCTTCATTGTCCTGTCACGCTAGCGTCAAGCCAAGTCGAAGGAATGCTAAGAAATCGATTAGTTTGAGGCAAAGTAGAGTTGTGCTTAAAATTTTTGCTTGTTAGTCTCAAATAACAAAACGATATGAAATAAAAAAATAATAGTTTAAATTAATATAAAAATAAAATAATTAAAATAATTAAATTATTAAAATAATTTGAACAATTTAAAATAATAAAAATAATTAAATAATAACACTGTGTTAGTTGCAAAATCCATCAAACGGGGGACCCAGGGGGATAACATAATTCGAGTGCGCTGATTCTAATGGTGCTATGCGTTTTTTTAAGTTAGCTCTAGTTTTCGAGTTATTCGAAAAACAAAATATCACTATCAAGGATAAAACGGAAACAATTTTATTTGTTATATTTTACAATTTATTAAAATGAAATCTATATAAATTGATAGAATAACCTTAATATCGACAAATATACATCAAATAAAAACAATATGAAGAATATTTCGATGGTTAAGCGCACTAAAGTGATAAGTGACCTTTTGACTAAAAAAGATTTACTGCAATTTTCAATCCATCAATATAATATCTACCTTGTGTAAATTTATTGAAAATACATTTTCACTTATCACTTTAGTGAGCTTAACCATTGATTTATTCGATTTAGTTGATTTAAGAGTGATTTTCCTGCAAAAAAAAAATAACACAAAAAAACTTTAATGGGCCCTTAAGCAACGACAACATTTCATGGCTTTGAGGGTTTGGGGAAAGTGCATTTTTAAAGAAAAATTTTTAATCTTTTAAAATTGTTAAATCTTAACAAAATTGGTTATCGTATGATAGGAGCTTTTTTAAAATTTTTTTTTCAATTTTTGGTGATGTTCCAAATTTGAAAGTGTGTTTTTTCGAAAAAAATATTGACTTTAAAAATTCATAAAAAATCGAAAAAAAATTAAGAAGAAAAGCTCGTGTCATACGATAGCGAATCAAGTTTAAAAAAATAACAAAAAAAAATTTCAACAAAAAATGAAATAGTGCCGCTAGTGCCGCAACCAGTACGAAAAACATGGTTTCGAGAAAAACGCGTTCAAAGTTTGTGAACAAAGAAAAATGCAAAGAAAAATAAAAATGCGCTGTTACTTATCTGGCTGTAACTTTTGAATCCGTAAGAAGTTTTCCATGAAATATTTGTTCTTAAAATTTTAAGAGTATTTACTAAAATTCAAAAATATAAAAATTTAAAAAAACGGCCAATGTCATGTCCACCCTTAAATAAATGGTCAAGAATTAAAAATTTTTTTCTTCGTGGGTCTAAAATTTTGATTCTCAAAATTCTCGAAAACAAGAGCTAACCTAAAAAAACGCTTAGCACCATTAGAATCAGCATACTCGAATTATGTTATCCCCCCGGGTCCCCCGTTTGATGAGAAAAAAAAGTGTCCGATTCGAGCACAGTGTAATTAAATAAATTTACTACAAAAATCTAAAAACTTAAAAACTTAATAAATAAATTAAAATAACTTAAATAAATGTTGAGTTTCAGATATTTAATAATATTAATAGATTTTTGTTTAGGTTGCTAAAGGTACTATAGACTGCTTATATTATCTATCTCGATATTTAAATATTTAAAATTGATTTAGAAAAATTTTAATTGATTTCATTTTCTTCTTTTTTTATTTCTTTTCTAAAAAGTTTTGTTATTGTCTATCCTTTGAGACAGTTTTATTCTTACCATTCATCTTAATGTTCAACAAAACTTATCTAAAGAAGTTTTAAGAATACAATAAAGGCAAGTAAAAGTTTATCTATTTCAAACGATTGTGTTTTTGAGCTCATTTAATGCTCATGCATGCCAATCGAAAAAAAAAAGCTTCAAAAGTTTATGTGATAAATCACACTTTTGAAACAGCTAAAGCCATAGAAAATTTGATACTTATTAGCTTATTCTGCTTTGATATGAATGGATGTATTTTGCAGTTATATATGTATGTAGTATGAGATGATTCTTGAAAAAATTTATTGTAATATTTTACAGAACAACAGACATACAGTTGTCTATGAAGATTTTTTCATATTTTCAGTATAAAGCTACTTCTCAAATTTTCCAAGCTACATTCATGAATCGCATTCATGAATTTTGGTACCGTAACCAATTACTAATGAGTCACATGAACTTTTCATGATATCAATTTTTTTAAATTTTTTTTCCTATATTAAAACCGGGTCCGTCATTTTCGACGTGAAAGATATAGTAATATAAGAAATATATAAGAAATATATATAAATATAATAAATATATAAGAAATTTACTCGAGAACATGATTATTTCATATGAATAGTGTTTAAAGTTCGTAAAGTGTGTGTACAAGATACATAAACCAATGAAAAATGTTCCCAATGTCATGAAAAAATTAAGGGCAACATTAATAATTTCTTATTTTCATGAACAAAATACATAAAATTTATGTAAAACTAAGTGATCAAAATGCATGAATCTTATGTACACATAACTACAAGGATAACGTGAACTACTTAATGTGATTAGTTTTTTGTAGGTTTCTTATGAACGTGTATTATATTATATATTAACTAGTTATGTCCCGTCAAAAATGACATCCTGGGTTTAATCAAGGAACAAATATTATTTTATATATATGTTTCATAACAAAAATTAATTTTTCTCTGTGTTTTTTTCTAATTTAAGGCTAAATTAGAGCACGATTATAAGTGATAGCAAGTTTAATTAGGATAAAACCACATGCTTCATATATTATAGCCTACTTCATTTAACTTCCTGCTCATCATCCAATCGTCACGAAAATTTAACAAAATTTTTAAAATTTTTAAATAAAAAATAGTCAAAATTAGAACTATTTAAGTTCTTTTTGTCATATGTTTTGTCAATATAATGATATTATTCTCATTAATAAAATACAGTTAACATGTTTTTATATAATTAACCTCAAACTATACATATAATTCAAGTTCAACTTATATTTTTTTAAAAGATTTATTGCAAGGTTTTGTCCCTTTTCTCCCCTTCGGCTATGTTTGGTTGTATCCATGAACCTCTTTGTTTGGATGCATGCAAATATGAATGCTTGTTTGCATGTTTGCATGTTTGTATGTGTGCAAGTTTAGTAAATAGCTCGCTTAACTTTTGTGCACCATGATTTAGGGCATAATTTTACACCTGATATTGAACGCTTCAAGGAATTCTACAACAATAGCTAGTTGGTTGCATGAAAGCAATTTGAATGTGGCTTAAAGTTTCAGTTGCCTGCAACTGTCTGTCCGTTCTTTTGGCTTTATTCTGAGTTCATTATGAAGAATACAGTGATTAAAACTATGACTGCCTGCAGCAGCAAGAAAGTTGATGCGGTTAAATGGCAGACAATAGATTTCAAAAGGGATGCAATTTTTAATTTTGGCTAGAGACATAAAACAAAAGCTTGCAGCATAGTAATAAATATATGAAAGGCTGCAAAACAGCACTGACAAAGGCATAAAATTAAACATTAAATTAAAAGCAAACACTCTTTAAGCCATGACATACAACTATACAATTTTTAATAAATAAACACGGATATAATGTTTAACAAGAAAAATTTTCATTGTTTTATTTGTATAACTGTAACAAACTAATGTGGAATTTAAAGTTTTCATAGTAAACTCACATTTATTTATTATGTTGATTACTTAAGTATCTGTTAACCACATCTAACATTAAAACTAAGCCACACAAATGTGGTTACATGTTTTACTAATTTTAAAACTTTCAGTGCTGAAACCCACTAAAAAAAAGAAGTTTAAAATTGCTTTTGTAACATTCATTAGTTCAACTAGTTTTCAACTAATTGAAAACTTATCTGTTACATGTTAGTTTGTGTGTGTGAAAAAGTTACAAATACTATTAAATAACTTAAGTTAAGCGTTTGGTTTACATTAAAGGTTATTTCAAAAACTTTTGCTTCAACACCAACACATCTTCACTGCACACAGATACGTGTGCATTAAATAGCTTGCGTCTGTACGGCAACATTGCATTTCCGGCTTAGACAATAGCCAAGGTAAGCTTCGTAAGCATAAATGCAGGCTGCAAAAAATCCAAAAAACTAAAATAGAAAATTAGACAATAGAATGTGAACAAAATCTAAGAAACAGCACAGCTAATAAATGCGGAAAACTTTTACTTACCGTTGCTATGGTATACATTAGCACATCCAAGGAACATGCCACCGCAGCGGCAACAAAAGTGCAAAATGCCAGAAAACCATTCAAAAACATTTCATATCTAGTCGCATTGGAATTGTACAACTTCCTTGGCCACAATTGAAAGACGCCCGCCAACAGCGAGCAGCTTGTACAAAGAAAAGCTAAAACTGAAACTGCCATAAAGAAGCTGCCGCGTAGATTGTGCAGCGCCACGCTGCTGCAGAAAATGCAAAAAAAGCCAATCAGTGTGGAAAGCTGTAAAAAAAAACAAGAATACGTTAAGTAGAGCAAATAATAGAAGTTTACATTAGATGGTAAAGTTGAGGTGTAACCAAGCAAAAACAAGAAGTTTAAATATTATGCTAAGACTTGAGGTTAGCAAACTTAAGAAAGTAAGAATACCGTAAGTTAAGTTAAATAAAATATATGATATCATAACATCCCACATTCGTGTTAAGTATATATCCTGCACTTAAAGTGTCTGCACACTTCTTTCACTCGAAATCACTCAGACTATATTGTGACAATTATGTCTGTCGGTTACATTATTTATGCAGCTAAGCATAAAAAAGTATGAATAAATATAAATTTTCAAGAATACTCAACAAAAGCAAAATTCTCAGGTATTAAACTGCAATGGAATTCTTTGTTTTAAATATAAGTCTTTAAAGATTTTTTTATCTAAAATTATCGGTTTTTGAAAACTGAACCAAAACTCAACATAAAGAATATACAAACTTAAAATCCATCAATTTGAGTTTTTATAATGAAATAAAACCGATTTGTTGCGTTCCGTCAATTACTTCAAACCACGACTCTTTTATGACCTAATTTTACTGCTCTTTGGGAGGTACAACAAACATTTTTTAAAAAATCAATGAATTATTTCATTAAAAATCGACACTGGCGTCGCCTTGGATGTGCGGTTACATTTGAATACACTTTTTATTATAAAAATATCTAGTGCTGTTCAGTTTTCCTAGAAAAAATGTACTCTTTTTTGTAATCCATATTTTGAGACATATTTTGATATGGTAACCTTCTTCGAAGATGACTATCGCATACCCTAAAATATCGTCTATATAATTAATAGGCTAAGGTTTTTTTGTGACTTCAACTCATCCCAGACCAATGGACCGATTTTATCGATTCAGATGTCATTAAATTAGGTTTAGGCTGTAGATGTGCAAACCACTTTTAAAAATTGTGATTTCGCTTCAGGGGGTTCGCAACCCTTTCAAACAGAAATAAAATTGTTTTACAAAAATCTGCTATTTAATCGTTTTCAAATATAGTCTGAGAAGAGCTTATGAATGAATCGAATTTTAATTTGTTTCCAAAACTAAAAATTTTTCACCAATATGATCTCTTATGTATTCCTAAAATGTCAATTGTCCGATAAATGCAGTTCCAAAATCAAAAGTTCCACTTTCCGAGTCAACTCAAACAACTCAGTCAAATTTTAACGGTTTTAAAATTTTTTTTTTGTTTTTCTAAATTTTTGTTCTTTTTAGTTAGTCTTTAGTTGTTTAACGTGTATTTTTATCAAACGCCAAGACAGAGAAAAACTCTCAGAAATTTTACGTTCTATATTTGAAATATCTCTGTCAGTTTATCAGAAATTTTATTTATTTCTTTTTTGTATTTAAATGCAATGAATTGACTTAAAATAAATTTTAACATTTTTACCGTTACTTAATTATTTATATTTTAATCATTGCCTCTAAAAAGAGTCCACTTAATTGAATGTTTTCTCAAAAAATGGTATAAAACTTGTTTTTGTTGTAAAAATAAAAAAAATCGAAAATTTGCATTTTTGATTTTCTTTCATTGTATGTAGTTTATTTAAGACGAATTTGTTTTTGTTTGTCAGAAAAATCAATAAATACTATGTGTCATCGAAAAAGCAAGGCTACCCCCTATGGTTTTTGCTCGAAAATTTTTTTTTTTAAAATGTTGTTCTTATATTCTCTCTATTATCATAATGCTGGTGGTTTACGCACGAAAACTAACATATTGTTTTCCTCCGCTGCTTCGCATGATTTTGACGTAATCGACCTCACTGAGACATGGCTGACATCTAATTTTTTGTCGACGGAACTTTTTGACTCCAATTTTGAAGTCTACCGCAGAGACCGGGTGTTGAGTTCTGATGTCACTAGAGGCGGTGGCGTCTTAATCTCAGTTGCCTCTGCACTCAGGAGCAGACAAATTATTCTACCCAGAAGCTCTGACCACATCGAACAAATTTGTGTTGCAGTACCGCTCGGAAATGATTGCGCCCATGCTACCACAGAAATGTTTTTTATTTTAAGCTATATACCACCATCTAGTGATATCAACTTATGTAACGATCACATTGTCAATATTAATTTTATCGTAAATTCAATTCTTCCTCACCAAACTCCATGCGTTTTAGGGGATTTTAATTTGGGAAATATCGAATGGAAATTAAGCGATTCTGATAAAATTCTAATTCCTTTTAACCTTAAATCTGAGACCGAATTAAATCTCTGCGATTCAATTTACTCCCTCGGTCTTTTCCAAATTAATTTTCTCAAAAACGACTTGAATCGAATTTTAGACTTAATTTTTTTAAATAATGATATTAAATATGAGTTATTTAAATGTGACATCCCTTTAACATCTGAATCAGTACATCATAAAGCAATTATGCTCATATTCAGTTCTTATGAATTTACGAACAACCAAATGGAAGACATAAGTACTTTGTACGACTTTCATAAAGCAAATTATGAGTCTTTAAACAATTATTTTTACTGCATCGATTGGATATCAGTTATATGTTCATTAAACATAAAAAATATGTATAATGTATTTAAACATATTTTAAAAGAAAGACTCGATTTATATGTCCCTATAAAAAAAAAGAAAAAATCAAATAAATTACCTTGGTACAATCACAGATTGTCCCAACTCAAAAATTCAAGAAACAAAGCACATAAAAGATTTAAATTAACTAACTCTGAAGAAGATAAATCATTATTTATTCAACGCAGACGTGAATTTGACTTTTTATCAAACTTTCTTTATAAAAAATATTTAAGTTTAATGGAAAAAATATAAAATACAACCCCAAGTCCTTTTGGATTTTTTACAACTCGAAACGTAAAAGTTCTGGATTTCCTAAATCGTTGGAATTCAATGGCGTTAAAGCGAATAATAATCAAAATATTTGCGAGCTATTTGCGAAATTTTTTGGATCAGTCTTTGATAATATCAACCAGACCCCTGATTTCGGTAATTTCTCTTATGTATCTGAAATTGTAAATATCGGAAATGTAGAATTTTCTGAATATGCTTTTCTGTATTTAATGCTCTTCAGAGCATTGATTGTTCTAAGGGTGGTGGATACGATTTACTTCATCCAATATTTCTTAAATCCTGTGCGGATTCTTTATGCACTGCATTAACTTTAATTTTCAACAAGTCTCTCTCGAACGGAATATTTTTAGATGAGTGGAAACAAGCTTATATTTCTCCCATTTTCAAATCCGGGCAAAAATATCTTATAGAAAACTATAGACCAATTATCAAACTTTCGATCATTCCAAAGCTTTTAGATAAATTAATTGCCGATAAATTATTCTCTCAAGTGCGGAACTTAATCCCCACTGAGCAGCATGGATTTTTCGCTGGCAGATCCACCAGCACTAACTTATCTATATTTTCAAATTTTTGCATGAATGCAATAGAGAAGGGCCTTCAAGTTGATGTGTTATACACAGATTTTGTAAAAGCATTTAACAGCTTAAGCCATAAATTATTAATTTCAAAATTGGAAAAACTAGGATTCCACTCAAATTTTTTAGAATGGATGAACTCTTACCTTATTAATAGACAATTATTCGTGAAAATTGAAAATTGTTACTCAAGTATGGTCCGAGCTACTTCAGGTGTTCCCCAAGGGAGCCACTTAGGACCACTTTTGTTTATTTTATACATTAACGATATACCCAAAAGCTTTCAATTCTGTAAAACTTTGCTATATGCTGATGACTTGAAAATGTTTTCTACTATTGAGAATAGTTCCGATTGCTTGCAATTTCAAACAGATATTGATGCTCTTTTGGTTTGGTGTGAAGTCAATGGCTTCAGGTTAAACTTCTCCAAATGTTATATTTTAACTTACTACCGCAAAAATGATTGCATACCACACGAATATTCATTTGGTGCCAACAATTTTTTCCAAAGAACAACCTCCGTAAAAGATCTTGGCATTTATTTTTCTACCAATCTCTCATTAAAAACTCATACAGACTATGTCATTTCAAGGGCTAACTCACAACTAGGTTTTGTCAAAAGAGACTGCAAGGAGTTCTCTAACTATGCGGTTGATGTTAAGAGAGTCGAAAAAGTTCAGAAAAGATTTTCTCGCTTCGCTTTACGTAATTTGTACTCGTATCAAGATATGCCTTCAATAATATTCTGTGCAATCTTCTTGGAATCCAATCTTCGGAGCTAAGAAGATATAGTTTTTCAATTTTATTTGTCAAAAACATTTTAGATGGCAAGATACAATGTCCACAATTGTTGGAACTTATTCCATTGTATGCACCAATACGAGGTCTTAGGGAAAGGCCATTATTTTATATTTTTCCCCATAGAACAAATTTCAGCCAAAATGAGGTTATCTCTAAGTGTTTATCTCTTTGTAATTCTATTGCTAGTCATGTAGATTTCAGTATAAATAGAGAAATATTTAAGAAATTGTTATATGATTAATTAATTATAGTTTAAGATTTTAGTTTAAGTTTATATCTGTGAGGGCTATTACCCAGTAGATGAAATAAATAAATAAATAAATAAATAAATAAATAAATATATATATTTTTTAAATCTTCAAAAAGCTTCAAAAACAATATATTTGAAAAAAATTTCATTATAGCTACAACCAATTAAAAGTTATAGCCACAAATCTGTTTCAAGCATCCCGCGTATCTTTATAATTAATAGGCTAAGGTTTTTTTGTGAGTTCAACTCATCCCAGACCAATGGACCGGATTTTATCGATTCAGATATCATTGAATTAGGTTTAGGCTGTAAATTTTCAAACCACTTTTAAAAATTATGATTTTGATTCAGGGGTTCCCAACCTTTTAAAACAGAAATAAAATTTTTTTACAAAAACCGCCATTTAATCGATTTGAAATTTAGTCTGATAAGAGTTTATGAATTGATCGAATTTTAATTTGTTTCCAAAACTAAAAATTTTTCACCAAAATTATCTTTTATGTATTCAAATAAGATAATCTTATAATTTTTTTTTTCCAAAATGTTAGTTTAATTTTCTTTGAAATGTGTTGGCAATTACGGTAATTATCTTTCCAAATGTATTTTTAATGAATTTTCTTAATATTGTCTTTAGGTGTTTAATGTGTATTTTTATCAAACCTACCTCCGATATTACCCAAATAATTAAAAACTCTGTAAATAAGCTTACATTTAATCTACAGAGATAGAATTTGGTATGTATCTTTTTTATGCCAAAACTAAGATGTGTTCAAAAATTGGGCGTTATCCATTCAAAAGTAGGTTTAGGGTATTTCATAGTCGGGCTAGACTGACTTAAGACTTTCTTTACTAGTTATTTTTACTGTTTTATTTTTCACAATTATTGCTATACAGCACGACTTGTGACACCGAAACGATAAGAACAAATCAGTTAATTTTATAAAACACAATGCATTACAACTTGCTTACTTCACGCATGACTCACAATAGACCGATATTGCAAGGCATTACATTACCATATAAAGTTTACATAAAAAATATTTCATAACTGAAACTGAGCAAATTTTAAATATTTCTTATCAATTTTTTTTTGTTCTTGTTGTATTGCTTAATGTTAAATGTTATTTTTTTTTATGCTTAATGTTATATGTTATTTTTTTGCAAAAAGTTTTTACTTAAAATTTTTGTTTTTAACCAGTTTTAGGGAAATATTTGTATATATACAAATATTATAAATAAATTTAAATAATTGCTGTTTATTTTGCTGAAAACTACAGTTCAGTGTTTAGTGCTAATTGTTCCTATAATTATTTTAAGGGCATCCTTAAACTTGGTGAACCAAAATTTCTTGGGTCTTGCTTAAAATTAAATAACACAAAAATTATGTTATAATTGTAATTTGAAAACTATAATTATTGTTGTTGTGTGTATTGTTGTTGTTTTTATATGTCATATCAAAGTACACCAACACAAAATATATGTACCTAGCGCTTGTTGTTTTATAAAATTTTTATGCATCATCTGAAAAGAATTTATTAAAACTATCGTTCACAACATAACGGAAGTGAATCATTTGAACATCAAAATTTCAAAAAAAGTTATTTTTTTTAAGATTAAAAAAATATGTTAAGCTAAGTTGTTCTTGGAGCTATTGGAATCTAGGATCAAGGAGACTAGCAGCTTTTGAAAATATGTGGTGCAAAAATTATTTAATGTGACGATTTCCATAAGTTTTTATTGCAACTAATCATGAAATAGTGGATTTCGAGGAAAACGCATTTAAATTTATGGTAAGTGCCTACATAAAAAATTCACAAATTCACAATTTCACACTCCCACAATATGACCTCATAATTCCATTTGCCTCAATCTTTTTTTAATTGGTCATGTCATTCTGCAGATTGTTGGGCCAATTTCGAATTTTTGTTTTAATTTAAAATTATGAAGAAAAACAGAAATAACCTTGTAAGAAATGAATTTACTCAGTAGTACAATGACCGAGACTATAGACCGAGAGAAAAAGTCCTCTTTGTCGAAATATACTGATTCGTCCATACATTTCGTTGACGAAAATTTGATATGAAATTCCAAAATTTGTGCACGAACCATATCAGAAACGTTTAACAAGTGTTCAATCCACGATATTTTTATTTTTCAGTTTGCTAAAGCTGCAAGTTTCTTCTTGGTACTCCAGGGTACCAAAAAAAAATGAATGTAAAATATTCAAAATGATCCTACAACCTACAGAATGAATTGACTAATTAAAAATACTAGTATCGCCTGGGTCGAAATTCGATCAGTTTTCTGTTTGCCTTTTTATAATTATAAGCCTGAGAAACAATTTCATATTTTGTGTCAATAGAGTACCTGATAAATGTCCGGTGCCCGAGTTGGTGAATGTCCGACCTCTGCACCGCAAAGGTGCTAGTTTTGGAACACCTTAGGCAGACACAGTGTACGAACGAAGACCGATTTGGGCACTCGTCGATTTATTGTGTCCGAATATGGTCACTCGTTTTTTAACACTTTATTATAGTTTGTAATACAGACTAACTACGATACTATTTCTGATAACTTTCCAGGTACTTGTTGGATATGTTTCGGGTTCATTATAGTTTAAAACTTTTTCAGGGAATTTTGGGAAAATATCGAGCAAATTTCAGTTGAAAAGTCAAGTACTTTTTCCACACTAATCAATAAAATAATTCTGTCCTGTGCGCTGTAGCTCGTTTGCTTTCGGCTTCATATTAATATGCGATTCTTTTTTGTTCGTTAATTTTGCAGTTGTTCGTTGTGCCTTATACACCGGACTTTTGTACGGGCACATGTTTTTCAGGCAGCGTTCGCCGGTGGCTGAAATTTAACCTTTTCACTTACATTCTCTGTTGATTCGATACAAAATTAATGTCAGTAACATATTTTCTTCATAAAGATGTGGCAAAAAATAATATTTTAAAAATAGTCGATGCACTCCTTCTTCGCGTTCTGATTAATTAAAAAAAAAAAAATATCAAAATCGGTTAAAGAACACGGGAGAAAATGGTTCTTAGCTGTTTTCCCTACGCCTATTTATTTACAGATAAATGAGATCTTCTACGACAAAAAGGAATATGAAGTCGTTTTCTAGCAGGACTCTTTACAAGAAGAAAGAAAAAAGCCGTTGTTTACCCGATACAAAAAAAAAAAACAAATAAAAAAAAAATTGTGGCGCAGTGTACTCTGTAAAAAGTGGATTTAATTCAATAAAAAATATAAACTTCCATCAAATTTGAAATTAACACAAAAGGTTTATAACAGTGATTGCATTTTTCTTACACCGACTCATTTTTCGTTATCAGTAATACTACACTAAGAAAAAAATATCTATATTTCTGCAATAAAACATTTCTCTATTTTCGATCATGGCAATTTTCTCTTTTCCAAATAAATTTTTCTTCAATTAGAATAAATTTTCACATTTTCGAAGAAATATTTCTCCACTTGAGGGAAATGGATATATTTCTATGTCTCTAAGAATGATAAGTATTTTACTCGCACAAAAAAATTCCCATTCATAGAGAAAATTTTGTTGAAAACTAGCGCGTTGCTGCCGTTCTTGTCCAATGTATGTTCCAGTTTGCCAATAGAAGGCCATCAATTAATAGTAACTCCACTCTGAGTTTAAATATTCTATGAGCATTATTCCAAAGCTATTCAATTTTAAAAAATTATCTATTATGGGCGAAACCACACCCCTTGTTCAATACCCATTTTACTTTGCAAACATGTTTGAGTAGTAGGATATCACCACATAGTTACTCCAAACCGAGTTTCTTTAATATGTGACAATTTTTTCAAAGCGATTCTATTTTAAAAAAAAAATGTGTCTTATATGAGCGAATTCACAACCATTCAACAATGGCCGATCTAGTAGCAGGGCACCACCAAATAGTAACTCCATTCTGAGCTTATTTCTTCTGTGACTTTTGCTTCTATAGCTATTCTGTATCGAAAATTTAAGCTGTATGGGTGGAGGCATGCCCCGTTTTCCACTTTTCCAGACCTGGCCACTCAGTTACTTCATACAGAGTTTCATTGTTATACGACATTTAGTTCCAAATATATGCGATATAAAAAAATTTAATTTTATGGACGGTACCATGCCCTCCTTTCAAAGATCACTCAAATTTGACAGTCGAATATCCCGACTCTATAGTAAGTCCGAACCGAGTTTCATTGATGTGTGCTTTATAGACGATAGTAAAGCCGAAAATTTGTGTTCTTGAAAAACCACGCCCCTCCTGGCTAGGAAGATGAAAAATACTTTACAATCTATTCTCATACCTACCAAATATACAAAAAAAACTGTCATTAAAATCGGTTCAGCCGGATCGGAGGAGTTCAAACACTAACACCGTGATACAAGATTTTTATATATTAGATGAAAATTTTTTCCTTTATCATGACAAAAAATTCACTATGTGTAGAATTTTCATCAATAAAAGCAAATCTTTTCTCAAAAATAAAAAATCTTTTGCTTTTAAAAACGATATATTTTTATGTATTTCTCTTTTTAGAATTATAACATAGTAATTCTCTGGAGTAAAATCCATGCCATTTTTCTCTAAATATGATACCTGTTTTTATAATATTCCGAGAAAATTTTTTCTGAGTGTAGGGCTTTCAAGATGCTTATTAGAATGCAGAGTTCAAAACAGATCGAATCGGCAGAGAAACATAAACACTCCGGGTGAGCAGCAAAAACAGTGACCACTACAGAATCTTTGGAAAAAATTCACGATTTTGTATTGGACAATCCGAAAGTGTGTGAGATAGCTACATCCGAAGGCATATCAATCTGTGGTTTCAATTTAACATGGATATTTGAGTAAAAGAAAGCTGATTTTAAGACTTCCCAACAATGTTTCGACATATTTTAGTAAAATCCGATTGATTTTTTGCTTTAAATAGAGACCTCGGATGCACCGCTATACACAAATTTCGAAAGAATCAAAACTAGTAAGGTATATCTTCGACTTGGCCGAAGTTAAAATACCTCCATAGCCGATTCGTAATGGTACAAAATTTTAAATTGCAGCTCTTTTTGTATGAGATTTCAAAAAATTTTACTATTTTGTTGACGTCTAAAATATATTCATATCAAATTGTTTTCCTGCAAAGTAAATACAATCCAAGTGGTGACCGTGGCATGCAGGTTAAGTGTGTGGCTTAGCATGCTCGGAGCCCGGGTTCGATCCCCAGACGCGGCGAAAAGTTTTTTTTAATAAAAAATTTTTCTGATCGGTCACCACCTCTCTGCAGACAATGGCAAACCTCAGAGAGTAAACAATGCCATGTGAAGCTTCTTGAGAGCATGAACTTTAGCTGTTCGGAGTCGGCATAAAACATGTAGGTCCAGTTCTCGGTCAATTGTGTGCAAACATTTAATAACACACACAACACAATTGATCATAAGAAGCTCGGTCAAAGTCCTTTCAAGGGCTGAAATGGCTAATTTGTTTTTTTTTTTTGTTTAAATACAATCCTCTTTATAAAGTTTTCGATTTGGGGTTGAACAGGAGAGGGCGTGTTCTTGAGTTGTTGACGCCAGTTTTTCTAAGACGCCTCAGTTTTGATATAATATAAACAAATACCCAATTTCAGTTCAGTAGCTTAATATTAGCCTATTTATACAGTTTTCACTCTTATGGGTTGTATGGGAGGTGGGTATGTTTGTAGGTGGATGACGCTCACTTTTCTTCCACAATTTAATTTTGATATAAAATACAAACGTATCAAATTTTGTTCCTGTAGCTTAAAGAAAAGCCTTTTTATAGAATTTTAAATTGTGGGGTTATATGTGAGGTGGGCGTGTTCGTGGGTGGATGACGCCTATTTTTCTAACACGTCTTAATTTTTATATTAAATGAATAAATATCTAATTTTACTTTTGTAGCTTTGATAGAAGCCTATTTATATAGTTTTCAATTTTTGGGTTGTATGGGAGATGGGCGTGTTCGTTGGTGTATGACGGCCATTTTTCAAACACGCTTTAGTTTTGATATGAAATGAACAAATAATTGATTTTATTTATGTAGCTTTGACACAAGCCTTTTTATATAGTTTTCAATTTTGGGGTTGTATGGAAGGTGGGCGTGTTAGTGGGTGGATGATACCCATTTTTCAAGCACACCTGAGTGTTATTGTAGATTACAGATATACCGAATTTTAGTTTTGTAGCTTAAATATTTGCTTCTTTATGGAGTTTTCAATATTGGGGTTGTATGGGAGGTAGGCGTGATTTTCATCCGATTTAGCCCATTCTCGAACTTGATATTAGTTTCTTAGAAAAAAGCTTAAGTATCGAATTTCAGCACGATAGCTTCAAATCGTATCCACATACAGATAGACGGACAGGCAGACGGGCAAACGGACATGGCTACATCAACTCAGGTGGTGATGCTAAGCAAGAATATATATACTTTCTATACCTACCACGCCTCCTTATGGGCGTTACACACGTCGTGACAAAATTAATATACTCCTTACGCAGTACGCGTTGGGGTATAAAAAAGAGTGGGTAGGTGTTGTTGGAAGTGCAACAAAGCGAGCGAAGACTCAACAAATGACCGGAAACGTGTTGGTGTTTATTTTTTGAGATTCAAATGGCATATTTTTCATCGACTATTTGAAAAAAGGAATAACAATCAGCAGCGACTATAACTGCAAGCTATTGAACCGGTTGAAGAACGAAATCGCAAACCAATGGCCCATGTAAAAAAATCGTTCAGTGTATCGAGCTGAAATGAGACTATGTGAAGAATAAACAATGGTTTTTGGAAAAATTGGGCATTTGCTTTGTAAAGGCCGGCAGCATCTTGAAAGCTATTGGATATCTAAGCATTGTGATCCATCTGATCGTAAAGAATATCCTTTTAAACTAAAATTTGCCTCAGTTTATTTGCTTGTTGTGCTTCAAAACATTTGCTTTCATCTACTTTTGGTCACCCAAGAGATCCTTTCGGCCTAAGAGTTAAAAAATATAAAAATTGTAGCCGATTCAATTTTAAAACAAGTAGAATCATTGAGTATTTTGATGTAGTTATGGACAATCTATCAAAAACGGCATAATGACTTGTAATATTATAGCATTTGCTTAAGAGGATTGACCCCATCCATCTGTTATTATAAACAGCAACTATTTTGGATAATTTCCATGTTCTGAAAACAACTTCTCAAAGAGTCGCATGTTTTGTTCTCGAATGCCAGTTGAATTGTTTATCAAATTTAATCTTAAAACAAGTAAAGAAAGTCTAAAGTCGGTCTAGGCCGACTATGAAATACCCTAAACCCACTTTTCAAAAACAAAAAATTTTTATTGTAAATGGGCGTCTCCAAGGGCGGATGAAGCCTATATTTTATATGCATTTAAATGTTGATGAAAAATTTACACATACCAAGTCTTATTGCTGTAGCTCACAGTTAATGCCTTTATTGTGCTTTCGCTATGGGAGGTGGGCGTGTTCATGGACGGATTACTTCCAATTTTTGAACACACCTTAGTTTTGGTATAAAATACATACCTACCAAATTTAATTTCTCTATGACAAACATAACTTTATTTATTGAGTTTAAAACTTTTTTGGGTTGTATGGGAAAAAGGCGTGTCCGTAGGCGGACTACGTTCATTTTTCAAAACCATCTTTGTCTTGTCATAAAAAACACACGTGCCAAATTTTAGCGCTGTAGGTCAAACAGAGGCTTATTTATTGCGTTTTCAATTTTTGGGTTGTATGGGAGGTGGGCGTGTTCGTGAGCGGATGACGTCCATTTTTCGAAGCCATCTTTGTGTTTGTATAAAACACATACATATCAAATTTTATTGTTGTAGGCTTATTACGAACTGGGTTATGCAGTTTTCAATTTTCGAGTTGTATGGGAGGTAGGCGTGTCCGTGGGCGGATGATGTCCACTTTTCAAAACTAGCTTTGTTTTGTTACAAAAAACATATGTGCCAAATTTTAGCTCTGTAGGTTAAACAGAGGTTTATTTATTGCGTTTTCAATTTTTGGGTTGTATGGGAGGTGGGCGTGTCCGTAAGCGGATGACGTCCATTTTTCAAAGACATCTTTTTGTTAATATAAAACACATACATACCAAATTTTATTGTTGTAGGGTAATTATGAGCTGAGTTATGCAGTTTTCCATTTTCGCGTTGTACGGGAGGTAGGCGTGTCCTTGGGCGGATTCCAAAAATATTCAATAGTGCAGATCCCTGGGTGCATGTGACCACGTGTACCAAGTTTCATCCAATTATCTCAACTCCTTCTTCTTATCCTGTGTATACGGACAACACACAGACGGACAGACGGACGGACGGACGGACGGACGGACGGACGGACGGACATGGATAGCTCGACTCACGTGGTGACGCTGATCAAGAATATATGTACTTTTCTATACCGGACTCGCTTCGTTCTATGCGTTACAAACGTTTGCACAAAGTTAATATACCCTGACCTTTCAGGTTTAGGGTATAAAAAAGATTAATAACTATAAACTTGTGAATAATCTTTTTTAATGCAGTAACAAAAAAGTTATAGTGGGTGAAAACATCAGTACAATTTCAGTAAAACAGTCTTCAACTTATTTGTTATGATGATGATGATGATGATGATGATGATGATGATGATGATGATGATGATGATAATGATGATGATGATGATGATGATGATGATGATTTTGGTGCAATTTGGAATTTTGTTTTTCTGTCTTCTGCATTGAAACTTCAAAATCGAAAAAATGCCTTAAAGTGCACTCATTTTATAGCCTTCTTGTATATTAGTTCCTTTCAAAAAATTGGTCATGAAATACTTTTTTATATGTTTAGCAATATTTTGAAAGAAAAAAATGAAATTTTTGTTTACCAAACAGCAAATTTTTAATATGGCGGATATGCTTCTCCAATAACTTCCATCATATTCTAAAGCCACAGACATGTTCACAGTTTTATTTCACTTTTTATTGCTCAAGTTATTTGAATGTTTTATTATTCAAAATTATGATGTTATACAGCACGATTTGTGACACCGCAACGATAACAAAAAATCAGTTATTTTTGTATTCACACAATCCACTATAACCTGTTCGCTTCACGCATGACTCACAACAACGCGATATTGCAATGCATTGTATTTCAATACAAAGTATGCATGCTTTTAAAATATTTCATAACTGCAACTCGGCAACTCGGCAAATTTTAAATATTTCTTATCAATTTTTTTTTTATCTTTTTGTTGTATTGCTTATTGTTATATGTTTTTGTTTTTTTTTCAACAAGTTTTTACTTAAAAATTTTCGTATGTTGCCAGTTGAAACGTCTGTATTGAACTATTTCCGTATTCAAATTAATGCTGTTTATTTTGCTGAAAAATACAGTACAGTGTTTAGTGCTTCTTGTTTTGATAATTCTTTTAATATTTCTCTGGTTATAGTTTGAGTTTGAGTTTTCTTTTGTTTTGTTGTTTATTGTTTATTTATTATAGCATAACTCTAGCACGCCACTCATCGGCTTATCAATTGTTTTAGAACGTTAAGCTGCTTGATGTGGTTTTGCTTTTATATGAAATCAGCTGTTTTATGTTTTTATTCACACATTTAATAATCACAATATTGCACTAGGTCAAATTATTTTTATTTATCATTGTTAATATCGCAACAACGCTTCTTTTTGATTTGAGTAGAGTTTATTCTTTTGTGCATTCATGCGATGGTTTTGTTGCTGTTGATTTGACGGAGTTGATTATTTTATCGTAGTTTTTTCTGTGACTAGCTTTTTTTAAAGCGACCTTAAGATGACGAAAACGTACTCTCTTACAGTGGCTTTCTCATTTTTATTATTTTGAAATAAAATAAATCTTGATAGTTTCATTAGTCACTTTTTTTCAGTGCATAATTTATATTCTACTTTTATATACTAAGATGAGTTAAAAATGTTCAGCTGTTAGTTGTTAAAACAGAATTTGCTATTGTAAACACAAAACTTATTTAAATTGTTTACCTGGCGCACACTTTAACTACACTTTAGCTGAAATTTTGCTTAGATACTCTTCTTATTTCACTTTTGTTTATGCTTTTGTGCTTCAACAACTCAGATATTGTTTTTTTTTTTGTTTTTATTTAAATTGAGTTCATATAAAGTTTTTTTTTATATAAAGTTGACGTTGAACCAATTTAATAAAATATTTTTTAAATTTTCCATACTATAAATATTTGCAGATATCTGTATGAGTTAATTCAGCGTTAGTTTTAAAACTGTGTTGGAAATCAGACACTTGCATTTATCTTTGGAAAAATAACAAACAACGTGTGTGAAAAAACAGTTATCAGTTTAATTTTTCATTGTTCGCATTTTGTCTAAAAGACCTTCAATGATGCTTCTCAAAGTACTTTATACGGTGCATCACGAGAACTCTCAATTGACGAGACTAATAATCTTCAGTTCGAGCGTGAAAGTATACATAATCAAAGAAATCACCTGACTTGAAATATATAAATTGATTTTTGTTGGTAGTGTTTTCATCTGTGATGGCGTGAGAGGCGGGTTAAATCCCATCTGAATAAAAAAGAAAGTTTAATATGTATAAATATTTATCATCGACAGTCAACTCTCTGCAGGGAATGTTAAGCCTTAGAAAGTTTACTTTGCCACTTAAGGCTTTCTAAACATGAAATTTATGCGCTTGAAGTCGACATTCAAAATTAAGGTCCAGTTCTCGATCAATTGTGTTGAAATATTAAAAATATGCACAATACAATTGATCATAAGAAGCTAGGTCAAAGTCATGTCAAGCCAATTCATAAATTACACTTTGCGCCACTGTATTTGTACACGACATCCCAATATTTTTCTTAGAGATTTGGAGTCTCTAAATAAAAACAACGCAAAAAAAATTTTTACGGAAACTTTTTTTAAAATTTTTAAAATTTTTTCTCGCTATTTTCAAAAACACTTAAATATAAATTGTATACTACTTATTCGATTTTAATCAAGCCTATCAAATTAAGCCCAAAAACATTTTCTACGTGGTTGTTCAACAAATTTTAACATTCAAATCAGCAGTTTTTGTGAAATTATAAGAAATATTTAAAAAAATAAATTTCTTCAAATAAAACTGCCAGTCAAACGTGTTTTTAAAAATTTATTAAAAAATCTGAAACTTCAGAAATTGGTTAATTTTACCTTCTGAACTTATGGTTCAGTAGATGGTACCATTTCAGGTGGGACATAACATTCGCGGCAGAGAAAACAGACCTTTTTTTAAATATTCATAACTCAGTCAAAAACAAAGATTTTTCCAAAATTTTTTTATTGTAGAGAATGGAACAAATTACAAGAAAACAAGGAAAAAGTATAGATAGTATCGTAAGTGTAGACGTAGAATTACGTTTAAGTTGTAACCTCTTCTACTTTGTCTATTTGGTCCGATTGTTTTCTCCATTTTGCAAGTATTTTTTATTGATCTTTTGAAAATTGACAATACACTCAAATTCAAATTAATAACACTCAATTATGGACTACTTATCAAGACCAAAACAAAAAAAAAATTTAAGAGTAAGCATGATTAAATGAGCAAGCAAAAAGAAACAAGCAAACTGTCAAATCTCAGTTGATGATAAACTTAACTCTCTTCTTAACCCTATCAAGTAATTTTTTGAAAAATATGTTCCTTTACGTTCAGCTACATTATTAAACTCATCCTGTCCGTGGTTCTCGCAGAATGTTCTTAACGCTATTAAGAAGAGGAACAAACTACACAAGCTTTGGAAGAGAAATCCTACATCTACAAATTGGGAAATTTTTAGAACGGCCAGAAATCAAGCGGTTCTTATTACAAGGCAGTCCAAGTCTCGATAGTTTAATGCTAAAATAAATAAGTTTCTGCCTACTAAAACCCTCTGGAACAACATAAAGAGACTAGGAATAAGCAAGAAGACAAACACTGAATGTCAAATTGATCCTGACTTACTTAACAGTTTTTCATAAATAACTCATCCCCCTTGAACTATAATAGCTCACTTTTCTGTACAAGTTTAATTGTTCCACAGTCATTTCAATTTACTCCTATAACTGAACTTGATATTGGAAATTGTGTAATGCAAATAACATCAAATGCAATAGACGAAGATGGCATTCCTATAAAATTTATCAAAGTTGTACTACCACATATAATCCGACCATTAACTCATATAATAAATCACTGCCTTGTATCGTCATCATTCCCGAGTATCTGGAAAACAGCAATTGTGTTACCTGTAGCTAAAAAATCTAACCCTTCTGGCCCTAATGATTTCAGGCCAATAAGTATTTTGTCCCCTCTCTCTAAAGTCTGTGAAAAAGTACTGAGTCAACAAATAAATAAATTTTTACAAGCAAATAACCTTATGTCACCATTTCAATCGGGTTTCCGGGTAGGGCACGGCTGTGCCTCAGCACTAGTTAAGGTTATGGATGATCTACGACCTGAATATGATGCTGGCTCATTGTCTTTACTTTGCTTACTTGATTTTTCAAAAGCATTTGACAAGGTATGTCACAAGTACCTATGTCTGAAACTTAGAAATCTCTTTGGGTTCAGTGATAGTGCAGTGAGTCTCATATCAAGTTATTTGTCAAATAGATTTCAAAAGGTTACAGTCGGTCAGGCGTTCTCTAAATGGAGTCTGTACTGAGTGGTGTACCACAAGGTTCAATTCTTGGCCCTCTTCTATTCTCCATTTTTATAAATGACATATTTTCAGTCTGTATACATTCTTCTGTGCGTGCCTATGCAGACGATATTCAAATCTATCTATCGAGTAGTATAGGACTTCGAGAAGACCTTTGCTATAGACTTAATTATGATCTAAGACGCATTTATCAATGGGCAATAAGCAATGGACTCCAACTTAATGCTGCCAAATCATATGTACTCCCTATCTGTAAGAATAGATTGTACCTAGATGATATTCCTGACCTATACATTGGTACAAATAAGCTAAGTGTCGTTTCGAAAATTGTAAATCTTGGTTTTTGTATGAACTCGTCCTTATCATGTTTTGATCATGTAAATAGTGTTGTCCAGAAAGTTTATTATATCCTACGTAATTTAAGAATGTCTGCGTGTCTCTGTTCTCCTGATTTGAGGAAATTATTAGTTAAACAACTTGTCTAACCTGTTATAACATATTCAGAAATAGTTTATAGCAAACTCAACTCATCTTCTTTGCTTAAACTTAATATTGCGTTTAACTCTGCTAGCTACACGTTTTGTTTTTAGCTTAAGAAAATTTGACTGACTCTCCAACTTTAGAAATGCCTTACTCGGGTGTAGTTTGACTGATTATGCTAGAAACTGTATCTATCTACATAAAATAATACATAAAAAAACACCTTATTACCTTTATGAAAAACTCCAGTTTAGCATATCAAGAAGATGCAATGTACTTATAGTGCCTAGGCATAGTTCTCTTACAACCTCTAACCTATTTTTCATTAATGCCGTAAGACTTTGGAATGCACTGGCACGTAGCATAAGAGATATAACTCGGACGGAAACTTTTAGGTAATCTATTCTTAATTACTTTTCTACTTCTTAAATTTTTGTCTTCTTCCACTTTCTCCTTATCTTCGTATCTTTTAAGTTTCTCTTTGTCTTCGTATCTTTTAAGTGTCTTAGCTTTAACATTCATTTCATAATTTTTTATTAGCTTATCACACTTATATTATATTTAGACATTAAATCTCTTTTGTCACATTGAAGCATATTTTTGCATTTAATGAACTTATTATTACATATATTTATACTTATGAACTTGTTGTTATTTCCATTAATAAATAAATTTATATAGCTTTAAGTATTATATGTTGTACTGTAAAAGAACATGGTTCTTATTTGTACTAATGTTAATCAAATAAATCAAATCAAATCAAAAAAAAAAAAAAAAAAAAATTAATTCGATCATTTCGTTAAGTTTGATAGGTTGCGTTCATTGACTTAGTTGAAAAGAAGGCCAAGCAAATGCACTTTCCATTGGTGCCACTTTCGTCTCTGCCCGATATATAGTTTGCGAGCTACAGTCAGTTTAACTACTACTTTCAAATTCAAATTTAGATCCCGATTTTTAAAAAATCGTATGGTAACTATATTTCACTCTGTGCACATGTCCTTTACTTTAGTGCCACTCTCGTCACTGTCCGATATTTAGTTTGCGAGCTATGGATCTAACCGGATCACAGTCCCATTTCGTTAAATTTGACAGTTTGAGTTCATTGACTGAGTTGAAAAGAGGTTCATGACCTCTAGTGTCACAATAGAGCACTCAGTAAACTAGAACAATAGTGCATACATAAACCCAATGCGAACAAATGCTTACAATGCTACCAATACGAACCAATCAGTTCGTGCAAAACAAAAACAATACAAGCATAAACAACAAAACAAAAACAAAGAAAGCAGCAGGCACAGCAGGCACATTATAAGCAGCTGATGATTGATTTTCTAATATACAAACATGCATTTTTCTTCTGATATTTTACTATTTTGTGACTTTAGTATACAAGTGACAAAATCCAAAATTAGATATTCATTCAGCGCAGGATATATCTGATATTTTAGTATATATATTATCTTTGAACGATAAGAATTAAAGACTGTAGGTATACCCTAAGGTATTAGCCAAAAATGTTGCATGACCTTAAAAAAATCTGTAAAAAATGACCCCATACAAACCGCGCTGTAAGACGTAATTCTATGTCAAAAATTCAAAAGAATATATTTTTTACTCCAACATGGTTTTAAAGAGCTCCAAACTGGCGGCAGAGAAAAAAACGGGGCCTCGTGGTTGCAGCGCTGGGAGTCGCAAAAATTGTCTGATCTGTGTGAAAGTATGTTTTTTCGAAAAAAATATTGACTTTAAAAATTCATAAAAAATCGAAAAAAAATTTAAAAAAAACGCTCGTGTCATACGATAGCGAATCAAGTTTAAACAAATACAAAAAACAAAAATTTCGTCAAAAAATTAGCCCGCTACTGTCGCAACCAGTACGAAAAACATGGTTTTGAGATAAACGCGTTCAAAGTTTGTGAACAAAGAAAAAAAAAAAGGTTACAATTAAAAATGCGCTCTCACTAATCCGGCTGTAACTTTTAAACCCGTAAGAATTTTTCTATGAAATCTTAAGATTTTTAAGAATCTTAAAAATATATACTAAAATACAAAATTATAAAAAAAAGCCGTTGATTTAAAAAAACCCCCTTTACGGGTTTTAACATATTTGATTGAATTTCAATTTGAGTTAATTTTTTGTGTGTGACAACAGCGCAATGTCCAAAAAAGTTGTTATTGGCAAAAAAGTTGTTACACTCAGAAAAAAACCACATATCTTTCTCAATAAAAAAATTTCTATACTTTCGATAAAAGCAATTTTCTGTTTTTCAAATAAAATTTTCTTCAATTAGAATAAATTTTCACATTTTCGAAGAAATATTTCTTCACTTCTACACTGAGAAAAAAACACATACCTTCCCAGCAAAATCTTCGCTTACATATAATCGAGAAAGTAATCCAGAAAATTTCATTCATCGCTTACCCTTTCGCTTACAGAACCCATTATTTTTATACAGACATGTCATTGGAGGTAATTGATGACGCTTTCGCTTGACGTGGCAGTACTTATGTATGCGCTTATTAAACTTGACGAATAAGTACTTCTCAGTAATCTATTATTTATCAACAACTAAGAAGTTGTTTAATAATACGTTGCTGTCCACAAATAAGGAAACCAATTAAATATTGACTATATTTTAATTCTTAAAACGAGGAAATACTTTTATTGAGACGATACATGTTTTTATAATAAATTAAGGGATTAAAATTAATAAATTGTAATTACATTTCATAAAAACTTAGAGCATTGAACTTTTCTGCACACAATTTTGCTTGGAATAAAAATAATTCGCTGAAGCCTTTTCAAATGAATGCTAAAACATCCTATCCTTCGGGAAGTTAATTTTACTAAATAGAGAAAAAAGCGATTAAGTTATTTATTGATATTTATTTATGGTTTTTTATGCTTACCTTTTATTCTTTCTTCTTTATATAATTAGCAAATTTTATGTTTTTCAAACGTTCTTCTTTTGAAGAAAATTTTAGTTTGAAAAATCTGACGCGTTTGAAGCAAAAACAAAAGTCAAACAAAAATTTGAATGAAACTTAAAAAAAAAAAAAACATCTGAAAGCAGAAACGCCTGACATTACTAACTGCATTACGAGTAATACACAATATAATGCATTATTGGTCAATCAGCATTTATGTAATGCATTTTAGAATTGAATGAAAATCAAGGCTTTACAAAAAATTTTGCTGGGTTGCTCCGGTAAAAAATTTCTCTATTTTCGATATAGCAATTTTCTCTTTTTCAAATTAAATTTTCTTAAATTAGAATAAATTTTCACATTTTCGAAGAAATATTTCTTTACTTCTAGGAAATGGAATTTTTTTAATGTCTCTAATAAAGATAAGTATTTTTCTCGCACAAAAATTTCTCATTTATAGAGAAAAATTTATTGAAAATGGAAAACTTTCCTTATATATTGATAAAAAATTCACTATGAGAAGTATTTTCTTCAATAAAAACAAATCTTTTCTCAAAAATAAAAAGTTTTTTCTCAAAAAACGATATATTTTTCTTTTTCATGAAAACTTTTTACCATTTTTAGAGAATTTTTAGTATCGAAATTAGAGGATAGCATTCTCTGTAGCAAAGTCTATACCATTTTTCTCTAAATATGATGCCTTTTTTATCATATTCCGATAAGCTTTTTTCTGAGTGTATGAAATGGAAGCATTTCAATGTCTCTGATAATGATAAGTATTTTTCTCGCACAAAAAAATTCTCATTTATAAAGAGAAATTTATGGAAAATGAAAAATTGTTTCTATATTTTGATTAAAAATTCACAATGAGAAGTATTTTCTTCAATAAAAACAAATCCTTTCTCAAAACTAAAAGGTCTTTTTCTCTAAAAACGATATATTTTTATATAAATATATCTCTTTTTCAAAGAAGCTTTTTATTATTTATTGAGAATTTTTGGGATCACAAAAATAAGAGAAAAACAATTTTCTGGACCAAAGTCTTTAACTTTTTCTCTAAATATGATGGATTTTTTTATCATATTCCGGGAAAATTTTTTCTGAGTGTAGTTTTAGTTAATAATTCTAAAAACAATGCTGTTATTTTGGTACTTAAATGACTCATGATGAATTCTCATGAACCTTTTGAGTGCCTATTCTAATTTTAATTGTTAAAATCTGATATAAAAAAAATCTAATATAGGTTTTTAGGTGGTGTCTTTCGAACCCCTTATTCAAAATCAATTAACTTACCCCAAGTTTTGGAACTCCTTGCCCGCCAAAACTTTCCAAAACTTTTTTAAAATTATTTATCGTTCAAATACCTTTTTATTAGTATTTCAATTTTAAAATTCGATTAATAACTGTTTGAAATATGAATTTTCGAAAAAATCTATTTCCAAATTTTTGCTGAGTATTGTTCATTTTGTGAACCCCTTAACTTAACCAAAAATTACGCCAAATTTTTTTTCTTCAAATTTAGTTTTTATTTCCGTCAGTGATGCTCCATGTAAAATTTGATACAATTCGGAGATGGTCATTCCGAAAATCGGTTCGTTTAAATGGAATTGCTGATATATATTCAAATTTTTGCATAGTTAGCAATTTTACGGGTTTCCAGATTGTATTTCTTAGCAAATAATGAAAAAGCTAAAATGAATTTTTGAAACTAAGCATGTTGGACTTAACTATTTTTCAACTCAATAGTTCTAAAAATTGACTTTGTTTAAGGGAACAATTCTGGAATATAGACCCAAAAATTTGTATACATGCGAAAAATGTCTAAAAAAATTTCGAATAAAAAATTTTCAGCTTTTTCCCAATAATTTTACCAAAAATATTCCCAATAATTAAATTTTCTTCAATTAAAAATTCTAAAATTTCTCTTATTTTTAAGGAAATTATTTTTCTTTTAACTCTGGTTTTTTTAACTCTTGGAATATTCTTGCACTGACTTTTGTTCTGGCAAGACGATAGATAGTTCAGGATCATCAACATTATTATATTTTATGCTCCAACCACTCTAGATAGCTGTTTTTTCGGTAGAATAACTTTCACAATTAATTTTTCGAAACTTTCAATATAATTAGAAGTGAAGACTTTGTTTTTTGGTTGATTATTCGTTAAGAAATGAACATATAGATTTAGAAAATACTATGTATTTCCCATCAAAAATGACGGGCCCGGCTTTAATAAATGAAAAAACATTAAACATTGATTTCCTTTAAGTTGAATTAGAATAAATTTGGGCACAATTCGAATTAAAATTAAGCTAAATTATACCAAAATCTACCTCAAAGAAAAAACGGAAGACATACTTATTAGGTATGACGAAATTATTTTAAAAATTTTTTGTAAAACTGAAAATTCCAAATCGAAAAATAACATAAAAATATGTTGAAGTTTCAATAAATCACAAAACAAAAAATGCCTGAAAATATGCTAAGAAATTAAAAAAAAAAATTAAGCGTCCCGAACTTACATTTTAGGGAATTATGCTATGGTAATAATAATAATCTTACGATGATATATATATTTATTTTTGGAAATCCTTGCATTTGCGTCATTTGGTCTTATGAACCCTCATCAACTCCTACAAATTTGTTAATTTAAATCAATTCTTGTCATACAAATTCAACAAGTGTAGGTGTCTTCTTTGCATCATATTTCCATAACTTATTAAACTATCATATTTCTTCTTGAACAATTAATTAATAGGCAAGTACCGATTAATTCACATAATTTGCTAACCAACCAAAAGAATTTAAACTCTATAAACTTTGTCAGTATTTGCCTCCCCCTTTACTCCCTCCCTGGTTTTTTATATATTATAATAACAAGTTATTTTTTCAAAAGTACACACATCATTGTGAAGCCAACTTGAGCCACATTAATAATAAATTTTGTAAAATAATAATGTTGTTATTTTGTCTTCTTTTGTGTTCGCCTAAATAAATACTTACAACACAATGTAAACTGAAATAATTGCAACATTGTATTTAAATTCCAAAGAAAAAAGTTAGGCTATTTAAAAAATCAGAAAACTTTATAATGAATTTACAACACCAACAAAAAACTTTACGCTAAAGAGCGAAGATAAACTTTATAGAACTTGACAGATGTTTCATGAAGAAATTTCGCTTGTCATTTAAGCCTAATTTTATGCAATTAAAATTAATTGAGCCAGCATTACTTGTTGTTCCGTATGAAGTTGGGGGATGCTGTGTAAAACACAGCGTGTAGCAATGAGTATCATCAGTTCATTGGCACTGACCACGCCTCGCTGAACTTTAATCCACGCAGATAAAAACGTTTTGCATTAAAATTAGCCTAAAAATATGCAGGAACTAATTAAATTAAGTCATTACTTAAGGGTAAGAAAGTCATTAGATGAATAATCGGTTTGGTGTTGTACATTTTATAGGTATTCTTGGAGGCAGCAGCAAAATAATTCAACGTCTACATTTGAATTAATGAAGTAATTTGTAAGTAATACGAAATATTTAAGTATGAAAACAATGCCAAAGAATGCCTTAAGTTAGACGGGCAACATTTGGGTGTCAGAGTCTTTCTTTCAATATGAAAGTAGCCTAAAGTAGGCATGTTCAGCATGAAATGAGTTGGAGTAATAAAATGTGTTGAATGAATTTGATCGCGTTGTTAAATTGCTGTTGTTTTCATACTAATCAACAACACTTACGCGCACGTTGCTTGCCGTAACTGGAACCATTAATATATTTGAAGGTGGCTGAAATGTTTGCGAACACGCCACGCACAAAGTGTTGTTTGTATCGATTTGCGTGTCTGCGAGTCTGTAATCGCACTATGAATGCCTCAGAGTCTAGGCTAGTATTTGTTGTCCTTGACCATGACGATGCTTTGGCTAATAGAGAACTAATTATCTCAATGTTGTCTCCACATTTATTGGTGGAGTCGTATTTTAAATGGTAATCTACTGATTTTATTGTTTGTGCGTAATGTTAAATGTTATTATTTTTCCTTTGCGGAAAAATTGAGGTACGCAATTGGGGGAAATAGTGCATGAGCTTTGGTTTTGATAAAAAGCATTCGGAATTTTAAGCGTTAACTCGTTGAATTGAGACTTTTTCAAAAGGTAAATTAAGGGTTACACTGCTAACTGTTTCAGTTAGAAAGACAAAGAGATTTATTAACCATACTTTTCGATTCATATCATACAATCGCACGGTTAAAAATTTTGGACTAATTTTTAATCCAAACTTTGGTTTAAAGGAATTTTTAATCCAAAAAGTACTATTTTTTATTCCATACTTAAGTTTTATTTGTTTTTAATTCAAAAAAGTTTAAGTTTAAGACTATTTTTGGACTACAAATTTACATTAAGGTAGTATTTTCAGGAAAAATTATTTATATTACCTAAGATTGAAAACTACTACTTCTACGAAATTTACGCTCAATAAAATAGTTAATGTTGTTAAAGCGTCCACAGTTTATTTTTTAATTAAATGAAACAAATTGTTTCTTAAAATCTGAACCAAAATATTATTTTATTCATTATTACATTGAGCAGTGTTTCATAATACATAATAAGGGTATTCATGCAAAGCGGCAAGCTTGTATTTTGGGCAATTAGTTATTTTTATCAGTTGATTGTGCATTTGGAGAGATATGTCAGCTGTTAACTTGTTAACAGTCAACTTTCAGCATACATATAAACAGCTGATTGCTGGTTTGTGTAAACGGTTCTCCAAACATTTCATTTATAAGGCTGATAAACTTATACGGTTTGTATCATTTATAAGGGCATTGCCCATTTGCATGAATACCCTTAATGTATATATAGTGAAGTTTATGGCAATATAATAATATGTTCACACGAAGGCCTTTTGGCTGAAAAGCCAACGAAAACCAGCTCTTTATATGACAGTTCTTCTATGGCGAAAAGCTGAATATTATGTAGCTTTCCAGCTGAAAAGCCATTGGCACGGACGCGACATTCGCACGGTTTTAATAACTCGAAAAACAAGAAAGAAACAAAAAGAACCGATATGTATTTTAAGTGTTCTAACGCGATGAAAGAGTGCTACATTTTATAAAAATATTGGCAAGATTTAGTACAAATTAGTTCAAAGTACGCGACAAAAAAAAAATAAGTTTTTTTAGCTCATATAGAAATATGCAAAATTTAGCATTAATTAAGTTTAAGAACTTTTTTAATATATATATACATGCTTATGGAGGTCAAAGGATAACTTTTCTTCGTAGACTTATGAAATATGAGAATTATCTCTTACCTTTTTTTCTCACGAGTTCTCACCTTTGTGGTACTTAAAAAGTAATCTTTTTATAATTTTAACTTTTTTGGACTAAAATCTAATCCTTTTTGGATTATAATATTTTATACTTTCTGCGGATTAAAAATTATTCCTTTTTGGATTAAATAATTTTAAACTTTTTGCGGATTAAAAATAAGTCCTTTTTGGATTGGAAAATTTAAAACTTTTCATTGGATTAAAAAGTAATCTTTTTTTGGTCGTGTCCTATATGTAATCCAAAAAAGATTAAAATTTAGCCCAAGATTTTTAACCGTGCGTACATACCACCACATAATACCTATTATATTTCGCAATAACCGTCATACCTGCCTCTTCACATACCCTATTATATCACACTTATCATAGCAAACCCTGCCTTTTTCTAAAAGTGGCCTTACCAATTAAATTTCTGCTAAAGCCAAATGACTACACTGAGGAAAAATATAAACTTTATACAAAAAAAATATCTAAAGGGGCGTCCATAAATTACGTTAGGTGTTTTTTAAAATTTAAGATTAAATCTTAGGCATGTACAATCTGAATTAAATGGACCAAAATAGTATAATTTTTTTTTGTTTCAACCAGAAAAAAAATTGCGTGATATTTGCCGAGACCCCCCCTCTCTCCAATGTAAGATTAGATGAGATTTGACTCGACCCCCCCCCCCCCCTTAAACATCTCACGTTATTTATGGACGCCCCCTAATATATCCAAAAACGTCATTTTTTAGCACTTACAACGCATTTGCTAAAAAAATAAAAATTATTAGTTTTGAAAACCGTAAATCACAAACATAGAACTCAGACTTCCGTTACCATTGCATGAGAGTCGATCGCCTTACCTATGCGCTATGCAATTTCAGGTTATAACGTGAGCAAAATGTAGACAAAATACAAAATACTGGTTCGATAATATAATTAATGCAGGGGCTTGCATAATTTTACTATGCGTTATTCTCTCACTGTAGAAAAAAGTTATATCAATTTAAATATTGTACCACCACTTTTTCATAAGTAGGCGTGTTATACTTAGTTTAAATAGCGTTGCTTTATTAAAAATTTTGAGCCAAAAACCAAGTAAGGAAGTCTAGTTCTCGTTGATAATAATGACTATAATTTTAGTGTTGATATAATTTGTATTAACCGGGGACATGCCATTGGCCGTTTTTTTAAATCGACTTTTTTTTTATAAATTTGTATTTTAGTAAATATTTTTAAGATTCTAAGAAAAAAATTTCATGGAAAAATTCAGACGAGTTCAAAAGTTACAGCCAGATTAGTGAGAGCGCATTTTTATTTTTCCTTGCATTTTTCTTTGTTCACAAATTTTGAACGCGTTTATCTCGAAACCATATTTTTTCTTAATGGTTGCGACAATAGCGGGTTCATTTTTTAACGAATTTTTTCTTTTTTTGTATTCTTTAAAACTTTATTAACTATCGTATGACACGAGCTTTTTTTTAAATTTTTTTTCGATTTTTTATGAATTTTTAAAGTCAATGTTTGTCGCGTAAAAATACAGTTTCAAATTTGGAACGTCACCAAATATTGAAAAAAAAATTAAAATTTTTTTTTTCGATTTTTTTATGAATTCTTAAAGTCGATATTTTTCTCGGAAAAAGTACACTTTCAAATTTGGAACAACACCAAAAATTGAAAAAAAATTTTTAAAAAAACCTGTCATACGATAACCAATTTTGTAAAGATTTAAAAAAGTCATTTTTTTTTGCAACCACTAGGCCTCCTGTTTTTCTCTGCCACCAGTTTGGAGCTCTATAAAACCATGTTGGAGTGAAAAATATATTTTTTTGAGTTATTTTTCTTGTAATTTGTTTTTTGTAAAAAAAATTTTGGAAAATGTTTGTTTTTGACTGAGTTATAAATTTTAAAAAAGGTCTGTTTTCTCTGCCGCGAATGTTATGTCCTTCCTTAAAATTTTTTAATTTGCAAAGAAAAAATTTTTGAAAAAAAATTCATATTCGATGAATTTTAAGCTCTCCTTAAACCAAACTATTATTAAAATAGCTATATGATTAAAGCGCGGAGCAGTTTTACAAAAATTGTATTTCTATTTGAAAAAGTTGGGAACCCCTTCCAGCGTGCACACAATTTTTGAAACGGGTTAAATGGTAAAAGAATTCTAAGCATGCTTGTGTGCTTTTTATTATATTTGACCTAATAATAAAGACTAGGTAGCTTTATCCATGGTTGTATTACGATAAACTTTTTTAACTTTTCTTTGTACTAAATTTTCATCACATATTCATTGTTAAAACCTTCTGCAGTTGAACAGAAGCTTTTAATGTAGTACAAAAGTAAAATTTCTTTGCTCTGAGCAAAGCTTTTTAACAGTATGCTTAACTTGGAGCTTATTATAGCAACCGAATATCTTAACTTTTATCTGCTGTTAAAATTTACAGTACAATTCTGTGTTATGTTAACTATAAATTAACATAATTATAACATTTGACTTAAAGCACTACAAGTATTATTAGTAAAATTTTAACTTACTGTTAACGCCTTGAACTTCAAATATATATTGACACTTTTGCTAACATGGGATATTTCGTTAAAGTAAAGTTAAAAAGTTTTGTTCAATGCAAAAACCATTCGTCTTGTATCCGAGCTTATTTAGAGTCTGCACAACATATTGGTTTATATCCGAAATTATTTTAAAATTATAATTGTGTAATATTATAATACCGACGAAAAGAATCAGTGACATAATTTTTTTTTTAATCTTTTAAAGGCATTGAATTTTTGGCTCAAAACTGATGAATTTTATCAGATAATTTATATCCGAATTTTATGCTTCTAATACACAAAAGTAAAATATTTTCTTCACAACAAAACACAAAAATTAAAGAAATTTAACAAAATAATTCTATTCAATGATTACAACAAAAACAATGAAACAAAAGACAATTCTAAAACAATATCTCATTTAAAATTTCAACGAATTATCCTCGAGTTGGCCGAAGTTAAAATACCCGCACAGCTTGGAACGTTTTAGGAATTAAAAATTCAAGATAATGCTTAAAATTTTAATTCGGTACACTTTTTCTTTTATTAATTTTGAAGAGATTTTCCGTTTTGATGACGTCACTTTGTATGTGAGGCAGGTGTGGGTTTCATTCGAGTCTGTTAAATTCTAAACTAAGAGGTCATATTTGAGAGCAAAGCTTATTTAAAGTCAAATTTCAAGTAATTTGAAAAAGTTTTGAAATTTAAAGAGGCTAAGGAGTAGTTTTCATCGGATTTGGTTCATTTTCAAACTTGCATTTTTTTAAAAGTACAACCTTTTATATCGAATTTAACTCTTCTAGGTTCAAAATTCAGCTATAGTTGTGTCTTGACAGGCAGACAAAGATGTTTTAATCGACTCGGGTGGTGATGCTGATGAAGAATAACTGTCAAATAAACACATGAAATTGAAATTGAATTTTTAGATTATTCTCCGCACATAGGATACATCTAAACACGGAATATAAAAAAAAAAAATTAGCTTGTATGAGTTATTTTTAATGGTAAAACCAGTTGAACGCAGTGATCAAAAAAAATAAACCATATGTATACCACATTACTCGAGCTTACTTTACACTTCTATCGCCTTCAACGTGATATGCTGAGTTTTTTTAAAGATAAAGTCTCAATTCTATGAAGAAGGGTAACTTTGCCAAAACTTCTAATAAGCAAAAAATATGTTTGGATTCAGAAAAGTGGTTGAATGGTACCTCTTATACAACCCCTAACCTTAAAACACCATTACTAACAATTCAATAGTCAACAAAAATATGAAAGCTTGTTAAAACGGGGCATAGCATCTCCTATAAAAACACCTCCAATATTTTGGTTTTTACTAAGTTAAAGCCTTTAAGTTGGAATTAAGTAACTTTTACAAAATGCATTTTCGAAGCAAATTATGTGTGTGGTTGGAAAACAGGGCATGACACTCACCATAAAACTTGAAAATCAAAAACGATTCTTTATGTCATTCTTTATGTTTTTTTTTAATCTTAATTCCAGACCAGGAGAAATCCTTGGTCTTTAATGAAAGTACAAACCATTATTACTGTATGTATAAAAGTTTTTCTGTGCTACATTTAACATTTAGCTTCTCAATCTTACTGATGACCAGCAACAAGAAAAGAAAGATTCATTTACTTGATTGATGTCTTTATCAGTGACAAAGTTTTCACATGTGTTTCGGCCAAATAGCTTCATGTGTTTTTTTCTGGCACATTTGAAGCATTTTATTGGTTTTGTTTTTGGTTCATTGCAAAAAAGATTAGCGTAAAGATGAGCATGGAAGTGATGAGTTGAGTATTGCAGTTAAGATAGAGAATACGTTTTGGGTGAATAGAGAATACGTAAGAGAATTCAATTTAATGTCAAGGTTTGTATTTGACTAATTGATAACATGACTAACATAACTAAATCGCATGTTATAGATCAAAATAAAAATGCAAATATAAATGCAAATACTTGAGAAAATATAATTGGAAAAAAAGAGCTTTATAGCTATGCTGAAGTTAATTATAAAAATCTATTAGTTTAAAATACGTAATGTAAATAAAAGGAAGGATATTTTTTTTGTAGAATCCAATTTCAACCTCACAATTGGCTCATCACGTCAGAAAATTGAAATATTTGAGGTCATAAAAACAAAAAATGGCAAATTAGCTACTTTTGTGCAGCCTATACCTGGGCTGCACCACATTTTTGTAGTTTTTTTTAACCTAATTCAACCATTGACCATAACGTTATGAGTTTTATTAAACAAAATAGTTTTTAACATTTTTTTTCGAGTTTAATTTTTTTTACTCAGAAAATAATACTTATTTTTGAGTTTTATTTTTTTGTTCTGATATAAAAATTTTTTTTTTGAGTTTTATTTTTAAAGAAAATAAAACTTTTGTTTGAGGAAAAAAACCGCCTGATGTAAAAGTTTTTTAAGGGATATTTTTTTACTCACTACATAACACTTATTTTTGAGTTTTATTTTGTCACTCTGAAATAAACTTATTTTTTGAGTTTAATTTTTCTTTTCAGAAAATAAAGCTTTTGGTCTTAGTCAGAAAATAACATTTTTTTTTCTTGAGTTTTAGTTGTTTACTCAGAAAATACCACTTTTTTTGAGTTTTGTTGCTTTACTCAGAAAAAAAGACTCTTGTCATTTTTAAACCAACTAATATAATGTGGAATCACAATATTTTGACAAAATTTCATTTATTTCCTTTTAGATTTATTTTCGGAGTAAAAAAATAAAACTTAAAAACTAACATCAGATTGAAAAAATATTCAAATATTATTTTTATTTCGTAGTAAAAAATAAAACTCAAGAAAAAGGTTTTATTTTAGAGCGAAAAATAGAACTAAAAAATTTGTGTTATTTTCAGAGCAAAAAATCTAAACTCAAAAATGGAATTAATTTTTTAATAGGATGAAAAAATAAAACCAAAACATAACTTTTATTTTTATAGTAAAACAATAAAACTCAAAATATAAGTTTTATTTCAGAGCAGAAAAATAAAACTCAATTTTAAGTCTTATTTTGTAAGTAAAAAAATAAGACTCCAGAAATAAATTGTATATCAGAGCAAAACAACTTAACTCAAAAATAACTTTTATTTTCTGATTAATAAAATAAAACTCCAGAACTCAGTGATATGTTTGAGAGAAAATATAATAATAAAAAATAATTGTTATTTTCTGAGTAAAAAAATAAAACTAAAAAAGTGTTATTTTTGAGAGAAAAAAATTTAACAATTGCACGTATATTATATGTTTTCTAAAACAAAACGTAAAATAAAAATCTCAATATTTTGACAAAGTAACAAAACAGGTATCAATTTAGTAGATATGATATTTTTCTCTAGTGTTCTTAACGTAATGATTTTGTTTTTTGAAATTTTCAAAATAAAAGTTATTTTCGTTCAGCATTAGTACTTATTTTTTCTTTCAAAATGCGTTTAAAAATGGTGCCATATGATGTTTTGTTTTAAAGTTATGACCATTTTAAGCTGATGCTTCAGCCATATTTTATTCGTAAAAGGAAATTTTTACACATAGGCGAAATATCGTTTGAAACCGATTAAATCTGTTCGGTTCCATCGGGATATTAAGTATTTTAAAATTTTAAATTTCTGTTTTTTTCTAAAAAAAAATGTTTTTTCTCAAACGAAACCATTCAGACATAAATCTCAGCGTGAAACTTTTTATCTCAGGATATTTAGTTTTATTTAGTTTTTCATCAAAAGTAGCCAAAAATGTCATTCATAGTGTACATAACCTTATATATCTAAAAATCCTGACGTGATAAGCAAGAAGACAGATTCGAATTCTATACTAAAAACGCCTTTGAAATCAAACCTCTGCTGACTAAGGATAAAACACTGTGAAACTGTCTAATCATAATTATATTATTTCAATCGAAACTGTTAGAAAATCTATCGTATTTGTATTTGTATTTTTTTTTTTTTTTAATAAATATCAACATATAAAAAATAGTTTATTAATTCATTAAACACAATTGAAACTGTTTCATTGTATAAATCGTTAAAAACATACATTTCAATTTATTCTTTGGTCAGCATTTTCGCAGCTACAAATTTCTAACAACGTACACAAACATAGCTATTTCTGGTTAAACTCTTCTCATCGATTTTTAATTCATGTCAACATAAAAAACATATCCATTTAATTCAACAACGCAGAATGGCTTTTATGCCTAAAAGAAACATAAAATACTTCATCAAATTCATTCCTACGCTGGAAAGGCGCAAAAATTTCAACAAATATTCTACTTTCTTGAATTGAAAACATTTGCAAACTTGGGCGCAGAACCTCGTTCATTAAATTATGGCTCACTTTTGTATTCGATAATCACCCAATTAATTGTTGCCACTCGATTTATAAAAAAAGGACAGCTATAACTCGTTCATGATGCCAAAATAACCAAAGCACACATACACACTAACCCACTCACACAGCCACTCTCGCATCAATACAGCAAATTTTTCGCACAAAATTCATGCTGCGTGAAATTCAATTAAATTTCTTTCCTCATCATGGCAAATATTTGCAGAAGATGTTCGTGAAGTTAACTTGACATTGTAAGTCATTTTTTCACTGTTTATATCCTTTCACATATCCTTTCATATACAAACATCAATCTCTATGCCTTTTGACGCATGTAGGAAGGTGTAAATTTACACAAGTATAGCGATGAACACGTCAGTCATTGAGTGAATACCTAGAATGTCAACGATAGCAAAGCAGAAAATTGGCTGGCTTTAGTTGAAAGTGGAAGGGCGACGTAGGTGGTGTTGGTGATGTTGAAGTTTGATGATGCGATGAAGCGTTGTAACTATGTGCTTTGGTAAACATTAGGCCACAAAGGGTGGCCTGTATATAAAAGCATTCAACCTCTTAAAAGCTTGTCTGTTGTCGCACTCACAGAGACCGTTCAATGCTATGTTAAACTACTGTTGATAACATTTCAATGCCTGTTGGACGTGAGCTCTCGACGATTTGCCACCCAATTAATGGGTGGAAACAACACTTGAATACCGAACTGTCAGAGCATGCTTTGGTGTAATGGTTTGTAGATGGTACTTTTAGATTTTTTGTTTTTTGTGTGCCGATGCCGTCGCAAGTCGTTAAGATGATGTTTGAACGCAGAGTTCACTATCTAAATGCGAAAAAATCTGAGCTAGACGAGATAACATTAAATCGAAATATCAATAAAATTCAAGAGTACATAGAAAAAAATATACATTTTTAGGCAGTTTACTCGGAAAATTGCGCGTGTAAATGATTTTATGTGAAGTAGCAGAAACTTTTGTAAAAAATTTATCAAATATATAATCTTGAAATTAAATTTTAAAACTTGTTGAGAAGTGTGTGAATTCTAAAAATAATATAAAAATACTGTTGCTTTGATTTCTTTTAGATATTTTTAGATATTTTCTGCTAACTTGCAGAATGTGCCAAATTGTTCAGGAGAAGGTTTTTTAAGGGCAAGCTTGAATTTAAAGCCACGTTAAAAATTTTATTTGTTCCACAATAATTTTAACAGAGACTGCCAAACGGTATTTTTTATTGAATATATAGAATATTGTTAAAAACAGCAGAAGTGTTGCATTCATATATCGATATGTAAAAGAAATTTGTTTTTTTAAGGAGTTAAAATAGGTCAAGCTCCGTTGTTATGAAGTTATCTTTATGATTTTATTAACGACTAGAATGACTTTTTGTGCAAATATTATTTCATCCCTATATTTTAATATCTTCTAATCGCGAATTAGTTATATGGGTGTTGACTATCATGAAAAAACTTTCATCTAAATTGGATGGTTGCTTTCCAACAAATTAAGGGAAAAGTGCTCGAAGAAGTTGTTTATAAAAACGAAACAGTTTTCATAGTATCGTAAGTGTAGACGTAGAATTTCGTTTTAGTAGTAATAGAGACAAATGCTCTTTGTAAAAAAAAAAATGTCAAATTCTTTCCATAATTGCATTAAGTTTGACAGTTTGAGTTCATTGACTGAGTTGAAAAGAGGTTCATAGACCTCTTGATTTAAAATGCAGCATGTAACGTTGAGTAGAGAACCAATTCTGTGAATCAGTTTGTATAAAACCAGAACAATATAAGCAAAAACAACGAATCGAAACAAAGACAGCAGCAGGCACAACATAAGCAGTTATTGATTGATTTATTTACACAAAAATTAAAATTCTTCTTCCTTGGTTTTGCTATTTTGTGACTTTTATATAATAGTGACAAAATCTAAAATTAGAAATTTGTTAAGCTTGCGATATATCTGATATTTCAGCATTTATATTATCTTTGAACGATAAGTATTAAAGGCTGTACGTATACCCTAAAGTGTTACCCAAAAACGTTACATGTTCTTGAAAAAATTTTTTAAAAGCACCGAATTTTTAAAATGAACTCAATCGGTTGGAAACCGCTCTTACCACCTATATAAAGTGACTTTTTCCATTTATATAGGAGTTAAAACCATTAGTAAATTCCATATGAATGAATTATATATTTTGAAATTTTACACGTAAACTATGATCTCAAATATGCACTGTGAGTTTAAAAATTGGAAAAATTGAATGATACTTCCCAACAAAGTGATATCATCAAAATGGAAAATCTATCAAAAATCCTTAAAAAAATCGATTAAATGACTTGAAAGTTTTTATGAAAGCTTTAATTTGTAATAAACGCTGAGGTTTAAATTTATCGTAGCTTCCATGCAAAGTGACGTCATCGGAATATAAATTCTTCATAAATTCCTAAAAAATAGATGTTTTACTTGATGTCTCAGACTTACTGCATCTTGCTGTAAAACGAAAGAGCACACCAACGATAAGCAAGACACGTTAAGCAATTGATTTTTGTATAGAATAAAGTAGTGCTTCTCGTGTTTTGCTTATCGTTGGTGTGTTGCTTCCTTTTACAGCAAGATGGGGCTTGTCTTGATATTGAAACATACTCTGAGTTAATTATTTGGTAAAATTGGATTAATTTTCATTCCCCATATCTCCCATATAAAGTGACGTATTTACTTTGAATTTACCTTCAACATGAATGTGGTGTATTTTAAGTTCGGTCAAGCCGAAGATAGTTTTTTTTTTAAGGTAAAGTATCGTTTAAATTGCTTTCAGCAAAACAGCGAAAGCAAGGACAATTTTACTGCGGTAGTGCTACCGACAGTTTTTAAAAACATTGATATGCTGTTCATTTTGCTTTGCTGTGTGAATCTTGCAAAGCATTGTCTTTTACATGAAGCAGCAGCATTAAAAATAACTTGTTTTACTGCGAAGTGCTACGAAAGCAAAATAAATTACTTAATTCATTGCTTTTCATTTTGCTTTTCTAATTTAGCACAGCACTACGAAAGTAGCAGTTATTAAGCAGCTTTGCTTCTTTTGCGTTCGGAACTTGTTTCGTTTCGTTTGGCATTCGTGATTTATATTTCGTTGTTTCTATGCCTCGTTTCAAAGACGCATGTCTGTTTGCATGTTTTTTTTTATAATATGTACACTTGTGTGCAGTCGCGTGTTTATGTTGTTTCTTTGAAAAACTTTCGGTGGCACTACCGCAGCAAAATGTTCATTGCATTTGCTGTTCTGCTGAAAGTTATTTCAACTCACAGCAAAACGAACCTAAGCAAACGAATTGCTGCTTTCGTAGTGCTGCGACATATAAGAAAATCAAAATGAAAAGCAAAGGAAAAAAATATTTTCTGATGCTTTCGTAGCAACAACTTTCGCTCGTAAAAGCAAAAGCAACTGAAGTTTTTTTAAGTTTTTTAAACGCTGATATAAAGTTCCAATTTGAAATAAATATAATTAGAAAATGATTTCTAGTCGTCTGTTCTCTGTACATCACTTACGATTTCTGTGCAAAAAGCATTATCAAGATGCACGTACCCAGAGCAGAGATAGTGGATAGAAGGCGTATGTATAGACCGCATGGTCAGACAGTAATTTCTTTGTTCCATTGTAGCAGCCTTGATAGTTGGCTCACGTCGTTAAGTTTATGCTTTTGTGCATGCAGGTTGTGTTACGTGTCCTTCAAACTATGAGTTGCTTCAACTTGAAGCATCTTTGATAACATAATGTTCCACTAGTGGGGGCGGAATGGAATACAAGAATACAAAACGCAGCAAGCTACTGAAAATTAATTTGGTTAAAGGTTGCTTTTATGGCACTGATGTGACATTTTCCACCATGTTGCACTATCCGCACTTCCCTTCTCATCAACGTTTCACATTGGCACGAAATAATCATAATCATGTACTTGATGGTATCAACAATGACCTTGGTTTGTCTAGCATTCTGCAACATTTGATTAACTTGCTGTTGTTGGCTGTAGTTTTCTTTTTAGATTTTCCCCAAACTTTCTTTATTTTTCAAACTAATGCAACTCTAACTTTCGCTAAAGTTGTGATATTGTTAAATTCGTTGATGTTGTTGATGTTATTTATGTTGCTGTTGTTGTTGTTGTTGTTGTTGTTTTGTTCATGCTACATAACATTAAGCTAATCCATTTGCACGATGTTGTGCGCAGAATATAGAAAACTAGCGTGGTGCATGAGTCAAAAAGAAAGCAAAACCTTGATGTTTGTTATACCCTCGGGACTTAAGCGAGGAAAAATAACTAAACAGGGTATGAAGACAAAATATAATGTTTAACTTGCTGTAATGCTTTGTTGATAATGAAGTCATAAAGTAACAATCGTATGAATTGATTGTTTGATGGAGAACTTTGTTTTCGATATAACTATTTCTAGGAGCTCTTAAACAGCTTGAATTGCAATTTTGGCACTTGGAATAACACCCTGTGTCTGTTTCTGTCTTCTCCATTTTTAAATGGTAAACTACAGCTTGACAAATATGTGGCATTGAAAAGAAAATTCAAAAAATGCTGCACTGCATACGAAAAGATGCCAAAAAGGTTACGACTTCTGGCACTGTGTGTGACATTATTGCTGTTCCATGCATGCATGTCTCTGCTTCTGTATGTAAGTTGATAACATCAGCTCATAAGTGTGCGTGTGCGTGTGCGTATGCGCCAAGTTGCATTGTGTTTAAGCGTAAACTTATTACAACAGTTGACTTTAAGTGAAACAAAGTTGCAAACAACGAAAACAGTCATTTTCAACCCAATACATGCAAACGATACACAAAATATCATATACATACATACCCTCGAACACACACACACATACATGTTTGTATGGCTGTATAATAGCTGTGTTTGTTTATAACTTCTGTTCGGTTCAGTTTTTTGTTTTGCTTTTGCCATTTTGTCATCTAGTGTAATTTCAAAATAAGTGGAATTGAAATACGTGCTCGATGGCAGCTCTGCGTCTACTCTGAGTTTTACCGCACCAAATTCGCTAGTTGTAGAAAATTGACGATACAACATATTGTAGCGAAGTTCTTTTAATACTAAAGCCAATGATTGCATTTGAGAGACAAACAAAAAATACAACAGGATAGAAGTTGCAGGAGTGCGAGGATATTTTCCAGCAGATATATAAAAAACTTGAATTTTCTCAATTTAAGCTGAACTGAATTCAATGGAATAAAAGAGATTTAACCAATTTAATAGATTGATTGGCATTTAAGATAACTTGAGCTTTATTTAATCTAAGCATATGATATAAGCATATTTTGACTTGGGCTAATATGACTTATAAGGAACCGAAATATGAACCCTTAAATGCATTCAATTCAACGGAATGTACAGTAACTCCTGCTGCAAAATAGTTTTTAGTTGTAATGCTATTTAATTTTATATTGCTATTGTTTAAAAAAAAAAAAAAAACCATTAAATTATTGATTATTAACAAAACAAACTTCGAGTTGTTAAAATATTTTGTTAAAATTTTCTTTTGATACACTTAAAAAAAATAAGAAAGCAATGTTTTTAAAGATAACAATGTTGTTTAAGAACAGTTAATAACAATAATTGGTAACTGAGTGTTTTTTTCCTTGTCAAACCCGCCCCATAAAAAAATCCAATAGTTATCCGAAGAAGTTACATGGGTTTCTGATAAAAATAAAACTTTGCTAATGTAAAAATATGCGTGTTTTTCATAAATTGGTAAAATTTTTTTATCCTATTTATTAAATTAGATAGTAATAAATATCAATAAAAATCAATAAATAGAGGAAAATATTATTTCTTTCTATTGCTACACATGACACTCTTTTTAAAATTGTATATTTCCATCGTCGCGAACTTGACATTCAGGCTTACGAAGCAAAAAATAAGGAAAACTTAAAACAAATTTTTTTTTTCAAATTTTATTATTTTTTAGTGCATTTTATTAGCACTTTATTTAGAAAAAAATTTAGGTTCACTCGTTTTTTGCGTGATCGCGAACGCGACATATTTTTCCATCACGTTCGTAATAAGAATTAGTTTAAATAATTTCAGATAAATATCGCATTACCTTTCAAAAACATCGTATATATTATTTGTGAGCTTTTTATTAGTAATATTAATAATAAAAACAAAAAATATATATATGAGGCTAGTGAGAACAATTATGATATATTATTGTGACCCCATCCGTACTACGCATGTGGTTATTTACTTTATGATAACGTTTTTTACGGCCATAAGGAGGCGTGGTAGATATAGAAAAGTGCATATATTATCCTGCATCTTATAAGTTGTTTTAACCATGGCGTCCCTGTTTTTGTATGTCTTCCTTTTTTTTGACATGATTACAGCCGTTGTTACTAAGTTATCGTCTCAAAATGGAAAATTTCTTAAAAATCTATTCAAAAATTAATACAATGACTTAAGAATGAACCCATGAGTTTTAATTTAAACTATTACACGGTTAAAAATCTTGGGCTAAATTTTAATCTTTTTTGGATTACATATAGGACACGACCAAAAAAAGATTACTTTTTAATCCAATGAAAAGTTTTAAATTTTCTAATCAAAAAAGGACTTATTTTTAATCCGCAAAAAGTTTAAAATTTTTTAATACAAAAAGGAATAATTTTTAATCCGCAGAAAGTATAAAATATTATAATCCAAAAAGGATTAGATTTTAGTCCAAAAAAGTTAAAAATATAAAAGGATTACTTTTTAATCCACAAAGGTGAGAACTCGTGAGAAAAAAAGGTAAGAGATAATTCTCATATTTCATAAGTCTACGAAGAAAAGTTATCCTTTGACCTCCATAAGCATGTATATATATATATTAAAAAAAGTTCTTACAATTAATTTATGCTAAATTTTGCATATTTCTATACGAGCTAAAAAAAACTCATTTTTTTTTGTCGCGTACTTTGAACTAATTTGTACTAAATCTTGCCAATATTTTTATAAAATTAAGCACTCTTTCATCGCGTTAGAACACTTAAAATACATATCGGTTCTTTTTGTTTCTTTCTTGTTTTTCGAGTGATTAAAACCGTGCGAATGTCGCGTCCGTGCCAATGGCTTTTCAGCTGGAAAGCTACATAATATTCAGCTTTTCGCCATAGAAAAACTGTCAAATAAAGAGCTGCTTTTCGTTGGATTTTCAGCCAAAACGCCTTCGCGTGAACATATTATTATATTGCCATAAACTTCACTATATATACATTAAGGGTATTCATGCAAATGGGCAATGCCCTTATAAATGATATAAACCGTATAAGTTTATCAGCCTTATAAATTAAATGTATGGAGAACCGTTTACACAAACCATATATATCACAAACCAGCAATCAGCTGTTTATATGTATGCTGAAAGTTGACTGTTAACAAGTTAACAGCTGACATATCTCTCCAAATGCACAATCGACTGATAAAAATAACTAATTGCCCAAAATACAAGCTTGCCGCTTTGCATGAATACCCTTATTATGTATTATGAAACACTGCTCAATGTAATAATGAATAAAATAATATTTTGGTTCAGATTTTAAGAAACAATTTGTTTCATTTAATTAAAAAATAAACTTCGGATGCTTTAACAATATTAACTATTATATTGAGCGTAAATTTCGTAGCAGTAATAGTTTTCAATCTTAGGTAACATAAATAATTTTTCCTGAAAATACTACCTTAATGTAAATTTGTAGTCCAAAAATAGTATAAAACTTAAACTTTTTTGGATAAAAAACAAATTAAACTTAAGTATGGAATAAAATATAGTACTATTTGGATTAAAAATTCCTTTAAACCAAAGTTTGGATTAAAAACTAGTCCAAAATTTTTAACCGTGTAACACTTTGTTAAAAATTCAGTAAAATCGAATGAAACCATACAAAGTGACTTAAAAAAACGGCGCATGATCGCGAACGCGACACACTTTGATAATCAATATTAAATGTTTACTTCGATTTTTACCTGTGGTAACTTTTTTTTATAGTGAGGCGACCAAATTTCATTTAAGTTACAATTTTCAGACACTTGCATAGAACGATCTCGAAGTTCTGATAACAAATCACACACTAAATACAAAACAGTTACAACTCAAAAAACATGACTTTTCAGGAGAAGTGAAAAATAAATCCCTTTGGTTGATACTGCAAAAGAAAAGTAATTTTCATTTAAACGCAAAAACTTCATTGTTCCAGTTAAAGAAGAAAATAATGATGAAGATAGTGAGATTGTGTTTTGTGAATTCATTTATAACAAAAAGTCGGTATAAAAAAATTTTGAATTGTGACAGTTTTGTATTTATTGTGCGAAATGATGATTTAGGTACAAGAACATTCGAATAGTTATTAACCCTCACTTTGGCACCAATCTTTTACTACGTAATCTGGCACATATTTACATTTGTAAATATTTTTTTTTGTCATCATTAAAGATAAACAGAACCTCTGAATTTGCATGATTTTTTAGGTGGAATATATGTATTAACACCTTCTAAGTCCAATTCCGGAAAAATTTTACACCGTTGTCAAATGGTTTAGAAGTTATAGGGTTCGCAAGTTGGGAAAATGGGCCTGGAAAAGTCGTGTTTTTTTTTTCCAACAATATCTAGCTTTATGGGTATCAAAAGAAAGGTTTTTCTGTAACCTATTCAAAAAATTATTAACCAATCAAATCCATGCATTACTTCTAACGATATAGCGTTTTACATATTATGCACACTTGACGGTCCAGCCCTTTACGAATAATCAAAATGTAAGTATGTAGATCAAATTAAAAAAAATTTATAGTTCCAATGAATAAACAAAAACCCATTTCAACAGAAAATATACTTTTTTCATTAAATTAGTACTTCCAGCAACAATATCAGAACATGACATATTGTTGTACCAGCGAACCAAAAATTTTTGTTCATTAATATTTTCCCAATAAAAGCTATCAAATACGAAATATGTGTATATAAAAAATATGTGAAGAGTTTTTCCTTATAATTTTTTTCTATAAATAATACAAAAAATGCGTTAAAACACCAGAAAAGCCTTTAAAATACAAAATATTTACATATGTAAATATGTACCAAACTACGTTATAGAAATGAAAAATTTTCAAAAACTATCAAAAAATTCTAAAATTAAAAACAACTTTTGAATTTTCAGAAAGAAAACCAAAAAATAGCCACAGAGTCCAAGCCATATTCAAATCGAATAAAAAATAAAGGAGTTATGGCAAATTTAAAATTGGGATATTTACATATGTAAATAGTGCCAAAGTGAGGGTTAAAGCAATATAAAAAATTAACCGTCATCGAGCTTTGTTTGGTATTTTTTATTTTTCATTGTTTATTTGTAGTTTATAGATGGATTCTATAAGAAGAGTGCAAACATAACTTTAATAAATAAACGAAAAATACTAAAGAGAAAAAGAGATAAGAGGCTAATTTTCTCAGAATAAAAACTGAAATAAGTTGTAAATGCAGTTGATTCTTAAAATTCAAGCATTTTTATACCCTAAACCTGAAAGGTCAGGGTATATTAACTTTGTGCAAACGTTTGTAACGCATAGAACGAAGCGAGTCCGGTATAGAAAAGTATATATATTCTTGATCAGCGTCACCACGTGAGTCGAGCTATCTATGTCCGTCCGTCCGTCCGTCCGTCCGTCCGTCCGTCTGTGTGTTGTCCGTATACACAGGATAAGAAGAAGGAGTTAAGATAATTGGATGAAACTTGGTACACATGGTCACATGTACCCAAGGATCTGCACTATTGAATATTTTTGGAATCCGCCCACGGACACGCCTACCTCCCATACAACGCAAAAATTTAAAACTACATAACTCAGCGCATAATAAGTCTACAACAACAAAATTTGGTATGTGTGTGTTTTATACCAACACAAAGATGTCTTTGAAAAATGGACGTCATCTGCTCACGGACACGCCCACCTCCCATACAACCCAAAAATTGAAAACGCAATAAATAAGCCTCTGTTTAACCTACAGAGCTAAAATTTGGCACGTTTTTTATGACAAGACAAAGATGGTTGGAAAAATGGACTTCATCCGCCCACGGACACGCCCATTTACAATTAATTTTTTTTTTTTTTTTTGAAAAGTGGGTTTAGGGTATTTCATAGTCGGCCTAGACCGACTTTAGACTTTCTTTACTTGTTTATAATAATAACAAAAAAATATTTGTTTGTTTAACATATTTTTTTTTTTTTCGGTACCGGTAGACCATTCTGTGGAAATGTCCATATAATCATATTACTGTTACTTCAGGTATATTTGTTTAAAAGCCTTTTTAAGTTTTGTCAACGAAAAAAAAAACCTTCCTAAACGACTTCTTATTTGAAAAATTTTTTATTTTTGCATTAAAATAATATAATGTTTAAAAATAAATGTATATTTTTGTTGAAAAATACACAAATTAATATATTCCCGTTATCCGTAGCTTAGTAAAGCAATAAAATATGTGGTGAAAACAATTTTTCTTAGCTTGTTCATTAATGCGGGTCACCAGAAATGAATTTAGAAAGACACCACCTAGAACGAAAGCTTATATCGAATGTGTTTCAGAGCTATACAATTTTCTTTTGGATGTCCCGAAAAACAGCCAAAATGATATTTTAGTAATAATATTAGAATTGTCAAGTGGATATGGCAACCCAGGCGACAGACCGAGTGAGCTGCCGAAGAGGAGAGGAAACGACACGATGTGCAGTCGTTGTAAAGCTCGCAAGCGTGATGGTCGACAGACCAAATAAAAACAGCAAAATAAATATTTATACTTTTTTGATTATTAATAAAAAAAACCTTTTCTATTCTGACAGAATTTTAAGTATTTTAGTTATAACATTAGTAGTTGAAGTCTGATCATGGAGTGCAGCGTATTGTTGGATAGATCTGAAAGAATACTAAATCATATTCTTTGGTGTCATCGGACTAAAGATACAAACTTTATCAATAAAATATTAAAAATACAAATGCTATAATTAAACGACTCTTTTGGCTGTTTTTAGGAACACCCAAAAAACATTTTTTATAGTTCTGAAACACTTTCGACATAAGCTTTCATTCTAGGGGGTGTCTTTTAATATTAATTTTTTCCACCATATAACGTTATTGTTCACCCACCCATTCTATTATTGTTCATCTAAAAATTAAAAATTATAACTTTTCAAGCTTTTAATGGAAGATTTTAGAAAAATATTGATATTTACGAGTTGAAACAACGATTTGTGACTAAAAAATTACACGGTACAAGACTCAAGAAATCCCAAGAGGTTTCTCAACGGTTTGTTAAGGTTTGGGGTTCTCTGAATCCGAATCTGAAGTCAGAGTTTTCGGGTCACCCTAGGTTTTCGAGCTACAGGGGAGGCATAATCCTAATCCCCTACTGTTAATGAAATCAATATGACGGACCCCCATTACTTTTTCAAGAGGAACATTTTTTGCCTTAGAACCCATCCCCTCCGACCCTTCCGTATGGGAGCTGTATATATTTTATATGACAATTTTATTTAAAAAAACAAACTTTGTTAATATTTATTTATTAGAACACAAAAAATGTGCTTGGAATTAATTTTTTTTTGTTTTTAATATATTTTATTAATACTATTTATTTTTGTTATTTTTTAATTTAATGTTTAGAATTCTACATAATTATAAATAGGCAAACAGAATATTTGTCGGGGTTTTTATTTAAATAAAAAAGTTCATAAAAAAATAAATGATAATCATAAAATTTATATGGAAGCCCCTATACGGAGGGGTCGGAGGAGATGGGTTTCAAGGCAAAAAATGTTCCTCTTGAAAAAGTAATGGGGGTCAGTCATATTGATTTCATTAACAGTAGAGAGTTAGGGTTCAGCCTTTCCTATAGCTCGAAAACCTAGGGTGACCCGAAAATTCTGACTTCAGATTCGGATTCAGCGAATCCAAAACCTTAGAAATCCGTTGTGAAACCTCTTGGGATTTTTAAAAACTTCAGTTTTGTTGTACAGTGTTATTTTTTTTAGTTTAAAAATATTTTGAAGAAAAATGTTTGTATTATTACATACTTTATTTATTGACATATCTTTGGATGTTTTTGCTTATAACTACAACAATTAATGAATTATTGAGTCGACTTAAAAAAAAAAATAAAAGTAATTGACTGATTCGCAAAATTTAAAAAAAAAAAAATGAAATGTTGAAAAACTTTAATAGACCCTTCCTTACATACTTTGGTTTTTTGGTTAGACCTGTTTCAGAGCATTCACCAAGCCAAGATTCGTAATGAATGCTTTTCTTATCAATTTGTTTCATGCGGAATTCAAAATTGCAATTATCGCCATATAAAATTAATTATTTTCCTTTTAGACATGACCAGTGCAATACTTTATAAGAAATAAACTTTCAAAACGAAATACCCATACTTTACTTGGGCTCGAACCTTCCCAGTAATTCAAGAATTCATTTTTACTAATCTGCTTCAGGCAGTTCCAATAGTGAACATTTATTTTGAGGATAAATTCAATTCACCTTCATTGGTAAGAAGTGCGAGATCTATCTACTCCATGCCGACTCGTTGTCTATCTTGCGACATTAAGCTTACCACAGCCAGCACGAAGCTTCGCGAAGGGCCAGCCCACGATAGTCCCCCGGCAAAAGGGTTTCCACTTTAGAATGAGCACTTAACAAGAACTGGAAATGAATTTAATGGTTTTGACATACATGACTTGATACGCAAGCTTATCATAGTATTCCAGTATTAAATACTGCTAGATACTTTTTGGATAATTTTTAAGACTCTCGAGATCCCTCCGTCTTGAGACACACAAGAATTCCATAACTTACCGCCTTATCTAAATCAGATGAGAAAACTTGGTCAGCCAGCATACAACATTACTAAACTTAATGCTTGCCCAAACACAGGTTCATATTCTGCTTTTGTGACCAATTATTCCGACATAAATATGACCTTATCATTGGAATTTTATTTCTTCATCCTCACTTATACTATATCACTCTTAGAATATATCAGATTAAATTCATACCAGTAATTATCGTGGCTAAACCACGTCTCTTGACTATCCCCGTGCTAAAAGTATGTTTTATATCGTTTGCTACAGATACGCAGGTACAATATTCAGATTTTATGTCCCACTTGCATGATTTTGCAGTTCAAAGCGAAGGGCTCATGACAACCTATGTTTTTAAATGACATACATAATTGGACCGTAGTCCAAATACGCATGCCACAACCCTTCTCCAATTCACTGGCATGGTACAGGCTAGTGGTTTACCATCATCAGCACTAGGCGGAGTTGCACTCAAGTACAGTTATTTACTCTGTCTGGATCTTCTTTGTCCATGGCAAAGGTGCCGGCGTCGGTCTTATAGCAGGTTCTGAGGGTGAACTGTGCAACCCTATAAAATCTGGTCAGACGATACTAGGAATAGGTCGGGACATCTTTAAGTACTTGGAAAAATCCCAAAAATCTACCAGATATTCTTATTTTTGTCTTAGAGAAATAGTACCATTGACTGGTATTCAGGTATGTCAAGAATGAAAAATATATTGAAAATTCTAAAACCATTATTTTGGATTCATAAAAAATCACTGCTTTTTCTTTGAAACTATTTAAGTTTGCAGTAACTCATGCAATTTTTACTTCTAATTTTATTTTAATTGTAAATAATAAATTCTTGCATTGTTTCTGCTGTCTAAAATATATGATTTTTATTTTATCCATTAATATTTTTATACATAATTATCGTATAATTCTTGCTCGTCACACCCGGGACAATCTTAGGTTACACATAACACATCTCAAAGTTGAAAATGAAGGGTAATTGTAATGTTACTAAAATAGTTTTCACTACTCTTCAACTAAAAATCTATTAAATTTGATAATATTTATATCAAGAATGGTTGGAGTGTGATAGATGTACTGAATTTCAACGTATAACGTAGAATTTTCAATTTTCACACTTGTGCTCGTCACAACCATCTCAGTTGTTTAAGTGAATGTTACTAAACCAATTCAATGTTACTAAACCAACATTCTTTTAATGTTGTGTGTATACTATTGTTTATTGCGTAACCTAAAATGCCTAGACAACAAAGTTACGTTAAGGCCGAATGTCTTTCTTAAGTGGCACGTAAGTGATAAACTTCGGTATATGCGAGTTCGAATCTTTATCGAAAACTGAATTTTTTTAAAATTAATACATTTTTCTGAGCGGTCGTTACTTCTCTGTAGAGAAAGATACACTAAATATATTGAATTTCAATTCATGCGTGAAAATAACTGAATTCTAATAGTCTGGGGAGTGGCTAGGGTTCTGAGAGCTAGATTGTCCCAAAAGCCAAAGTTTTGTGGAGAACAAATTTGTTTGAGGATCATTTTATATTCTTCCTTATTCTTTCTTTTAAGACTAGTTCAACATCAAATCATCTTCGCAAAATATCATATTTTGTTTAACATCGATATTTAAGACTCCACAGTGAGGTATTTAAGATTCACGTATATCCGCTGTCATTGTCAGTTAATTGATCTACAGATTGAACAATGTAAAATTTAACTTCCGGCTTGTTTAGAATAAATAAAGAACACTTTCTTAGCTGAACAACATAAAGTTCAATTTATAAAAGCTGAAAAGTTCATTGAACTGCAACTGGGCTGAGTAACTTGAACAATATGTGTTTTTGTGTGCATGTGGGTGAGAAGTCGCCTGGCATCGAAAAGCCATCAGGTTCAGGACTTGTAAGCCAAGCAGGTGGCATTCAAGCATTTTTAGGTTTTCTTGTAGATGTTTAACGTCTGCAGCCACATGTGGTTCTTTTATAGCATTTAGATTGGTTGCCTGGCAATGAAATCTAAAAACAAAAAAATCTACAAAAAAGGCATCATAACTTAGAGTTCAACAACACGATATGATGGGCAAGTGATTTATGGTGTACTTTGTGTGGGGATGCGATTTGCAAGAATTGTTGTGTTTTTTATTAACCGAATTATTTAGATGCTGAAACGAACACATTAATATAAAATCATGCTGGTTTTATGTGTTTACGTTTATTAAAAAAAGGGCAACAAAAATTTTAATTTTAATATTAAAGCATTGTTTCTGGATTTTATTTTGTTGAAGTGAATACAAAGCAGATGAATTTTAGCTGTAAACATTTTATTAAGTCAAAAACAGATCTGTAGCTAGTGTTTGTTGGGAGCCTAGTTTGAGTAGAAATGTGTTTTTGAGATTAACGGCACTTTAAGAATTATTGGTTGAGTTTAATTATTGTCAAATACACATCAATTAGACATAGTTTGAAAAGAATTTGTTTGGAACAATGTCAAAAGCGTTTCATTGGGTAATAAGAAAATAATCTTTTACGACCGGTTAATTCACAGGGCTATAAATTTATAAGGGGTTTTATCAAAGACTCAGGTATGACTCAGCCGCTCCAGGATCAAGCGAAGGACCCTCGAACCTTCGTTAAATAAAAAACAACTTGTTGGTTTTAATATTTTTGAAGTACAATCAGTTTTTATTGAATAATCTATATGTTTAATTTCGAGTATAAAAACATATATGTTTTGTACATGCCTTTTCAAATGCACAACAACAATCATTCGTTGGTATCAAGCTATAATTTTCCAACAATTGCCCTTTCTGACTCTGCCTTGGTTATTTCTGGTTCTGGCACGGTGATACTCCGTATTCGGTGCTTCGGTAAATATCGGTTATTGCGTTTGTGGCGAACTTATGCGACTTGACTTAGACAGAGCTCGACAGAGTGCGTTGGATTTGGAAATATACCCCAACTGCTAAATGATTACATACTCTTATGTGGCATTAAATTATACAAATTGAATTATATATATATATCTTATGTATAAATGATTTTAATTTATATTTCTTTACAATAATAAAACTTAAAAATAAATCATAGGCTTAATTTATATAGTCACTAATGGGTAGTAAATACGACCAGCTAAGTGTTCGGGAAAAGAAACGACTGAAGCCGATGCACATATGACAAGCACAGTGTTGCCGTTTTGGCTATTTATAGCCAAAACTGGCTATTTTTTTTGATCGTGATCAGTTTTGGCTATTTGGCGATTTTATTTTTCATTTGGCTATTTTTTTTACACGGCTATGTTTTTGCATTCCGGGAAAATTAATTTTTTATTTTACATATAACATTTTCAATTGCCTGTGAATTGCCAGCGAATCGTTTGGAAGATCAAGCAATTGCCTTTGAGCTCATCTGAGAATCATCCGGGTATCACCGACTGTAAGCTGCTTAGGCTAATTGCCGGGAATATTCGCCAATGAACCGCCGAGAGGAGTTATAAGAAATTCACCGAAAAGGGTGGCAAACGAAGTCCTTTTAAGAGTCCTCAGCAATTTGTTCTAAAGCATTGTTGTTCTGTCCGAATTGCGACGTTGTTTCCTAACTATAATAGTTCAACTTTTTGATTAATTTTAACAATTTTCAGTGCCTGCTTCATATTCCCTGATAGATTTTGAACATTTTTCAAAAATCCATCCTCCAACAAACGCCGAAATGAGCGAAGGAAGATTTTGAAAATTTTTGTGACTCGCGCATTCATTGCTTAAGCATTTGAAAAGCGATGCATTTTCCCAAAAACACTTGGGCGAATTACTGGTGCATCAAAAAATTCACTTCTCTGCCAACCGTCTTCCAAATGTTTGCAGGGAAATGATTTAAAATTTGAGATTGAATTCTCTCTTCATTTGAACACGACCTGCCAGCGATGCTAATCGTGAAGCCAATCGCAAGAATATCCAATAATTTGACATGTGACATCTCGAATCACGTGGCACATAAGAGTATGCAACAATGTATATAACTTTGATCATTGAAAGTAATTGTGGTTTGTTTTCAAAAGTAAAATTAAGCAAGTCAGCATGGAAAAGTAAGTTGATGTTGCAGTCCGCCACACATAAGAAATTCTTCACTTGTTTCACTTGATTTCACTTTCTCACCTACTTATCTATCTCCCATTTCTGAACCAAGGCAGACTTTACTGAATCGGTTTGACCTGAAATCCTTGGTTCGAAGCTAAAAAAAATGCAATACTTTTTTTACTTCCGAAAATGCAAATCTTACTTTTATGAAGTTTTCTCTACTCTTATCAAGTATAAAATAAATGAGCTAAGGTCCTTCTATATTAAAGGTCCGTCTATTTAAAGGATTTATGCCCTAAATATGTTTAAAATATGCTCTTATATTTTTAATAAATAATTTTATATAACATATTTAAAAACAAACATGTTTGTAAATCTATTTCCAGTTAAAAACGGTACTATGTTGTACAAAAAACAAGTAAGTTAAAAAAGGTATGAATGTTAGTTTTGTTTCTTTTTTTCTAATACAATTAATAAATCTTTTGGCTATTTTTTTTTACATTTTGGCTATTTTTATGTTGTGTTTTGGATATAAAAATAAATTTACACCGGCAACACTGGACAAGCTATGTACTCGAAGGGATATCCAATCGACCGAAGCCGAAGGTGAAGTCCGACCAAGTGCGACAATCACAACTACACAGTATTCGTGAGGATATCCGACTGACCAAGGCCACGGTGAAGTCCAAAGCAAACACGACAAGCTAAGTATTCGGAGGGATATCCGATCGACCAAAGCCGACAGTGAACTTCGACCAAGTGCGACAATCACAACTGCAAAATAATCGGGAGGATATTCGACTGATTAAAGCCGCGGTAAAGTCCAACCCAAGCAAAATACGAAATCTAACTACAATGTATGTATCGAGCAACCCGCCTCTCGGTGTTTTGCTTAAAAATGTTAGTTTACTCGTTATCAAATAAAAGACGGACAAGACACTACGTCTTCGAGCCGTCCTCACTACCGACACAACTGACTAGTCTTAAATAATCTATTCACAGAACGTGTTGTGAATTATATGCATGCTATAAAAATTCTGCTTAAAGGTGATGGCTGCTTTGTCATGCGTTGGTTATGTGTCAAGCTTGTTGTGATGTTGTTGTTGTTGCACACTATGCTGGCTGCATTGTCATGTGTTGGCTGAGTGTGTCTAACTTGATGAAAATGACTTGGCGTTGGATTTCCGACTCAAAATTTAAGAATTCATAACAAAAATTCTCATATTTTCTGATACCATGAAAACTTTTTTAAAAATTTCATGATAAAAACTCTTAATGAATTCTACATTTATGGATATTTTATGGAAGATAATCACAAAAAGAATTTTGAGTGTTGAAATTTGCACAATTTTAATATATATATATTGTTGTTGTAATTTTGTAGTGTTTAGCGATATAAGGAAATTCTTTGAAGTTTTTTTCCGAAATTTTTTAAAATTAGAAAAAAGACGTCGTCAATGAAATTAAATTATTATTTGACAGAAATTTTAATAAAATTTCACATAAAAAAGAAAATCATAACGGTCAATCTTTCTACATGATCGAGTTATTCAAAGCCATCAATTTTTTTTAAGTGTTTTGTTTTTTCTCATTCTTGGTTCAAATATAGCTGTGGCTTCAAATATTTGTAAGTCACAATTAGCTTAAATGTTGTTAAGAATTTTCAAAATGTTCTCAAAATTTACCTCTTGTCTAGTCAACCATACAAATATTTGTATAAAAAAAAAAACTCGCGTGTAGCAACGTACACGTGGCAGAAATGAAACTTATTTAACAGTAAGAAATAAGAGAGATATTAGTGTGAAATAGAGAGAGAAAGTATCTGAAAAGAAATTCAATCAATACGAAATGGAATAATAATCTGTTGATTCAATATTTGCATCCAGGGACCGTACCGAATATGGTTTTTGTGTCACATATTAACTTTTATCTCTTAATTTTTATTTTTTCCGACAAAAATAACAGTTTTTTGTACCTTTTTTTGGGCAATAATAACAGTTATTTTCTGCCGTTTATTTTTCGGTCAAATATATCAGGTAACTTATATTTGTTCAAGTCATTTTACCGATAAAAATTTTTTGATGTTATTATTTTCATCTCATCGGCGAGACATTTTACACATGGTGTCAACAGTTCAATCTGTCAAGCGACCTTTAAGAAAACACAAATTGCTTGATATTTTTGACCGAAAAAATTAAAGTCACAAAATAACTGCTATTTCTGACCGATAAAATAAAAGTCAAAAGTAACCTTTATTTTTCCTGGAAATATACTAGGCAAGAAATTAACTTTTAAAGAATAAGTTTCAAATTTAAAAGCGACTTAATATTCGTGAGGCTGAAGACATTTGTAACATAATGGTATATTTGAAAAAGTCTTTCGACAATTTTTTTCATTTGAGAATTGTTAAATAACAGTTATTTTCGGTACTTGCTTTAGTTCAGTTGGTGTTTTAGTTGCTTTCGAATGTCTTCTCAACATTGTTACTTTTTGAATGCTGGATTGCATTTGCATAGTACTCTTTGAAGGAGCCTCCGAAAGCAGAGGCAAATCTTGTTCATTATTACCTCCTGCTTCCTGATCATAATAATTGCTATGTTGATAGAGGGCCTCATAAAGCAGCGAACGTTGATTGTTGAGTGCATCAACTTGGTTGGCTTTAAAATTTTGTTGAGATGCATCAGTGTGTTTTTTGGGGATTGGTTCTTTGTAGATTCACCAAAATACACTGATGTTTCGTGTATTTTCGTGTATTTTCGTGTATAAAAATGCATTTTGAAATGCTCTAATTCGCTCTCTATATTCACAAACGCGTTCTGCTCCTGTTTTAGCTATTTTTCTATTTTTTTTTTCCGTGCATACTTGTAGGATGAAAATTAATGTTACGGTTATGTTAATAATGTAATGTTAATGTTAATATTAATGTTAATTATGTTATTTTCGTTTTGTTACGCGTTCAGTTTTAATTACATTTTGTTTGGCTATTCATTATGTGCCTACGTGGCGTAAACGTATAGATTCCGGCTCAGAAGCAACGATGTTCAGGGTTCAATTCTCGGCAGCGGCAGTAATTTTTTTTTCATTTTCATATGAGTTGAAAACGTTAGCCTAGCGTCACGAAAAAGGACCTTGAAATTTCACTCGCCGCCAAAGAAGTTTCACTTCAAAAACAAAATCATGTAATAATTCATGCAACACCTTCTATTTAAGGAAGTAGGCAGCACAAAGTCTGCCGGGAAAGCTTGTAAATTTTTTTAAACATTTCAAAAGCTCAAAACCAACCATCGAAAATTCTGTCTAAGGAGTCAGGTAAAGAACTGATATGTGATACATCCGTTAATGTCATCATTCAATTTCATTGAGTTCTGTTTCCTTTAAGACAAAATAAATCATTTACATTTTTTTTTTTTTTAAATTGCTTTTTAAAGAGCTGCAACTCGATTTTTTTCAAGGTTTTACTTATTCTGACTTAACTGCTTGTGTTCGCCAAAATTTTAATTTAAAAACAACAAGCTGCTACGGATTCACTTGCTATTGCTGCTGCTTCTGCTGCTGCTTCTAGTTCTCAAGTAAATCCACAAAATCTACAAAATCCGCTTTAATGAAATGTTGCCTTCCTGCACTGGGGATCAATGTCGAAGAAGTGCTGCCAAACTTTTTTCATATCCGCTTGCAGCAAGAACGCATTAAGTGGAGATAAAAAAAAGCAACACACACACACACACACACACACATACAAACACTCAGTCCTGACAACAGTCAAACAATATAAACATTTAATACAACCGCTCATGATAAAAATACAAAAAAAAAAAAAAAAAAAAAAAAACAGCAACAATATGAATTTAGGTCAAATCATGTTGCATTCAAGTAAGCGTCGGCGCAGCTGGATCAACACTGTTAAACTAGCAAAACACAAACACAACTTTGATAACATCAATATATGTGGCATAAGAAGCGGAAATGCGCGCCATGGATTGCTGCCAACTTTGTTTGAATGTATTTTTTTTTTTTTTGCTTATTCTTTTTGTTTATTTTGTTTACTTCAACTCTTTTTATAAGCGTTTTTATTACCAAAAGATAACTGATATTTTTGTAATTATTTATGTGCAACGCATACTTAATTTAATTGCTGCCTGATTGCTGCAGGAGCTTTTTGGCTGTCAGTTGAAGTTGTGTATAAAAATGTATCCAATTAAAATGATTTTTAATTATTTCAAGCCAGGCCAGGCAGCAAAATACCAGGCAGACGTGTGAGGATTGTATAAAGCATGCATTTTTTTATTAACTTACTTTTTTCATCTGGCAATTTTTATAATTTTTTTTATGTTTTTTTTTTTTTACACTGACGAACCTACAACAAATAAAGTGCAAACATATTTTTCAGCATTCTATGCATTGTGCTTGACATGGTTTTTTTTATGCAACTTCCCGCCTTTCACTACAAGCGGCCACGTCAACGCTCTTCATTGCATTTCTATGAGTCCCTTCATCATTTTGGCTTAAAAGCTACACAAATGCAAACGCACACAAGCACACAAACATAAACAAACACACACACACACACATATACAATGAGGAAAAAATAAAAATGCCCGCAAGGCTAAGTGTCGGCATGGCGCATAGAACACATACCACGCAGCATGCTGATGGTGACGATGATGATAATAATAATGATGATAATGATGATGATGATGAGTTCGCAGCATGTGAAAAATGCATGTTTCGCAGTTTTACTAAATTCTCATTTATGTTTTCATGTTTTTTCTTTTCTCCACACTTGTTGTTTTTTTTTTTTTTTTTTTTTTTTTTTTTGGTATTTTGCTATCAAATTTAGCTGGTTTCTTTTTTTATTCAGTTTTGTGGTAAACGCTTTGCATAGCTTTCGACTGACTGCATTCAGCTAGTAGTGTCTGTCCTCTATTTAAGCGCATACTTCCGTTTCCGTTTGAAAGCTACATAAATAGAAGACAAAGAATTTGTGTTAAGGGCATGTGTACAAGTATGATTGAGCGTGTATGTGCGTGTATTTGTGTGTGTTTGTGAAGTGTTTGCTAGTATGTTTGAAGATTTGTTCTCAAAGGATTTGCCGTTTGCGGCTGTGCTCTACATTTAAGCGGCGGTCAAAGTGGCGTCAACAAGCATTTTTTTTTTCATATCATGTTGTGCTGGTATGCGTGCATTTTATTGTGCTCTAATATGTGTTAATCTGAATTTATGTTCGCTCTCATATTTATTTATTATAGCTCTTAAAAAAGCTATTAATATTTAAGGAGGAAACATCTTTTATTTGTTATAGTAGACAATTTTGGCATTCAACAAAGAGTTATAAGTAAAACACAAATCCTTGCTTTTTCTTGAATTCTACAACAAGTATCTAATGGAATCCAGCTGCGCATATGTAGGTTTCAATCAAATTTCAATGAAAAAAAATTATAGACAGTGACCTTGTTTTCTAAATAAAGGATATATTATAATAATATCTGTGTATGCTGAAACTAATTCAACGGTGTGAGCTCTTAAAAAAATAAATATAATTTATTTTAATTTTTTATTTTTTTTATAATTATGTTTTTTTACAAAAACATGGTGTATCACACATCATTTGCATACAAATTAATCAGCTTGAACTTTTTAAGTAACAAAATTTGGATATGTTTAATTACTCTATGATATTAAGGGTTCTGGGTTCTGAATTTAAATGCATCATAAATATAATTATTAAAATTTATTCATAAATAGTGGACAAATCATGAAATAGTTTTATAATTTTCTTTTTGATTGATTTTATTAACGTATGGACGTTATACAGTATGTTAATTCCATACAAAATTATAATAAATATAGAAGAACTGCTCCTATGCTAATGAAATGCTTGTATGTTGTATGCTTGGTTAGTTTAAGCTATCTAAGAAAAATTTCAAAAATGTTGAAACCTTCTTTGAACCTCAATTAAGTAACGAATTTACTTAGCAAATTGTTTTTTGTTATTTCCTCTCGAACAAAGATCATTTTGTTATATTTTTTCATGCAAAAATATTTTTTTTTTTGGAAAAATAAAAATTTTTATACTTACAGAACTTTCTTGATTATAAATTAAAAAAAAAAAAAAACATAAATAAATTTTTTTTTGTGACAATTCAATAATCCTGTTCCTCTTTTTTTGTTATATATTATCAATACGCAAATTATAGGTGCTTTTTGAAGGAAAAGGATTTTTTTCCTCAAAAAAATTAATTATAACTATGAGTCAATTATAATTAAAAGTAGTCTTATTTGCTATTAATTTTTTTTTTTTTAACAATTCTATTCCCTTAACCGCATTCAGAGGAACTAGAAGTGGTTGCGCTGTTAACTTATCAAAAGAAGAGCTTGCATAACCACCTGGATAACTCTTGAACTGAGCATCGAGAATGACGGTGCGTTATGCAGATAAGTAACAACAATTGAAATGGACGAGTGGTACACGCACAGAAATTTTTCGTTTACTTTAACTGAAAAATTCACCAACTATACTTCGTTTACGAACTGTATTTGCCACAAACGAATATTCAGTTGTCATCAACTTAAAATATTCTAACTTGAAACGAAAACACATCGAACTTAATGAAATTTCGTCATTGTTTTGGAAGTTCGTGTATAGAAGAGTGTGCTCTCGTTCGAGTCTAAAACTCGATTGATCTGGGTTCAATCCCCAACAAGAACACCAAAGATTTTATTTTTAATTAGTGTTATTTAAGTAAAACTTAGTTTGTCGGTTATTTTTGACAAAGCAGTGTATGAAACAGAATTTGAATTTTAATAATTAACTTAAAACTTTTGTTACGTACGCAGCCAGGTTTTGAACCCACTTCTTCCGCATGATAGTCTAGCACGCTTCCATTGAGCTATTGTGAGATATTGTGTAGAATGAATTTTTTAGATTATAACTGTGTATGTCATAAGAAATGGATGTTGTTTCTACAAAAGGCTGATTCCACACAAATGAGGAACGGAAACATGAATTCTAAAATGCTTTCAATTGAAATAGTTTTTAGTTCTTGCATTAAAATGAAATCTAAAGTTAATCCTGTTGCAAAATTATTTTTAGTTTTGATGCTTTTTTATGTTTTTTTCACAATTTAAGTAAACAAACTCCGAGTTGAGAAAAACTTAAAATATTTTGCTTAGATTTAAAACGTTGAAAACAGCCATCTCTTGATGCACATTCAAAAAAATTAGGTTAGCAAAGGTTTATTCAAAAACAGTTTATAACAAGGATGGGTTACGGCGTTAACAAAGAAAAAATATTTAAACTAAGTGGTTTTTTCAGTGTCACACCCGTCCCAGAAAAATGCTATAGTTTTCCTAAAAAGCAACATGGGCTGATTATAAGAATGAAACTTTTCTAAAGTAAGGATGTTGATGTTTTAAATTCAATAAATAATTTTTATTCTACATTTCCGTTACAAGAAGTTGGTCACACCCGGAACGGTTTTCAAAATTTTTTTCTAATAATGAAATTTTTGCAAGTATATGAATAAATTCTTTGATTAAAACAAGTTTTGTAAATTCATGTATAGCGAAATCATTTGTATAGTTATTAATTTGATCAAAAATTCATGCGAAAAATTTTTTGCAAGAAAATATTTTTTTTTAATATATTTAAATCTTGAAATTATTTGTAAAGGTATTAATTTGATGAAAAATTCATGTAAAAAATTGTTTGCGAAATTATATTTTTTTTATAAATTAATACATTAAAAACATATTTTTTTGATTTAAGTGTCAAAAATATGTGAAAGTTATTATGCCCATTAAGTTCTTATATATAATTCCCACATCATTCGAACTCGTCACACCCGGAACAATCTTATGTCACACCCGTCCCATTTAAAAGTTTAAAAAAGAATGGTTATCGCCATTTTTTTTAATTATTTTTCAGTGGTATTCAACAGAAAATATATTAAATTTGAATATATGCAAGTCAAAAATGGTCTCATTGTGGCAGATGGACTGAATTTCAATGTTAAACTCAGAATTTTTAGTTTTTAAACTTGTGCTCGTGACACCCATCCCAGGTGTTTGAGCGAATGTAACTATTAAACTAGTATAAATAATTGCATTATGTTTTAGCATTTTGAAACCTTGGGGCATCTTCTAAAATACCCTATAGTAAATTGCTAAAATTTTAACCGGTTAATACTATTTATAGCACGATAAAGTAGTCAAAACGTCACACTCGTCTGTATGGAATGAGCCATATGTTTGTAGAAATACGTTTTTATATTCTATATTATTTTCAACCAATGGCAACACAGCTTTAATGGTTATAACTCTGGAACGGCACAAGTAAAATCAAGTATTGTTTTTTTTAATTGTTTAGAGTATTACCATACTTCACACTTCATCATTACTTTAATATTTTTTGATAGAATTTTTAAAGTTATAAAGCCTATTTAAAAAAATTACGAAAATTTCACGAAAAAATTGAATGTATCACATCCACATTACAAAAAAAAAATAGCCAAAACTTCTTATTTATGTACGGCAAAGTAAAGTTTGGACATATGTCTTTCAAAATGATGACTCAAATACTAACAAAATGTCTGTATTGACCAATTTATGATCGAAATTAGAAAAATCTCAGAAAAACCTGATTTTTACGGAAAATCCGATTAGCGCGACCTCTAAACGTCCTCCAAAAAATCTGAAAAAATGCTCAAAAATACTTGACAGTATAAGCTTTTAAAAAAAGGTTGAGCAAAAATATTTTTTTGGGACACAATAATGTTCACTGTAAATAAATCAAAATCAGATAAGTCCAAGCAAGTTTTCATATGTGTAGATTTCATTCAAATTTTAAAAACTTTTTTATGTCAAAACGTTGATATGAGTAATAAATTTAACATTTTAGCGAATTTGAGTATGCGTTCTGAAAAAATTTAAAGTTAAAAGCAAAAAACATTTTTTTTACTAAAAAGGACCTTCAGGAGAATTAGAATTGCTTCGGGGGTTTTCCTCCGATTTGAAAAAAAAGTATGCAGAAAACATTTTAATGAGTTCCTCTAACTTTTGAGACCCCGATCGGCGGAATCTAAATTTTGATTCATTTCTAACTTTCAAACCCAGACCAAATTTGAAATTGAAAATACCATTTTTTTTTTGCACTATGAGAATATTTTTATTTTTCGCATAATATTTGTATTCCTGTGCAGCATAATTTTGCATAATTGGTTTGTTTATAAAAAATGTCTGACAAAATTAAGATTTTTTTTTTTATTACCCAACAATTCGATCTGTATGACTTATCCGGTTTTGAATGTAAACTCCTCAAATGTATCGTTATTTTCTTAAAAAAGTATTAAACATAAAATATTTTTAACTTTTTCGATTTGAAGGTTGAATTTCGAAAGCCATTGAAATAGGGTTTTTAAAAAAAAAAATAAAAAATATTTTTATAATATAAATAAATATTTTATTTATTATAAATATGTATAATAATTTATTTTAATATTTTTAATAAATTATAAATATTTTATATAGTAAAATATTTTATTTTCTTAAAAAAGTATTAAACATAAAATATATTTAACTTTTTCGATTTGAAGGTTGAATTTCGAAAGCCATTGAAATAGGGTTTTTAAAAAAAAATATAAAAAATATTTTTATAATATAAATAAATATTTTATTTATTATAAATATGTATAATAATTTATTTTAATATTTTTAATAAATTATAAATATTTTATATAGTAATTATATAATATTTTTATATAATTACTTGTTCAAAAACAAAAAAAAATCTTGAAGGTTTATTAATGCAAATTTTTGCATTATTTATTATACAGCTACTTGAGAGAATTAATTTTGTCACTCGATTTATCACGAGCTAAAGGAGGCGCGCGGCTAGTCTTATTGAATCCATAAATCGAGCTAGTTATGTTGAATCCATAATTTTGAGAAGTTTATTGAAATGTTAGGCAATTTCGTTTTTTTCTCAATTGTTATCAAATTTGAGTGGTGACCGTGGCATGCAGGTTAAGTGTGTGGCTTAGCATGCTCGGAGCCCGGGTTCGATCCCCAGCCGCGGCGAAAAGTTTTTTTCAATAAAAAATTTTTCTGATCGGTTACCACCTCTCTGTAGGCAATGGCAAACCTCAGAGAGTAAATAATGCCATGTAAAGCTTCTTGAGAACATGAACTTTAGCCGTTCGGAGTCGGCATAAAACATGTAGGTCCAGTTCTCGGTCAATTGTGTGCAAACATTTAATAACACACACAACACAATTGATCATAAGAAGCTCGGTCAAAGTCCTTTCAAGGGCTGAAATGGCCAATTTGTTTTTTTTTTTGTTTTTTTATCAAATTTGAACATTTCGTAAAAATTTTAACAAATATTTTTTATTAATATTTTTACTCAAATTACAATTTTCTTCTTAAGATGCCATTTTAAAAATTTAAGCAATTTTGTTATAGTTTTTCACAAAAACTATTTTTTGTTTTGCCATCGTCCTTTTCATCCAAACCAATACAAGTTTCATCGAAAAATGTTTTTGGCTTGCAATAAACATCATAAAAAAAGTACTAAAATTTATTCAATCTTCACAAAATTCTCAGAATAAAGCCTTTGCCATGCTATGGAATCCGCCCCATACCATTATGATGAATTATGCACAATGATTTATTGCCTCTTAGGTTCGTCATGAAAAAAAGTAAAGGATTTTTGGTATTCCACAATTACTTTATCAATTTTATGCTAAGGAATTCATTTTAGTTATGGTCGTTCATAACAATTCCAACATACATATAAGAGATATAAAAACAATGTCTTTAAGCACAAGATCTTTTTTAAAAGAAGTTCAACCTTAATATCTTATTTAAAAATGCATATTTTTTCAGCTGGTAAGGCAAATGACCTACAGTGTATTTATTCATTTAAAATGTCTTGTTAATATTTATTACCACACGTAACGAACTATATGTTAACTGCTCCTTTAAACCGCATGAGTACATTTGGTAATAACTGTAGCGTTTTTGATGTTAACTTGCGAAAAGGTCAACTCAAAAGTAGACTAAAAGATATTCTGTAATTAGATCTATTTATGTGTGCATGGTTAGTAGTTACGTCCTGTGTTGTGCCTGAGCCCAACCCAAACTTTTGGTCGGTAAATTTTTTCCACATAAACTTTGTTTTGAGCCACTCGTATCCACATCATTATATTTTTGATGACATGGGTTGTTGGCTTTAATAGGTTAATGTTGAGAAAATACGAAAAAGCTGTAGTAGCTGAACTCTATTGTTAATGCATGTAAAAATAACAAAAGTTAGTAGTTTTTTGTCGTGAATTTTATACACAGGAACATAAAAAGCAGACTTTTTCCCATAATGACTCAAAATCAATTGTAAAGATAGAGCTGTGATTTAGATAGAGAGTGTGATTTTGCTTGTTTTAATCATCTTTCGCAGAAAGGTTTATTTACTTCACGTTATGTCTATAACAAAAGTTTCAGGAAAATTTTGTTTAATAGTTTTATCATAGTTTACGTGTTTTTTTAGAAATTTAGAAAAAATATATAGAAATTAATTTATATATTAATTAAAAAATTTATTTTTGTCTGCAGTTTGCTTATTTTATATGTTTTAATGGTTTGAAAGCATTTACTTTGAACTAAATAAATAGAAAAGTACATCAGTTGAGTCAAATTGTTTGGAAAATTCGACTCGAGGACTGTGATAGGGACATGATTTACATTTAGACTTTTTCATGAAATATCTTAAAAAAATTATTTTCTTGTCAATATTAAATGATATGAAAATGAACGTGATATCTATGTTGTCTTAGTGGCTGCCGAATTCTACCTCTATTTGCTATTATAATGCCTCTCATAACCTTTTTACTCTGTGAATTTATCGAATAAACAACACCATTGCTGTCACATTAATTAAAAAAAAAAAAAAAAACGTATAACCTCATTAACTTAACACAAACTACATGCAGTTTACCGAATTAATGCGTTTAATTAAAAAATTACTCTTACAAATTGTAAATTTTAAGATTGAGAGTTTTGAAAAATGCAAACAAACTCTTAACGCTGCTTCTAACCCGATAAGCTTGTCTCTTAAAAATTTTACGCACTGCTTCGCTATTCATGGTTGAGAACTTCCAGCTTGAGTGCACAGCATGGCCAAAAAGTCGAACACTTGCCAACAGTCATCTATGGCAGCCCTAGGCTACTGACGCAGTGCTTGGATAGAAGAAGCATGAAGGCGAGATAGTTGTGCTTGACTTGCTTTTATCTTGTTGCTGCTATGGTTTGAGACTAGCCAGACAGGATTCTTGTAGAAGGTTCTGCTATTGTTGTTGTTATTGTTGCTGTAACAGCAACATTTTTCATAAGATTAAGTTTTAATTTTAGATATGGATATGCAATGGATTAGTTTTTGTTGAATTTGGTTGTCAACAAAAGTGCAGTCAAGTGCGTTAAGATATAGACGCCAGATGTTGACATCGCATTACAATGATTTAGGCAGTTAAAACGTATATTTTTCCACTAATAGTGAAATGGGGGGGACTTTTAATTCCCCTCGTTTAAAGGACAAAGTGGCAGCTTAAGACGAGATGTAAAGAAGGACACACTTAAGACACAAATTAAGTTAGTGGAGTTGAAAAAAAATTTAAGAGTGAATAAATCATTCCTTATCAACAATAAGCTCTGATGGCATAACTGATTTAAGGCAGTATTCTAGTCTAGGGCAGTGTTCTCTTAATATTCATTTAACACAAAAAAAAATTAATAAAAAAAAAAAAAATTGGCAATTGAAAAATTACACACTACTAAAGTGAGAGGGTGAAAAATAAGGGCGCATCCATGTTGACATGATTCCAACCCTTCTGGTGATCTGAAAAAGAAAAGAAAAACAGATTCTTAATAAGAAGAATGTCGCTAAGGTTTGAACAATTTAAATTCCAAAAAAAAAGTTATTCACAAATTGGAGGCTGTTTGAAAACAAAAAGTAATTTTGTTCTCTTTTTCTCAAAGTTTCTAAATTTTTTAAATATAGCAAAAAAAAAATATTTACTTAATCATAATTCCAATAAAGGGACATATAAAGAAGGTTCATATAAAATTTCGAATAAATCGGTTCATTAGAAGTTTTGAGAAAAACGCCTTTAAATTAAAAATAGAAGTATATTTTTGTATTGTTATAATATCAATAAAAATCTTATAAAATAATTAACTGGTAAATAATATTATATAAGAATATATTATATTCTTGGTTTTTTGTGTATCGAATTAAAAAAAAAAACGTATACAATTTTGACCCTAGACTAGAAAACTGCCTCAAGCAATTTATTTAAAGCAAGTTGCTACAAAAAATAATTTTTTTTAACTTAAGTATAGACAGTCATTTTTAGGCATTACTATCGGAAATATGTATTTTTTATTTTTTTAACCGTGTCCTTTTATATAATACACTTTTAAAATAAATAAAAAAATCAGCCAAGTATAAAAATTTCACACACATGAAATAAAATGTATTGTTTTGTAAACTATTGCCATTAATACTACTTCCTCTGGAAAAAAGAAACATATTTGAACAAACAACTTAAGACCGGAAACTGTGCAAAATTCTTCCACTTTAACTATAACTCATACCATATGCAACCGTTAATATTACTTTATGGAATCTTAATATATAAAAGGCAAGCGTCCTGCTCCGTGCTCTATATCGTAAAACATGTTCAGTTTGGACCATGACCAGTTGTAAAATAATTCATTTGAAATGTTTGTACTTACTAAACCTTTTGCTCTATATCGTAAAACCAGTTCAGCCTGTACCAGAACCTGTTGTAAAATTATCCATATGAAATGTTTGTACTTACTAAAACTTTTGCTCTATATCGTAAAACCTGTTCAGCCTGGACCAGGACCTGTTATAAAATTATCTATTTGAAATCTTTGTACGTACTGTACTTTTGAAAACCTGTTCAGCCTGGACCAGCACCTATTATTAAATTATGTATTTGAAATCTTTTTACTTGAAGACTATCGTCATTTTCCTCAACTACTATACATCAAACATCATGTCTTGCTATTACAGTGCTTCTTAATTAACAGAACCAGAACCTATTCGGTCTGCATAAACTGAACAGCAACTATTACATTCAGTGACGTGTGGTGTCAATTGGAATTGCTAGAATTAAATCACTATGTTCGGTCTTCTGATCCAAGTTTTAGCGATTGGCTACTCAAGTAAGGAAATGGAGATGAAGACATCATAGAAATTCCCGATCATTTTGTTTGTAAAGGTTCGCTTATTAACCCTTTCAATGGCTTGCCTAGAATAATCGTGGACAATTTTTTGAGCTTATATTCCCATCATTTATGCAATAAAAAGATTAAAAAACATCCCTCTGATTTTTACATGAGCTGCTTTGCTTTTGCCAGGCTGTCTAATATAATGGACAAAACCACGATAACGTTGTATTACAATATTTTAGTTCAACTAAAACAATCGGAGACAAATGCAAATGCGTTATTTATGCAATTGTTATTATAAAAAAAAAAATTATACTTTGCACACCAATCACAATAATCACTTCTTTTTTGCAAAATTCATTAACACGCGATATAAAAAAATTGAAGGGTTCTGTTGGGCATAAAATCGAAATTCTAACTAAGTGAAACGTTATATATCTCCCTAAAATAATTTTTGTCATGTAAGCACAACTTAATTTCATAGTACCAACCTATTTGATTTTAGAAAAGACGTTGGAAAATAAAAAAAGAAAATTTTTCTGAAGTGTCCAATATAATGGACAAATCCATTGAAAGGGTTAAATAGATTTCTGGCGATACTTTGAGTCCGAATAACATCAACCGTTATTCCAAAATTGCTATCCTGTGCACAAAAAATTCCGATGTGAACGAAGTCAACGAGCAAGTTCTAAATATTTTAGTTGGTGACACAGTGAGAGATCTGAGCACGAGATCTGAACCTAAAAATTGGAAGTTCTATAATACTTCTTCTAAATTTCAATACCAAAAGAGATATCTGTAAAGGAAGGTGGTTAGTTTTGAAAAACCTAAAAACTTAATTAATCATCGCACAGGTATTGACAGGCGCACTGGCGAACATGAAATATTTTTCATACCTACAATTGATTTGGCCCCGACAAACACAGATTTGCCTTTCACTCTCCGGACGCGACAATTTCCAGTTAAACTGACATTTTCAATGACCATAAATAAATTTCAAGGTTAAATATTGCAAAAAGTAGGAGTTTTTCTAAAAGAACTGGTATTTAGTCATGGGCAGTTTTAGCGGGCTGATGATGTAAAACTAAGCATTATAGATGGCAAGGGACAAGGTTAAAAATTCTAAGAATTTTTTTACTAGAAATGTTGTATATAAAGAAGTTTTATCAAAATAATTTAATAAATATGTTTTCAAATAAAAACCTTTGTATATATGTAAATGCAATACATTTTTTGTCGCATTTTGTACTCTAAATGGTTCCTTCCCGTCGAAGGACGGGCTTTTACACTAGTATTATGATAAATTGTTGAATAAAAAGTTAATATTATGGGGTAAGATATAAAAAACTCCTGGTATGTATAAAATCGACATTTCGCAGTTTCCTTTAGCTTTTTTGATTGGCAAAACATAAATAAGATATCAAAATTTTTATAAAATTAATTTTATTATATCACATTTTTGCTACAAAAAACAACAGTTCTTTTTGAAGAATATTTAAAAATTATTACGAATACCGCGCAATGCTATATAGAAGGCTCCGCTGTAAAAAAAAAATAAACGAAGAAAACAAGACATGGATTCTTAGATACACTACTTCCAAAAGTCATTATAAAAATTTAATTGAGCTTCTCCGCAGTCTTATCGAAAAGTGCTTTTAAGAGGCATTCTCATAAACTTCTTAACTTCTGTTTGAATAGCTTCCAATAATGTTTTCATGGCATGGCTTGTGCAAGGCAATGGTAAAATAATTTCTAAGAAGCATTTTGTCTTATGTCGTCTGAATCTGGAATGCCTTCTTAAAGTTTTCTTAGAAAAAACCTTCTAAGCATCTTCCAATTAAAAATTCTAGAAGCAGTTCTAGACAAGACAAGAAGAAAAGGCGAGAAAATTTTCTCGAAATATTATAAAAAAAAGGCATCATATTTAGAGAAAAATGGTATAGACTTTGCTCCAGTGAATGCTTTCTCTAAATGTTAAAAAAAAAACAAATTGGCCAGGAATTGTGTTGTGTGTGTTATTAAAGTTTGCACACAATTGGCCGAGAACTGGACCTACACGTTTTATGCCGACTGCGAAGGGCTAAAGTTCTTGTTCTCAAGAAGCTTTACATGGCATTGTTTACTCTCTGAGGTTTGCCATTGTCTGCAGAGAGGTGGTGACCGATTAGAAAAATGTTTTATTGAAAAAAATTTTTTGCCGCGACTGGGGATCGAACTCGGGATCCGAGAATGCTAAGCCACACACTTAACCTGCATGCCACGGTCACCACTTTCTCTAAATGTGTGTGATCCTAAAAATTCCCTAAAAATTATAAAAATTCAATGAAACAGATAAATATATAAAAATATATTGTTTTTAGAGAAGAAGACTTTTCAATTTTTGAGAAAAGATTTGTTTTTATCGCAGAAAATTCTTTGCATAGTGAATTTTTTATCAAAATATAGAAACAATTTTTCTCTATAAATAAGAAGTTTTTGTGCGAGAATAATACTTATCATTAGTAGAGACATGAAATATTTCCATTTCCCACAAGCGATTAAAAATTGCTTCGAAAAAGTGAAAATTTATTCTGATTCAAGAAATTTTTTTTTTAAAAGAGTGAAAATTACTCTTTCGATAATAAAGAAATTTTTTATCGGAGAAAGATAGGTTTTTTTCTGAGTTTATGTTAAAAGAATACCTTCTAGGTATGGCAGTAGAAGGGATGGAACTCACGACTTTACCTTCTTTTGGAAGCACTGTTTTTGCTGGAATAGTTCTTTCAATGGTGATGTCCAGCCACTTTTTTACTATAAAAAAACCCGTTGAAACCGCACTCAGAAAAAAATTTCTCGGAATATGATAAAAAATGCAACATATTTTTAAAAAAATTTTATGGATTTTAAAAACTCTCTAAAAATGATATTAAAACTTCTATGAAAAAGAGAAGTTTAAGGCTTCTATTAATATATAAAAATTTATCGTTTTCAGAAAAAAATACTTGTTATTTTTGAGAAATTATTTGTTTTTATTGAAATAAATACTTCTTATAGTGAATTTTTTATCAAATTATAGGAAAATTTATAATTTTCAATAAATTTTTCTCTATAAATGAAAATTTTTGTGTGCGAGAAAAATACTTATCATTATTAGAGACATGAAATATTTCCAATTCCCACAAGCGATGTGGGATTGCTACGAAAATGTGAAAATTCATACTAATTGAAGAAAATTTTATTTGAAAAAAAAAAATTGCTATAATCGAAAAGAGAGAAATTTTTTATCGAAAAGAGAGAAATTCTTTATCGGAGAAAGATTTTTTTTTTCTCTCTTTTTCATAGAAGCTTTTTATTATTTTTAGAGAATTTTGAGGATCGCATTTAGAAAAAATGCATTCTCTGGAATATCTATCTGGTCTCTACCATTTTTCTCTGAATATGATGCCTTTTTTATCATATTCCGAGAAACTTTTTTCTGAGTGTTAGTTTTGCCGTCTTATGTAGTACCATATTCTATTTTAACTTAATCCTCTAATGCTTTAGAGTGCCTGAGAGAAATCAAATTATTTCCATAATTTTTGCCAATTATTTTAGAAACCACCATTATAGACTTTATCAATGATAAAACGATAAAAAAATTAAATGACATGATAAAAAAATAATTATAATAATTAGCCATAAGAACTTAAAGAAAACATAAAAAAAAAATAACGGATATGCTCAACCAAAATGGTGTCCAGTATTCCATGAAATGCTCCATTAATTTATAACCATGACCATCATTACCATTACACTATCCATTACCAATTCCATTATATATTATTAATTTTGTCAGCCACCTGCTAGCCTTTATTTCAAGTATTATCTTTCTAGTATTAAAACGGTCTCACCTACAGCAACGTTCCCCTTCTGTTTCATTTTTTAACTTATATTTAATTCATAAATAACTTCACTGCAAAACTCTAATAAAACTTCAAATAGGCAGTCAAAATCTTAACATCTCTTTAAAGTTGTAAATCTTCAATGCATGTAAGTTTTCCTTACATATCCCAGCACTATATATTGGCACTTAAGCATGGCGACACAGATACGCTTGACAGGGGAAAAAAAAAAAAATTGGATCGAGTGAACGCAAAACCAAACTCCTTTACAACCAAATGCATATCTTGTGCTACTCCACTTTTCGCAGCCAAAGCTTGCCAACGCAACATTATGAAAATAAATAGCATGCCAGGATTTAGTTTCTCATTAACTCTGTGGCTAGGCGATATACAAGCTCTGCGGATGCACTGTCAGCCATTTTCAGGCTGGATGGATGGGGGTAGCTTAATTTGAAATATGAATCGGGACAGCGCGCATGTGAACTGAGACAAATGGCTGGCATTAAATTATAAAAGCTGAGCGAGCGGCAGCTTATATTCCACAATAAATATATGGCTAGCAATTATTATAAGTTTTAAAATTTCTTGAGTGTCTGAGCAGTAATACTTACTACGAAGAAAAAAAAAACTTAAATTTAACTTCAAGATGAACACCATGCATAACTTTATATCCGCCATTTAATTAAGTTGCTGTCAGGACATTCTGTCAGGCAGACGCAAGTAGCTTTACATTCATTGTTGCAGCTAGCATAAAGGCTGTGGCGGCAGCTGCTTAAGCCGCACTTTAAGAATTCTTATCATATTCTTATTTTACACTTAACGACCGGATGTGCAAGAGGATGTGGCTATGTCGTATCAGCAGGATGTGCTTGACATAAATTCTTTGGAATTCTTTGGACAATGTTGTAACGCACTATGGAGTAATTGACCGATTTCGTTCACCAAAACCATTTAAATAATTTTGCAAGATTCTTATGTCTTTTTTTTAATAGAAAAACATACTTTAAAATTTTAATTTTTTTTTTAATTTTTTAAAATTCTTCTATTTTTTATATTTTATCATTTGAGTTCATCTTTTTAGTGTGAATGTATGTATAAAGATAAGTAAATAACAAAAAAAAATTTTGATTATTATTAGATGGTTCTATGAAACGTCAAAAGTTTATGTAAGTAATTTAACACGTTGACTGCCGACTACGACATAACTCGTAGATTGCGTTCCCTTCTAGGGTGCCATTTTTCGTTGCCACTCGTTCTTGGCATCTGCATAGCGATTTTTGTTACAAAAGCCAACTACAACCTTTTTCGCAACAAAAAAAAATCATTTTTGCTTTTTGATGATACCTGTGATTTAGAAAGAGTTTTTAGTAATATAATGTAAAAAAATCAAATTGTTATTTTACCCAGTTTTCTGAAAATTGCCGCGGCAGACAACGTGTTAAGAAATAACTTCGTTATTTTAATAAGTAAAAATATCAGTTTTCTAAAAAAAGCTGGAGTTTTTTTCCATCAGCTGAATTCATCTTCTTTTAAGTCGCTGTCAAGAACTGCACGTATCCATACAAATTAAAAAAATTAAAGTTTGTTGTTTGAAAGTTGTACTGAAATGCTTACAATCATTTGGTATTTTCTTTGGAGAAATTCATGATATAGCTATCTATCTAGTCGATATCACATGCTATTCATTCATTTCATTGTTATGAAAAGAATATCCTGGCGAAAGTATTTACAGGAGGTCAGTAAATAAGTATGGTTTTAATGTAACTATGCGTCTCGTACTAGCGAGTATTTTTTTACCGAAAACCAATACTTCATCTTTACAAAGTGGAACGATAGTATAGTATCACACTCTGAAAAATTATCAACTTTCCTGATTTATATTTTTATTGGTAATACTTCAATCGAAAAAATATCTTCATTTCAAATTTGACACAATCATTTTTTGACCTATTAAATTGAATAAATATACCATAGTGCAACGGGGGGCATTCGCATTGTCTGAGTGAGTGAATTGTTTGACATGCACTGCAATGCAATGTTTGTCAACTCATGCGTCTGTCGTATCGTCGTGTTAGTTGGCCATGTTTTAGTTGTCGTTTTCATCGTCATCGTCATCGTCATCGTCATCGTCATCGTCATCGTCATCGTCGTCATTAACGCTGTCAGGCTCATTGTCCCCATTGTTGTTGATCGTTTTGTGGAGACTTCGTCTCATTTCTGCTGCATTAACATTTTATTTGAATGGTTATTGTTGTAGATATCTGTGAGAATGTTGTTGCCGTTGGCGCCGCTAGAGACCTAAATATCTAATTACTTTATCGAAGTTGGCGTAATATGCTGGGAAAAATAGTTTCCGATTTATTTTAACATAAATTGAGAGTGAAATCATAGATGCAGTTGGAAAAACTTATTTGTAATTTAAGATATTTTCAATCAAATAGAAAATAAGGTTGTAATAACTGATATCCGGGCTTACCGAGTAACGAATAACCCATTTTTAAATGGAGTTGTTTAAGGTAGGACAATAGGTTAACATTCGCAGCAGAGAAAACAGACCCTTTTTAAAAATTCATAATTCAGTCAAAAAAAAATGTTTTTCCAAAATTTTTTTTTTTCAAAAAAAAAATTCTAAAAATATAGTTTTCACTCCCACATGGTTTTATAAAGTTCCAAACTGGCGACAGAGAAAAAAAAACGGGACCTCGTGGTTGCAGCGCTGGGAGCCGCAAAAATTATCTGATCTAAAAAAAATGACTTTTTTTAATGAATTATAAAATTGTGGCAGTTTACTTTGTTTATTTAAGTTTATAATTCTTAAAAAACAAATTTTTTATCAAAAAAACCTTCTTCACGCCTTCTATGGTTTAATATCAACAAAATGTTGGAACCTAGATGGACACGTGAAAAAGAAGTAAACAAAAAGCGCAACAACAAAATCTTTGCAGGATCAATGCAGTCAACTTTTTGAAATTCTTCGACTAGCAGAAGAGTAGAAAAACACTGCTTTGATTAAGTGAAAAGTGCATCGGAATTCCATTTTGGTTTTGCGGCAGTTGCATTTATTAACTTCTCAAAGTAAGTGAACTCCATGAACCACCAGAGACTACTGATGAGTCGGAGTAGCGTCCGACGAAACCATGGTATAGTCTGCTCGGTTGTTCTGCTTAGAATTTTGTTGTTGTAGCAAAGCCTGTTACTTCATGAAATATTTGGCATTAAAAGCTCAGACTTTTTTAAATCTTAACAAAATTGGTTACCGTATGACAGGAGCTTTTTTTAAAATTTTTTTTTTTCAATTTTTGGTGATGTTCCAAATTTGAAAGTGTGTTTTTTCGAAAAAAATATTGACTTTAAAAATTCATAAAAAAATCGAAAAAAATTTAAAAAAGCTCGTGTCATACGATATCGCATCAAGTTTAAAAAAATACAAAAAAAAAAAAATTTCGTCAAAAAATAAATCCGCTAGTGTCGTGACCAGTACGAAAAACATGGTTTCGAGTTAAACGCGTTCAAAGTTTGTAAACAAAAAAAAATAAAGGCGAAAATTAAAAATGCGCGCCCAATAATCCGGCTGTAACTTTTGAACCCGTAGGAATTTTTCCATGAAATTTTTTTTTCTTAGAATGTTAAAGTAAAAAAAGTCGATTTAAAAAAACGGCCAATGTCTTGTTCCCCCTTAACCCTTCGATGCGTGAACATTTTTTTACCCTTCAATGCGTGAACAGGTCCCCAGGGACCTTTTTTTATTTTTAAGTATTTAACTATGAAAAAAAATTGCAAAAATTTTTTAGTTTTTTTATGTTTATTATTGTCTAAAGAACAAAACTGTATATTTAGATTTTTTTTTTTTTTTTTTTTTTTTTTTACATGGGTCATATGAAAGTGAATAAAATTTACATATAAAACATCTTATTTTTTATTGTTGTTGTTGCTGCTGTTGGTCCATCGTGGCCTGTTCGCAAGTATGACAGCGGTGGAGGACTGTAGAAGGCTCTCCGCAAACAGCATTGTCGCAATTGAAGCAGTAGGCCCTCGTTTTCCGCTGCCGTCCGTACTCAGAACGGCATAGGCGGCATGACGGCCTGTTCGTCCTTGGCGCAAATGCTGGTGAATTGACTTCTACCGGTCTTATCAGTATCGGTGTAATACTGTCTTATCTGAAAAGATAAAAAAAAATAAAAAAAAAACAAAATTAGTAGTCTGGTTGTGAAATTGGAGCAGTTTTTTCTTACCCTGGCATCAAATGTCTCCATCGCATTGCGTATCCTTGGATGCTTCGTGATTTGATTGTTTAGGGCCCGATTCTCAATGTTTGGGCATTGCCAACTGCCTGGTGAGGAGCTGGAGAAACGCCCGTCGTCGATCACTTCGTTGGTCAGGCTGCATTTCGTTTTATATGGTGAATGCAGCAAGTGCAGCAACGTCTACCATATTGTAAAACATTGCTAATGGCCAGCGTTCTGATTGCCCAGCATTTGGTCCATCACATCTACGCCAGATTTATTAGCATTGTTGTCCAGAATGCTGTAGGGTTTCCGCTTTGCACTGGTCTCGTCGACAGCGCAAGTATAATGTTGAGTAGACATAAGAAGAACAGCTTTGTTTCGTTTTGGCACATATGAAGATAGTGCTATATCGCCATCGTTGAAGCCGAACAATGTGGTGAAGACAGGACGATGGCGATTTTTTTGGAACTCCTGCGGTACGAACCTCTTATTTGCGCAAACTGTTCCAACGTAGCCCGTTTTCCTCCTCATCAAAACACGTGCCAAATCCAACGTTGTGAAGAAATTGTCTGCATAAACTGTGCGGCCAGTACCCATATATCTCTCCATAAGCGTAAGTACAACATTTTGGCCCTGATTTACTTCACGATCCTGGTTTGGAAATTTACCAAAATAGATCATACCTTTGACGGGATAGTATGATTTGGAGTCGCACAACCACCATGCCTTTATTCCATACTTGGCAGGCTTAGGCCGCGTTCATAGTGGAAGCTGAAGCTGAAACTTTTTACAGCTGCTGAAAACGCTTTGTGTACAATCATATGGAAAAAGCGCGAAGTGTTCATAGTGCCAGCTTAAATTCAAGGTTACGCCACTTTTGAGGCTTTTTGATACTTTTTTCTTCTATCTCACTTGGGCACACGGTGTTGATATTTTGTTTCATGTCGTACTTATGCTTTGGATTTCAGCTTATTTTAACATACTTTTTGGCACTTTTTCTTCCATCTCGTTTGTGTACACAGTTTTGATTTTTTGTTTCATTTCGTACATACGCTTTGTGATGTAGGTTATTTTCATACTTTTTAACGCTTTTCTTGGCTGTTTTTTTTATTTCTTGTTTATGTTTTGCCGCACTGATTTTGTTTTTGTACTTTTCGGCAGCAATGCTCAGCGCTTTAGTTTTTTTTTTGTTATTTTATTTTCGCATTATCGGTTGATACGTGTTGTTGTTTTTGTATATTTAACAATGTCAACATGATCGCAGGCGCTGCCAGCAATGCATGTCGTTGTTTGTATGTTCTTTTGTTGTTAGTAAATTCAGCATTCAATGCGTGTTGTTGTTTAGATTCGTTTTGTTGTTGGTAATTTTTTGTGGGCATCGCTAATTTTCGACGCTTTTTCTTCTTCAGATGCTTACTTCATTCTTGTATCATTTCTTGCTATGTGTGTGAGTTGCACGTTTTCAATTTCCTTTGAATGCATGTTTTGTTGTTATGATCTTATGTTATTTATCTTTATTTTGTGCGTATAATATAGACAAAATATTTTATTTGTTGCTTTGTGGAGGATAGGTTTCCAACTTTTTTCTACACTTGTTGCTTTTGAGCTATTTCGCCGTTATCTTCGTTGTTATTTATCTATTCTTTGAATATTTTTGTGAAGAACTTCAAAATATGCATTAACTTTCCAAACTACAACAAATAATTAAAACAAAACATAAACCAAGCGCATGCAAAAAGCGCGCACTATGAACAGCAACAGCAAGAAAAAGTATCTAAAACGCGAAAAAAAGCTCGCACTATGAACAGCAACAGCAAGAAAAAGTATCTAAAAGCGCGAAAAAAAGCGCGCACTATGAACAGCAACAGCAAGAAAAAGCGTCATGATATCGCTTGAAAAAGCTTAGCCAGCTTCAGCTTCCACTATGAACGCGGCCTTAGAAGGAATGTGCTGTGTGAAGCGGGTACGGCCTCTGTAGGGGAATAACTGCTCATCAACTGTCAATGACTCATGCGGAGTGTAAGCTGCTGCTAAGTTTGACTGCAACATTTCCCAAATATCATCAATGAAACAATAAAAAAATTATAATAAAGCGAAGAACAAATGCATTTATAAGTGTTTTATTGCATTTTCAGTACAAGCTCCCTAGGACCTGTTCACGCATCCGCGCATGTATTTGATTTAAATGGGTGTAGCACCTAAACCATTGGTCGGATTGCCTTGATTTTTTTTTTAAACGATTCTCCACAAAATTCTCTTGGAATACATGGTAAACTTTGTCCTGGCCGAAATAGGAGTAAATTGCGTTTGAAAACGCAATAGGTCCCTAGGGACCTATTCACGCATCGAAGGGTTAAGGTAATACTAATTTTGATTTTGAAGTTTACTAATGAAATTTTATTTATTAGGCATTTATTTCTGTTTAGTCGCGGGAGTACATTAGACAGACCCAAAAAACCAACTGCCTTTGTTTTTGTGGGCAAGGAAATAAAAATGTTCGGTTATGTATCGAAAACAAGCGCTTAAAATTTGGTACGAAAATATTGATTTTCAGAAGTAACTAAAATTCAGTTAACTATAAAGCTAATAATCATACATGACATGAATAAAAATTAGATTTTTTTAGGTCTAACGTTATGTTTTTGGAGCCACTGAAGATGGTGATATAACTATTGTTATGGTCCTCTTTCAAGAGTTAGAGATATATTTGAGAAAAAAGATGGTCAAATATATGACCATATATAATTATGGCTTCATAAGTCTTGTAGAAAATTTTTATATACTTTTTAAGTATCCATTTTTGTAGCCAACAGTTTAACGAAACCTGAGTGGTCGCACACAATCCTCGATTTAGGAATCGATATAGGGATCATTCACTGAAATTTGGGCACAAATGATAGCCATTCGGCTCCAACTATTGCACAAGCTGCATCCTAAAAGCCTTCAAATCAAGATGCTTGTGAGAATTTTCCATAAAGTGGGCAAAATTTTAAAATTCTCATTTGAATATTTTTTAATACTCTACCGAACGGGTGTAAAATTTTTCCAGAACGCACTTTTTTTATGCATCTCAATGCCTCTGCCAAATGCTCTAAATTTTGAAAAAATAAACATATTTATAGTTGTAATTTAATACAACATTTTGACAATGCAATCGAAATGAGGAGTTTTCATTCAAATCCAGATAAGTCACAGGAAAAAAAAAATTTACTTAGAAATGAGATTGTAAAGCTAATGTTACAATATATCGATCCATAAAATCCTCTTTGATTTGATTTGTTAAAAATCCTAGAGAAAAATTCATTAAAAACTTTCAATCAAAAGCAGACAAGTCCACTGTAAATTTTCAATCAAAACCAGATAAGTCCAAGCAAGTTTTCATATGTGTAGTTTTCATTCAAATTTTAAAAACTTTTTTCTGTCAAAACGTTGGTATAAGCGTTTTGACGCTTAAAAAAAGGAACTTCAGGAGAATCAAAATTGCTTCGGCGGTTTTCCTCCGATTTAAAAAAAGGTTTCGTTTTGTTTTTCGATTTCCTAACAATTCGATCTGTGTTACTAATCTGCTTTGAATCTGATTTTGATAATAGGTAAATTAATACTTTAAAATTATTCCAAGAAAAGTATTAAAACTTTATAAGAAAATGTTCTTGTAAACCGTTCGGTACCATGCTGGTACATTCTTCACCAACATCGAATACAAAACTCTCCAAAATTGCCCAGAACCGTTATGCTTATTCGTTTCGTACACAAATTTTAAACATCTCAACCGGCAATGCCTGCAGACAGATCCTTAAAGATGAATGTTTCGATTGCTTTTTCATGCAAATGACGTTTATTATTGCTGTGAGTGAGCCGTTACGGCACTGCAAGCTTTTCAACCATTTCATGCATAACCTTGGACATTGTTGTTGGCTGTTTGTCTTGTTGTTTTTGGTGTTCAAGCTGCTAACATTGTGGTAGTTATGCTTGCTGGTGTTGTTTTTGCTGTTGTTGTTGCTGCTGTTTAGGAAATGCGAAAATGATTTTCTGTGTCATTGTAAAAAGCAGTTGAACTAAAATTACCAGCAATGATTGCTGCTGACGATGCTGTTGTTTTTGATGTTGTTGTTGTTGTTGTTGTGGTTTTCTACTTGTTGTTTGGCTCTTGTTGTTGCTGTTGTGTTTGTGAATTATGACATCGTCGGCCAGTTTTTGTCAGCTTGACTACGTCTGCATGTTCTGATCGTTTTTGTGCACCATCTTTTTTTTTATACTATCATGTTTGTTGCATCTGTTGACGAAGTTTTGTGCAAAACTCAAAACATCCGACAACAGTGCACAAGACAAAAAAATATACAACAAATGCAAAATCAAATGCGAAGCTTGAATAAAATTAATGAGTTGGGCTATAGCGGCCGGTCAAAGAAATGAGTTGTTGAGGTTTATATTTCCATCATTTTCTGCCAACGCCAACTTATTGACTTATTTAAAATAAACAAATATTCTGCGCTCGTCTCTTGGTGTACGTGTTTGAAGCTGATGATGCTGATGATGCTGATGATGATGATGATGATATTGGCGATGTTGATGCTGTCAAATAGCTCTGTTTATTTCGATAAAAAACTTTTAATTAAATAAGTCAACAATTTTTAATTAAAAATGCATATTTTTATCGCACTCTGGTCGATCAGTCAAACATCTTGTTTGCAGCGCGTGTTTCTAGAGATGATGCACAGTTTTGTGATGCAAATTGATTTAAGTGCAATTTTTTTTTTGCAATTTAATTTATTAAGTGTCGGAAATCAGTAGCAAATAAACAAACTATTAAACACACATGTGAGCAGAATAATGGATGTGCTCTCTTCTATATCCATCTATAGTATTATATAAAATTTAAGTGCAAATTAAATGGCTGAAGAATAATCCGAAACTACTGTTCCGATTTATATGAACAAAATTTTTAAATATAATATTTGTCTTGCAGAATAATACAGTTAAATATGTAGTTCTGTAGACGACATCCAACCAGATTTTTATAATAGATTATTAAAAGAAAATTTTATGAATTTTATGTATGTATTTAAATATAACTTGGATACTGCAAAGTCGATTTTTATAACCAATCCTATAAAATAATGCCTGATTTTCTACATGTTTGTTAAGCAAATTTTTACTTTTGAATGTGTAGTCTTTGCGGTATCAAAAGAAATATCTAAAACAAAAAAAAAAAAAAAAAAAAATTGGTTTTTCAGTCAAAAATTCAATAAAAATCGAAAACTCTACAAAATAGTCTTGTTAATAAAATCGAAGAAGTTTTATGATGTGCTTAAATAAATTGGAATATATTTGAAAAAAGTGAAAAAAACTTGATTTTTTTTTTAAAAACATATCCATCAAACATTTATTTTCAATTTTCATATGTAGAGACCCCAAATCTATAAGTAAAATATAGTAGGATGCTGTGTACAAAAATAGTGGCTCTAAGTGTTGACAGCCATCATAATTTACTTCACTACTTTCACAATAAAACGTTTCTTTGGAAGCATTGTTTAATTTCTTCTTTTTGTTTAATCAAATTTTTCAATTAACGACATGTAGAGACTTATTTTATCCACTTTTCCTTGAACTTTGTTTCATGGCTCATGGTTCTGGCTTTCTATAAACGAAATACTTTTTAAAAATATTTATTGTAATTTTTAAAATATTTCTTTACTTCTTATATTTTATAAATGCTTCAGCAAATTTCTTCGATTTTAAATTAAAATTTGCAGCAACTCAAAAATTAAAATAAACCTACATTTGTTACAATCGTTTTTTCGTTGCAAAGGATGATGCACAATAATATTAATAATATAAGAGTGCTTGTGAGAACGTTAGGAAAGATAACAGTGGTGTTTTAAAAACTTATATAATTTTAAATATTTGGAAGTCTAAAAATAATTATTTTCGCAAAATTTGCCACTTTTAGTCAAAAATTATATTTTATTCCTCAGTCTACAGACTGAGTCAAAAATTACCTCAGTTAGAGAAATTTAACTCAATCTGGCAACAGTGCTCTTAGCTTATCTTTTTGTGCCCAACTGTCACCTTCATCTGCTAGCTTCGGTGTATTGTCTTTAGGGGAAGGACTGAAGAACTTAAGCTTTTATAATGCTGCACTCAGGGAAAAAATGCTGTTTTATCAAACAAATCATGGGTTGAAATAACAGATTTCACTGTTAAATACCATCCAACAAATGAAACTTTCAAATCAACAGTCGGTTGACTGTTGGTCTATGGAACACGAAACCCGTATAAAACTTATTTATTGAAATTTGATCACTAATTTGAAAGTTCATGTATGGCCGAGTGTGCTAACGTGTGCGTCTAGTAATCGAGTGTCCACGGTTCAAATCCGGCAAGGCCAATAAAATTTTTTTTTTTATTTAAAATATTTTTTTTAAATAAAAAATTAAATTTGCAAATTTTTTTTGAAGGCATTTTAATTTGAAGGTTATTTTTGACCAATTTATTAATGAAACAGAATTATTATTATTTCAATTATTAAATTACAATTTTTGATACTTACACAGCTAGGGTTCGAACCCACGTCTCCCGCATGACAGTCTAGTGCACATCCACTGAGCTACTGGCAACGATAATATAAATATAGCAAAACACATATAAAAACTATTGCTAAGAAAAAATTGACAATTCAATATAAGCACAAAAATATTTGAACAGATGATTTTGACAACACAAAAATACTTTGAAACGTTCATTCAACACAGAAAATTGTTTACTTAAACGCAAATCATTCAATTGAACAGTGTTTTGAAATAACAGCGGCCGACTGTTAATACTACAGTTGATATTTTTCTGAGTGTGTGACTTCAGCTTCTATTCGGTACGTCAAAAGAAGGTAGAAGATAGATATTCACTAGACCTTTACAATGAGCTCTCATTCGTCAAAATCGGATAATATTTGATCAATTTTGAGAGATTTTCGTTAAAAATATTGGGAAAAAACTATGATTTTTGCATTTTTTTGCACTACGGAAGTCAATCAAAATTATTTTTTTACTGAATCACTTGGCTTCACTAGATACTCTATTCCCGTTAACAGTTTGGGTTAGTTTGTTCGTGTTTAAAAAATTACGATAAAAAATTAAAAAAAAACCGATTTCAGAGGAAAATTCATCGACATTTCCGGTGGCTAGAGACTCATCCGATTTCCCTCAAATTCAGGATATCTTAGTTTTTCATCCCAAAGATTCAGAAACTGAGTGTGCTTTTTGACTTTCAAAAATGAGCCAGCCTAATGGACACCCTTCGAAAATTTTGACACCCTTTTTTTGTCTTGTCATAAAAAATACACGTGGCAAATTTTATCTCTGTAGGTTGAGCAGAAGCTTATTTATTGCGTTTTCAATTTTTGGGTTGTGTGGGAGGTAGGCGTGTCCGTGGGCGAATGATGTCCATTTTTTTAAAAAATTCTTTGTTTTGTCATACAAAATATACTTCGCAAATTTTATCTCTATAGGTCACACAGGGGCTTATTTATTTTGTTTTCAAGTTTTGGGTTGTGTGGGAGGTGGACGTGTCCGTGATCGGATGACACCCATTTTTCGAAGACAAAGTTTTATTAATACAGAACACATACACACCAAGTTTTATTGTTGTAGGTTAATTATAAGCTTATTAATTGCGTTTTCAAATTTTGGGTTGTATGGGAGGTAGGCGTGTCCGTGGGCGGATTCCAAAAATATTCAATAGTGCAGATCCTAGAGTTCATGTGACCATTGTACCAAGTTTCATTTAATTATCTCAACTCCTTCTTCTTATCCTGTGTATACGGACAACACACAGACGGACGGACGAACGTACGGACGGACGGTCATGGATAGCTCGACTCATGAGGTGACGCTGATCAAGAATATATATATTTTTCTATACCGGACTCGCTTCGTTCTATGCGTTACAAACGTTTGCACAAAGTTAATATACCCTGACCTTTCAGGTTTAGGGTATTATGATAACCATATTTGCTTATTGGATGACTTGGGAGAGTCACCATCCATCCATAACCATCTATAACAATCCTGCGTGACTTGGGAGAATATCGAACATATCGGGCTCGTGTAAAAATAATGGGCAAATACTAGGTACATCAGCTTGTTAAGCAACATAGACTTATATCAAAATAATTTCAAAAATTACACTACTCAACAAGGTTTTCCACAACGAATTGCGATACCATTTTCAATAGTAGAATTTTCCATAGAATCCGAATATCGTAATGATTTTTTTCGATTAGCCCCCATTTTTTATGTAAATGGCAAAATTAAAAAAATCCACTATTGGGAACACATGCTTCACATAAATGCTTGAAAAAATTACATATTCAATCAATGAATGTTGTTCATTTTTATATAGCTTCTGCTGGTATTCGTTAAACTTCTGTTTATTCTTTTATATTTTATGTTTTATCTTCGGTTAAAATTTGGTGCAGGTGTTTAGGAGTTATTAAAACGCACTACTTAAAGCGCCCTCTTGCAGAAGTCATTGGAATGTTTTATAGCCTATATTTTATATTGGGCATAGTTGAACCTTCATACCAAATTTCATTGAAATCGGTTCAGGCGTTTAAGAGTTATAATAGAGTGCCACGCCCACATGCTCCCACCCACTATGATATTTCTTTCAAACTGGGTGACCATTTTCCTCAGAAACCAGACGTCAGATCGAGACGTTGAAGATGTAATTTTTTTTGTAATCATGTCCGGCAGGTACAGTTTTACGGAAATTTGACCCCAAAAAAGGGATATTAAAAAAATTTAAAAATTTTTATATAGTAGATTAAAAAAAAAAAAAAAAAATGGTTTTTGCATTGATATTAAAAAAGTTTGTGAATTATGACTTTTCTTTGGACATGTATATACTCGAAATTTTTGTTATAAAATTCTCTATCACATAAGGGGGCTAACTTTTTCTCTCTCATATAATTATTTCGAGATATAGGGCTTCAAACACAAAATATTTTTATAAAAAAACGAAAAAAGTGATTTTATTTTACCTGTTTGCAATCATAACAGCCATATCAAGAATGCTATTGGCACATGTTATACCTTAACAGATGTTATACCATCAGACTCTCTTCTACTACATGCAATAAAATCAAAATTCATTGATTGAACACGTAAGTTTTTACAAGCCTTTATGTGAAGTATGTGTTCCCAATAGTGGATTTTTTTAATTTTGCCATTTACATAAAAAATGGGGGCTACTCGAAAAAAATCATTACGATATTCGGATTCTATGGAAAATTCTACTATTGAAAATGGTATCGCAATTCGTTGTGGTGAAACTTTTCGTAAATTTGTGGAGTAGTGTTATTGAACATGACGATAGACAGATCTTATATATTAATACGTGAACATTAAAATTTGTCGTACGCTTTTTTGGTATTAATTAAAACTCAAAATAAATGAAACTTATATCATTCGAAAGGCTATGTTGCCCAGATGTGCAGAATGTATATATAAATGATATATCTGATAGAGGGGGATCCCAACCTTCTAAGAGAGAAATTAAATTTTTGAGAAAAAATCCGCTTTTTAATTGATATGAAATTTGATTGGAGTAGAGTTTTTGAGTTGGTCGAATTTGAATTTTTTTAAAAGTAACAATTTCTTAAAAAACTTTAGTGTTATCCATTCGTCAGTTGTAAAATTTGTAAAAAAATGTGTTTTTAATTCAAAAATTTGACTTTCCATGTCAATATCTTGGTTAAGTTTTAACGGTTTTTCAATTTTTCAAATTTTTTTCTGAAAGTTTGTTATATTTTCTTTCAAATGTGATACAACTTACAGCAAAGTTCTACCCAAAAGTATTTTTAGTGAATTTTGTTAATATTGTCGTTAGTTATTTAGCGTGTGTTTCAACCAAATGCCAAGAGAGAGAAAAAAACTGTCTCAAATTGAATGTTCTAACTTCAGAAGCCAATAACTAAGCCATCTGTGAAAAGAATTTATTTCTTTTTTGTATTTAAGTCTTATCAGTTAAATTAAAAAAACTTTTGAAAATAATACCATTTTTGATTTGTTTTTATTGAAATTATTCTTTTTAAAAAGAGACCTTCAAATTTGATTTATTCTTAAAATATGGAGTAAAAATGATTTTTGTTGTAAAAAAACAAAAACTCAAAATTGCATTTTTGATTTTCTTTCAAAGTTTATACCGAATTTTAGGTGAATTTATTTTGTCTTGACACTAAATTCATAAACTGTCCGTGCCCTCAAAAAATCAAGGCTACCCCCTATGATTTCTTTGACAAAATTAAATTTTTTAAAATGTTGTTTTTCTGTTTTTAAACAAAATAAAAATATAAAAACATATTTTTTTTGAAGAAAATAGCTTTATATCTCTAATTAATTAAGAGTTATAGCCTCGAACTTATTTGAATCATCTCGCATATAATTATAAATAGGCAATCAATAAATTGGTCGAATTTCGACCCCAGGCGATACTAGTTTGTATAAATATTTAATAAAACAAATATATTTTATTTATATATATTATCTACAAAGAATTAAGAAGCAAAAGATACACAATGCGAGTACGTTATTATTTATCATAGTTGATTTATGTCAAATGGACTATTAAATCTCTTGAGCTTTTCTTTTAAAAACCGATTTCGTTGTTCTGTAATATTTGTCCTATTTTATGTAAAATAAAAATATTATATGTTTTTGTTTGCAAAAATGTTACTTATTTTTTTCTTGTTTTTTTCCTTAACTTATTTTGTTACAAAGTATTTCATCTGAATTGGTATTCAAGTAACTGAAGCTTTGTTGCAAAATTATGTTTTGGCCTAAATAAAGCCGATTTATTGCGAAATATTATTTCAATTTCCAAGTATTTTTCACACCTTCGACAATTAAGTGGCTTGAGAAGTAGAAGAATTTTGCTATGAGAACAACATCATCATAATAGCAACTTATATAAAAAAAATTCAATTTCTGGACGCCTACGTGTTTGATTTATTCGTTTTTTATTTTTTTTTTTTTTCTATTCTACATCTTGTTCTTGCAGCTTCTAGCCAAGTGAATTGAATTATATATATTTTTATTATGAATCTTTATTTATTTAGGTTATGTTGTAGTCTTTTGATGGGGAAAATGGAAAAATTCTTCTGCATTATTTACTTTCAATTAAAAAAGTCTTAGTTTGTGTAGCTATTGGTGTGTTTTTAAGGATTCGCAGTGAAGATTGTATAAAGTTAATATATTTTTTTTGTGTCTTATGACAGAAAGTTGCAAATGCTAAAAAACAGGTCAATGTCCTTTCAATGATTGTGTGCTTAGAAGTACTGTGTTTGTGTGTAAGTGGGTATTAGTGCACTCCTTAGTGCGTATGTGTGTTAATAAAATGTTTTATTATATTGTTAAATTCTTTTCAGCGCTTCAATTAATGGCCTAAATTTATTTTATTGCTAAAAAACAGTCAAGACAACGGCAACAGGAACAGCAATTAAGGCCGATTAGCCGAAATGATTGTTAGTCGTGCTTAATATATATCTTAAAAAAGCAAAAAATAGACAATAGAAAAAACAACTGCGGATACGCATAGCGTCAGTACTGCGTCAATTATACTAATAGTTACGATTAGCATCACGGCATAGTCTACTGCTTATCCACATCCCACTAACGCCCACTTACATGATGGCGCCACGCATACTTAAACACAACGTTATTAAATCAAGTACGCAAACATCAAGGCAGGATACAGGTAGCCGGTTCAATACCCAACCACTTAATAACAACAGCTCACTTACAGATTGAGCAGGGAGAGAGAAAAAAAAATAAATCCCCAAAATAAGTGTTGGTCGGTCTACAGTTTTGTTGGTCGGCCGTTCTGCCGGTCATTTGAGGTAGGCAATATCGTAGACGTTATGGCTCTTATGGCTGGTTACATTCTCATGGCTGTTTGAACTTTATGCATGACCCTTACTCGCTGTTCTTCGGTACACTAAAAATAAGTTTGTTAGACAAAAAAGTCCTTGAAAACTGAGGAATCCAAAAATCTGTCAGTTATCTTAACTCTAACATAAAAAGCTAAAACATTTTCGCAGAAATCGGATTGTTTTATGTGACTTGCTTGTATTTTTTTGTTATTTTTCTATTGTTGTTTTTGTTGTGACATTGTGTATAACAGAGCTCTGTAATAACATGTGAAGGATATAAAATTCTCATCAAAATTCTTCCCAATATTTTCAGTGATTGTGCGTTGTTTTTTTTTTCTGCTACCACAAAATTCAATTTTGTTAGCCTAGGAAGTCTTATTTTGTCATTGCTTGTTGTTGTTTTTCTTGTTGTTTTTTTTTATTGCTGTTGTTTTCTGTCATCATGCAGATGGTAATGGATCGGCAAAGTCATCCTGGTTGGATGAATTTCAATTAAGAGGACATTGAACCTGTGGGAATTTCGGCTGAGTATGGGTTAACGGAAGTATTCCGAACGAAAAATATGTCGGAAGCTTGCTGCCAAAAATTTAAGTGATGCCAGCAGATACATAGATAGAAAATCTCTTGATTGCCTAAACGGCATCGTTTAGTGGTGTTCATAATAAATCATTTTAATTAAAAACAACACTATTTGTTTGTATCTTTCAGGTGAGTTTGGAACATGTTTTACGACCGACCAACAGAGTCGGAGCACCTAAAGGTGGCTCACATTAAAAATCTTGTCTAGTTCAATGAACTTTGTAGCGAAATATATGCAAACAAATGTTTTAAAGACAAATATTGACGGCAAAGTTTTTTTTAAGCGTTATAATTTTTTGCGTAGAATAAATTTTGACCTAACGAACCATGGCAAGAAAATAAATGCGAATAACTTTGTTGACATTTATAAATGTTTCTAAGTTCATTATACATTTATTGACAAGTGGCGTCAGTATTTGTGCTTTGTAGCATGTATTTTGTTTTGTTTTTTTTTTTGCACCGAAGGAGTTGTTTTTCTTAGTTATTGAGTTGACTAGAGTCCCAAATTGATTGCTGTTTTGGGAATAAAACTGTGATATATGACAGGTATAATTTTTGTCCCAAACGTGCTTATCGTTAATGATTGCTGAATGTCAATAACTTAACGCCATTCTTAACCCATTTTAGTCCGCTGGTAGATTTCCCGACCACTGACTTTAAAACTAATTTCTGAAAAAAATATTAAAAATATTTTCAAATTCTTTCTGCAAAGACTTAATTTGGTTAAATGGAAATTCAGAAAATAAATATAAATTCCCAAATTTTAAATTTTGCATGAACATGTAATATTTTTTAATATTTTTCCATAAATTAATTTTAACGTTAGTGGTCGAAAAATCGACCAGCTGACTAAAATGGGTTAAAGACAATAAATTTTATAATCATCGCTAAGACAATAAAAGTTGAGAATAAACTAAATGATTTGATTATTGCAAGATGTAAACAAATTAATGAGGCAAATTTAATGCGATCAACATTTAATGTAAAATACGAATTTTAATTAAGATTGCCAAAAAGCTGTTTCAAATTCTACTCTCCACATTTATTTTGAAAAATAACAATAAAGAGATTTATGATGATACTATTCCGTTTTAACCTTTGAACTAAGAATTTATGATTTTACACATATGCCTCTTGGTTTCATAGAGAGAAAGACTGGGAAATTAAGTGAAAACATCCGCAGGATGATATAAGTGAGATAAAAAGCGGTGTTATTTTGAGTCACAGACCTTCAATTCAATCAACTTACGTTGCTTAGCGATTTTTCTCACAAACTTCTTTAACCTGCAAAGGTGTTTGAAAATCAAATTATTTGTTTCAAGCTTCAGCTAAAAAAATTATAGGATAAAAAAATTGGATTTTTTAAAATTGTTGGATTTTATCCAAAAAATTGGATATTATTGCCTTACTAACAATTTGTTCATATAAAAAGCACTGTAATAGCGAAAAAGGTTCTGGCCCAGGCTAACATGTTCAGCTTATACATAGCAATATCAACTATAACAGTTTGAGCGATATAGAGCACGGAGCAGGACGCTTGTCTTTATACCCTAAACCTGAAAGGTCAGGATATATTAACTTTGTGCAAACGTTTGTAACGCATAGAACGAAGCGAGTCCGGTATAGAAAAGTAAATATTTTCTTGATCAGAGTCAGAGTCAATTCGTGAGTCGAGCTATTTATGTCCGTTCGTCCGTCCGTCTGTCCGTCCGTCTGTGTGTTGTCCGTAAACACAGGATAAGAAGAAGGAGTTGAGATAATTAAATGAAACTCAGACATATAGTCGCATAGACTGAAGGATCTGCACTATTGAATATTTTTGGAATCCGCCCACGAACACGCCTACCTGCCATATAATGCAAAAATTGAAAACTGTATAACTCAGCTCATTATTAGCCTACAACAATAAAATTTAGTATGTATGTGTTTTGTATCAACAAAAAGATTTCTTCGGAAAATGGGTGTTATCTGCTCATGGACACGCCCACCTCCCATACCACCCAAAAAATTTAAAACACAATAAATAAGCCTATGATTAACTTACAGAGATAAAATTTGGCACATATGTTTATATAACAAAACAAAGAGCGTTTTGAAAAATGAACATCATCCGCCCACGGAAACGCCTATCTCCCATACAACGCAAAAATTGAAAACTGGATAAATAAGCTCGTAATTACCCTACAACAATTAAATTTGGTGTGTATATGTTTTTTATCAACACAAAGATGTTTTCGAAAAATGGGTATCATTCGCTAATGGACTCGCCCACCTCTCATACCACCCAAAAATTTAAAACACAATAAATAAGCCTATGATTAACTTACAGAGATAAAATTTGGCACATACATTTTTATAACAAAACAAAGACGGTTTTGAAAAATGAACATCATCCGCCCACGAAACACGCCTACCTCCTATACAACCCAAAAAGTTTAAAACTCAATAAATAAGGTTATGTTTGTCATAGAGAAATTAAATTTGGTATGTATGTATTTTATAAAACTAAAGTGTGTTCAAAAATTGGAACACGCCCACTTGCCATAGTGAAAGCACAATAAATGCATTAACTGTGAGCTACAGGAATAACAACATTTAAATGCATATCAAATATGGGCTTCATCCGCCCACGGACACGACCATTTTGCATAATATTATTTTTTTTTGGAATAGTAGGTTTAGGGCATTTCATAGTCGGCCTAGACCGACTTTAGACTTTCTTTACTGTTTACTGTTTATATATGATGTTTTTATATATTAAGATCATGTTTTTAGTAAAATAAAAATAAAATTTTTAAATTTTGTTAAGATTTTCATAACTAAAAAACATGTCTTTAAATACCTTTACAAGGAACTGTGCAACAAAATATAATCGATGTTAGTTGAATCAGCTAGCATTTATACTCTAGGGTTAATAAAGAGGTGTCAGGCTGGACACATTCACTTCTTATACGATGTGGATATTGAAAAGTTCTCAAAAAAAATCGTCTTTACAAAACTTTTACTCAGATTTTTGCATAAAGTAAAAGCCAATGTTTTTTTTTGTTTTTTTTTTAGGAAATGTCACGAAAACAGAATATGCTAGTAGTACAAGTAAAAATATATTAAAGCTTAAGTGAAAATCAAAAAATTTTTCGTTCATGCATATCGCAGGCTTTTAAAAAAATAATGCAAAACTGCCATATTTTCATGGGAGAACAATCAAAAAGTACTCTGATATCAGTTTTTGATACTTTGAAATTAAAACATGTCAGTGAAAAAAATTAACCTTTACAGTACCGGGATTTGAAGAGTTTGTATCACCATATCAAAATGCCTAAAAAATCGCGTCGATGCCGATGTAAAAAAATTAGAAATCCTTAAAATTTATTGAAAATTGGTTCTTATAGGTTTTGGGGTCGTAGAAAACGATGGTGAAATTAGTTTTTGTGTAAAACCTGTTATTTTTAGGCTATAGTGTTTCTCCTTTGGCATTACCAGAGCCAACGACGGGAACGTAGAGAGACGGAGTGGCTCCACTTTCTTTTTTGTTTTTATTTTTTCTTTTACAGTTTTTTTACTATTCTTATTTTATGTACATTTTGAACTTTTTGATGCATATATTTGCTTTAGTCGTATCACATACTCTAAGTTGAGGTACATGTATTCAAGTAACTACCAGTTTATATGATTATATATACTAGTATCGCCTGGGGTCGAAATTCGACCAATTTTTTGATTGCCTATTTATAATTATATGTGAGATGATTAAAATAAGTTCGAGGCTATAACTCTTAATTGATTGGAGATATAAAGCTATTTTCTTAAAAAAAATTATTTTTTATTTTATTATTTTGTTCGAAGCAGAAAAACAACATTTTAAAAAAATTTAATTTTGTCAAAGAAATCATAGGGGGTAGCCTTGATTTTTTGATGGCACGGACAGTTTATTAATTTAATGTCAAGACAAAATAAATTCACCTAAAATTCGGTATAAGCTTTGAAAGAAAATCAAAAATGCAATTTTGAGTTTTTGTTTTTTTACAACAAAAATCATTTTTACCCTATTTTTTAAGAATAAATCAAATTTTATGGTCTTTTTTTAAAAGGAATAATTTCAAAATAAACAAACAAAAAACGGTATTATTTTTAAAAGTTTTTTTAAGTTAACTGATAAAACTTAAATACAAAAAAGAAATAAATAAAATTCATTCACAGATGGCGGAGTTATTGGCTTCAGAAATTAGAACATTAAGTTTGAGACAGTTTTTTTCTCTCTCTTGGCATTTGGTTGAAACACACGCTAAATAACTAACGACAATATTAAGAAAATTCACTAAAAATACTTGTGGTTAGAACTTTGCTGTCATTTTTATTACATTTGAAAGAAATTTTAACAAACTTTTAGAAAAAATTAGAAAAATTTAAAAACCGTTCAAATCCAACCAAGATATTCACATGGAAAGTCAAAATTTTGAATTCAAAATACATTTTTTTACAAATTTTACAATTGACGAATGGATAAAACTAAATTTTTTTTAAGAAATTGTTACTTAAAAAACATGTAGGTCCAGTTCTCGTTCAATTGTGTGCAAACATTTAATAACACACATATCACAATTGATCATAAGAAGCTCGGTCAAAGTTTTTTCAAGGGCTAAATTGGCCAATTTGTTTTGTTTTTGTTTTTTTTTTCTTTATGACGTCACTTTGTATAAGATGTAGGCTTGGTTTTCATCGGAGTTAATTTAAGTTCGAAGCTTCGTTTCAAAACTTCGAAGAGGAAAAAACTTCGGATTTACGAAGCTTCGAAGCTTGACTATTCGTTTAACATCAAAAAATTCTAAGTTTTTTCTCAAAATATTTCAAAATTTTTTGTGCCTGTGTGATACACTTCGATATAAGAAAAAAAACATGAAATCCTGGGTGTGGAGCATTTATACTAAAAGTTCTGATGCTCAATCAACGATTTGCAATCTATGCGAGCGAGTATTGTAGTCGCATTGGTCCACGAGTTCACTTCGTGAGCATCTAAAGATACATTCATTTTTCCAGAAGAACAATTAGTCGAGTCCGTAGCGAGAAAATTGTACAATCAAGTACAATCAAGTACAAAGGATGGATGTTGTCGAACTTGGTTTTACATGCCCTTGAGTGAGACAATCGTATAGCGTCTGCGCGTGCTCGAGGATGCACGGTTGCCAACGCCAATTCTCACAAAAATTACCTTTTTCCCACAATAACAAATATTAATTACCACAAAAATTCCCATGGTAAAAATTGAACAAAAAAATCCCACCTCAATTAAAAAATACCATTTAAAATCCCACAAGCATTTAAAAATACCACAAAAATAGCACGCATTTCAAAAATACCACAAAAAATCCCATATGCATTGAAAATTACCACATTTATTACCACTGACAGTAAACATTTTCGAAATTATTGGATTTAAATACTTTCTTTGTGTTTTATAATAAGAAATATTTATTAATATTAAATTAAGTTTCATTAACATTTAAATTGCTTTAGATTTAGATATAAATATTATCATGGTTTTTTTTTTTTAAATCAAACATTTCATTTGTAAACAAATCATAATTTTTATTACAATCAACCTTTTAAAATTTTTCGTGGGAACAGAAATGCATCATCAATTTCTTTTCTTGCACCCAAAATTTCTGACCAGAAATCAGAGTACGACGAAGTCAGGTTTTTGTCAAGTTGTTTGATTTTTTTAACTTTGAATAGAAACCAAAGTCGAAGAGCCAGCGACAGCAAGAATCACGTTATAAAACAAATTCAAAAATTTGGTGTTTTTTTTAAGAATATTGCATTGAAATTTCAATGAAAAAAAAAACAGCAATTGCCATAGAAATTAAGCTAACACATTTATTACGTTTTAGAGTTTGGCACCTCAAATAAATAAACTTTCATTGTCTTTGCCGTCTTCATCGCTGATATCACAGTCTGACACCTGTGGAGGAACTTGTGACGTACTCTGCACCATGATAGAATAATAAGTGAGGCTCATATTAATATGGCTGCTCAAATGTCCATTTTTACACAAACAATGCTGTGAGTGCATCAAACGTCAAACAAAAAGGCAACAACAACAATTAGAACAACTCAAATTCGAACAGCTGATTTTGACATCTAGCTCACTTCCTCTCCAATATGCGCCTACCTGGTTATTCTATCATGCTCTGCACCATTTTCAGAGTAGTGCCATATAGCGCATCCTGTATACCATGCAGCGCAACCTGCGGTGCTGTATGTGACGTGGTGAGAAAAGTGTCCTGATCCGAAACTCCTGCTACTTCCAGTGATGGCGTTGTCTCTGTTACGTTTTTTAATCTCAAGAGTTCATTTTTCACCAGTTCGTCGACGCTATCGTTAAACCTTGGTCGAAGCTCGCGAAAATGTGGGCAACTTCATATCTTGACGAAATAGACGCACAAACGCACGGAGTTTGCGGAAATTTTCTTTTACTACCAGCCATGTTTCTTTGATGTTTTTTAGAATGTTCACTGCTGCACTTTTCGCGACTAGTCAACGATACATTAAAATTTTCAACGGCAGCTTGATAATTTCACTGTTTTTTTAACATTTGTTTACATTATTTGGGCGTGTTTGCATTTTTGAAAATTTGGATGCGTTCAAAAGGACATATTTTTAAATCAAGGGTAAAAATGCATATGTAAATATTTAATCTAAAAAACGATTGAAAAGGCAACTTTTCACTAAATAATAATTAAAACCACTAAAAATTCCCAAAAAAATACATTTAAAAAAAATACATTAAAAATTCCCAAAAAACGTGAATTTATACCACGTGAATAAAAAAATACCATACTGAATTAAAAAATACCATGGTAATTTTAAATTCCCAAGGCAATTAAAAATTACCACAAATGGGATTTTTCCACTAAAGGTGGCAACCGTGCGAGGATGGAATAAAATGCGAAATAGTTGCAATATTGCAGAAATTCGAATTTATTGCATTGGATACAGACTGCTGGACCTCTCGCGCCACATTGTGAATGCACATTTAATTGACGATCAATGGCAGCCGCAGATATTGACGCTTAGTACGCAGGAAGAAGAAGAAAGCCACACATCCGAAATTTTAACCGATTATCTGCAAGTGATTGTTATTTGTTATATCAAACTGGGTATCATTCGAATACTCGAAGAATTGAATTTTTCGAAGTTTTTCCTATTCGAATAGTAATATTTGAAGCATCGCCTCAAAAACCTCCAAGTTCCGAAGTTTGCTTCGAAGCTTCGTATATTCAAATATTTCGAAGCTTCGAAAAAACCGAACATGAACAGCCCTACTTTAAACGTTTGGAGTCGGTATAAAACATGTAGGTCCAGTTCTCGGTCGGCTCTGCAAACATTTAAAAACACACACAGCACCATTTATAATAAGAAGATCGGTGAAAGTCTTTTCAAGGGCTGAAATGTTATGAGATAGCTGAAGATATAAAAAAAGCATATTGGACATATTGTACATGAATATTTTGAAATGTGAAAGCTGTGTGCAAAGTTGGTGCCTCGCGAGCTACAACGTGTCGTTGATTCGGAGCAATGTTGAAAGATATTCGACCGTTATAATAACAAATTTTTCCATCTATATATGACAATGGATAAGACATGGCTCCATCACTATACTCCAGAGTCCAATTGACAGTCAGCCGAGTGAATTCCACGTGGAAAAGCGAATCCAAGCCGTGGAAAGATGAAACAGTCGGCTGACATGGTCATGGAATCTGTTATCTGGGATACGCATGTTATAATATACATTGGCTACGTTGGAAAAGGCCAGACCATCAACAGTGATTATTACATGACATTGTTGGAGCATTTGAAGCATGAAGCAGCAATCGCACTATAAAAATGGTATGGAAAAAATTGCATGACCGCTATAATCCTTGTATGGCCCTCGAATTTTATCTTCTTAAACTCTGCGCAAAATTTTTTTGTGTCGTATTTCTCCGAATTGGAGATGAAATTATAAATTACTTTTCTACTTCAAAAATCTTTTTATATCTTTAAATAGAAAAATTTTTAATTTTAAATAGGTTTAAATACATGGAGTACGAAGTGAAATTTTTTGTGCTTTGTGGTATAAGTTGCACAGTTTTTGTTGAAAACAAATCCTGATAAAAGTATTAGAGAAATTATTATAAACGAAACACCTAGATTTATTTTTTTTTTCTCTTACGTACGCTTTATTGCTTAAATGAATACCATCGTCAGACAGTTTCCGGTCTTGATATTTTGATGTAACGGCATAAAAGCTTTAATTTATTCAATTTCTTTTCCACTGCTTCTTAACATTCTAATGTAATGTGAGAGGTTTTTTTCTGGGTCACATCAAAATTTGTAGTCGTTTTTGTTGCAATAGCTTTCATCAAGATGCTTAAACACTAAATATTATGTTTGTTTTGTTTTTTTTTTTTTTTTTTTTTGCAGCTATCCAAGCCCATCCATTAACAGCTGTAATGGAATCGGGGAAATCCGTTATCTATCGATTAACAGACACTTAATAAAAAGAAACCCTCAGGCATATCTTGGATTGGAAAGAGCAAAAATAACAATGCCGTGGAGATATGGATTCCATGTTTAACTTATTGAGTCTCATATCTAGCTGCCAATAAGTATTTTATTTTATGTTTTTTCCGTTGACATAGAGCCACTACAAAGTAATGAAGGATATGGAAAGGGGGTGGGGATAAAGTGGTCTATTGGATTTTTTTGTGTCATTTTCCGGTAGTCGATAACGCAAGGCTATGCTTCAGAATGTTGTTGTTGTTGTTGTTTATTTATTTTATTGATGATGAACCAGAAGGGAATTAAGTGACCCTCGTTCTCAGTAACGTGTTACCGTTACTATTTCATTGACTGCAATTTACACAAAAGAAAAGAACACAACCAACAATCAAGCAAACAAACAAACAAACAAACAAACAAACAAACATACATATAATAAAAATAACAACAACAGCTTTAAGAAACACTAGCCTACATAAGTAAAACTTAGAAATACAAGAGGCAGCAAAGAAAAACACAAAAAAAAAAAAACACACACAAACAAAAGAAAAAAAATTTGGTCTAAAAATAAATACAAAATTGGGTCAAAAATACGTTACAACCGTACAGAATTCATTGACGCACAAATTGTAATCAGCTGTGAACGTGAGACTAGCCTATGCTACGTTGATGTCAGCGTTTGCTAGATGCTTGATTGGGCTTGAAAGTCAGAGAGACGTTAAGAAAAAAAAAACAAAAAAAAAACAAAAATGCCGAAGTTACAAAAACTTGCTGAAAACAAAGAAATCAACTTTAACGCTAGCTACGTTTTTCTAATCCTTTAAGAACCTGACTGGTGGCAAAACTCAAACTTCTCCAGGGGATTTCCTCGTATATCCTTTTCACGCACAGCATTTAATGCTAAGTGAAACTTTACTGTCTTAACTTTAACTCGGGAGTTTTGGGAGTTTTTTTTATTTGACAGCGGTTTGTGGTGTCTTGTTTGTGGCCTCAAGCACAAGACGTCTCTCAACGCGAAGTTATAAATGTAAATAAAAAAAAAAAAACAACGAAAGAAAAACATAAAGAATCCTTTTTTTTTTATTAAGAAAAAGAAAAATTACAGCTCTAATGCAGCCAATGAAAAGGATAGCAGTTATTCTAGCAGCCTTTGTGTCCTGTCTTAATGCGGCCACATAATAAATTGATGGATGATTGATTGCGTTTGAGTTTCGGCAACGTCTTTGTTTCGTAACATATAATGTTGCTGCTGTTTCATGTCAGAGCACACAAAAAGTGGCCAAGCACCACCCACTAGCGGGTGTGACGTAGTATAAAAAAAAAAATGCAAATTTTATTGTTAAATTTGTAAAGAAACTGTAGAGTAAACAATGACTCTTCGTTGTTGTTGGTTTTTTTTATTACACTTTTTTGTTATTTATTCCATGAGTTGTTCCGAAAAAGATAGCTTTGCATACTATAAGGCGTTCAAATTCCAGTTGATGGTACTTTTGTTGGAGCTTTAAATTTATGGCATTTTTAATGATATTTTTTTATATTTTTTTGTATTTTTTTTTGCTGACTGCATGTAGTGTCAATGGCGTAATTTTAATGTTTTTATTATTGCACAGAACAAAAATGTTTTATTTTTTTTTTCAACTCACATTAAAATAGCACGATTAGTATCGATGTAGCTAAGGGAATAGGACTTTAGTTGTGGACTTTTTTTTTTCTTAAATGCTACTTTTCTCTGCTGTAACCGTAAAATCTATAGAAAATCCTATACTTTAAGTCGGAAGCCATTAATGCTCAAAGGATGTTTGGAAAACTTTTGATCTATGTTGATAGCAGTATAAAAATGTAAGCCTAATTGAAAGTTATAAAAATTTACAAAAATTACTCACTTAAATAATTTATTTAGATCTTTTTTGCTGTAAAAAGTTTGTTGGGAGGTAATTCAAATAAAATATGTGTGTAGAATTGCAGTTTCACACCGTCAAATAGAATAAATGAAAATGATTAATTTATTTAATCGTTTTTTTCTTTAACAGAGATTCTGACGAATGATAATTCCCATTTCATACATTAACTAGGTTTTATAAGTTTTCAAAGAATTTCATTAAATTTTGTTGTGGTCTTAATAGTACCTCAAAGTTGGTCATAGAGTGTAGAAAAAAATAATAAATAAGGTAACACCCCAACTAACACATGAACTTCGATAAGGCTAGGAAAGTTTAATATTCGACAGCTGAAGCTTGGTCTTCGCTTCTATAAAGCTTGCAACTAGAAGTTTACTTATTAACGAAGATATAGTTGATATAAAAGCTGTTATGAAGTATTTCAGAAGTTAATATCAGGCTCATTCCATACAGACGAGTGTGACGTTTGGACTACTTTATCGTGCTGAAAATGGTATTAACCGGTTAAAATTTTAGCAATTTACTATAGAATATTTTAAAAGATGCCCCAAGGTTTCCAAAGGCTAAAATATAATGCAATTATTTATACTAGTTTAATAGTTACAATCGCTTGAACATCTGGGACGGGTGTGACGAGCACAAGTTTAAAAACTAAAAATTCTGAGTTTAACATTGAAATTCAGCCCATCTGCCACAATGAGACCATTTTGACTTGCATATATTCAAATTTAATATATTTTCTGTTCAATACCAGCGAAAAATATTTTGAAAAAATGGCTATAACCATTATTTTTTAAACTTTTAAATGGGACGGGTGTGACATAAGATTGTCCCGGGTGTGACGAGTGCGAATGATATGGGAATTATGCATAAGAACTTAATGGGTATAATAAACATCACATATTTTTGACACTAAAATCAAAAAATATGTTTTTAATTAATGTATTAATTTAAAAATAAAAAATATTTTTTTTGCAAAAAAGGTTTTTGCATGAATTTTTATCAAATTAATACCTCTACAAATAATTTCGATTTTTTAATATATATTTAAAAAAAAAACTCTCGTGTAGCAACGTACACGTGGCAGAAGTGAAACTTCTTTAACAGTAAGAAATAAGAGAGATTTTAGTGTGAAATAGAGAGAGAAAGTATCTGAAAAGAAATTCAATCAATACGAAATGGAATAATAATCTGTTGATTCAATATTTGCATCCAGGGACCGTACTGGCTATATTTTTAGTCAAAAGTGTCACATATTATATTTTATCTCTTAATTTTTATTTTTTCCGACAAAAATAAAAGTTATTTTGTGCTATATAGTTTTTTTGGGCAAAAATAACAGTTATTTTCTGCTGTGTTTTTTCAGTCAAAAATATCAGGTAATTTATAGTTGTTTAAGTCATTTTTTCGACTCAAAAAATTTTGATACCATTATTTTCTTTTCATAGGTGAGACATTTTACACATGGTGTCAACAGTTCAATCTGTCAAGCGTCCTTTAAAAACCACAAATTACTTGATATTTTTGACCGAAAAAAACAAAGTCACAAAATAACTGCTATTTTTGACCGATAAAATATAAGTCAAAAGCAACCTTTATTATTCCTCGAAAAAATACAAGGAAAAAATAACACTTAAATTTTAACTTTTAAATAATCAGTCTAAAATTTAACAGGCACTTAATGTTCGTGAGGGTGAAACATTTGTAATATAATGTTATATTTGAAAAAGTCTTTCAACAATTTTTTTCATTTGAAAATTGTAAATTAACAGCTATTTTCGGTCCTTGTCTTAGTTCAGTTGGTGTTTTAGTTGCTTTCGAATGTCTTCTCAACATTGTCACTTTTTGAATGCTAGATTGCATTTGCATAGTACTCGTTGAAGGAATCTCCGAAAGCAGAGTCAAATCTTGTTGATTTTTACCTCCTGTATCAACTTGGTTGGCTATAAAATTTTGTTGAGATAATGGCTGAGTTCCAAAATACATTTTTACAAAGCATCAGTGTGTTTTTCTGGGGACTGGTTCACCAGTAGATGCACCAAAATATACTGATGCTTCATAAAAATGCATTTTGGAACTTAGCCGATACCTTCATCATTAGTTGCAGACCCAGCTGCGGCTGCATTCTTAAGAGCTCTTATTCGCTCTTTATATTAACAAAAGCTTTCTGTTCCTGCTTTAGCTATTTTTCTTAGCTTTGAGACGTTTTTTGGCTGGCATTTTCTTTCTATTCTATTCTTAGCAGTCTTAAATATTGCGCTTTTAACACTTTCTGCTTTTATTATTATATTGAATTAACTGTTTTTTGCATGTTGTCAATCATCTGTCAAGTTTTTGATCACAACCAACGAACCAAATTAAGCATAAAGCTCATTATGCGGCGAACAGGTAGTATAATTTTTTCCCGCTGGATGTATCTCCGTGCCTCTGTGTTTGAAGCTTAAAGAAATAAATTTTCCGTGCATACTTTTCGGATGAAAATTAATGTTATGGACAGAATGTTACGCGTTAAGTTTTAATTACATTTTATTTGCCTATTTATCATGTGCTTACATGGCGTAAAGGTATAGATTTCGACACTTGAGCAACGATGGTCAGGGTTCAATTCTCGCTAGTGGCTATCATTTTTATAAAAATTTTCATATGAATTGAAAACGTTAGCCTAGCGTCACGAATAAGAGACCTTGAAATTTCACTCGCTGCCAAAAAAGTTTCACTTCAAAAATAATTTTTTTTCCAAAAAAATTTTCGCATGAATTTTTGATCAAATTAATACCTATTACAAATGATTTTGCTATACATGAATTTACAAAACTTGTTTTAATCAAAGAATTTATTCATATACTTGCAAAAATTTCATTAATAGAAAAAAATTTTGAAAACCGTTCCGGGTGTGACCAACTTCTTGTAACGGAAATGAAGAATAAAAATAACTTATTGAATGAAAAAAGTTAACAAATTTATGTAAAACATCAACATCCTTACTTTAGGAAAGTTTCATTCTTATCATAAGACCATGTTGCTTCTTAGCAAAACTATAGAATTTTTCTGGGACGGGTGTGACACTGAAAAATACTCAGTTTAAATATTTTTTCTTTGTTAACGCAGTAACCAATCCTTGTTATAAACTGTTCTTGGATAAGATTGTTATCTTTGTTAACATTGCTAATCTAATTTTTTTTAATGTGCATAAAGAGATGGCTTTTTTCAACGTTTTAAATCTAAACAAAATATTTTAAGTTTTTCTCAACTCGGAGTTTGTTTAGTTAAATTGTCAAAAAAACATAAAAAAGCATTAAAACTTAAAATAGTTTTGCAACAGGAGTTATTTGTTGACTCCATTTTAATGCGAGACTTATTTCAAAGTTGTCAATAAGTTTAAATATTTTTGTTTACCGAAGCTTAGGTAGATTTAATTTCGAAAAAGCTTCGGCTAATAGATCAACCGAAATTGCTACCTCGAAGTCTGCAAAAAATTTCTATAAATCTTTAATAGAAGCGTTATCAAAATTACCGCCAATTTTGTTTGAGTAGCTCTTTAAAGCCTTCGAAATTATGTGAATCGAAGGTGAAATCTCTCAGCCTGAGACAACAATGACTACGTTCAAATAAATTCAATAATTTCAAATAAACTTCAAATAAATTAAAAAAATTAAAAGTAAAAAAATTGTAAAATATTGTACTTGAAAAATGCAAAATGTTTGGATTAGACTACAATCGTTATACGATAAGGAAAATAAATATACAAACGATCAATCGATTTATTACTGAATCAGGTAAAGAATGTACTAACTTTTGGTCTCTGCAACCAACACAATGTTTGGCAAACGTTACAAAATTATTAACGGAATTATAAGAAAATTATTTTCTTAAACTGAATATAACTATTTTTGAAACTGACAGTAATGAAATGCAAGCTTCGAAACCATTAAAAAACGTAAAATTACGTTAGGATTGTTTTGAAAATCGTTAAATCTATCAGAAATTGATTTTGTACTTGAGGCGGAAGCCTCGTTTATACTGAATAGGAACTTATAAGAGGCTTATATTTCAGTTAGAGCTTGAATGAAAGGTTATAACTTCGATTAAGTCTATGTTGTCAAGCTGCACTATATTTCGTTTGTACTGAAACTGAAGCTACTATTTCCAATAAGTTTCCATAAGGTATGTCATTGAAACTAAAGCCTCTCCCATGTATCATATAGAAGCTCACATTTTAGTAAAAGCAAATTATTCATTTATTTGAAAATTTGACAATTGCCTTTCGAAGCTTATACAGTGAATCAAAAAAGTTTAGGCACAAGCAATGTTTCTGAAAAAAAGTGTTGCTTAAGTATCTAATAATAACGAATTTGACCAAAGTTTTAATGAAGTAAGAACCATAAGAAATAGTTCTTTCTTAATATCCAAAAAATGTCCCGTTACTTCAAACTACCAATCAAAATTTTAGCGGACACTTTGTATGTGTCTCATGTTGTTTCTTATTTAACAATATCTCTTGGTTTTTTGTCTTTACTTTTGCGCTTAAGTTATTTGTTAAAAGTTTTTACTGAGTGTTGATGTTGGTTTCGGTAAAGATTGAGCGGTTGCGGTAAAGATTAAGCGAAGAAATAAGCAATGGAACAAAAATTTCGGTTGACGTTCGTAAAATAATAATAAATGTTTATGTATACAAAAAACGGTATCGCGAAACCGGTAAATTAGTAAAGAGATCATATTCAAGTGTCAGTAACATCATAAATCATTATAAAATACCGGTAAAGTAAAGCGTAAGAGCCGATCTGGTCGTGCCAAAATATTAACGCTACACCAGGATTAGATTGTAGTGCCTGCAGTTACTCAAAACCCTAAAATTTAGCTGTTAAATTGTGCCACGAAATACAGCAACGATTTGAAAAAACTTTGATGCTCGACCACTTCGCGATACACTTAATGAAGCTGGATATTACACTGAGAAAAAAACACATACCTTGCTCCGGTAAAAAATTTCTCTATTTTCGATATAGAAATTTTCTCTTTTTCAAATAAAATTTTCTTAAATTAGAATAAATTTTCACATTTTCGAAGAAATATTTCTTTACTTCTAGGAAATGGAAATATTTCAATGTCTCTAATAATGATAAGTATTTTTCTCGCACAAAAATTTCTCATTTATAGAGAAAAATTTATTGAAAATGAAAAACTTTTCTTATATTTTGATAAAAAATTCACTAAGATAAGTATTTTCTTCAATAAAAACAAATCTTTTCTCAAAAATAAAAAGGTTTTTCTCAAAAAACGATATATTTTTCTTTTTAATGGAATCTTTTTACCATTTTTAGAGAATTTTTAGTATCGAAATTAGAGAATAGCATTCTCTGGAGCAAAGTCTATACCATTTTTCTCTAAATATGATGCCTTTTTTATCATATTCCGATAAGCTTTTTTCTGAGTGTAGGTACGAGTTTATCGGCGAAAGCTACAAATTTAAGCTTCAAATAAAAAAAAAAGTTTGGAGTTCCCAAAACCCTACGTAAATGAGCCGGATTCATTTTGAGATTGTATTATTTTTAGTGATGGACCTTAATACAATTTGTTTGCATCATATGGTGCTCAAAACCGTTTAAGAAAACTGAAAAAAGAGCTGTAGGAAAATAGCATAAAAAAACAGTGAAATACATTGGCGGAAATCGAATGATTAAGGGCTATTTGGCGGTGTCTGGAGTTAGGAATCTCATTTTTATTGATGATAAAATGGATAAACACCTTTGCTTCAATATTTTAAATGAGCATTTGACACCCAGTGTTGAAAAATTGGGGCTAACTGGGATACAATATAAATTTCAACAAGATAACGACCCAAAAAATTGGTCTTATCTTTTGCTGGAATGGCTTATCTAGCTCTGAAATCAGCTAAAAACACCTTTGCAAGCACCCGATATGAACCCCATTCAGCATATTTGGTACTTACTAGAAAAAAATACGAAATCTCAAATAAAATACTTCTAAAATGTGCTCAAGGAAGCCATACGCACCGAATGGTCAATAATATCACCAGAGAAGACATCAAAATCTGTAAGAATGCGAAGACGTTAAGAGGCGATAATTAAGGCCAAAGGAGGTCTAGCCAAATATTCAAGGACTTGAAATTTACTCACTTTAATAAAAACATAATCACTTGTGCCTAAACTTTTTTGATGTCAAAATCATGTTTTTTTTAGTATTGTAACATTTAATATGAATTAAAATTGAAATTCAATTTTTATTTTGGTGTAAATACAAAATGAAATGTTTATTTTTTAAATGCTTATACTTTTCTTTTCTGCAAGTGTACTGGAAAAAGTTGTACTAACAAATTTAAACTCATAACTGCTTTGTGCCTAAACTTTTTTGATTCACTGTATTTCCATTAAGTTTTGATAAGATTTGTTGTGGAAACTGAAACCTTTCGTATACACGGATACAGTTTCCATTACCATGAAGTCCTTAACAGGGGACATGACATTTGCCGTTTTTTTAAATTGACTTTTTTTATAATTTTTTTATTTTAGTGAATATTTTTAAGATTCTAAGAAAAAAAAATTCATGAAAAAATTCTTACGGGTTCAAAAGTTACAGCTGGATTAGTGAGAGCGCATTTTATTTTTCCTTGAATTTTTCTTTGTTCACAAACTTTGAACGCGTTTATCTCGAAGCCATGTTTTTCATACTGGTTGTGGCACTAGCGGGCTCATATTATGACGAATTTTTTATTGTATTTTTTTAAACTTGATTCTCTATCGTATGACACGAGCTTTTTTAAAATTTTTTTTGATTTTTTATGAATTTTTAAAGTCAAAATTTTTTTCGAAAAAAACACACTTTCAAATGAGGAACATGACCAAAAATTGAAAAAAATTTAAAAAAAGCTCTTGTAATACGATAACCAATTTTATAACCAAAGATTTAAAAAAGTCATTTTTTTTAGATCGGACAATTTTTGCGACTCCTAGCGCTGCAACCACGAGGCCCCGTTTTTTTCTCTGCCGCCAGTTTGGAGCTCTATAAAACTATGTTAGAGTAAAAAATATATTTTTTGAATTTTTTTTCTTGTAATTTGTTCAAGTTTCTACAATAATAAGAAAAACTGTTTGGAAATATATTTGTTTTTGACTGAGTTATGAATTTTGAAAAAAATGGTCTGGTTTCTCTGCCGCGAATGTTATGTACCTCCTTAAGTGAGGTTAAGTTAAGTTAACCCTTCGACCTAGCATGCGGTAGGTTACATGTTCGAGTCCCATTAGTGCATAAGAACAATTTTTTGAAATTTTGTATTAATAAAATATAATTAAACTACAACATATAGCTTTAAAATTCAATTAAAGTAAGCTATAAATTTATAAAAAAATGTAAATACATATCATACAAAAATCAGAAAAAGTAGATACCTTTTACAATATTTCTTTCACATTCTTTGTTGTTAATTTTGAAGCTTCGGTAAAGCTTACATCATTCAATTTGGAACAGTTTTGCACAGACTACTTTCCGAAGTTTATTAAAAATATATCTAAGCTGTAAAAAGCTTTTATAAGCAAGCACGCACTTATCCTACGGAAATTGTTTGCGAAGTTTAATAAAAGACCATGAAGCTTCTATAAAATAATAAAAAGTTCGTCCTTTTGCCGTTATAGAAGTCTATAAGCATGCTTTCAGAAACTGCGTAGGTTTCATAATGAGTTGTTGTAAAGTTTGCTGCAATCTTTATAGAAGCTTTGTTCAAGTTGGGACTCTAAAAAGTAAAGCGTATTTTAAAGACTTTTTTTAAATCAACTTGTGCCTGAATTTAAGCATCCCTACGGACAAAGCAGGGTCAATTGCCCTAAAGTAACCGGTACTGTGACAGTTCTTATTTAACCTATCACAGGACAGGTTCGATATTACTCAGAACGGGACCAATAGTTTTTATATGTGTTTCGTTACCAATAGCTCAGTGGAAGTGCTCTAGACTGTCACGCGGTGGACGTGGGCTCGAATCCTGGCTGTGTTTAATAATAAAATTTAATAATTTAAATTCTAATTCTATTTCATTAACTGCTTAATCAAAAATAACCTTCAAAATAAATTTGCTTAACATCTTGAAAATTTAATTTTTTATTTAAAAACCAAAAAAAACAATAAAAAAAATTTTGTGATTTTGCCGGGGATTGAACCCAGGTCAGTCGAGTACTAAGCAGGAACGCTAAAAAGCTCGACTAAACATGAATTTCCAAAACGTTGATTCAATTTCATTAACAACTTGCGTATAAGTGTACCGTGTTCTATAAATAGACCGGCTACTGATTAGGTCCGAAGGTATCTATGAGGTGTCAATTGACACCTGCCGATATATTTTTGAACCGGTTCTAGGATTGGTCCAAAGGTATCTAGCCGGTGTCAATTTACCCCTGTCAATGACAACGCCATGTAAAAGGGACCGGTTGGTTTCATATGTTGGTGGTAGAATTGGGACCGGTCACTATCACTTTGCAACCTATCACGTGATAGGTTTTGAACCGGTTCTTTTGTCCGTAGGGATGTTTTGCATGTTAATATTCTGAATGTTTCAAACCCCAAAGAAGCACATTTGAAGTCAGCTTTTGGAAGTTGATTTTAAGAAAAGCTATCTTGATGTTGAAAAATGTATGGGTTTTTATATTAAAAATGGCTATAATTTATCACATAGGTCTTAAATTCAGATAGTTTGCATTGATGTTCCGGCCAGTTTGTTTGCGATAAGGGTACTAAAGTACGGCTGGATTGTGTTCGGTACAGCGATAAAAATGAGGTCTTCTAGAAGAGTAACATATTCAATAAGAAACAAAATCGGATGTGTACACAATTTTTTTTTTTATATGCCCCATACAAGAGGAAATAAAACCAGACTCCCTCAGATTTTTATGCTCTCAGATTTTAAGGTCAATGTAGGTCAAAGTAGTGCTGAAAGTTGTTCCTTAGCTCAAAACAAGTTTACGTAAAAAAGCCACTCTACACTGAGAAAAAAACACATACCTTGCTCCGGTCAAAAATTTCTCTATTTTCGATATAGAAATTTTCTCTTTTTCAAATAAAATTTTCTTAAATTAGAATAAATTTTCACATTTTCGAAGAAATATTTCTTTACTTCTAGGAAATGGAAATATTTCAATGTCTCTAATAATGATAAGTATTTTTCTCGCACAAAAATTTCTCATTTATAGAGAAAAATTTATTGAAAATGAAAAACTTTTCTTATATTTTGATAAAAAATTCACTAAGATAAGTATTTTCTTCAATAAAAACAAATCTTTTCTCAAAAATAAAAAGGTTTTTCTCAAAAAACGATATATTTTTCTTTTTAATGGAATCTTTTTACCATTTTTAGAGAATTTTTAGTATCGAAATTAGAGAATAGCATTCTCTGGAGCAAAGTCTATACCATTTTTCTCTAAATATGATGCCTTTTTTATCATATTCCGATAAGCTTTTTTCTGAGTGTAAAAAAAAAAAACGGTTAAAGAGAAGCAAACAGAAATCAACTTTTGACCTGTACTATTTCAATACATACAAAAACAAGTAATGGCTGGCAGCCAAAATATAGTTTTGAATTTAGAGAATGTGGCGCCTTAACGCATAACGCAGCAAAATATGCTCTCAGCCATCATCATGTTTTTTACAGTAACTGCCAAAAATCAGGAAACGTTATTTTATAGTGTCTAACGTCTTAAACAAATCTACGTTTTTACTTTTTCAAGCAATGCGCGGCGTTACATAAACATTTTATTAACTGTCGCCATTTTGATGCATCATAACGTTTTTAGCGAGCCACAAGAAATGAAAAACAAGAAAACTGACTGACGCACAAATGAAAAAAAAAAAAAAAATCGAAATATACCCATTGACCTAATTTTCGTGCAAATATCAACGTCACATTCGCAGCATAGCGAAAACGACACCGAAAACAGATGTGAAACCAAATCCAAAGCAGCTCAAATACAGCAGTTCCTCTGAGCTACTAGCTACCCTCAGGATGACTTCAAAGATTTGACACTTCGATAGCATAGCGAAGGCAAAGCAAAACGAAGCATCATTCTCATAAAGTTGCCTGTGCCTGCCAAGACGTCTTCTTCTTTGGGTTTCGTTGATTTTGTGCGTACCGGAAACAATAAACAAACAGCTGCAAATGAAACGGAAGTAATGAGCATGTCGCGTACCTTGCGACAATTTTTAGTGCTGCTCAGCAAAATATACTTTTCTTTATCTCTATCAATAAATGTATTTTTTTTTATTGTGTTTCGTTTTTATTTTTTTTTTTGTTGTTTTGTATTTGTTCTTTTCAAAAATACTCTTCGAAACTAGGTCAACGCCAGTTGGCCAAAATGATTAAAACTTTTCTTCGGGGGGAGAGACAAAAAAAAAAAAGCTAAAAATAATATTACTTTCAACCCTTACCGCATAAAGCAAAAAGCACACGAATAAAAACGCTTTTTTCTAGCTTAACGCAGCATGTTATGAGAGAAAAATTTATTGGTCGGGCTACATCAAAAACTTACAGCTAGTTTTGGTATGGTTTGAGGCTATTTCATGCCATCACAAGAGGTTTTCTTTTACATCTGCTTCAGCTTCTTCTTTTATTATGAGGCAAAATGAAGATGTTAAGAAAAGCATGCGGTAAAGATATGACTGAGTTATAAACTTCATATGTGGTAAATGGACAGAAGTTATGTTAACAAACTCCATGTAAAACTAATAGTGCGTAAAACTTATTATGTTGATCCTGTTTAAGATTTCATAATATTTAGTGTTTAGAACAGAAGTAAGCATTAGCAGGAAATAGATGTGGCAAATAGATAGGTGGTAGAGAGATAGTAGTAGAGCAAAGCAAAAAGTGCATAATGCTAAATTTTTATATATTTTTTTTTATCTAAACAACCCCAACAATAAATCTTTTTGTAGGCATAAAAATGTTGGTAATGCTAAGCAAAATCCAGCATATTTTCATTCATGTGAATTATTCTGTTTTTGTCGCATGCAAAAATGACCGCGATGAATGAGTTCGATAAAAAAACAGCTCTGTTTGATGACTGTTCAGTGTGAATATAGCTTTTTTTTAATGATCCACCCTTCATAATTTTACTGTTTTCGATTACTTTTTTTATTTAAAATTTGATATGTGTCACACTTTTATAGCTCATAAATAAAAATATTGCACGGTTGTCTTTTTATTGTACTCATAGCATGCAGTTTTAAAAAAAGCCACGAATCTTCATGATTTTATTGTGAATTGCATGTATTTAAGTAAACTGCGCGTTATGTCAATGACAGCAAATTTTTGGCAGATACAGATAAATTTGATTTATTTTAAAAGTTATTTTCGTCAGTGATATACAATATTTAACATTTTATTTAGCCAACTTTTTATGAACAGATTCAGCATTTAAGCATTTATTATAATGAAATTCAATAAATATTTGTTTATCTTATTTTTTTTTTTTTGCAGTCAGCAGAGATGTCAGTAAAAACTGAGTGTATGAGTTGCTCAATGCAATGTTTTTGAAAACTTTTGTTAAGTATAAAACATAAAAATGCTATTTATTTCATCAATAAACTCTTTTTAGTGCTGCACTTAAGCGTGTGCAACTGTGATTGATTGATTATCTGGTGATGAGTGAGTGTCAGTCACGAGACAAATCAGCCATCAACCTGATATAAAAACAACTAACATAAACAAAATAGAAAGAAGCATCGTTTTTAAAGTTACCCATAAATAAAGTAGAAGTTGTAAAAATAATGAGTTACGCTGACTTTCTCAAACTTCATCATTTTGTTTTAGTGACATTCATGACATTGATTTATGTGATTCTGGTAGAAATGAAAAAAAAAACAAACACGTGAATTAGTGTTGTAAGCACTTTTCTTTGAACAATATTTAATATAGCTATGTTCTACCTTTGAACCGTTCTATTCTTTTTATCATATCAGCTTGAAAAACTTAGAAAAGTGCATACATGTAGTTTTGAGCAATCTACCTTAAGGGGGGCCATGACATTGGCCGTTTTTTTAAATCGACTTTTTTATAATTTTGTATTTAAGTTAATGCTAGTTATTTCCCGTGAAAAATAACGGTTTAAATAAGGGATAATCATGAAATATTGATCTACTTTAAGCTCAATTAGAATAAATTTGGTCAAAGTTAGAATTAAAATTTAGCTAAATTATACTTAATTCTTAACTTTGATAATACTTTCCGAAGAAAATCATATTAAAACGCTTGCCACCGGCAAAAGAAACAGTTCATACTAAAGACTATTAAAAGACGCATCACGGCATTGTTATTCCGTCAGGTTACATGTAGTTTTTAAAATTAATTAAAACTGTGAAAACATTTACCATATTTTCCAACACATATTTCCTTGATCAAGGCGACCTGGTGAAAAATACCACTTATTAGTTTAGGCGACCACTCAAGATGATGTAATGAAATCAGCGATGGTCATATATTCGATTTTAAATTATTCAGATAACAAGTTTTAGTTCCAAATATTTTAAAAATACCTAAAAGTAAAAACGGAAACCATAGTAGGTATGACCAAATAAGTTTACAAATTTTTTGTTAAACTGAAAATTTCAAAATAAAAAAAAATATTAAAAAGTTTTTGAAGTTTTAATCATTATATAATTACTCCAAGGTAGTATTGACGTTTCTATTAGAAACGGACTTTTGTCAAAAAATATAACAAGAAAGAGAGAGAGCTCACAATCCGTCATAGCATACAATTAATTTTCACTGGTCACATTCAGCGTACCCAACAGTTGCCAACTGCTAAGTCAAAACTTGATGCACATAAATATGAAGTTGCGCACTAAAATGCATTTAAAAATAGAACATTTTTAATTTGTCGGTAAGATTTCCATTCGTATTTGAAACAAAGCTTGATATTTCATAAACTTGACAATTTTTCTGAAACTTCAATACCGATAATAGCGCTCCCAGATGTATTGCTGTCACAACAGTTGACACAACTGAATGTGGCCAACGAATATAACAACGAACAGTTGTTTTTGACAAGGGTTTGTTTACTTGTAGCTGAGAGAATCAACATTTGTCAACACTACCTGGTAAAATTATTCTATCACGAGTGTTAATAAATCACAAAACAGAAAATCCCTCTAAATATGCTATGAAATTTTTCAAAAATATCAAGCGTTCCGCACTCAAATTTTACGGAATTATGTTATAGTAACTAGTTCTTTCCCGTCAATAATGACGGGCCCGGTTTTAATACAGACAAAACATAAAATATTGATTTACTTTAAGCTGAATTTGAAATCAGCGATGGTCACATATTCGATTGTCAGTTGCGCAAATAACAATATTAAGCTTTAAATATTTATAAAATACTTTAAAGTAAAATTGGAAACTACGACGAAATAAGTTTAAAAATTTTTTGTAAAACTGAAAATTCAAAATGAAAACATATAAAAAGTTTTTGAAGTTTCAATAGAGCACAAAACAAAAAAATGCCTAAGAATATGCTATCAAATTTAAAAAAAAATCAATCGTTCCGCACTCACATTTTACGGAATTATGTTATATAATAATAATAATAATAATAATAATAATAATAATAATAATAATAATAATAATAATAATAATAATAATAATAATTATAATAATAATAATAATAATAATAATAATAATAATAATAATAATAATAATAATAATAACAATAATGATAATAATAATAATAATAATATTAATAATAATAATAATAATAATAATAATAATAATAATTATAATAATAAAAATAATAATAATAATAATAATAATAATAATAATAATAATAATAATAATAATAATAATAATAATAATAAAAATAATAATAATAATAATAATAATAATAATAATAATAATAATAATAATAATAATAATTCTTAAGATTCTAAGAAAAAATTTCATGGAAAAATTTTTGTGGGTTCAAAAGTTACAGCCTTATTAGTGAGAGCGCATTTTTATTTTTCTTTGCATTTTTCCTTGTTCACAAACTTTGAACGCGTTTATCTCGAAACCATATTTTTCGTACTAGTTGCGGCACTAGCGGGTTCATTTTTTGACAAATTTTTTTTTTTTTTGTATTTTTTTAAACTTGATTCCCCGTATGTCACGAGCTTCTTTTAAAATTTTTTTCGATTTTTCATGAATTTTAAAAGTCAATATTTTTTCGAAAAAAACACACTTTCAAATTGACAACATCACCAAAAATTTACATTTGGGAACATCACAAATTTTATTAAGATTTAAAAAAGTAATTTTTTTTTTTCAGATCAGACAGTTTTTGCGACTCTCAGCGCTGCAACCACGAGGCCCCGTTTTTTTTCTCTGCCGCCAGTTTGGAGCTCTATAAAACCATGTTGGAGTGAAAAATATATTTTTTGAATTTTTTTTCTTGTAATTTGTTCAATTCTGTACAATAATAAAATGTCAAAATTGCACAAATTTTTGTTTTTGACTGAGTTATGAATTTTTAAAAAAAGTCTGTTTTCTCTGCCGCGAATGTTATGTCCCACCTTAATAAGTATTATAATTCGGATGACGATATCGGTGATTCCTTGCCAAAACGCACACTTTTCTGTCATCATTATTTTTAAACTTTTTTAGTGGTTAGTTCACCTGAAAAATGTAATAACTGGGTACTTTTTCCTTGCAAATTATTTATTTTTGCATAGTTCTACACTGTCAAAAACATTAAAGATAATAAAAAACTAAATAGGTGCATTAGGCCGGATCATTCTTATATGGATAAAAAAAATGTCAACCGGTCGGGGTCTCAAAAGTTAGAGGAGCTCATTAAAATAATTTCTGCATACTTTTTTTTCAAATCGGTGAAAAACCGCCGAAGCAATTTTGATTCTCCTGAAGGTCCTTTTTGGTAAAAAAAACATGATTTTTGCTTGTAACTTTTTATTTTTCACAGAATGCATACCCACTAGAGTGGGTCGGCCTCCATACAAAAAAAAAAAGTTTGAAAAAACCACCCCCTATTTTAAAGTTGACCTCGAGAGGATTCCGAAAACAAAACAAATTTTTTTTTTGGACCATCGGAAAAACAGCCAAAATGGTCTTTTTTGCATAACTTTAGCATTACATGTCAGATCTTAAAAAAAATTATATGTCGTTGAAAAGGGCTTTACGAGCACTACAATGCCTTCTTAGGACATTTTTATTTTTGAGGTCATATTCAACTAGTAAGTACCATTAGCCCAATTTGTCCCCCTTACATTTCTTTTTTTTTCCCATATAATTAAACTCCTTCAAATTTGTTAAATTTGTTTTCAAAAAATTATTTATCAAGTTTAAAAACAAAGAAGTTATAATAGTTCAAATATTTGATATAATCCTTTTTTTTATAAAAAATTTACTTTTAGTTTAGTCAACGAACAAGCACATAATATAAACAAAATTGTAAAAGAAACTTAATATATAATTTTTTGAACACAAATTACACAAATTTGAAGGAGTTTAATCTTATGAGAATAAAAAAAAAAATTTAAGGGGGGATAAATCGGGCTAATGGGGCTTACTAATTGAATATGACCTCAGAAGTAAAAATGTTCTAAGAAAACATTGTAATGCTCATAAATCTCTTTTCAACGACACATAATTTTTTAAGATCTGACATGTAATGCTTAAGTTATGCAAAAAAGACCATTTTGGCTGTTTTTCCGGTGGTCCAAAAAAAAAATTTTTTTTGTTTTCGGAATCCTCTCGAGGTCAACTTTAAAATAGGGGGTGGTTTTTTCAAACTTTTTTTTTCGACCCACTCTAATACCCACATCTTCTTAAATCTTAAATTTCTTACTCATACCAATATTCTGATATACAAAAACTTCCTCCTCTAACTTTTGAGACCCCAACCGGCGGAATCTAAATTTCGATCCGGTCTAAGGTGCATGTATTTTAAGAGCTCTCTCTATCTTCTTAACTGTAAGTCGTACAGAAAAGAAACTCGGACACAGTTTCAGTAACTTTTATGCATCTTTTTGGTGGAGTCATTTTTTTTTACAGTATTTTTATAGAAAAAGTTTTTTTCTTATCCTGGAATTTCCCATCATCACAGCAACTTTTTCAACTTTTTAAAAAAATGTCGCATTTAGACACACATTTTGAAGATTTGCGAGCAATTTTAAGTTGGATCTCTAAGGATTACTATTTAAATTTTTTTTTTAAAAATTCCAGTTAAAGTTCTCCTATTTTTAAGTACCGAATATTGTGTTTTGATTTAAATAAACTTCGCCTTGACAGAGTGATTTAGGCTATATCTGAGTTTATTTGGTCTACAACTTAAAGTTAAGAAGCTAGAGCTGTTAAAACAGAGAACTAATAAAATACTTATAAAATAAAAATATAAAATCATCCTTATTTCTTTTTCTAACACAAAATTTTTTTATACATGGGTTTTCGCAGGGACCGTAAATGTTATAAGTAAAATCGAAGAACTTAATTTGAATTGCCTACTTTGTGACTTGTTTTAAAAAAGGCCAATTTTTAATGTTATTTTTGAACAGAAAAGAAAAAATATATCGTCAACTAAAATGCAAAAAGACGTAACAACAAAAAATATAAAATAAAATTTTTGATTTATAATTATTATTTTAACTAAACTAAACCGTCAACCTAAACTTAAAAACTCATATTTCTAAAAATATCTATTTTTTAAACGAGATGCAAGACAACACGGTTAAAAATGTTTAACTATTTTTCAATCCAAACTTTGGAATTTTTAATCTTAAAAGTACTATTTTTTATTCCATATTTTAGTTAAATTTTTTTAATCCGAAAAAGTTTAAGTTTAAGACTATTTTTGGACTACAAATTTGCATAAAGAAAGTATTTTCAGGAAAAAGTAATTATGTTATTTCATAGCTGAATTACAATGCAGCAGTCGCAGTGGCAGTAGCTGTGTTAGTGGCAGCGGCAGTGATCAGCTGTTTCGTATTTTACTGCCTGCAAATTACAATCTAACAGTGGCAGCGTCAGCAACAAAAGCAGTGAATGTGGAATTTTTCTTAGTAGTTTAATTATTTGCATGTTGGCAGTGAATTTAGAAATAGGGCTAACCTCGGCAGTACTGCTTTCTGCCACTGCTGCTATGTAAGTTTTACCATTGAACAACAGTATTCCTCAAATAACAGCTGATCAATGCCACTGTCACTGACGCTGCCACTGCTGCATTGTAATTCAGGTATAAAATTGAAAACTACTACTACTACTACGAAACTTAAGCTAAATATAAATCTAAATGTTGTTAAAGCATCCGAAATTTATTTTTAATAAAATGAAACAAATTGTTTATTAAAATCTGAACCAAAATGTTATTATATACATTATTACAGTAAACAGTGTTCAAACCTTTGTGGATGAAATAGTAATCCTTTTCGGATTACAATATTTTAAACTTTTTTGGACTAAAATCTAATCCTTTTTGGATTACAATATTTTAAACTTTCTGTGGACTAACAATTGTTCATTTTTGAATTAAGAAATTTTAAACTTTTTGCGGATTAAAAATAAACCCTTTTTGGATTGAAAAATTTAAAACTTTTCATTGGATTAAATAATAATTTTTTTTTTGGTCGTGTCCTATATGTAATCCAAAAAAGCTTAAAATTAAGTTCAAGATTTTTAACCGTGAAGGATTGGTTCTTAAATCTTAAATATGTGCTTTTCTATAACGCTTTCCTTTTCACCTTTGAAAATATAAAAAGTGTTGTTACGTCTTCTTGGACTTTAGGAGTTATTAGTAGGTAAGTAGTAGTAATATTATTAAGTTATTTTTATTTCGCTGACAAATAGTAACAATTGAATCGTGCTTTAATTTATCTAACTTTGTGAACAGTTGTTTTTCTGTCAAAAATAAAAATCAGTTTCGAATTTTTTTCTTTCTTTAAAAAAAAAAACATTCTTTGATTCTTATTTATTTCTGATGGAAAATAAATCTTTTTTGTGCAAATACTGAAATTAATTAATTACAGTTTTATTTATATTTTTCTTTAATTTGTGTTAATTTTCTGTTAAATTTTCTCTAGGTTATTGTATTAGTGAAAACAAATTTGTAGAAAAAAATTAAGTCAACCATGATAGTTCACAAATTGCACAAAAAAGATTTTTATTTTCAACCGAAAAAATAAAAGTGTGAAACTGATTTTTATATATGACTGACGAATAAAAGTTAAGAAAAGACAACTTAATATTCTGAAAAATAAAAGTCAGATGTAAGTGTTATTTTTATTTAATTATTTTAAGTGAAATTTTTTATCTTAGTTATTTACGTGATTTCAGATTTATTTATAAAGCTTTTACTATTATGGGTTGAATGTCCTACAAGTCCCCCGTGCGTGGGCAACTATTTTCATTGTATACGCCATTGTTTTGATATAAAACATGACCGTACCAAGTTTTCTTGCTGTATTTATAATATATGTTATCTTTTTTATAGAGCTTTCACTATTGTCAAATGTGGATGAGGTGAGCGTGTCAATGAGCTTATTACAAAAATATTCAATAGTGGACTAATAGTTTTCAAAAGTAGTTGGATCTTCAATAGCAGCTAGATCCTTGGTTTTATATCTATAACCATCTGCACCATAGTCCATTCAATAATCTTAACTCCTTCTTCTAATTCTCTATTTAAGGTTGAACAAACAGGGCTTCAGTGACTCGCGAGGTAACGCTGTGCAAGAATATATTTTATTTTCTACGCCAAATTCGCTTATATTTGAGTTTAACAAACGCTGCCACAAATTTCTTAGACCCTTTTCAGATTTAAGGTATTAAAATATCCTCAAAGGTCGTAGATGATTTAATTTGAAGATACGCGTTATTAAAAGAGATTTTGTTCGCTTGAAGCTTGGGAGTATGTAAGGGATTTTGTATTTTAAGATTTCTGGAAGGACTTTGAAATTAAAAATCATCAGAAAAAACGGAATAACGATTGTCGTTCGAAATGTTAATAGAATGACAAAGAGATTACGGTAAAAACAGTAAAAATTTAAGTGATTTTAAAAATTTTTTTGCTCATATGAACATATTTTAAATTTAATTTTGATTTGGGCACTTATTTGTCAAGTAACAGCTGTTCAAAAGCAACATTTCTGTAATTTTTGGGGTAGAGTAAAGTTTGCTCGTTAAAAAAATGGTATATTTTCAAGAATTTTTTTTATGACATATTATTATTAAAGATTTATTTTGAAAACATGTATATTACAAAACAACATTGGAAGAATATTAAAAAAAATGTTGGTACACAAATATAAAGTTATAACGTAAGTTAGAGCAACGATCATTTAAATTATCGTAAATTCATAAATTTTGCTCTGGTTGCCTCCAAAATTTAATACAATATTTATAAGATGTTATTCATTCATCATATCAAAACAAAAATTAATGAAAGACAAAAAGATGCAAACTTGCTACAAAACGTTGGCTTAAGTTTATTTAAGATTCAGGAGATTATATTGAAATAAAAACATAATTTTAAAATCGAACACTTGTTTTTCATTGTGAGGCTAAGAACATTTTGAACGACCCTCGCATTAACAACAAAAGTGATAAATCTCTTAAAAGCAATGGGCCAATGACATCAACTCTTGGAACCCTACACCTGGTAATAAAGCATTTTCATCGTGAATTGGTTCGGTGTCCTATACCTTGCCTCAATACCTGTCTTAAACTGTTTAGGTGTAAACACCGTCTATCCAAAACTGTAAAAAACTAACATCTATATGACGCTTCTAGCCATTTTAGAAAAAAACTAAATGTCTTTAATTTTGCCGTATTTTATTATTAAGTCACTTCCGTTTTGTCTTGTCTTTTCTCTTCCGTTTTGCCTCTGGTAAGAACAAAAAATCCAATATTCATTGAATTTAAAAACTCTTTCTGATATCTTATTTCATACGCAAATTCCTTGCAACAATTCTGAGGGCAATATTTCTACACTGGATTCAACATAAACATTGGGAGTATTCTCGCAGTATAGCAAAGATGCAAAATTTGTGAAAATGCAACCTTGCAATACTGAAATATGCAACACTGCGGGAGCGCACAAAATCACAAATATTGTGAATATTAAAAGACATGATATAATGAGAAGAAGGTAGCCTTGACAACTGCCTTTTTTTCTCACGAGAGTCGATTGGCTACTGTCAAAAAGTCAGCTGTTCATGCAACGAAGCAATAAGAAGTGAAATCGAAAAGAACAAATAACAAATTAAACATTGTGCTTTAATCAACAGATTGTGATTTAATAAGTTGAATTGTGAATTTTTATAAATAAATAAACATGTCATATCGAAATGAAACAAAGTATTGTGTTATTTCATTACTGTCCGCCATGATTTGCACAATTTTCATTCTGTTTATTCATTCTCTCTCTTCGTTGCAAAAATTGATCAGCTGTTTTTGACAGATGCCCATCGCTGAAGGCAGTGAAAAGAACTGTCACGGCTACCTCCTTTCCTTATATCATGATTAAAAGAAATGCCGCGAACAGGCGAAAACAAAAAATTTAAATACGTACTCTATATCTCTCTTCTGCAATAGTTGCTCTCTCCCAATATAGTATCTCTCCCGCTCTTTACTAGATAGAAAAAAACGCTAGAAATGCGTTAAATCGCTCACGATTTTCTCTCTTTAGCTCTTTTTATTGTTAATGCAGCTAATACAGGGTTTTATCGGGTTCGATCCCCAGCCGCGGCGAAAAGTTTTTTCAATACAAAATTTTTCTGATCGGTCACCACCTCTCTGCAGACAATGGCAAACCTCAGAGAGTAAATAATGTCATGTAAAGCTTCTTGAGAACATGAACTTTAGCCGTTTGGAGTCGGCATAAAACATGCAGGTCCAGTTCTCGGTCAATTGTGTGCAAACATTTAATAACACACACTACACAATTGATCATTAGAAGCTCGGTCAAAGTCCTTTCTAGGGCTGTAATGGCCAATTTGTTTTTTTTTGTTTTGTATTTTTTTTTTTTTGTTAAATAATTTAAGTATGTTTGAGGTCATTTATACAAAAAAAAAAAATTTCTCATGTTCAAAGTAAAACTTGAATTGCAGTTTTACTGAAAACTTCTTAAATACTGTAGCAGTTTTCTGAAATGACGAACATGGTTTTGGTATTTTTTTTTTAAAAAAAATTAGACTTAAAATAATGTGATTCTGAATTATTATAAATAAAAGAGAAAATATTAAAATTTTATTAAAAAACTGAATGTGGCTCATTCCACAGAAATGAGGAACGGAAACTTGAATTCTAAAATGCATGTATTTGAAGTAATTTTTTGTTTTCGAATGGAAGTGGAATCTTAAGTTAGTCCTGCTGCAAAAATATTTTTAAATTAAATGCTTTTTTATATTATTTTGACAATTTAACTAAACAAACTTCGAGTTCAAAAATTTTTTTATGTATTTTGATATAATTTAAACCTTGAAATCAGTCATCTTTTGATACAACTTTAAAAAAAAATAAGGTTAGTAATATTAAAAAAGATATTAATGTTGTGCTAGAATAGTTTGTAATAATGATTGGTTACTGCGTTTTCAAAGCACAAAATATTTAAATTGAGTGTTTTTTCTGTGTCACACTGTGTCCCAAAAAAAAATAAAGCTATAGTTTTCCTAAGAAGCAACATGGGCTTATGATAAGAACGAAACTTTCCTAAAGTAAGGATGTTGGTGTTTTACATAAATTTGTTAACTTTTTTCATTCAATAAATTTTTTTTATTCTTCATTTCCGTTACAAGCAGTTGGTCACACCCGGAACGGTTTCCAACATTTTTTTCTATAATTAAATTTTTGCAAGTATATGAATAAATTCTTTGATTAAAACAAGTTTTGTAAATTCATGTATAGCGAAATCAATTGTATAGGTATAAATTTGATCAAAAACTCAAGCGAAAAATTTTTTGCAAAAAAAATATTTTGTTTTTAAATATATTACAGCACAGGTATTAATTTGATAAAAAATTCATGCAAAAAAATATTTTTTTTTTTAAATTAATACATTAACTAAAAACATATTTTTTTGATTTAAGTGTCAAAAATATGTGAAAGTTATTTTACCCATTAAGTTCTTATATATAATTCCCACATCATTCGCACTCGTCACACCCGGGACAAACTTATGTCACACCCGTCCCATTTAAAAGTTTAAAAAAGAATGGTTATCGCCATTTTTTCAAAATATTTTTCACTGGTATTCAACAGAAAATATATTAAATTTGAATACATGCAGTCAAAAATGGTCTCATTGTGGCAGATGGACTAAATTTCAATGTTAAACTCAGAATTTTTAGTTTTTAAACTTGTGCTCGTCACACCCGTCCCAAGTGTTTAAGCGAATGTAACTATTAAACTAGTATAAATAATTGCATTATGTTTAGCATTTTGAAACCTTGGGGCAGCTTCTAAAATACCCTATAGTAAATTGCTTAAATTTTAACCGGTTATTACCATTTTCAGCACGATAAAGTAGTCAAAACGTCACACTCGTCTGTATGGAATGAGCCATGTATCATTATTCCAGTAACGGCTTTTGATTATTTTTTTGGCATTAAGTGAGTTGAAAAGATGCTAGGTGTGCTGTTAACACCATGCTTCATTGACTTACTCCTGGTCAAAGACGGAATAGAGAATGACATTTTCTTTGCAAAACTGATAAATCATCTCATTTTCGCAAATTCAGCAAATCACAAATATTTAAGAATAAAACAATCAGTCTTTTTTTTCTTCTTATATACTAAGCTCATAGCATAAATTAATTGAAATTTGTTGAAGCAACTGGAAGATGAAAAAAAACAAAAATGAAAAAACAACAAAAAAAAAAAAAATAGTTTTAGATAAAAGGTCATCAATCTCTCATTATCCTTAGAAAAAGCCAAGTTAATTGCACACAATAAGTATCATTGTTACTATCAATCAGCTTAATGCTTTGAAATGCTTACGTGACAAGCACGTGTGAACTCTTATACATTAAACTATCGAGGACACATGCTGCAGCAAAGCTTTAAAGAAAATTATTGAAGTAATAAAAATAAACCATAAAAATAAACAAACAGAGACGTGCATAAATGAGGTCATATAATATGCAAAATTTAAACTTGAACAAAGCTTAGAAACAGACTTTGTACTGAAACGACCCCGAAAGGCGTGTGTTTTTTTATTATATACGAATAAGAGTTTAAAAGCTAAAATATGAACAGTATAGAAGGATATCGAAAGAACAGCAAAGTAACCGAAAACAATAATTTTATGACACAAACAATAACTGTTGGCTGCCAAATGGCCGAAAGCCAAAATAAAGTTCAAAATCAACAACATCAACAACAACAACAACAACAGGCAATAAATGCAACAATAATAAAAACAGCAGCCAAAGTGTTTTTACGTTCTGTCTGTAAATAAATTAAAATAACATTAAATTCAGACAGAGTCGCAGAGCTGCTCATTTTTACAGCTATTTTAAATTATTTTTCACACATTTTCCAAAATAGCAACATTTCAATATAACAGTATATTAAATGAAAAAAAAAGATATAAATAGATTAACGCATTAAGTGTGTGTTCAGAATGTCCTTGGGATGCAGGATCTTAAGTAGCCATTGATGTAGAGCAAAGCACACAAACACTTGTGATGGCATTGAAGCGAAAGTTTGTCCTTTTTGATGCTCTCAGCTTTAAAACGCTACACATTTTAATGACTACAAAATTGGTTGTATTTTAAATTAACGATGTTGTTGATGAGCGAGCTGGTTGGTAAAGATGACATTTTTTTTTGCCAATTTTCTGATTAAAAGACGGTGAAAGTTCAAAGGTTCTTGACAAAATTTTGAAATTAATTAAATTTATTTAATCTTTTGATATCGATTTTTAAAGCCAGATTAAATTAATTTCGAAACAGAAAACTATGTGAAAGTTCTTGGCAAGACCAATTCAGATTTTTGTTTACAGAGAAAACATTGTTATGAAAAATAAGCTTTAAATTTATGTAAATTTAATTTGTTCTGCTTTTGGCAGTTCTGGGCTTGTCGAGTTTTTAGAATCAAAACAAAAAGTTTTATTGTAGAATTATCGAATTTAATTTTGATGATAAATAAATGGTTTTAAGAGACGGTGTATAAGGAGTTTTAGAGAAACAATATCGTAAGTAGAGGGATGTAAAAAATATTTACTTTAATGCTTGCAGACTTTAAAACCTAAATAATTTTGAAATTACATAAACATGGATGTGAGAAACAATTCTAAGATAATTTCTTACAAGTTTCTTTTGTATAACGTTTAAAATCTTCTTTGTTAGTTAAAATTTAATTTCTTATGTTAAAGTTGACTTAAGAAATGTTTCTTATTGAAACCTTATGTAATTTGACTATAATTTTTGTGTTTTGTCTTACTTTTATTTTACATACCTGCAACTTACTGTTCAATCACTTTCCAAGCATTGCCTCAATCCGACATCAAGTAGGCATTATGTAGACACATACCTTTCTAGAAAATACAAATCCTACGTTGCATTTAGATGGAAAAATGATAGCATACCGTTAGTTTTTTTTTCTACAGCTGCGTTGCGTATTTTTAGAAAAGACGACTGCTAAACTGCAACAAAAAAGTGTCCTTCAGACAGTGCAGAATAACGAGTAAAGCATGCAAGAAAGTTTAATGACGTTGCCTCGCATTATAAAATCAAGGATGCAGCCGCACTATTACATGCACAGGCTCACCTGCACACACACACACCATCACACACACTCACATACACACGCGTTCTCACCTTGCCTTTCACAACTCAAATGTCAATGATGTACGTGCGTGTGTGTGTGTGTGTTGAACGCTATCGAGGCTATGAAGAAAATGCAACAGGCCAGCGCCAGGTTATTACTTCCGGTGAAAAACCGTTGTGTGAGCAGGTTGTAAAAATGTTCAAAGCTGCAGTCAAAGTTGATATAAATGCAAATTTTGAGCAATCTTATGTAAATCACACTAAAATCACGATACATTTTTAAATTAGCGCTACATAACATTTAACAAAGTTTAAAGTATAAAAAAACTGGCTTGCTTACACGTACTGCTTTAAAAACATGAATTATTAAAACAAGATGAAGGTTCAACATGTTTCACCTTTACAAGGTACGCACTTGAAAATCGTTGCCACTGACCTACTTCAAATCAGACAAAAACAAAGTAAAAAAAAAAATCTGGAAAATGAGAATGAAAACAATGCTTGTTTCAACAACAATCAACATACTGTTGGTCATATATTCTGCTATTGTCCAGCAATAAAAGACGTGTTATAACGCACACACACACACATACATACATAGACTCACTCATCATCTTCTATAGAGCTCATCATAAAGTCACTGTAACAAAACCAAAGCTACAACAAAGATAAATTGACACAAGCGTAGATAATGGAATGCAGCCCCATGTTTTACAGATACTGCGTATGACTATGACGGTAACACGTCTGAGTGTGAGTGTGTTTTCATAAGTATAACACAAAAGTAAAGGCTCAAACAAGTTATGCGTAAGCATACAAAAGTTTCAGAGAGAAGTCAACGAAAAGTATACAAAAGTTCAAAAACACACTTTTCCAAAATTAATTAAAAACGAAGTAAGCATGAAAAAAAATTTCAATATAAATCGATTCGAATGAAATGACAAATAAAAAATTATTTGTTTTTGTCGAAAAAGATTGCCAACTAAAATTATAAAGAAATATTTTTTTTAAGTTGGTAAATTTATCCATGCTTTATGATTGAAAATAGCGGTCAATTTCAATACAAACCTCGCTTAAAAAAAAGTCCTGTCTAAAACATACATTTTTTACTCACTTTTAATAAATTTTCGATACATTAGTGTTTAAAATCAAAATTAAAATTATTTATGAAACAGGTTGCAACCCTTTTCTGCTTAGCAATATACGGTGTCGAGCGCTCACACTCAAGTTTTGAAAAGTAAACGAAAATTGAGAAACTGAACGAAAAATTGCTTACGCACAACTTGGACGACGCAATATATTGCTGAGCAAGTACGTTCTTTTGCTCTCTAGCTTTTGTATGCTTACGCATAACTTGGTTGAGCCTTAAGACTGCAAAATTGAAATTGAAGTCTAAAGGCTCAACCAAGTTATGCTTAAGCATACAAAAGCTAGAGAGCAAAAGAACGTTCTTGCTCAGCAATATATTGCGTCGCCCAAGTTGTGCGTAAGCAATTTTTCGTTCAGTTTCTCAATTTTCGTTTACTTTTCAAAACTTGAGTGTGAGCGCTCGACACCGTATATTGCTAAGCAGAAAAGGGTTGCAACCTGTTTAATAAATAATTTAAATTTTGATTTTAAACACTTATGTTTCGAAATTTTATTTAAAATCAGTAAAAAATTTATGTTTTAGACAGGATTTATTTATTAAACGAAGTTCGTACTGAAATTGACCGCTATTTTTAATCATAAAGCATGGATGAATTTAAAAACTTTAAGAAAATATTTTTTTATAATTTTAGTTGGCAATCTTTTTCGACAAAAACAAATTATTTTTTATTTGTCATTTCATTCGAATCGATTTATATTGAAATTTTTTTTCATGCTTACTTCGTTTTTAATTAAGTATGGAAAAGTGTGTTTTTGAACTTTTGTATACTTTTCGTTGACTTCTCTCTGAAACTTTTGTATGCTTACGCATAACTTGTTTGAGCCTTAAGGATAGACATATTGAGCCGACGAAAGCCGTATGAAAAAAAAAAAAATAAACAAAAATCTCACAGATCCAACCAACAATTGTTGACAGTAAAAAGCCACGCAGTGACTTTGATTTCCGGTGACATCAAGTACATGACAGCGACATGAAAAGACCAATAAAGTGAGGTGTGGGTGGTCTACGCTCACTTTGGACATATGGTATGCACAGACTTTCAGTCATGTAGACATAAAAAAAAAAAACACTCATAGCTCTTTGGCTATTACGTCTTTGGCTATAACGGCTGACAAAATTATGTTCTTGTAGAATAAAGCATAAAATGTGCTTAAAGCCTTGTAGAAGATATTCAAATTCGGAGCAAAATTTAAAACTAAAAATATGCCGGATGCAAATAAAAGCAATAAGCAAGTGGATTTTTTTTCGAGTTATGGATTTTTTATCGATTATGTTATTAAGTAGAATATTTGTGTGCCAAAAAATGCCAACTTATGTAAAAAGAGTTTGAACAGAACAATTCAACCCCGGAAAAAAATTATGAATATGAAAGAAGGCGACATACATATAAAGAATATTAAGTTGTAATGGAAGTTTTGTGAAGATAGTGTTCACTAGACTTAATGTCAGTACTAAATAAATGCGGCTACAGCGAAAATTTTAAGGTTATCATTTAGCTATAAATGATACATTTTAACCTCTGCTATTTGTATTCATCAGCAGCAGCACGGTCTATGGTGAGTTCTTTTGTGTGTTTTAAAATCTCTCAAAAAAAATTTTCTGTGCCAGATAGGATTATTTCCTGATTATGCCAGCATATTAAAACAATCCACACATGCCAAAATATTCAGACCACTAAAAAATTAGTAGTTTTAGTGTAATTAAATAATTTTATTTATTTAAAATTTTGTGCATTCATAATTTAAGAAAACAATGTATCAATATGTTTAATTATTTTTCCACTCACCAACTAACGAAGATTCAACAGTTTCGATTGACTTCTGCAACGGTTTCAATCAAAATCTGAGTCGTTAACGAGGACATTGTAGACATACAAATTTTGAAAAAGTCTTTCTGAAAAGATTACGTATAGTAATCTCTTCCAATGTATTAAACGCACGAACTATGGATGGTGTTGATATAGAATCGAATAATTTTTTTCTTGTCGCAGCCAGGGTTCGTATACGTCTCAAATATTCATCTGTCGATACAACATTAGCCTTTCAGAGTTGTTATAAAACATGTAGTTCCAGTTATGGATAAATTGTGCATATATGTATAATGACACACACAACACAGTCAAACTTTTTCAAAGACTGATATTGTCTTCTTACTTTTCCTATCATTCCATCCAACTAACAATTCAACTTACAAGAGGTTTCAAGATTCGTAGAGGTTTTCACCTGGATATCTCTTCTATTGTGAATTTTGCGAGATTTGCCTTTGAAGCACCTTAACGAGGATATCTCCAGAATGTTTTGATACGTATTCGATACTGCATTGAATATAAATTGAAATAAATTAATTCATTATCATTTTCTTTCAGTATTCTGTATAATAAAAAGTAAAAATAATAACAAAAGATACCTAAAATTAATGAAAATATGCTTGTGAAATATAAAAAATTTTAAATTTTATTTTGTTTTTATGTTCCTTGTTCCTTATTGTCGTGCTTCGTATGGCCTGTAACGCAGCACCAGTAAGCTTTCAAGCAGTTAATTTAATACTTTTCTGACCGAGACTGTTCTTTCGTGAGTGAATCTTCGTTAGTGCGTTTCGTTAAGGTTTTGACGAAACACCAGTAAGCTTCCAAACGGTTTCTACATTGCACAGTGGGAAATTTTAACCGGTTCAGTGGCCAAAAATCTAAAATGATTCTCAAGAACGTTTTTGAGGTTGTTGAGTTCGAATTCGTTGCAAGAATTTTGACATTCAAAATTTCTAATCCAATATGGCGGTAAATTTTAAATATTATAACTAGGCGAATCAAAAAATTAGGGGGTTTTAGGTCATTGAGTTCAAATCTCATGTTAAAGTTTTGATATTTTAAATGGCACGATTCAATATTGCGGTAAACAATTTTAAATATCATTGCATCTATGTGAAACTTATAATAAGGGGTTTTAATGTAACTGATTTCCAATCTAATATTTAAATCCAAGAACTCAAAATGGGAATCCATAATGGCAGCTGCATAAACTAACAAACTTGTATCCGTCTTTTTACTATTGCCTTTTTTTGTCTTAAATCATACTTCCGAACGTCCATTTGCAAATGAATTGCACTCAACTTCTTCTGCCTACTTTGGTTTTTCAAAGTATGCCTTAAGCCTTAAGGTTGATATATGAGTATGCATCTATGAAAAATAAACGGAAGTGCATATTCCACGTCCAAAAATTAAAAAATCAATTTTCAATCGAAAAGCAAAAAACTATTTTAAATCAAAATATTAGGATACTTTAATTAAAAAGTAAGTTAACTGTTTAAAGCATTTATAGCAAATTAAATATAAATTAAATAATGAACTATTATTTCGGTTTCGTCCTTATTTTTTAAGGAATTTCTGTTGCGTAACGCCTTTTCTCACGTACTACATATTTCTGCAAATATGGCAGTTAAAGATGACCAGCTTTCGAAATGCTATCTACTGATCGTAGGCCGTGTTTCTTTTTAAATGTGTGCTTGAAAGCCGATCAGTATGTTAAATTTTGAAAACATTAGTCTTTTAAGAACTTTTTGGCAACGACTCTACAAATTTCTTAAAAAATTGTGAGATTTTTCTTATCAAAGTTAGTTTTAAGAAGGCCACTTGCAACAGAAAGTTGAAGGAAATAGTTGTATAAAGCGTCCTGTTTCTACTTCTTGTTGTCTTTAGTAAGCCATATTTGGAATAAAAAAAGATTTTGTATGAGGAAATTGTATGGGCAAAATTAAGTATTTGAAAAAGTCTCCAATAATCGCCAATTCAAAAGCTAATACATTTACAGAATATCGAAGGCCTTTTTCAAATGCAATGTTCATAGGTCTACCAAACTTTACCATTTTTTTGAAAGTCTACATAAAGTTAATCTTAAAAAAATGATATTATTTTTTTTTGGTCACACTCAAAATATAGATTTTCTTAATAATGTCTTTATTTTACAAAAATCTATAAATCAAAATTTAAAGTACTTTGCAATTGGTAACATTACGTATTTTTTTTTTTTTTAATTATCTTTCCTGTTTTTAGAAACAGGCTTTCCAAATTTGATCACTAACTTTAGCTTAACTTTTATTTAACTTTACAGAAAAAAATTCAAACTCATATAAAATTAAGAAGATTGATAAACTGCCAACAAACGGTAAAGGGCTTAACTTGAAAAACAAGAATGCAGTATTTTGCTCTGGAGTATTCTCCTAATGGTAGTAAAAAAATAATTGATTTCGAAGAACTCAAACAATTTAATTTTGGCCAGAAAAACTGTAAAACTGTTGCTTCTGAATGCTTTTAGCTTCTATAAGAGCAATATAATGAAATATTTACAATATCAGACAATATCAGAAGTCAAATTTTCTATAGTGCATTGGTTGGTGTGAGAGCGAGGTTGTTCATGTGAGAGCGAGTTCTCGTTGAGGTGCTTAAAGAGAGCAGCAATATCGAAGCTGTTTTATTCGAAAGCGAAAATCTAAATTGTTCCAAATGTGCTTCGAAGATGTTTCGCACAAGAGCCTCAGAGGGAGGAAACATGTACCTCACAATACATAGCTTTTTGGAAATTCAATTGTAAGTTGGGCTATGGAACAATCAATCAATAGACTATCAATCCCATGGATAGAAATGATATCACAGAGACACTGAGTGTTGCGAAAAATATGTACGAGCATTTTCATTTAAGCAAGAATTGAAAGCTTTTTGGCGTATCTTTTTACTCAATATTTCATTATATTGCTCTTATAGAAGCTAGAATCATTCAGAAGCAATATAATTTTTATTAAATTTTATACTGATGTATTTGTAAAAGAACATTGAGAACAATATTTGATATATTCTTAGACACTTTTCTTTTATTTTTGGGTTAATGGAGCCACACATCCGCAGATAATTGGCAGAAATTTGTATTATTTTTATTTTTTATATATTTTGAAATTACTTTCAAAGGATATTTGTTTAAAATTTTTCAAAAAAATTATCTACTCAACCAATTATTATATAAGAGATATCATAGATCGACGAGGGTCGACCAGAATATCACACCTCCATAAAAAAAATGTTTTTATTTTATAGGGAAGAGGTCCGTAAGTTTAAAGTCTCTAGCTTTTTTGACCATAAATTATCTCAAATGAATATTTGTCGCGTGTTATTATGTCGTTCGGAAGAGATTAGATTCCTCTCAAAACAAAAAAAAATATGACCATTCTTCTGGAAAGCCTTAAATAGGGAAAAACATGTTTTGGTTCGTAAGTTCGACACGCTCTCAAAACAACAAAAAACAACATGAAACTCACAAGTAAAAAAAAGAATAAAACAGTCGTTCAAAACCAGTGGGAAATATTATAAATGCATGGTGTTGAACTTACAGACGCTGTATTCATTTGACGATTTATATCAGCTGTTCAACGAATAATAAAATAATTTTTTTTTGATTTTTGATTGCAAGTAGGTAATAAAACAGTTTCTTTTCTAAGTTATCACTAGTAACAGGAGTTTGACATACGCTGGATGTGAACCCAGCGGGCCGTATAAGATGTACACCAGAACACTGGGAAAAGGCACTGAAACCAAGATATGTTCTGGTGTAACGGGACGTATAACAGCTCTTTTGATATGGTAAGCATTTATAAAAATCATACCATTAAATCTTATGTGGGTATAGATAAAAATAAAATTTGTCACATCTTTAGTTTTATATATAAATGTTGAGATTTTTATTAAACGCTTAGCAGAATATGTAAACTTTCCACCAACAAGAAATTAAGTTCGCAATCAAAAACAAGTAAAGAAAGTCTAAAGTCGGTCTAGGCCGACTATGAAATACCCTAAACCCACTTTTCAAAAACAAAAAATTTTATTGTAAATGGGCGTCTCCAAGGGCGGATGAAGCCTATATTTAATATGCATTTAAATGTTGATGAAAAATTTATACATACCAAGTTTTATTCCTGTAGCTCACAGTTAATGCCTTTATTGTGCTTTCGCTATGGGAGATGGGCGGATTCATGGACGGATTACTTCCAATTTTTGAACACACCTTAGTTTTGGTATAAAATACATCCATACCAAATATAATTTCTCTATGACAAACATAACCTTATTTATTGAGTTTAAAACTTTTTGGGTTGTATGGGAGGTAGGCGTGTCCGTAAGCGGATTACGTCCATTTTTCAAAAACTTCTTTGTCTTGTCATACGTGGTAAATTATAGCCTGTAGGTTAAACAGAGGCTTATTTATTGCGTTTTCAATTTTTGGGTTGTATGGGAGGTGGGCGTGTCCGTAAGCGGATGACGTCCATTTTTCGAAGACATCTTTGTGTTTGTATAAAACACATACATATCAAATTTTATTGTTGTAGGCTAATTATGAGCTGAGTTATGCAGTTTTCAATTTTCGCGTTGTACGGGAGGTAGGCGTGTCCGTGGGCGGATGATGTCCACTTTTCAAAACTATCTTTGTTTTGTTACAAAAAACATATGTGTCAAATTTTAGCTCTGTAAGTTAAACAGAGGCTTATTTATGGCGTTTTCAATTTTTGGGTTGTATGGGAGGTGGGCGTGTCCGTAAACGGATGACCTCCATTTTTCAAAGACATCTTTGTGTTGGTATAAAACACATACGTACCAAATTTAATTGTTGTAGGCTAATTATGAGCTGAGTTATGCAGTTTTCAATTTTCGCGTTGTACGGGAGGTAGGCGTGTCCGTGGGCGGATTCCAAAAATATTCAATAGTGCAGATCCTTGGGTTCATGTGACCATGTGTATTAAGTTTCATCCAATTATCTCTACTCCTTCTTCTTATCCTGTGTATACGGACAACACACAGACGGACGGACGGACGGACGGACGGACGGACGGACATGGATAGCTCGACTCACGTGGTGACGCTGATCAAGAATATATATACTTTTCTATACCGGACTCGCTTCGTTCTATGCGTTACAAACGTTTGCACAAAGTTAATATACCCTGACCTTTCAGGTTTAGGGTATAAAAATTATTTTAAAAATATTATATGGAAAGTTCTTCACCACCAGCCTTATTTACCTCACCAGCCTTGCTCTTCTAATTATAACTTACAATTTCTAGCTTTAAGCTTTAAAGATTTTTAAACTTAAAAATTTATAGCGATAACTTTTGAGGAAAATATTTAAAGAAACAAATTTGGAAAAACTAAAATTTTAGGTATTAAAAGTAAAGAGTTGAAAGTCAGAGTGAAGGGTCAATAATCAAGAGTCAAGAGCCAAAGGTCAATTAACAAAAGTCAATAGTCAATAATCGGTAGCCAATATTCAGTAGTCAATAGTCAATAGTCAATAGTCAATAGTCAATAGTCAAAAGTCAATAGTCAATAGTCAATAGTCAATAGTCAATAGGCAATAGTCAATAGTCAATAGGCAATAGCCAATAGTCAATAGTCAATAGTCAATAGTCAATAGTCAATAGTCAATAGGCAATAGCCAATAGTCAATAGTCAATAGTCAATAGTCAATAGTCAATAGTCAATAGTCACTAGTCAATAGTCAATAGTCAATAGTCAATAGTCAATAGTCAATAGTCAATAGTCAATAGTCAATAGTCAATAGTCAATAGTCAATAGTCAATAGTCAATAGTCAATAGTCAATAGTCAATAGTCAATAGTCAATAGTCAATAGTCAATAGTCAATAGTCAATAGTCAATAGTCAATAGTCAATAGTCAATAGTCAATAGTCAATAGTCAATAGTCAATAGTCAATAGTCAATAGTCAATAGTCAATAGTCAATAGTCAGTAGTCAATAGTCAATAGTCAATAGTCAATAGTCAATAGTCAATAGTCAATAGTCAATAGTCAATAGTCAATAGTCAATAGTCAATAGTCAATAGTCAAAAGTCAATAGTCAATAGTCAATAGTTTATCATTTACATTTATCATTTTGAAAATAATTTTGAAGATTTAAGCTGTTTTATGTGGTCTTTAACGTTACATTTTTTGGAAATAAGTTTCTAGGTAGGTTTGCATTATAAAAATATCAGAGAAATTGGCAATGTAAGAACCTTAACTTTGTCAATGAGGAATCAGATAAACGAATAAAATCGAAAATATTAAAATAAAATGTTCTCTTGCACTTCAAGGAGTCAATATATGTGCTCTTTAATGTTACACATTGAAACCTTTTTGTTTCAAAAATTCGTCTCATGTATTCAGTTGTTTAAATTTATTCATTTCAAATTAAATGCATTATCCTTAAGACGAAAAATAGTAAAATCATAACGAAAGTATTATTTTATTATTTCTTCTTTAGCTCTGAGTATAAATACGCAAATTTAATATGAATGCTCTTTATGAAACAAGAATATAAAAAAAAAATGTTTAAGTATGTGTTTCAAAATAACAAAAATTCAACGTGCGATGAAAAAAAAATAAACACCTCTATAAAATTTACCGCTCAAAACTAGTCCTGTCTGGGTAGTGAGATGCTTTGCAGTCATTGAACGAAGGACACAGAAGGAAACAAATTAACATATAGCCTAGAAGAAGAGAGCGAGCAAAAATCAACCAAAAGTCCTTAAAGAACCAAAAGCAACGTCATCATCATAACAACAACAACAACAACAACAACAACAACAACAACAACAACAACAACAACATAAATAAAATACAAAATTTTCCACTACAATCAAAGGTTAACAGGAAACAAGCGAAGCGGGTGGATCCCGGGATTTTATGACGGCAACATGCGAGATAAGGATAAAAATGTGTTTATAGACTCGCAGAGAAGGAAGTTAAGTCTAGCGTGTGAGTGGTGCGAGTTTGTTTTGATTTTGCAAAGTAATGCAAGAAATCAGCTGTTTGAGCTCAAAGGCTGGAATGGGCAACAAAATTCAAAACAGAGCGCTTAAAACCAAAACAGCGTCTGCGCGTGGCCTTGTGCTGAATAAAGAGACAAGCGCCAGAGTAGCACATAAACAACAGCTATACAAAATAATAGCATAATTTTAGGCCAAATTCAAGCAAAACACTAAAACACTATGAATGAAATTTTCAAAGAACGAGCAACACTTGATAACAACATTTGGCGAGCAATTTTTAATCAGTTGCAAATGTTGGCTTGAAGTTAACGGTAGTGTAAGCTTAAAATAAATCTCTAAAATAAAATCAAAAATATTTTACAAAAATCTGTTAAGTCAAAATGAAGAGGAAGAAAAAAATACATATGGTAGTAAAATAAAGGAAGTGAAATTACATTTAGTTGGTTGATTTCAACCTCTGAAGTAAAGAAAATTTAATTAATTAAAAATTTGTCAATAAATAATAATTTAATAGTGATTTTTTTTTTTTTAATTTCGTGTTATCAAAAATGTTTTTCCAAAACGAAAACCCAATGGCGTGTGTGAAATATAAATGCCTAAAAGTATGCAAATTATTTTATGGCGAACAAGCCAAGACGGCTACAAAATGTTTATTAAAACAAAAACAAGAAAAATAATATCTAGCCATTGTTAGCTTAAAAATTATGTGTTAAATTTGAAGGCGTGCATAATTGAGAATATTTATCCCCAGACGATGTATGTGCTGCACGTATAACGGATTAATTCACAGACTTAGGCGTTTCACATAAATACGCTTCAGAAACAACTTCAACTTTCAGCAGCTTGATGTTTTGATGTTTGGTACGTTTGACACTTGGTATGTTAATTTAGTGAAATGTTAGTTATGTTCATTAATGTTGAGTCATATTAATTATTTAGTTAAGAAATTCTTAACTAAAAATAATCTTGTACCAAGAACAGCTCATATAAACAACACTTAAAAAAACTTACAGCTTTAATTAAAATATTAGAAACAGCAAGTAGGAAAGCACGATTTTTTAAGAAATATAATTTACAGCACAATACTTGAAAAAAACGACAAATTTTCTACGTTGTCTCTCATTATAATGCAACTTTGTCACAAAAGTGGTACAACTCAAAATTAAGAAATGTTTTGAAAATTAGCAAAAATATGAGTTTATTTTTTAAGCGATACAAAAAAACAAAGTATATTTTTTTTAAATTAAACACAATCAAGATGAGTACAACATTTTGATAGTCGATTAAGTCAAGTTTTTACTACAAATTGTTTTACATTAAAATGCCATCATTTTGATTTGTGTCTCTTTTGCAGTTAGGCTGCGTTATGCGCTCATCTTTAATAAATTATATTCCGTCTGTTGAGGCTGCTTTCTTTGAATAGCTTTCTTGCTTGTAATTTTGATTTACCGCTAACTACACAGACGTCTTCTTTCGCTAAGGCTGACTTCCTTGTTTACATTTGCACTTTCCCGCCGCGTAGATACGTGTTGGAAATAATTTGCACATTCCTTAAGGGATGGTGGGGGAGAGGATGGGGGTCAGGGCGACGCAAATGTAATGTTATGTTTATCTGTAGCTTTTTGAAGATACAATTTATTGCCTACCTTTTTTTTTTGGGACTCTTGTTGTTGGTTGCTTTAACAGCTTTGATTTGGCATACTTTTGATAGAATTTTCTTCTGAAGTAGGAGGATATGTTGTTACCTTAAATGGGTTAAATAAATTTTGTTGTTATTTTTGTTGATAAAATGTTGCTCTTGTTCGTGTTAATGCCTTTTTCTCATGCAAGAAAAAGGATGCTTTTTTTCGTTATCAATATTAATAAATTATTTTGATTTCAAACTGATATTCCATTTACTGAAATTTGAAACTTGACCATCAGTTATAGTATTAAAAGTGAAAAACAACGGTACTTTTCACAAAACATGGCTATTGAAGGTAAGGTATAAAGAGATATTTTATTGAAAATTCATATTCTGCATGGAAAAAGTAAAAAAAAATTTAATATGTAAAAGATTTTTAGTCTGAAACATTCATCCGTTGTAGAAACCTTTTTGATGTAATGTTAAGCTGCGTTTCACTTCAGTCGACCATAAAACTTGTTCCATTTTTGGTTTTTTAATAATATATTTCAAGTAAATGAAGATTTCTAGTTAAATTTATGCATTTTTCCGAGCCTCCAATGTGATTAATACATTAAAAGTACGTTATTAAGTTAACAATAGGAAAAGACTTTCATATAAATCTGATATATAAAGTAATTTATTTCATAACATATTTTGTTTTTATAAAATTGTACGATTATCATAGTAATTTTAATTATTACAGATTTTTGAAAAAATGTTCGAAATTTTGACTAGAGTAACTAAAGCATCTTGACGTAACTTTTGGAGCGGTTTTTAAAAAAAAATTTGTCGGTCAAGTTTAATATTTAATTAATAAAACAAACTTATACATAAAAATGTCATTAATTCATTACTTTCAATATAGTTCATAAAGCATCAAAAAAAATTTTTTTTTAAAATTGTCAAGGATACAAGTCACAGCATTAAGAAAATCAAATATATCCAAAGATTCAAATCTCTGTACCTTCTAAATAACCCTTACTGATTTGGAATAGCTTTTTTTTTATTTTAATAAAATTTATTATTTTCATTTATTTTATATTTTAACTAGCTGGTACCCGGCGCGTTGTTGCCGTTCTTGTCCAATGCCTGTTCCAGATTGTCAATAGACAAACTCAAATCTGAGTTTAATTATTCTTTGACCATTATTTTCAAAGCTATTAAATAAAAAATTTTCTTTTATGGGTGGAGCCATCCGTTTTAGTTTGCGAGTATATTGGAGTAGTAGGATATAACCAAATGGTTATTCCAAACCGAGTTTATTTGAACTGTGACTGTTATTTCCAAAGCGATTCAATTTAAAAAATGTGTCTTACATCGGTGGAGCCACACCCCCTGTACAATGCCCATTCTAGTCTTCCAGTAGCAGGACACCACTAAATAGTAACTTCATTCTGATTTAAAATGTTATGTGAATTTTACTTCCATAGCTATTCTGCATCGAAAATTCGAGTTGTATGAGCGTAGCCACGCCCCGTTTTCCAATGCCCGCGTCTTTTTTATAATTGAAAGACCTGACTAATCAGTTATTTCAAACTGTGCTTTACTGTTATACGATATCAAGTTCCAAATCTATTCGATATCAAAAAGTTTAGTTGTGTAGGCGGTGCCATGACCCCCTTTTCAAAGATCGCTCAAATTTGACAGTCGAAGGGCGCGTGTCAACAGTAAGTTCGTACCGATTTTCATTGATGTGCGATTTTTGAACGAAAGTAAAACCGAAAATTTGTTTTCTTGAAAAACTGCCACGCCTTTCGTGGGTAGGAAGATAAAAAATACTTTATAACCTATTCTCATACCTACTTAGTACACAAAAAAAATTTCATTAAAATCGGTCCAGCCGTTTCGGAGGAGTTCATACACTAACACCGTGACACGAGATTTTTATATATTAGATTATTGAAATGTCCAAATGAATGTATTATAAATTGACTCAAGAGATCATATTAGATATTTCAATTAAAGCAAAGAAAAAAAAATAAGCATAATATATGATATTATATAATATGATATTATCATAACTGCCTTACGTTAAACGTGTTAATTAGCATTCCTTTTAATATGCATGACATGGCAACTGCAGCATAACGTATCAAATAAAATATGGTATGAGGAAAAAAATTAGTTTTAAAATCTCAAAAATCTTTCAGTATAAGTAAAATCAATAAATTCGTTTTCGTTATTAGATGTTGCATTGTAAGTAAATATATTACTGTTATATTACAAATAAGTAAAACTTAATATTTTTGACTCTGGGTACAGTTTTTTTTTTACTTATACAAATTTTATCATTGTCTTGGATTTTAGAAGTAGCTATGTTTATGTTAATATTTTTTTAAAGTTTCAGCTTTTCTTGTTCATTTATCTTATTAAGCGGACTTATAATTGTTAAAAAAAAAAAGTTAAATTTTTTTTGGAAATTAACATTTTTCAGTCATCTTTTTCAGAACATCTTCAGACCATCATAGTCGTTCTTTTGCCACCCGCTGATAATAGTGTGTAAAAATAAACTGCCTAAACAATCACTTCCAGCCTCTTTAATTTTCCTCCATATTTAATTTTCCGAGGGTAATAATTTGTAAGGAAATTAAGCCTTTAATGAAATAAATTTTCATTTTAGTTCGCTGGTCAACTTTTCGACCACTAACTTTAAAATTAATTTCTGGGTACAATCATAAGTGCAACCAAAGGGGGGGCGGTTTCGGGGTTTAAACCCCCCCCCCCTAAAAAATTATTGTAGTACCTAGAAAAATAGGATTAAATCAAACTGATTCATATGAAAACCAATTACACATCTTATCAAATGAGTGAAAACCCCAAATGTATATTTCAAATCGATGCTGTTTGATGCATAATCTACTAAATTTTATATATTTTTTTCCTTCAGACTGATACTGATTACTTGAGGGGTTCGATTTAAGTTGTCTTTTCAACTTTTAGCTTGGAACCCACTAAAACGATTTGAAATGTTTGGATGAAAATTAATTAAATAAAAATATAAAATAAGAAAGCCTGTATTTGAAGAAGAGCGGTCGAATTTCTCGCCAGCGAAATGATCAAAGAAATTCCCTCAAAAAGTGTTATGTTTCATTCTTTTTTTACAATTATTTTTCGAGACACAAATTTACCCAAACTCTGCAGGAATTAAGTTTATAGTGAAGTCATGTGATTCCTTAAAAAACTAATTCCGATTGACTTCCGAAACTGAAGCAAAAATTTACAATTCATAATTTTCATCGTATTTTCCCGAATCTGTTTCATAAAAATTACTTGACGATATAAAAGTCAATTTTAGAGGAAACTTCATCGGTTATTTTAGTGGCGAAAGACTTAAACAATTTTTTCATAATTAGGCTCTTAGTTTTTCATCCCAAGGTGTCAGAAATTGTGTGTTTTATACTTTCGGAAATGAAGTCCATTAGTGCTAACCAAAGGACAAATTTTTAGGCTTGCCGCAATTGGTTATTTTTACAACGATAGTTTATTGTAAAAAAATAGTGTGAGAAATTTAACATAATTAAACGAGGTTATTTAAGTCACGCTTTTCGAGGAAGTAATTCGTTAAATACAAGAAGAAAGGATTTCTTGGTGGTAGAAGTATTTTGTAAGCAAATAACGATTTGGTACGTAAAATCGGAGTTTTAAATACATATTCAATTTTATTCAAATATATTTGTTTATTTTAGTTATAATTCTATAAAAAAATGGGGAAAAAGTACTAATTAAGCGTTGAATTGAGATGTGAAATCGTGGAGAAGTATAATTGTGGTATTTCAGTCAAAGAAATATGCACCGAGTTACAGGTATCAAGGAAAACCGTTCACTATCAAATAACTAAGGACAAAAAAACAAATTCAGTAAAAAATTTTCCACTTTCGGGCAGAAAAAACACGTAAAGAAGACCAGCTAATTATACGAGAGTTCTCAAAGAACCCTGGTTTAACACCGAAAAGCTAGAATTACAAATGAAATGTTTCTTAGAATCCAGCAAATGCACAATTCGCAGACGTATAACAGAATTCCAATTCGGTAGATATTCCGTAAGAAAAATACCGTAAGTAACCCCAGCAAATAAAATCAAACGATTCCAACTTGCCAAATATTTTTTTTTGTAAGACTATGAGATTTTCAAACCGAGTTTTGTGGAGTGATGTAAGTACGTTTGAGTATCATGGATCACCTAAAACAAGAATTGTTCGAATTTCAAAGAATTCACGCAAAGAAATTGCTCCAGTCTTACAAGCAATTGACATGGCGGCGGATCGGTTATGTTCTGGAGCTGTATTTCCTCTTGTGGTCATGGAGATATGGTTCCAATAGTTGGAAACAGGAATCAATACAAATATTTGGATGTCTTAAATGATCACGCATTTCCATCTGGTGACAAACTTATTGGTGAGTCATTTATTTTACAACAAGATAATGCAGCATGTCAAAAGAGTAAGCTTATAATGAACTTTTTGAATCGAACTGGTGCTCCAGTGACATAGTGTAGATGTTTTAAACTGGCCAACCCAAAGTCCTTATATAAACGATTTTGAGCATTTGTGGGTCTATATTAAAAGGAAAACGAAGCGTTTGCTTGACTCGGACCAGGGAAGAGACAATATCTGAAATAAAAAGTCTATGAGAGCAAATTCCGGTAGATATTTTGAAAAATCTTGTGGAATCAGTCCCAAAACGACTTCAAAAAGTGATACAAGCTAATGGTGGATATATTTTTTATTAAGTTGTTAAGTTTTTGTCATAAATTTTCTTATCTTTAAGTTGATTTTTGTATAAAAGAGAACTTTCAAAATAGTTATGCCCTCTTTGAAATGAAGTTTTTTCTAATATATTTTCTTTATAAGTTATTTTTAAGAAAAATCACACATTTCTGGTAAGATTTTGACCTAATATAAAAATTTTGATTCGCGTTTTCTAAAACTATTTTAAAAACTGAAAATATTTGCCTTTTCTTGCGTCAAAATAATTATGCCGACTATTGTACAACTGAAAACAATATTTGAAGTATTTTGTAATACTAATAAAATACTATTTATAAAAACTTTACTTGAATTTTATATAAGAATATTTTTTAATGGGTTGGGTCGGTTTAAAAATTAATTTTGTTTTTGCCTATGACATTGTACAATAGTCCAAAATATTCTTCTTAAAGCTTAAATCAACACTTATTTTTGCAAATTGGTTGTCATGATTTCCCAAAAAGTTATAACCAATCTGGGTAATATTTGGAAACCTTCTTCAAGATACATTATCTAGTGCTTGAAATATTTAGATCGTATATTAAAAAAATATAGTTATTATATGCTTTGTTTGAGCCTTTGAAACCCACCTAGCCCATTAACTTAACTAAACTTCTATTTGAAAATATTACTCACAAGCGTTGAAACTTTTTGCTGTGACATAAAGCCTTTGTAAAATTGATTTTATATATAAGTCCGAAATTTGATAAAACCCCCCCCAAAAATAAATCCTGGTTGCGCCCCTGGGTACAATAATATAAATTTTTCAAATTTTTTCCGCATAGGATACTATTTGGATAAATAGAAATTAAGAAAAAAATAAAAATTTACAAATTTTGTGTCTTACCTGAACAGGCAATATATTTTTTCCAGAAATTTATTTTGAAGTTAGTGGTCGAAAAATCGACCAACAAACTAAATATAGTATATTTTTAACTACAATAATTCATTACTTTATGTTCGCCTATATAACAGGACCAGGTCAACTTTTTGCCCAACAACTTGATATAATAGCACTGTTGTAGTTAAATTTTGGTTCTGCGATAAGACCAACTTTTTCGAATTTGGGGAAGTCCCCTGAGTACAACTGCGTCCTTGGCTTAGTTAGATTGACTCAAAATTTTGAGAAAACCATGTTTTTCCAAATGGTCGATTTTGAGCTATTCTAAGCCTTTTGCCATGTCTATTTATTGTGTCAAATTAATACCAGTACAAAAATTTTGCAAATTCATTTTTTCTCATGAATTTTCGATCAAATTAATACCTATACAAAAGATTTAGTTACTCATGAATTTACAAAACTTGTTTTAATCAAAGAATTTATTCATATACTTGCAAAATTTCATTATTAGAAAAAAATTTTAAAAACCGTTCCGGATGTGACCAACTTCTTGTAGCGGATATGAAGAATAAAAATAACTTATTGAATGAAAAAAGTTTACAAATTTATGTAAAACATCAACATCCTTACTTAAGGAAAGTTTCATTCTTATCATAAGCCCATGTTGCTTCTTAGGAAAACTAAAGCATTTTTCTGGGACGGGTGTGACACTGAAAAAACACTCAGTTTGAATATTTTTCCTTTGTTAACGCCGTAACTAATCCTTGTTATAAACTGTTCTTGGATAACATTGTTATCTTTTTTAACATTGCTAACCAAATTTTTGTGAATTTGCATCAAGAGATGGCTGTTTTCAACGTTTTAAATCTAAAGAAAATATTTTAAGTTTTTCTCAACTCGGAGTTTGTTTAGTTGAATTGTCAAAAAAACATAAAAAAGCATTAAAAGTAAAAATAATTTTACAACAGGAGTAACTTTAGACTCCATTTTAATGCGAGAACCAAAAATTATTTCAATTGAAAGCATTTTAAGATTCATGTTTCCGATCATCATTTGTGTGGAATCAGCCTAAAACAAATCTTATATATTAATACGTGAACATTAAAGTTTGTCGTACTCTTTTTTGGCATTAATTAAAACTCAAAATAAATGAAACTTATATCATTCGAAAGGTTATGTTGCCCAGATGTGCAGAATGTATATAAAAATGATGTATCTCATAGAGAGGTTTCCCAACCTTCTAAGAGAGAAATTAAATTTTTGAGAAAAAATCTGCTCTTTGATAAATATGAAATTTAAATTGGGGAGAGTTCTTGAGTCGAATTTGAGTTTTTTTTAAAAGTAACAATTTCGTAAAAAATTTTTGTATTTAAGTCTTATCAGTTAACTTAAAAAACTTTTGAAAATTAGCTTTACCATTTTTTTTGTTTATATTTAAATTATTCCTTTTAAAAAAGACCACAAAATTCGATTTAATCTTAAAATATGGGGTAAAAATGATTTTTTTTGTAAAAAAAAATAAAAAATTAAAATTGCATTTTTGATTTTTTTTCAAAGTCTGTACCGAATTTTAGTTGAATTTATTTTGTCTTGACACTTAATTAATAAACTTTTCGTGCTATCAAAAAATCAAGGCTACTCCTTATGGTTTCTTTGACAAAATTAAATTTTTTACAATTTTGTTTTTCTGTTTTTGAAAAAAAAAATAATAATAAAATAAAAAAATTATTTTTTTGCAGAAAATAGCTTTATATCTCCAATCAATTTAGAGTTACAGCCACCAACTTATTTGAACCATCTCGCATATAATTATAAATAGGCAATCAATAAATTGGTCGAACTTCGACCCCAGGCAATACTAGTATTTATAGATATGTAAATGGTCTTGCTGCTTTCCAATGTATTACATTTATGGAAGCTTGCACTTATACTTTTATAACTGTTAAAAATAGCTCAAACTAAATTGCGAAGCTTGATTAGGGAGGCATAATTATGTAAATATGCGATATGTTGATACTTAACGGAGCTATAGTTTAACGGAACTCGTGTTGACATCTGCTTCAACGCTCAGCCATCATTTTTTTTAACTTGGCCCTGAAACCATATTTGCATTTTTAAGAACCTGTCACGTGATATGTTCGAAAGTAACCGGTCCCAATTCTGCCACCAACATATGAAACCAATTCCTTTTACATGGTGTTGTCATTGAGAGGGGTAAAGTGACACCGGCTAGATACCTTTGGAGCAATTTTAGCAATTTTAGAACCGGTTCAAAAAATACCGGCAGGTGTCAATTGACACTTCATAGATATCTTTGGACCTAATCAGTAGCCGGTCTTTTTTAAGAACACGGTCTTTTATGCGCACGTTGTTAATGAAATTGAATCAATGCTTTGGAAATTCATGTTTATCCGAGCTTGCTAGCGTTCACGTTTAGTACAAAGCCTAGGTTCAATTTCCAGCAAAACCACAAAAACAAAATTTTTTATTAAAATATTTTTTTTTAACTTAAAAATTAACTTTGAATTTTTTTTCAAGGTGTTAAGCAAACTTATTTTGAAGATTTTTTTGGATTAAGCAGTTAAATGAAACAGAATTAGAAATTATATTATTAAATTAAAATTGCTGATACTTACACAGCCAGGGTACGAACCCACGTCCACCGCGTGACGGTCTAGCACACTTCCTCTGAGCTATTGGTAACGATAAGATAAAGAAAAACACATTCAAAAACCATTAGTCCCATTCTGAGTTATATCCAACCTGTCCTGTGATAGGTTAAATTAGAACTGTCACAGGACCGGTCACTTTAGGGCAATTGACCCTGCTTTCGCTGTAGGCATGTTTAGCTGAGCTTGCTAGCGTTCACGTTTAGTACTAGACTGATATGGGTTCAATTTCCGGCAAAACCACAGAAAAAAGGTTTTTATTAAAAAATGAACTTTTATTTTTTTCAAGTTGTTAGCCATTTTATTTATAAGGTTATTTTTGATAAAACAGTTAATGTGCGCCAGAAAATTACATAGAATTAAAATTATTGCGCACTTCCACTGGGCTATTGGTAAAGATAAGATAAATATAGCAAAACACATTTAAAAATGATTGGTCCCGTTCTGAGTTAAATCGAACCTGCCCTGTGATAGGTTAAATAAGAACTGTCACAGCATTGGTCACTTTAGGTCAATTGACCCTGCTTTCGCCGTAGAGACTTTACCCTCTTATTGCACTCGTGGCACACCACTGAGCCTCTTATTTTGTACGGATTAAAAATTATTTCGATGATTTAACTCGCTGAAGTGATTAAGTGAACAGTTTTAAATGCTCAGGAACGACGATTTTATTTTAAAATTTCACTTTATCTCAGTTCAAAACACAAATTCTAACTATGTACTGACCAGCATTAATTGCTTAGGCATTTTATATAAATTTACACAAGATCGATATTATATTGATAGCTTGGAAAATGCAGTAAGCCATTTTTCATCAAAAGGTCACTTAACACTTTAGTGAGCTGAACCATAAATTTTAAAATTTTTAGTTCTGGGAATTAAGTACTCTCGTTGAGTCACTTGCTCAAGCGATTATGATGAGGTGGGAGGTGTGACAATAGCCATAATCCATAAATTTTACAGAATATCGTTTGGATTGGATTGGATCATGAAGTGTAGATTATCCTACAGAACTCCACATATTCCAAAAACTTTGTAAACTCTATAGGGGTATTCACACTGCTTTGGGTAGTTGGGTAGATTGGCAAATGCCATACATTTTGTTTTTGTAAAAGTGCCATTCTACCCAAGTACCCATCAACCAATCTACTCTAGCTGACCCCCTGACTTGTTTGGGTAGATTGATTGAGTACTTTTTTCGTGGGTTACCACCTTTTCCAAAAGTAGGCAATAATTGAATTGACAAAAAACTAAAACAAAGTAGACAAATTATAAGTGAATTAAATAGACAAATATGGTAAAATGAGTTATTATAAAATTTTTGAGATAAAAATTATTAAATACCGCAATGTTCACGTTAAAAATTACTCTATATAAAATAACTTTTTTACGCACGTACAATGGCCTAAATTTTGCGCTCATAAAATGACATGAATAATATGGTGGCAACTCTTTTCTAGCTGTCACTCATCTCTCATCAGCTGTTATTCTACAAAGTACTCAATTGCAGTTAAGGGTGCTCGCAGTAATCAAAGGGTAAATCAATTGGGTAAATCTGCCTGTACCCAACTAACCAAGTCAGTGTGACTACCCCTTATATATTTCCGATCAGAGTGTACATCCGTTGTGCGTTTTTCATAAACACAGAATAAGAGAAAGAAGCTGAAATGATCCCATGAATCTCAGTTTATTCTATAATTAACATTTCTAGTGAAAGTTCGCATATAAAAGTTTAATTTTAGTTAATAAATAAAACTTTTAAGCTTAATACCAAAGATTGGCGGGTATTTTCATATAATTAGGATAAATAACTTTAATAGTAATACATATTAATGAGGCTTGATTTGACCTAAGGATTAATATATTAAAATATTTTATTCCTATTATTAATAAGCCGTCAATAAATTAATAATTTATTAATTAAACAAACACTTAGAAAGCTGTACATGTTTTTTTTGCATTAACCATTAAAAACAACATCGTCACCCTCGTTTTTGTGAAAAGCTATTTTTTGTTTTTTTTTTTGTATCTGTTCTATTTTTTAATGAAAAAATGTCCTACTTGTATTCATTTAATTTGATATTAATTCTTTTAATTATCAACTTATTCATTCATTACTAGTTTTCCATTAGCAGCTTACAATGTTTATTTACTACAAATACTTTCAACAACAACAACAACAACAACAACAACAACAACAACAACAACAACAACAACAACAACAACAACAACAACAACAACAACAAAACTGACAAATAAATTAACAGTTGTACTGATTGTGGTCTCAATTTAATGACAAATGCAACCGAAACCATTGAACGGTGGCGAACACAAACAACAACAACAACAACAATAAAAACAAATTTTATACATGCAGGTGTAATATTGTACGAATAGCTACCAAAAAGCTGCAGGTTTAACCATGAAGTGGACAACATTGAAATGTTTAAGCACGGCTTAAACATGCTGGTAGTCTTTTAATTGTCAGATAATCAAGCACAGATACATACTTTAATAAAATTTCTTTAACTACTTGCTTATCAGTCAAACTCACACACAAGTTTTCTGTATTTAAATTCAACTCCTATGCTGTTGAATATCTCTTTTTTTTTAATATATGTTTTTAAGATGTATTCACCAAAAAAGAACCTCAAACCACAAAAGAAAAACCCACACCACAAGACAAAATATTTCATCAATTACTCACGTGTCTAGTGCACTGTCATGTGACTCGAATAAACAATGTCAAAACCACCACCATAACCAACACCACATTCAGGAAAATAAAATAAAAAGCCCGATAAACTCCAGAAAAGTACAAGAAACACTAAAGTATAAATCCCTAGGATCCCAGGCAGCCAGTCATCCAGTCAGTATTGTTTTCCCCTAATTTGCAGGGTTTCCTCTGGCACACATCCGCATGATGTAGACTGGAATCCTTAATGGTTAATCGCTGCACAGGAAACAGTCAGAGAAGACAAATGAATGTTTATCTGTCTAGACACCAGAAACGCACGATTCCGCGTATGAAACAAACATACATATACATGCAAGAAATATTCACAGAGCACTACTACTAATGGCTCCCTTGCGGTTGTGGGGGTGGTACATGTGCGTCTTATGTAGGGTCTACCTTATTTCCTGTAGTTCTGGCAGGCGTAACGTCAACAACAACATTAATCAATGCTGAGAAACTGAGAAAAAAACAGTTATGAAAAACTTCTTCTTGTTGTTGTCGTTGGTGTAAAAACTGTTATGCTTCAGTAGGCAATTCCAAGAAGAAGCATAAGAAGAAAAAGGTTCCATACAAGGTGACAAACTAAGGCTGCCTATGCAAATGAGTGAAATATTATGGGTACCTTGAATAAATCAAACAACAAAAACCACAACATAACTCACAGAATTGAATATATAGAGAGCCAAAATTGAATAATGCAGACAAAATTGAATGAAAAGAGTGGGAGGGGGTGGGACAACTGAATGGCAGAAACAATATTCGGCAAAATAAACATCTGCAAAATAGCATAATCCAACTTTACGAAGAAATGCAAAAGTTACGACAGCCGAAAACGTTTTATTAAAGGAAAAATGTTAGAAAAAAAAATGACATAATAGTAGGCAAACAATCTTAGTAGGATACAAGAGTAACGCAAAAAGTTCAAGTTAAGAAAATGGCGAAAAACTTTTTAAGCGTAAAGATCAAAAATGAATCAAAGTATGAAACAATCAAAAGAAAAACTATTCAAGCAATTATTTATGATTAACTTATGACCTTGTCTAAGACATCGTTGGGTGCTTACATGCATAAAATTGATTTTGCCAAAAATATGTTACATACTCAAAGATGGAATTATCTTTTTGCGTTGCAGAGGAGTTAAAATAACTCCATGACAATATTTGAAGATATGAAGGATTTATTTAGAATTTTGATGACGTCAGGTTGTTATGTGGGGCAGGTGTTGATTTCATTCGATTTTTGCATGTTTCAAACTGAGAGTAGGTTTATCATATCACATATCAAATCAATACATATATTTTTGTGAAATTGCCGAATGTGTTTGCTATTTTGATGACGTCTTTTTGTATGGTAGTTAGGTGGAGTTTTTAAACAACTGTGTCAAATTTCACACATTCACACAGAGCCAATATCAGAAATAAAATTGACTCTAAATTCAGAGCATTTAAAATGTATTACATTTTGTTTTTTGGGAATTTAAGAGATTTTATGATTTTGATCAAGTGATTTTGTATTGGAGATAGGCGTGATTTTCATTTGAATTTGGAAGTTTTTAAGTTCAGACAATATAAAGTACAAGATAAGTTTTAAGTTAAGTAATAAGTTATGTGCAAAGTTTCAAGTTATTCATTATTTTTTCAGACATTTTTTACATGTCTTTTTTTTAACATGAGACTTTAACGCTTTAATAAATTCACTTCTAGCCCACAAGCTCTTATAAAGATTACGGCAAGACTTAAAGAAACTTATTTTAAAAACATCATTACTTGTAAAAATCTTAAAACGTGATTTATTTCAGCATATTTTGTGTATTTTAAGGCAATGAGATTTCTTGTGATATATTTTTATTACGCACTCGTAATGATGTCATCAGAAGCCACAAGACAGTGATTAAATTTATTAGTAAAATTTGCTTCCAGTCGTGAGCTTCGATTTACATGGCCCTTTAAAATTTCAAGCAAATATAAAATCCTGTTATGTCATGTGTTAAAGACTAACTTTAAAATTTCAACGTTTTACTCATTACAGATGTCTTATTAATAACATAAGATTTTGATATAAAATCTATTTCATTTGAACGGTTTAAGATTTTTCAATTCAGAGTTTTTAATAGTATTATATATGATTGCTCTATACAGATCTCCAATAAAAATTTAAAAAAAATTTGGGGTCACTTGAGTGATCAGGGTTGTTCTACACATGATTTTTTTTAATTTTTTCCTATTAAAATTTAGTAAATAATGCCAAAATTATTCTTTTTGTTATATGTATTCAATTTTTATAAGGAAAAAAATAAAAGTTTTGAATTTGTTCTATATAAATTTTAAGAATTGTTAGTCTCACAAACTGATCTTTTAAGAATTTTTATTTGTTGTTTTTTTTTCAATTAAAATATCTTCAATTTCGTCTTCATTATCTTTGAAATCACTTTTGATTTTTACATATTTTTGTCGGATTGACGTTATTAATGAGTCTGAAAGGATCATTATCATTGTAATCCAATCAATATTTTGGTTTTTCCTTCTATGTTCTCTTTGTGTGACTTAGTCTGTCAGTTTTGAAGACTTTATTTTTGGCTTCTTGAAGTTTCTTCTGTAGTTGATCAATTGGAAAAAATACTATTTTATTATTTCCAAGAAAAAATAAATTGAAGGGCTTATTGCAAAAACATGATATGCCACACCGCTCTAAAAGTTCATCTTTTATGTTTATTACGTTTCTTGATTCATTATCAATATCCACTGAAAATATTGCGACCATTGTCCTATCAATTTTCGCCGTATACGTAATAGTTCTTGTAAGCATTTTAATGATTTCATACAAATATACATTTTTTTAAAACTTTAAGGTTGATTATTTCGAAATTTTATTTATGTGGCATATCATGTTCTTACAATAAGTGCTTCAATTGTATATAAATTTTTTTATAAACTCTGGGTTGCTTAAAGCAAATTCAAAATTTATCGCGTCATTAAGATGGCGAAAATTAATTGTAGTAAGAATTTTACGAAATTTTTTAAAAACATTGCATCAATTCTTGTTATTGGAATCACTTCAAATCTTGGAAAAAATGTCTCGCAGTGTTACCATCGTTATTACTTCACAGCCTGGATTAAGGAAATCAATACTGAGCCCAATTTTTCAATATCATTTATTAATTAATTTCATACAAAATCTTTAAGCAGTGTTCCTTAATGTTCCTACAAATAGTGTAAGATCTGATGGATTTATTTCCTACACAGTAAAAGTAAAAAAAAGTGATATAAATTGTATATCTTATTTATTTATGAAATATCTTTATAACCAGAACTTTTCCATCAACCCATGTTGGTTTTAAATTATGACCAATTTTTATTATTTTTATTTTTACGAAGAAGATACCCCATAATTTTTTCAAACTTCCTCCACATTTTCTGAGTTTACCATTGAAACAATAAACTTGTACAAATTACACACGCAGAAAAAAATTCATTCTTGTATGGTTAAAAAAAATGTCAACCGGTCGGGGTCTTAAAAATTAGAGAAACTCATTAAGGTGGGACATAACATTCGCGGCAGAGAAAACAGAATTTTTGAAAAAATTCAAAAGAATATATTTTTCACTCCAACATGGTTTTATAGAGCTCCAAACTGTTGCCAAAAAAAAAAAGCCTCGTGGTTGCAGCGCTGGGAGTAGCAAAACTTGTCCGATCTGGAAAAAAACTTAATTTTTTTAAATCTTAACAGAATTCGTTATCGTATGACAGGAGCTTTTTTAAAATAGTTTTTTCAATTTTTGGTGATGTTCCAAATTTGAAAGTGTGTTTTCGGGAAAAAAATATTGACTTTAAAAAATTCATAAAAACTCAAAAAAAAAAAATTAAAAAAAGCTCGTGTCATACGATAGCGAATGAAGTTTAAAAATATACAAAAAAAAAACAAAATTATTTAGTCAAAAAATGAATCCGCTAGTGCCGCAGCCAGTACGAAAAACATGGTTTCGAGTTAAACGTATTCAAAGTTTGTGACCAAAGAAAAACAAGTAAAGAGAGTCTAAAATCGGTCTAGGCCGACTTTGAAATACCCTAAACCTACTTTTAAAAAAACATAATATTATTGAAACACGCCCATTTTCAATAAAATTATTTTTTTGCATTCGTGGGCGGATGAAGCCTTTATTTTATATGCATTTAAGTGTTGAAGAAAAATTTAAACATACCAAGTTTTATTCCTGTAGTTCACAGTTAATGCCTTTATTATGCTTTCGCTATGGGAGATGGGCATGTTCATGCACGGATTACTTTCAATTTTTTAACACACCTTAATTTTGGTATAAAATACATACATACCAAATTTGATCTCTCTGTGACTAACATAATCTTATTTATTGCGTTTTCAATTTTTGAGTTGTATGGGAGGTGGGCGTGTCCGTGAGCGAATGACACCCATTTTTCGAAGACATCTTTATGTTGATACAAAACAGATACACACCAAGTTTTATTGTTGTAGGTTAATTATGAGCTTATTTATTGCGTTTTCAATTTTTGGGTCGTATGGGAGATAGGCATGTCCGTGGGCGAATGATGTCCATTTTTTTAAAACTTCTTTGGTTTTGTAATACAAAACATATGTGTCAAATTTTATCTCTGTAGGTTACACAGGAGCTTACTTATTTCGTTTTCAATTTTTGGGTTGTATCGGAGGTGAGCGTGTCCGTGATCGGATGACATCCATTTTTCGAAGAAATTTTTGTATTAATACAGAACACATACACACCAAGTCTTATTGTTGTAGGTTAATTATGAGCTTATTAATTGCGCTTTCAATTTTTGGGTTATATGGGAGGTAGGCGTGTCCGTGGGCGGATTCCAAAAATATTCAATAGTGCAGATCCTTGTGTTCATGTGATCATGTGTACCAAGTTTCATCTAATGATCTCAACTCCTTCTTCTTATCCTGTGTATACGGACAACACACAGTGGTTTTAAAAAAAGTGTTTTTGAAAATAGCAAAAAAATATATTTTTGGTGGTCAATAAGAATTATAAAAAAAAACAATTTTTATATTTTTGTGTATCAAAATATTGTTATAAGTAAGAAATTTTATATTTTAGCAGATGTGGATGCTCTTTATTCATGCTCTCTATTCATTTATGTTATTCACAATTTTCTATCTCTAGTTCAGTGAATTTTAGTGAAAAGTCAATCTGATTTATGCAATAATCTTCAAATATACCGAATAAACGAAGACTTCAAAGATTGTTTTTATAAAATTGAGTACATTGTTGTGCATCGTGAACTTCCGGAAAAAAAAAACTTATTTGTCATAAAAGTCAACACATAACTGCATATTATATGTATGTGATTCTTGTTTTTAGAAGATAAATTTAACTTTTATTTTGAATTTAAGAAATTTAGTTACAAAAAAGGCTTTAAGGGTTTTATTTATTGTAAACTTTAAACAAAAAACTAAAAATATTAAAAATACACGACGACAGCAGATATTAAAAAAAAACAATAATGATTTTTTCACAAATTTTTTTCACCATTTTGTAACGAGTGTTTTTGTTTCGAAGGGTGAGGTATGCTCAGCCACTCCAGGGTCCGTCCAAGGAATCTCGCAACCCTTGGGCAAAAGTAAATTTTTCTTAATCAGGAAATAAATAGATGAATTAATCGCAGAATTAGTCACGATCGACTTTAAAGTCAACACAATCACATATACTTAAAATTTAGTTCATGTACGATATAAACATTAGTGGCAAAGTGCGCACTGGGCAGAGGGCCAAACGAATTCAGGTAGCAGACGGCCGACGGCAAAGCAGGCCTTCACAACGTAGACCTACTTAGAATACTTAGACCCGGCAAGCCGAAGCTTTAGTTTTGACCGGAGTCAAAAAGCTGGAGCTTGAGTTTGACCGGATTCGAAAAGCCGGAGCTTGAGTATGACCGGAGTCGCAAAGCCGATGCTTGAGGGTTAGGTGGCTTGATTACAGAAATCTGTAATCAACTTAATTCCGTGGCTCTATCACCACCCGAAAATTGATTTACAACTAAAAACATTAATCGCATCAATTGAGATGTCAAGCGAACTCAACATGCCCAAACCCAAGGCTTATTTATATAAGGTTGCATACATTTTTGACGTTTTCTCATTTCGGCACCCTTATTTTGAAATGAGAGCAAAAGAGTGTAGTCATTTGAGTAAAGAACTGACACGGTTGCCTGAATATAATACTATTGGTAGTTTTTTGTAGTACTATTTGGTAAACAGAATACTAAAATTTATGTTTAGTACTTTTATTGGTCCTTTTTTATTCGGATGTCCTGATAAAATTAAGTCATTGAGTTTGATCTACCCCCATAATTTTAGATTTGATTGAAGGATTTCAGTACTATGCCCTAAAAAAGGGTTAAAGGAAATAAATATATATTAAGAAAATCAAGAAAGACAGACCAAATAAATATTTTCATTTTCGAAACTTTCATTGCATTGGACAACGGTGATCGTAAAAACCACTTTTACTTCCAATTTTGACAAAAATTAAAATTTTAACACATCTTGACTTAATAGGTCTGTTCCCGTACTCTAAAGTTTTAGTCCAATTTACCAGTTTTTACCAGTTTTAGTCCGAGAAGCGCTCCCGTACTCGAAAAAATGGTAAAAGAGAGTGCAATCAAGAGAGTAAAACATTTCCCCTCCTTGTCAAAAGTTGCAAGTTTTAGTCCGAGAAATTTCTTCGGGTAAAAATGGTAAAAGTGTCAAACAGTTTAAAATCAGCTGTTTACAAGTAAGCAAAGAAATTGCGATACATCAAAACTTCATTGAAACTATTAAAATGGAACCCAGAAACATGGGAAAATGTGTAAAAACTAATATAAATTCTTAACTTGAGAATTAATTTCAATATTATTAAAAATCTTAGACATTTCGTCTGCAATGCCGATGCTTCAGATCAAGGCAATACTGGACAAACTATCTTATTTGACAGTTTTTACAATTTTAGTCCGAGAAGCGTTCCCGTACTTTTTTGTGTTTTTCTCTATTTTCGAAAGATTTTTCTCATTCTAAGACTTTTGACAGTTTTACCACATTTAGTCCAAAAAGTACGGGAACAGACCTAGTGTGTACACAATAAAACAGAAAACTGCACAAAACCCTGAAAAATACTTTTTGTTTCTCGAGCAGCACAAAACCCTACTCTGCAAACGTCAAAATATTTTTGTTTACATAATATAAGGATACGTCAAAAAATGTACGCAACATTAAATAAATCAACATTTTGCGCACTACTTATTCAATGTTCACTGCTAACTGCATGTGAATCATATCATTGTTATCATGTCAACAAGTGCTAAAATGCAACGTTGGTATAAATAGCCTGGCTGCTTATATTGCTGCTAAACGAGTTCTGTGTGTATGTGAGCTGCACTGTGATTGATACATTAAGCAGCCTTCACTGCGGTTAGTACTTAGATGTGGGACCACATTGGATCCTCCATCCGCATTATTTTTTTTTTTTTATTCTATTCTACTTTATTTATTAATTCTTCTTTTTCTTTTTTTTTTCTTTTAGTTATTCATTGGTATCTTTTTAGTTTAAATTAAATAATCCGTCGGCTTTTAAAACTACTATTTTTTTGTTATATTATACGGATCTATATATATTTATTTTAATATTTATTTGTAACGACTTCAGTCGTTACACTTTTAAGGTTAAAAATATAATTTTTTTGTTAACTTCTTAAAAATTCAAAAAAAGTTCCAAAGTTCGAAGCGTAAATTTCTCAAGTAGGAAAGGTAGGTCAAAACAAAAATTAGGTTCATACATTTTTGTTTTTTTTTAATTGTAAGCAATTTAAAAAATGTTTAAAATACCGATCATAAATTTTCTGTCGATTTTACTTACTTTTAGAGCATATTTTCGGCCAAGCAAATTTTCGGCCAAAGCTTGAAAATTTGTTCAATCCGATATTCAAATGTATTGACCCACTTTTATCGAATAATTTTGAGCCAAATTTATTTAAGTCAAAATACACCCAAAACATTTTTCAAAATTTTACTGTATGGAGTGTTAACTTGAATTTATCTATCATAACTAAAATTATTGCTACTTGTTGCAAAAACAAACATAAACATAATAGAATTGTTTTGGAAAGTAACAGTGTAATCAAATTATAAAAATTTTTAAAATGAATTTTTTATTATATTAACTATAAAATAAATTAAAATGAACGAATTTAATTTATCCAAAAACTTAGTTGCTTTTGCAATAAAAATAAATATGTAAATATTAAAAAATAAAATCATAAATATTAAAAAATAACTATAAAATTTAAAAAAAAAAATATTGCTATTCAAAACCGTCCCAAACAAGAATCGAACTTCCGTAGCTATCCAATGAGAGTCTATCGACTAACCATCAAACCATGCTATTTTTACACATGCTACTGCTTACCAGATCAGTCAGATTAAATAAGCGTGGGTAAAAACTGAAGAGAACTGATATTAAAATTGATAAAAAACTAATTTTCAACACCAAAAATTAACTTTTTAGGTTCAATTATACATTCATTATATAGATATTTAATTTTTTTTATTTCTTTGACCTTTCGCATTGAGCTCATTCAGTTTCATTTTCATCAGATTTTTCCGAAAAGAATAAGAAAAAGGCGGAAGAAGTGTTGTTGATAAAAAACATTCAGACAACTTTTTGTCACTAAAACAATGCTTTCGATCATGTTATTCCTCTGGAACACACCTCATTGGATTTGAAGTTTGATATTTTAACCTGAATTGACGCACAAAACATAAAAAAGAAAAAAAATCAATACTAATCATCTTCAAACCACTCTTTTATAAAATATAAACATTTATATTGTTAAAGTGGCACAAAAAATAGAAAAACAATTCATAGCAAAAACGCCTAAGTATTTATTTTGTATATTTATATATACGGATATGGCAAACAAAACTAAATCGTTGATAGTTGTATATTGGGAGTGGCCCTGTGTAAGTTAGTTTCTGTTGCCAACTGTGTTAACTCTTATGGCCAAATGCATCACTGAAATTAACATAGCAATAAAATAACAAATAACCCAGATACGATAGACATACAGTGTAAACACACACATACACACACTCACACACCACCCACATATTGTATCGTATTGTCCTGCTTATACATAGTTAACTCTTCATTCGTGTAAACATAATTAAAGCAAATTGAGTTAAACACAATTAATGCGTATAGAACACGTTAAGCGATAATAACGAAGAAGACTGGGAAGAAGAAGCAGGAAGGACTTAAGGTTGAGATATACGTGTGAACATAATTTGTTCATATCTGTGCAGAACCAAATATTTGAATATATCGTTTGTAATATTTTTTTATATTAATTTTTTGGCAAATTAAAAGCTGAATTCAATTACTGAATTCAATTACTGAATTCAATTGGAATCTAACACTTCCGCTCTAACTTCGACTTCCGGCTTTTTGGCACATTCAATCCCTAGGGAAATTGAACATGTGTCAGTCAGTCAGTCAGTCAGTCAGTCAGTTAGTCCTTGAGTAAGGTTTGTTTTGCTGCTGTCCTTTTTAACAGCTTAATTTAGCTATTAACATAAATTTGAATATTTTATTATGACATAATTAAAAACGTGTTGAATAGTTAGAGCGAATTTCAGACAACCTTAATATTCATTCTTATTCTCATTTTTATTTTGCTCAATTTAACTTTGTTGTTGTCGATAGTGTGCTGTAGACATAACCTAGATTAAAGTATAAACAAATAAAGTTAGGCCGGCGGCAACAAGCGTCTTAAAGGCAGAATACAACAGAGAAAAGAATTACAACAACAACAACAATAAACAATAGGCATTTGCATTAATAAATTAACAGGACATGTCTAATGAAAACGAACTTTTCCATTATTGTCTGCTTATATTTTCAGCCAACAAACAGAGAGAGAGAGAGAGAAAAAAAATGAAAAAAAAAACTTACAAAGAAAAACAAGCAAAGAAAGTCTAAAGTCGGTCTAGGCCGACTATGAAATACCCTAAACCCACTTTTCAAAAACAAAAAATTTTTATTGTAAATGGGCGTCTCCAAGGGCGGATGAAGCCTATATTTAATATGCATTTAAATGTTGATGAAAAATTTACACATACCAATTTTTATTCCTGTAGCTCACAGTTAATGCCTTTATTGTGCTTTCGCTATGGGAGATGGGCGGATTCATGGACGGATTACTTCCAATTTTTGAACACACCTTAGTTTTGGTATAAAATCCATACATACCAAATATAATTTCTCTATGACAAACATAACCTTATTTATTGAGTTTAAAATTTTTGGGTTGTATGAGAGGTAGGCGTGTCCGTAAGCGGATTACGTCCGTTTTTCAAAAACTTTTTTGTCTTGTCATAAATAACATACGTGCTAAATTATAGCTCTGTAGGTTAAACAGAGGCTTATTTATCGCGTTTTCAATTTTGGGGTTGTATGGGAGGTGGGCGTGTCCGTGAGCGGATGACGTCCATTTTTCAAAAACTTCTTTGTCTTGTCATAAAAAACATACGTGCTAAATTATAGCTCTGTAGGTTAAACAGAGGCTTATTTATTGCGTTTTCAATTTTTGGGTTGTATGGGAGGTGGGCGTGACCGGGAGCGGATGACGTCCATTTTTCGAAAACATCTTTGTGTTTGTATAAAACACATACATACCAAATTTTATTGTGGTACGCTAATTATGAGCTGAGTTATGCAGTTTTCAATTTTCGTGTTGTACGGGAGGTAGGCGTGTCCGTGGGCGGATGATGTCCACTTTTCAAAACTATCTTTGTTTTGTTACAAAAAACATATATGTCAAAGTTAAGCTCTGTAGGTTAAACAGAGGCTTATTTATGGCGTTTTTAATTTTTGGGTTGTATGGGAGGTGGGCGTGTCCGTAAGCGGATGACGTCCATTTTTAAAAAACATCTTTGTGTTGGTATAAAAAACATACATATCAAATTTAATTGTTGTATGCTAATTATGAGCTGAGTTATGCAGTTTTCAATTTTCGCGTTGTACGGGAGGTAGGCGTGTTCGTGGGCGGATTCCAAAAATATTCAATAGTGCAGATCCTTGGGTCCATGTGACCATGTGTACCAAGTTTCATCCAATTATCTCAACTCCTACTTCTTATCCTGTGTATACGGACAACACACAGACGGACAGACGGACAGACGGACGGACGGACGGACGGACGTACAGGGATAGCTCGACTCACGTGGTGACGCTGATCAAGAATATATATACTTTTCTCTACCGGACTCTCTTCGTTCTATGCGTTACAAACGTTTGCACAAAGTTAATATACCCTGACCTTTCAGGTTTAGGGTATAAACAGTGCCTTCTTAACATGTGATTGATAACGGTTCTGCTGCTAAGGGGAGAACAGAATGAACTAAGTCCCATTGATAATTTCCTGCACTTAGATTGAAAAACTTTTTAAATCAAGGACCTTCAGCGAAATGCTAATCAAACGTGGAAGTGGCAGGCAAAATTCAAAAAAATCTGTTTCTATAATTGGCATAAGTGTCACTTATCAAATATTTAAAATTAAAAATGCAAAGAGAAATTTCTTTGTTGAGGAAGATAAAAAGAAAAATAAAATAAACAATCATAGACTGTTTCACTCATTAGGGGAAGAAATAGCTTAGCGGAATTAGAAATCAACGCTATATGAGTATTTTTCACATGAACGGAAGCTTAACAACTGGGCTAAATATGTACTTGGAGGAAGAAGAGGAAGTAGCTATAAGCATTGATTCCATAACATGCTTAGTATTTATAAGATCATCGTTGTCTAGACGAAGCCAATAAAAAATATGTGGAATAAGCTCTGGTTATAAGGAATTATTTTTTTTTAAAGAAATGTATAATAAAAGCAAATTTTTTGAGGAAAAATACACATTTAGCAAAAAAACCTGACAATTGGGTCAGCTTTAAAAATGAAAACATTCTTATTTTTGTTGATTTTTCTGGTTTTATTTTAACATTTGTTAGCCACAATCCTTACTAAGCCATCATTTTGACATCATATGACAGAGCTACATTTGTGTTTTCGAAAATGTTTTTTTTTTTGCGGTAATTCGCACTTAAGATACTATCTGCGAAATAAATGTAACAATTTATTTTCAACACATTGTTAAGCTGTGTGTTTTTATACAATTGTTTTCTTTACAAACAGGTATCTCCAACATAACTGCTAAGTTTTTTGCGTAGAAATAAATTCAACAGAGGCTATCTCACCTCAGTAATCAGCATTAAAATGTACACACATATTGAAACAATATGTTGAATAATAAAAAGAACATTTGCTCATGAACCATTTGATAAACCAACATTAACAAGATGAAGCTTCGGCATCTGCTGGAATGACAACAGATTGTTGGAGATCAAGTTATCTTTGTTTAATGAATCATATTTTAACGATAGAGTGTTGTTGTATCATATTATTATCTGTCAGGGGCGCAACCAGGATTTTTTTTTTTTTTTGGGGGGAGGGGTAGGTTTTTATCAAATTTTGAACTTATATATAAAATCAATTTTACAAAGGCTTCAAATCACAGCAATACGTTTCAACTCTTGGTTGTTAATGGGTTAAGTCAATGGACTAGGTGGGTTTCGAAGGCTCAAACAAAGAATATGATAACTATTTTTGCTAATAAAAGAACTAAATATTTCAAGCACAAGATAATGTATCTTGAAGAAGGATTCCAAATTTTAACAAGAGTGGATATAACTTTTTGGTAAATCATGACAGCTAATTTGCAAAAATATGTTTGAACTCAACCTTTAGGGAGAATATTTTGGACATATTGTACAATTTCTTAAGGAAAAAATAAAATTAATTTTCAAACCGACCCAGCCCCTAAAAAAGCAGTCATATTTAAAATTTCAGTTAAGTTTTTATAAATTGTATTTTATTAGTACAAAAAATATTTTAAAAATTGCTATAATTATATACTTTTTCCACCAAAATATGCAAGTCTTGCAATCAAGATTGAATATCAAAATCTGTTTGTCCAAAAATGCTTTTATTATTTGGATAAGAATAATTATTGAAATAATGAACATTTTAATTATTTGCAAAGCCTTGCAAGAAAATAAGAAATAAAAAATGTATACAAAAATCGAGGTTATTTCTCAAAATTTGATCTCTCGTGGAGTAAAAGTTAAAATTTTTTAGTTCAAACTTTACAACGGCGGAGCAACGAAAAAAAGAAATAAGTTGTAAAAAGGATGTGCAACAGGCACTGTCAGGACATTTTGGCCGTACAGAAGATGTACAGCAGTTAAAATTAAATTGCTTCTGCGTTGTTTAGGGTCTTTAGAATCGGCCAAAATGTTTTGAAATCGCCAGTTTTACAGCCGTCTACGGATTTTTTTCTTGATCTAAGAAGGTTAAACGAAGGTTTTAGGCAGTTATACGTGTGGTGACCGTGGCATGCAGGTTAAGTGTGTGGCTTAGCATGCTTAGAGCCATGGTTCGATTCCCAGCCGTGGCAAAAAGTTTTTTTCTGATCGGTCACCATCTCTCTGCAGACAATTGCAAACCTCAGAGAGTAAACAATGCCATGTGAAGCTTCTTGAGAACATGAACTTTAGCCGTTCGGAGTCGGCATAAAACATGTAGGTCCAGTTCTCGGTCAATTGTGTGCAAATATTTAATAACACACACAACACAATTGATCATAAGAAGCTCGGTCAAAGTCCTTTCAAGGGCTGAAATGGCCAATATGTTTTTTTTTTTTTTTTTTTGTTAGCTTTAAACGAAGGTTTTAAGGCTTGAGCTACAATATTTTCAATTTTTCGCGGAGAAAAGGCAATTTTTTCTCGACACAATAACTAAGCACTTAACTTCGTTGTAAAAATAACCAATTGGCGCTAGCCTTAAAATTCGTTCTTTGATGAGTACTATGGAGCTCATTTCCGAAAATATAAACCACAAAATTTCTAACTCCTTGGCATGAAAAACTAAGAATTGAAATATGAAAAAATCGTCTCTCGCCATCCAAATAACCGATGAAATTTTCTTTAAAATCGACTTTTGATATTGTCATATTTAACACTTCCATTGGATTTTCAAAATCAGTTTCATGAAAATCCTTCAAAACTGCACATATATTATTTGATTTTAATGAATTATGTCTTTTTGGAAGAGTATCGTAAAGACTTTCGTTTAAAAAGATATTATGTCGATTTAAGTCAGCATTTCCTAATTCATGCTCATTGGTATACCTTTATTATATCTCTCAAAAACGGATGAACAGAAGCAAAATCAAACCAGCATCAAAAATTTTCAAAATGTATGCTTTGCTGACTAAATATTTAAAATGGAATACACTGTGTGATTTAGGTTAAACTAAGATAAAATAAAAATTTAAACATAAATGTTGAAAACAAAAAAAAAAAAAATTACCAACGAAAATTCTACGCCACAAACTTTCTAGCTTTATTTTATTTTGTATAGTAGCTATTATTTATTAAAACTTAGTTGTCATAATCTATACAATCACAAATAATGCTTTAAATTTCTCTGACACCAAAAACAGTTATGAAAACCAATTTCAGCGATCAAGAGCAAAACGACAGTTAATTGTTAACAGTAATAGGCTAACAAGCTAGCTTATATCTTATGAAATTAAGTCACGTTGTTGAGTTTAAGTCATAAAATTTAATGTTCTTGTTAAAGTCCTTATACTTGACTATAATAAAAACATTAAACAAGAAATTTTGAAACAAACAAAAAACAAAAACAATAAGCAATTCAACAGTAGTTTGAGCTACTTACAAATAGATACAAAGAGGAAGTGTTGGAAATATAAATCTTAAATCTTTTATTACGAATATATATCAATTTAATTGCAAAACTTTGGGTCGACTGGGTCAACTGCAGACTGTATTTGAATTATTTATTGACATGCTTGCAAATAATAGATTTTAATTAGAGCGATTATTGATGTTGCACAAACAATCTTCGATATTTTCAATATGTTGGCAGAGTATGTTTTCTTGTAAAAACAATAATACGCTCTCAGAAAAAAAAAAAAAAACATAGAAACAAAAACTTGAAACTTTTTCCATTTAGCTGGTCATTATGACGAAAAAGAAAAATAAACACACACACACACACACACACACATAGTAAAACCAATAAAAATATACTATCAAAATAAAAAGCAGCAGCTCTTATGTGCCAAGAAAACCAGCCAAAACCAATAAAGTAATTAGAAGGGGGCAAAAAAAACCTATTATTATAAAAGTAATAACTGTGGCATAAGAAGGAATACATGAGTTTTTACTTTCATTACATTAGCGCAATGAATAAAAATAAAGTAAAAATAAAACAGTGTAACAAAAATAAAAAAGAGCATTATAAGAAAAGCGATTAAAACCATATTTGCACATATACACAAATACCCATGCACACATCAACAAATGCTCTCACGAAATGAACATGCTTACAAAGTAGCTAAACAATACATTGATAAATTGTTTTCGCTACGCCAACCTAGCGTTTTGTCCAGCATATATCAACAACCCACCAACAGTCAGCGAAACGGTTGCGGAAACGGAAGCCGCTTGGTTGCCATAACCCAGCGACGATAACAATCATGGTCATGGTTGCAAACATATTCAATGTGGTTATTTCTATTGTTGTTAAATGTATGTTTCACTTTTTATGCGAGGGGAAAACGACGTGAATGTCGTAACAGAGCAGAAGTTGTTGCTACCTTCGCATACTACATGGCATTGAACACCAAAGAGCTACAAAGCAAGCAATAAGATAGATAGAATGAAATCTTAGAATATCTCAATGTTTCATATACATACTTATGTAGCAGATTTATATCTAGTTGCATAACATGTTTGTGGAAAGTATTTGGTTACGGTTATGGTTATGGTTATGGTTATGGTTATGGTTATGGTTATGGTTATGGTTATGGTTATGGTTATGGTTATGGTTATGGTTATGGTTATGGTTATGGTTATGGTTATGGTTATGGTTATGGTTATGGTTATGGTTATGGTTATGGTTATGGTTATGGTTATGGTTATGGTTATGGTTATGGTTATGGTTATGGTTATGGTTATGGTTATGGTTATGGTTATGGTTATGGTTATGGTTATGGTTATGGTTATGGTTATGGTTATGGTTATGGTTATGGTTATGGTTATGGTTATGGTTATGGTTATGGTTATGGTTATGGTTATGGTTATGGTTATGGTTATGGTTATGGTTATCAATGTCAATGACAACGCCATGTAAAAGGGACCGGTTGGTTTCATATGTTGGTGGTAGAATTGGGACCGGTCACTATCACTTTGCAACCTATCACGTGATAGGTTTTGAACCGGTTCTTTTGTCCGTAGGGCTTGTACAGATCACCCTGTTTAGATAAGTTCAACTTGTTGTAAAAACAAGTATTAATAAGGAAGCAACATTTATTTATTTGTTAGTTTAAAATATTTTTCGTTTTCTACAATTTTTATTTCTATTCATTTTATTTTTATCATTTCGACTTCCACGCAAGCTTAATCTTCAACAGTTCGGTAGCTTTACACACAAACATTTTTCAACCTTTGCGTCCTTCGAACTCATTCTTTCAAATAGTTGGCTGGCTCTTGTATGTCCGAGCTCTTGTGTGTGTTCTATGTTATTCTGAAGATGCCAATAGAAAATTCTTTCACAAAAGCTAACAACACTTGACTTTGCTGTTACAAGCATAAGGCCGCGTTCATAGTGGAAGCTGAAGCTGAAACTTTTTACAGCTGCTGAAAACGCTTTATGTACAATCATATGGAAAAAGCGCAAAGTGTTCATAGTGCAAGCTTAAATTCAAGGTTACGCCACTTTTGAGGCTTTTTGATACTTTTTTCTTCTATCTCACTTGAGCACACGGTGTTGATTTTTTGTTTCATGTCGTACTTATGCTTTGGGTTTCAGCTTATTTTAACACACTTTTTGGCACTTTTTCTTCCATCTCGTTTGTGTACACAGTTTTGATTTTTTGTTTCATTTCGTACGTACGCTTTGTGATGTAGGTTATTTTCATACTTTTTAACGCTTTTCTTGGCTGTTTTTTTTATTTCTTGTTTATGTTTTGCCGCACTGATTTTGTTTTTGTACTTTTCGGCAGCAATGCCCAGCGCTTTAGTTTTATTTTATTGTTTTATTTTCGCATTATCGGTTGGTACGTGTTGTTGTTTTTGTCTATTTAACAATGTCAACATGATCGCAGGCGCTGCCAGCAATGCATGTCGTTGTTTGTATGTCCTTTTGTTGTTAGTAAATTCAGCATATGCGATGCGCAAAATATGAAATCGTGCGCTATTTCGACTTTGTCTCAATGCGTGTTGTTGTTTATATACGTTTTGTTGTTGGTAATTTTTTGTGAGCATCGCTAATTTTCGACGCTTTTTCTTCTTCAGATGCTTACTTCATTCTTGTATCATTTCTTGGTATGTGTGTTAGTTGCACGTTTTCAATTTCCTTTGAATGCATTTTTTGTTGTTATGATCTTATGTTATTGATCTTTATTTTGTGCGTAGAATATAGACAAAATATTTTATTTGTTGCTTTGTGGAGGATAGGTTTCCAACTTTTTTCTGCACTTGTTGCTTTTGAGCTATTTCGCCGTTATCTTCGTTGTTATTTATATATTCTTTGAATATTTTTGTGAAGAACTTCAAAATATGCATTTACTTTCCAAATTACAACAAATAATTAAAACAAAACATAAACCAAGCGCATGCAAAAAGCGCGCACTATGAACAGCAACAGCAAGAAAAAGTATCTAAAAGCGCGAAAAAAAGCTCGCACTATGAACAGCAACAGCAAGAAAAAGTATCTAAAAGAGCGAAAAAAAGCGCGCACTATGAACAGCAACAGCAAGAAAAAGCGTCATGATATCGCCTGAAAAAGCTTAGCCAGCTTCAGCTTCCACTATGAACGCGGCCTAACACAACTGTCAGGATATAACGTGTTTTTCAGTTATCCATAGCAACAAAATGGTGCAAGTATGTGTGCATGTGAATTTATCTCTCTGCCAGTTTATTTTATGCCTCTATCGCCGCCTCCTCTTCCTTTAAGTGTTGACCAAAACTTTGATGGATTGCTTGATTGATTGTGTGCGGCCGCTTTAATTACTAAGCAATCAGATACAACCATTTGTCATTTCCTCCCTTAACTTGCCAATATATTTCAACATAAATATACAAAACAATTTTTCCCACACAATTTTGCAAAAATTTGTCATTTAAAAGAAATAACGGAAAGTCATGTTGTATTTTCTTAATATTCCATCATTAAGTTAGACCCTGTAAAAAAAAAAACGAAACACAAAAATTGTATATTATTCATAGCAAAATTGACCTACGAAATAATCCAAATCAATCATGCTTAAGTCTATCCATGTTGAGGGAGGTCAATAAAAGTTCATTAACTGCCTAACCCAAATTCTCAGCGTGCCTTAAGATTTCTATATTCTTGGCAATAAAATTATAATGCCCAACAAATTAAGATTAAACAGCAGATAAATCAACAGACAAACAGACAGACAGACAAAGCAATATAGCGACCTAACGAACTGCTTGTGACAATAATAAAATCCACTTATAAAATATAGCCATGACATAAGCTTTTAGTACTGCCTAGAAACTTGAGGTCAGCGGACTAGAAGAGAGTCCTTTAAGAACTTGTTAAGTGTTTGATTGACAAGATAAGAGGAACAACACAAAAATATTATTATTTCGTAAGACGTGCGTTTTTGATGTGATACCACAAAATAAAGGTGCAAAGAAATTATGTTCATATTATAAATGAGTGCTCACACTTGTGCAAACTAAGTGATGTATGTATTTGACGCTATATAAATTATAAGCTTCAAACAAATACCATCGATAAAATGCGCTTTAGAAGTTCAAAGTTCGATTTTCTCAATTCGCCTGAAATAATATTAAAGGTAAATGCGCAAATTTGAAAGAATTTAATAAATTTTTTGTGGAAGACAAAGCACAGGGTGCCACAAACATTTGCTTCGTTTATGCTTTTGGGCTAGAATCAAATAACTTTCTTATGTTTCAAAAGGTATTCGATATTTGTACATAACTCTACATAATTTGATTTAAAATCTGAGTACTGAACAGAGTGCAGAAATATCTGTGTTTTTAAATTAACTAAAGCATAACATTTCCATTTTTTTATTACACTTTGTCGTTTTGTTTGTGATTAAAGCTGAAACAGCTTTAGTTTGGTTGGCATAAGAAATGCCAATAACGAAGGTATTAGTAAGATAAATAGATAGATTATATAAAGGTCATTCTATTAAAAAACAAAAAAGATGAAACAAAGCAAGATAAGAAAGAAAAGCTTATTAAATCAGGAGAATAGCGTAAATAAAACCAAATAATGGAATAATCTGAATAATCTATTCAAGAAACAATGTTTTTATTAACAAAGTGCTGAGATATTATCTAGAGTTTATTTTATTTTATATTTTGAATCCAAGAGTTTGGCAAATGCCTGCAGCTTTTTGTTTTTTCTTCATTGTGAAATTTTCACAAAAGTGAAAATGAACAAGGGAATAAATGATCAAGAACATTGCATTTAAAAGCAAACAAATATATAAGCAATGCTACTTTAAATCGTTTTACTTCAAAATAGCTGCAACTGAATAAAGTGTAACTGAATAACATAGATGAGGAGTTTGCATTCAAAAACAGATAAGTCACACAGATCGAATTATTGGGAAAAACGTCTAAATTTTGACAGAAATTTTTTATAAACAAAACAATTTGCAAAATTATGCTCCACAGGAATAGAAATATTATGCGAAAAAAAAATAGTCTCATAGTGCAAAAAAAACCGTATTTTCAATTTCAAATTTGGACTTGTTAGGTTTTGAAAGTTAGATATAAATCAAAATTTAGATTCCGCCGTTCGGAGTCTCAAAAGTTAGAGAAAGTCATTACAATGATTTCTGTATTCTTTTTTTTCAAATCGGAGGAAATCCGCCGAAGTATTTTAGAATCTCCTGAAGGTCCTTTTTAGTAAAAATGCACTTTTCTCTAGGATTTTTATCATTTTTATCAAAGAGGGTTTTATGGATTGACATATTGTAGCATTAGCTTTACAATGACATTTCTAACTAAAATTGTTTTTTCCTGTGACCTATCTGGATTTGAATGTTAACTCCTCAGATATGGAGGGTTTAAGTTTTTGTCAACAAAAATATATTTTGCATAATCATAAGAAATGTTGTTATGTTTTTTTACCTCAAATTTAGAACAGCTAAGTGGCCTTGTTCGAATGATAAACGTTATTGACTGCCAAACTAGAGGTCCCGGGTTCAAAATTTGGCCAACCCATGGTCCCACGTTCTATCTTTTCTTCAATTTTTCCCTTATTAATAAATACTTTTTCCCTTGTTAATTGAACACTAATATTCAAAAATTCATCAAAATTTATGGGTTTAGAGTTGTAGTTAGTTGGTGGTAGAGATGTTTTCAGAATGAGATTGCTAAGTACTCATATTGACCGAAGAATAGGCATAACACTTGCCTCATTCTACACTTCACAGGATTTCCTTTTCTCTCCTACTTATCTGTCTAACCATTTCTGAATCAAGGCACACTTGAAAAAATAGAGTTGACACCTGAAACCTTGGTTCGAGGCTAAAATTATAAAAAATTATAGCTAGTAAATAAGCTCATAAAGTAACTGTCTAGTAATTCTGCTATCATTAAGATAGCTAATAAGTTCCGACTAGTTGGATTAAAACTGGTAAGTTTACTAGTAGAATTGATTAAATTCCTTATACTAGTAAAATCTTGGGCAGAATATTAATTAGAAAATTATGTTTTTTTTTTTCATTTTTCCACTTAGTAGTTCCAAAAATATTTTCATTTTTTCAAATAACATCTGAGAATAAGATGAACTTTTTTAATTATTCCATATATCTGAACTTTTTCAAAACGCAGTAAAATTTATACCATAAAAAAGTTTCTTAATAAACATAAGAATTTTACAAACATACTTATAACCACAACTTTCTGTCACCCAATGGTGTGAAAATTTAATGAAATTCTGATCTGATTTTTGTCAGTAGAAGTTGATTTTGGATTTGGCTGTCAGAGAAACAATTGAAGGCAAGCTAATTTTCTCAATATATGTTAAGCATTCCAAGAATGAAAAGATTTACTTCACGCATGCTATAAACTGTCAAATGCAGAGTCAACCCACTGAACCACAAACGAAGATTTGGCGATAACCGAAAGTCATGGAAAATTTTCGTATGAATATTTTCCTAAAAACATTTCATAAATTTGAACCCTGCAAACATTTTCTGAGGCTCTCCAAAAAATTACTCTAAAAAGAGTGTTTTTTATGCATATTCTATGATGACTCATTAAAAGGACTCATGAAAGAGTTTTTAATATGACTGTTAAATGATTGTTCAAAAATAAGACTCATAAAAGAGTCATTATTGTATCTGCTTTATGAGTACTCATAAAAATCACTCATTAAAGAGTCCTAAATATGACGGTAACATGATTGTTCATAAGAAAGACTCATAAAAGAATCATATTTTGATTGATATATGCGTAATCATAAAGAAGACTCATAAAAAAGTCTTATATGTGAGTGTTTCATAGGAGAATAGAATCAGATAATTGCAAAAGCACCATATCGAATTAAAAAATAAGAACTTAATCGAATATATTTTTAATAAATTTTATTAAACTTTGTCACTGTCTGTTATGGATATATCCTGGCTACGCTTTTCGAAGAATTGTTTCTTTTTGGTGATATACATACACAAAAATTTAACTACAACAAATGAATCAAAAGACTTCTTATATGAGTCTTAAAAGAGTATTAAATATGAGTATTAAAAGAGTACTAAATATGAGTCTTAAAAGAGTATCAAATAAAGGTCTTAAGACCGTCATTACTATGAGTCCAAAAAGACTCATAAAACAATCATATTTATGAATCATATTTTGGGGCCCACAACATACGAAAATGTACTGCTATTTATTTATTGTATGTGTTTTAAATGTATTTTATACATTTAAAAACACACAAAAAACAATTGATTATAAGAAGCGTGGTAAAAGTCATATAAAGGGCTGAAATGGCTAATTTATTTTTTTTTTTAATAACATTTTTGGCCTTTTACCAACTTTTATTTCAAGAAACTAAAAAAGTTAAAAGTTGAAATATTCTTTAGTTTATTTTTATGACGGTATTTTGTTACAGGGGGTGCACATGATACCAATATGCACGTTATACCCGAGAGTGTGCCGAATAAGGAATAACAACAGAAGTGAAGAAAAGGTTTGTTTTTTAGAGACAAATGAATCGTCAAAGAAATAACTAATTTGTAGTTCTGGAGACATAATTTTGTATCCCAAAAGATTCATAATTTAATTAAAAAGAATAGGTTTACTGGGAATTCCTGTTATAATCAGCACACACTCAGTTACACAAACACACTCACACCGTTCTAGAGAGACGGCAATAAAATGAGAACAACTTAAATGATTATTTGTATAGCTAGCTTAAGGATAGTAGAAGATTGAGTGAATGAATGTCGTGTGGTTGAAAAGCATTTTCTTGACTTTGTCTCAAATGATGCAGACAACGCATGATGACATCATCTAGTAGCTTCTTGAACAAGAAATAAGTTATATAGATATTTGTGTTTTCGGAAAAACTGTTGAAATTGTCAAAAAAAAAAAAGGCAAGTCAAGGCATTTGGAAGGTCATCAGAAGCAGCCCAAAGTGATTTGGTTTTGTTTCCTAGCTTAATTTTTCTTTATATATATATTTATATATTAACTTGTGTGGCTTAAAAGGTTTCATATAATTCTTGTACAAACATTAAAGCAAATGTATTAACATAAGAGATGAGTTAAAACCGTAAACATATCATATATCAAATAAATGTTTGCAGCCATTGTTTGTGTGGTCAACATTGTTGGATAGCAAGTAAAAATTGCTTTTGTTTGCATATTCAAGTCAAACTTGAATAATGTTTGATGTTATTTATTTGTTTGTCACTTTTACTTTTCCAACACCCGCCCTCGGTACCCGCTGCCACACGCACAACAACAGATTTAAATACATAAAACTCACTCTGGCTCAATTCCAACATTATAAATGTTGTTTACTTATTTTTATGTTGGTCTTACCAAAAGCTTCCTTCCCTCCTAGGACAACATTCTTAAAGTCCAGCAATGTTGATTTTTCTTGAGCTTTATTATCAAGTTTAACATTTTTAATTTACTTAGAATCTAAAGTGCTATGTCACTGTCCTTCTCTTTCCTCTTTATATCTTTATGTTGTATTACTCTAGTGTATCCTCAACGCCTGAGTTAGCAGCAGTTATCTACACTTTAAATAAAATTAAAAAATTAAAAAAAGATTCAGAGCATCACGAAAAAAGTAGTTGAACGAAAAAGTGACAGTTAAAATTAATTTGTAAACAAAAAACAGAAAAAATATCATTAAAAACGTTGTTTACTCTTTATTTTCATACTGTTGTTAATTTTTCAATTTAATCCATTCATTACTTTTAAACAAATAAGAAAATATTAGCTAAAACCGGCACTTTTTGCAGTATTTCAGCTATGTATGTAGCTCTGCTCTTGACAGCTATTCAAGTTTTCTTTGAAATACTTTTCATCTGTCTTTTTCAGTTGAGATTCGAAGTGTCAATCAATATGATTGGAGGTGAATTTAATTTAAAGTTTAAATAAAAACAGCAAAAAAGTTCGCAAGAACTTCCGTGTCTGGAATATAGATTATGAAGGCATCTTTCTTGTTGGTACTAATTCTGGTTAAAAAATATCGTTATGTTTTTTTTCATAGCACCGAACACCAAAAGTAATAGCTTAACACGAATGTTAAAAAAAGAAGCAAAGCCAATAATAATACTAAACTCAGCTGAAACAGCTACAGAAAACATAATAATTTTTCTTGCAGCTCAATAAGGAAAGTGTACATCCACTTGCAAAGCAGGTATACTTATTTATTTGTGAATGATTTTGTTTTACGTATGTGTATTTGAATACTTTATTTATATCAAAGAACAAAATGTTTAGGTTGAAGCATCTTAGTATATTTATGTTCAAAGTATGTACATATATTTATACGCCCAGTTTGTTGGGGGACAAATTATACTCCTACATTTTTGTATATAATATATGGCTAAAAAGTTACAATCAACTTCAATTTCTTCGAACGAAATCTTATAATGAGCACCTTCAACTTTCAATTTACCGAACATATTCTGGAAATATGGGCTAAGCTCCGAGTTTCATAGCGTTGTGGGTAGTATTCTTAGAAAATATAATTAAAAGTTTAAAAACTGAAGTTTGAGTACTCAAATTTCAATTCATAAACAAGATAATATTTTTGTTTTACTGCACTCAAAAAAATATCAACTGTTATATTGACAGTAGGCCGCTGTTATTTCAAAACACTGTTAAATTGAATGATATGCGTTTAAGTAAACAATTTTCTTTGTTGAATGAACGTTTCAAAGTATTTTTGTGCTGGTAAAATCATCGGTTGAAATGAATCAATCCGTCTTTGAAGACGTCTTTGGGACATATCAGTTTCTTACAAGACGGATCGAACCATTTCTATGGGCATTTCAAACAAACTTACACTTGCAAGACATGTTGTTGAAATGTCTTCAAGGACTTCATGTGTCTATGTATTGCAGAACGGATGCATAGTAGGGGAGAGTGGTACTAGTTGTCACAAAATTTGAATGAACCGCTGTAACTCCCACAAATTAAGCAATAATGACACTGCAAAACTTTAAAAGATAAATTCAATATGTAATTCTTCAATCCTGATATGAATAACGAATATTATTTTAAAATAAATCAAAAAATTTTCTAAATAAAAAATTCAACTCGTCTGGGACAAGTAACCCCACCCGTGGGGTAAGTTGTCCCAATGCGTAGTCCACGTTGTCACACCTCTTAATCGTCGTCACTGCCGCACTCTGAAGAACAATTTAAGCAGCAATGTATCAAAGAATCACTTTCAATGCATTATGTGCAAAATGTTTGCAGTTTATATATTGACGACAATTGTTATTGGATTTGACGCTTGACAACAAACTACATGTAGTGAATCCACGCTATCTTTATTGATACTAGCTGTAATCGGCTTGCATCATGATATCTGAAGATGTCGGACCTCGGTTTGTAAGTCGTTTGCGATTACTTGGCATATTTCCTTAAATTCAAATAAAACATAGAATACTTTCAAAATGGTTATATGAAATTATATGTGACAACAAGCCCCACAAGCGCTGTGACAACCTGTACCATTTGGAAAAAAAAGTAAACAATGTTCTGTAAATTTAAATATAATGTTTTATCCAAAAATTCATAAGTATTTGCAAAATATAATATTAATTGTATTGGAAATTTATTAAAAGTTGAATATAACACATTAATATTTGTCTAAACACAAATTTTAAAAAAATATAAAAATACACAAATCCAACTTAGTTTCTTAAATCTCTTTTAATTTTTGCAAAATAAAACTAACGGCACTTAAACTTTCTTGGGATGCTAGAAATTGCAATAGCGTATAGATGACATTGATATTTAACTCGATAACGTGTTGAATCAAAAGATATCGGCGTTGTGACAACTAGTACTTGAGACAACGGGGACGACTCTCCCCTATAAACAAAATCACACGCTCTCCGTGCCTGGTTGTTTTTTTTTGTGCAAAAAATTTAATTTGTTTACTTAAAATTTATTTATTTGTTGCTCACAATATAATGACTTGTATGAAAAACAAGAACGTCAGAGTTCTTCGTTCGGTCTGAGTATGCGTTCTTGGTCTTCGAGACGGTTTTGACGGCTTCGTCTTTGAGAATTCATATTCCAACTGGGAAGCAATAGTTTTTAAATGTTTTTTGCCATATTTATATTATCGTTGCCAATAACTCAGTAGAAGTGCACTAGACTGTCATGCTGAGGACATGGGTTCAAGTTCTAGCTGTGTAAGTATAAACTAGTAAGGTATATCTTCGACTTAGCTGCAGTTAAAATACCCCCACGTGCGATTCGCAATGGTACAAAATCTTAAATTGCAGCTCTTTTCATATGAGATTTACAAAATTCTACTATTTTAATGAGGTCTAATTCATATTAATCTAATCTAAGTCTATCAAATATCAAATTGTTTTCCTGCAAAGTAAAGACAAGCCTTTTTTCTAACACGCCACAATTTTGATATAATATACACAAGTACCGAATTTCAGGTCTGTAGCTTAAATATTATCCTTTTTATAGAGTTTTCAATATTATGGGTTGTAGGTGTTGAAGGTGGGCGTGTTCGATGAACGCCAATTTTTCCAACACATCTTAATTTTATTATAAAAATAATAAATATCTAATTTAGTTTTGTAGCTTCGACAGAAGCCTTTTTATATAGTTTTAAATTTTGGGCTTGTATGAGAGGTGGGCGTGTTCGTGGGTGGATTACGCGCATTTTTTTCTCACGCCTTTATTTTTATATTAAAATAATAAATATTTAATTTTACTTTTATAGCTTCGACACAAGCCTATAAAAGCTCTATATATAGGTTTCAATATTGGGTTTGTATGGGAGGTGGGCGTGTTAGTGGGTGCATGTCGCCCATTTTTCTAACACACCTGAGTTTTGTCATAGACTATACAAATACCGAATTTAAATTTTGTAGCGTACCCCCTTACGCTGTACGCGTGGGGGTATAAAAATTGTAGTTTAATAATTGAAATAATAATTATTCTGTTTCATTAGATGTTAAGTAAAAAATAACCTTCAAAATAAGTTGCTTTCAGTCATGAAAAAAAATTGCAAAATAAATTTTTTATTTTAAAAAAAAAATATTTAAAACAAAAATTAATATTGTTTTAATATTGTTGCCGATATTTGAACCTAGGTCAGCCGAGTACTAGACGCACACGTCAGCACACTCGGCTATATATAAGCTTTCAAAACAGTGATAAAATTTCAATAAGCACGTTTTTTTACGGGTTTCATGTTCTATAGACAAACAGTCAACCGACTGTTAATCTTACAGTTTCATTTGTTGGATGGTATTTAACAGTGAAATCCGTTATACCATCCCATGATTTGTTTGATATAAAAGCATTTTTTACCTGAGTGTGAACATACATTATTTTGACATGACAACGCTGCAAAAGTAGGACTAGGTTTTGTACAAAACTTGTATGAGAACAAGTACGAGGACAAAAATTTAAGCAAAGATCGTGAAAAGCATTTGAATAAAAATTAGGGTAAGTGCATGGTTTATAACAAAAATTTGAAAAAAGTTCTTTAGCAGATTGTTTTGAAATTGACAAGAAGTGCAATAGAAGTTTATGGTATAAAATACATGTTTATTCTTGTTAAAATTCAAGTATAAGAAGAAAATTTATTAATCAATCCATTAAACGCAAATTCATTAATTTATGAACTTTATTTAAGAGATACAAAATGAGATCAAAGACAAAATATTAACTTAAAAGAATAAAAAAAATACGATAGTTCTATGCTTATATTTAAAGTAAAACATTTTAAAGTTTTGACCTTCATTTAAGTTTCTCCAACTGTCTATGTAATCGAATTAAGTAAGATTTGGAAGGATTCAGTAAAACAAAAAAGCTACATAACTAAAAGAGTCAGGGTAAGGAAATTTTAAAAACTTATCGCCTTGAGGAACTTTAAAGTGCTCACCAGAGAACTACATGAGACCATTCGTCATTTTTTGCCACTCGAATAACAATCGTCGTCAGCCACAATCCCAAAAAAAAACAAAAAATGCATGCATACCACTCGAGTTCGTAAACAACGATTGCTGCTTAGCGCAGTGTGTGACGACTGCGAATCGATGCAAAGGCAGCATCCAGACAATGCTGACATTCGAATGATTCGCTGGAAGCTCGAGTGTTTGCTGCTACTTTTCATAGTTGTTTCAACTCTAGGTAAAAAGTGGTTATGTTTGGCCTATCCCGTTTTTTTAAATTTTTTTTTTTCTAATATTTTTGGTGCAATATTTTTATATAGTGTGACGCCCTCTATCTACGCGTCTCGATAATACCTTCCCCATTAGAAAACCGTAAAAAGTTTTTATTTTTGGCCTATCCCGCTCCGTTTTCGAGATATCTCACTTTTTCTGTCTTTTCATATACATATATTATTTATTTTTGGCCAATCTCTTTCTCATAGTTTGAAACTCGTGTTTGACCTGAAGCTCTAGTGGAAAGAGTTAGGCACTGGTGATCGCTGCTACAGACTGCAGTTAACATTTTTTTCCTTGCTGCAAATAAACATAAAAGCATGAATATTCGTCATCGCTATTCATTAATTTTAATGCAGAAGGCACATTCGTAGCTCGCATTTTGACGAGACATTCAAAACGCCATTTGAATACACTCAAGTTGTTCTCTGGTACTCACCTTAGTTCTCTTGACGCTTACACATCGTTAACACCAGACAGTACTGTTAAGACAGTAAAGAACATGTATTAGTTGTCAAAATTTATTGATAATGCTGTGTGTGACATGCTTGTGTAGACAGTTGGCAAGAAAGCCGCCAAAGCTCTCAAAATAAACAGTGTGAATTCTCCGAAACTTCAAACAGTTCTCCAATATGTTTGTCCCTCCCTCCTAAAATTCTCTACCTACTGACCCAGCTACTGTCCCGCGAAATGTTTTAATAATGTTCAGACAATTGCAAAACCAGACAATTGTGACCTGATGATTGTGAATATATTGCAACTCTCTTGAAACTACTGTCTGCTATAGACGCTTGGTAAGTAACCAGCGCGTCTGTGCGTAAAGATATTTTTCTTGTTTCCATTTTTATGATCTGTACTAGTTCTTTCCCGTCAAAAATGACGGGCCCGGTTTTAATAACGATAAAACATGAAAAATTGATTTTCTTTAAGCTGAATTAGAAATCAGCGATGATCATATATTCGTTTTTAAGTTGTGCAAATAACAATTTTTAGCTCTAAATGTTTATAAAATACCTTGAAATAAAAACGGAAACTTTAGTAGATTCGACAAAATAAGTTCAAAAATTTTGTATAAAACTAAAAATATCAAAATGAAAAATAAAAAATAAGTTTTTGAAGTTTCAATAAATCACAAAACGAAAAATGCCTAAAAATATGCTATGAAATTTTTCAAAAAAAATCAAGCGTTCCGCACTCACATTTTACGGAATTATGTTATAGTAATGATTGCATTCCTATCAGAGCATGACACTATAAACAGAAACTGAGTGCCCTGGGAAGAATTTAATATTGGTTTCATCCACTTCATTACCAAATCTTAATCCAAGTCGTCCATGAAATAGTATTAAATATTCAAATTATACAATTTATGGCCATAAATTAGTATTAGCTCATTGTCAGTCAAGTTCTTGATGGATAATAAAATAGTAATTTTATAGATACAAATTACTAAACCTACACCCAGGGAAAAACAACTTAAAATCAAAAATTTCCACTTTGAATCAATAAAAAACACTTTTGAAAAGCAACCAAAGGGGGAAATTATTAAATCAACAACGTGCATTATAAAATCAACTTTAACCCGAAATCAAAGTAGAAACGTCATTGATTTGAAAGTGCTCATATTCAATTCAAGATTGGCCAACATCAAATCAAAATACTTATGTTTTTAAATCAAAAATGCGCATTACAATTTCAAAAATTATCCACTTTGATTCAAAGCCAAAAATTTTGAATCAAAAATCGACGTTTTTGAATCAAAGTTGCGCAACTTAATTTTGAAAATGTCACTTCTTTGCTTTGAAAGCGGTCAATGCTGATTTAAAGTTGTAACTTATGTCACTACAATGGCACAGTGGATCATTCTTGTACCCCCATAAGTGAAAATCCAAAAAATAACATTTTTGGGCGAATATAAGTTTTTCCATTGTTTAAAGAATATGAATGCATTGGACCAGTGTGAAAATAAATAATATTAATTAAATGAATTTTATCAATTTCTTTAATTATTTCATATGATTGAAAGTGGGCTATGTCGTACTTTTTCTTGTATTATGTACCTTTATATGGTACCTCTTTTAATATTATAACTTTATTATTTAATTATTTTATATTAATATATATCCAAACTCAATGAACGAATTCAACTTGTAAAGAGTTTTGTCAAAATAAAAAAAAAAAAATTTAACTGTATCATCAGAAGGTCCCTCGACAATTATAAATGGTGGAATAGTCCTACTGAATAATACTTGCTCATACGTTCTGCAACTTCAGCTTCGTAATTGTTGAGCGATATAAGACGAAGAACGAAACTCTCCTGTGCATCAAGAATTGTTAATTTCTTCCTAGATTTTCCTTGCTCATTTTTAAAACGTGTTGAAGGTAGTAAAACTCCTGTGAGCAGTGTTGCAAGTATGTGATCTTCAGCTTCTGCAAAAAATTTAAGCTATCAATAAAAGTTCATACAATTTTTATGTTTGAACATAGCTTTGTCTTTGTAGTTTTTGCGAGGGATAGTAGTTGCTTGCAATAAGGGCTGTTGAACGTTATCTTCGAAGTATATTTTTATTTTTTCCTTAAAACTGTCCCACTTTGAATACAACATATGTTCTTTATTTGGATACAGAATATTAAAATCTATTTTTATCTTAAAAAACAAATAATTTAAACATTGCTTATTTTATTACATAATCAAAGTTTTTACTTACAAGTTCTGGTGCTCGAGAATCCATATATTTAGGCCAAGCATTTAGAAAATCGTAATTGCTTAGACGTTTAACATCATTTTGTCTTAAGTAATGAGTCTTCTTCCATTTTTCGCAGACTTCCAATTCGAGCTGTTTCTTTTAAGAGATGCCTTTAGCGCAAAGGCTATGGATTCATCTATTTCAATCACCTCGTGGTTTTTTTCTATACATTCCGGAGCAGCTGCAGATTCATCAGACTTCTTAGTCTTTTTGTTTCGTGCGTTGACGTATTTGGAGTACAACTTACCGCTTAGATTCTTTTTTCCCTGACGTGGAATGTAATAATACTCCTGTTGAATTTGAAATTCAAAGTCTAACACATATTTTTCTTCTTCTTGTTTAAAAATAGAGTCACTTACCTTTGCTATTGTTTCGCTTGGTAAAATCTCGCAAATATCGTTGACTATGCTTAAAAAGTTGTTGGGTTTAAGCGGAATTTCGTTAACAATAATTTCTTCCATTATAATGTCATCCCGGTTACTATTTGACAGTTTTTGAAGTTTCTTATATAACTCCAAACAGGATTGTCCTTTAGAGGTGCGGTTTAATATATATGCTTTAAGTCCTTAAAGATAAATATTTAATGTTTTAAATCAAACCATAAAATTAATATATGAAATAGAATTATAAATTACTATATTCAAAACACTTTTCACCGATGAATTGAAAGAGAGAGGCGAAGAAACATTTGGCGAATTCCTGTTGAGCCAGTCCGTCCTTTATTTTGCTCAGGTTCGACATAGTTTCGTTATCGATTGCGAACTGCAATGGAATAAAATTTTAAATTTTAATGGACTAACGTGTGAAATGCTGAAAGTAGCTCTTTTTTATGCCACATAAATAATTTCTCTCGAAACTCTACTCGAAGTCCCAAATGTGGGATAGCTCCAACTAGATCTTCCTTTTGTATATATTGCAAACATCTGTATGTCACATAAGCACCTTTGAATCAAGGAAGTATCACCCACGCCAATAATAATAAATAAAAAGTTTACTTACTTTGTAGTGCAGGCAGAAGCTGAATCAAATGGAATTCACTTAGTAAGGATTTTAATTTTTCATTGTCGTCATTATACTCCGAACAATTTTCAGTGGTCTCATATACCACAGGTGTCATCACAAACATTTCTTCTATTCCTTTTGAGGTATAAATACACTCATTCCACCTTTATTATCGGTAACAACGTCGAAGTTATCCATTATTATATTTTTTATATTAAATTCCGCGGTATTAAGCACTTTTTGGTTCGCAAACAATTAAAGCATGCGTTGTTTACTTCGTGTATTGATAGTGCTGCCACCTCGATTCAATAACATTCTACTTTAATGTAAAGTTGCACAACTTTAAATTACAAATGCACAATCTTAAATTAAAAACGAAACACTTCAAATTAAAAATGTGTTTTTCATTTGAATACGCATCTCTATTAATTTAAAATTGTTTCATTATAAATGCACATTTAACAATGTTCATTATAATTTCATAAATGCTGCCATTTTTAATCAACAATTTTGTTATTAATTTAAAGTTGTGCATTTTTAAATTAATTATTTTGTTAATTAAAATTACTAGTGAAACATTTTCAATTCAAAGTAGACTTTGTTAAAATAAAGTTGATGAAGAAATAAAAAATGTTCATTTTCAATTCAACAAAGAATGTTTTCAAATTAAAAAATACATTTTTGTTTTGAAGACAAATATAAATTTCTACGTTGTTTTTTGTTGATTTAAAGTGGTTTTACTTAATTTCAACGTTGTTCATTCTTAAATTAATGTTAAAATGTTAAAAAATGAAAAATTTTAAATTCAACAAGGGTTCACTTCAATTTTAAGTTGTGATTTTTCTCTTAGTGTATAAAATATAACATCTTAAAAACAACTCTTGTAATTTATTTTTATTACCAGTCATAAGACCAGCTGTCATAAAAAATAGAAGTGAATTTTGACGAAGCAGTTTACAGGCGTTATTAAAAAAGTTCTTCAATTGATATAAGTATATGTGATAAACTTTATTCAAAAAACTGTAGTTAAAATTTAGTAATGCAGTTAAGTACATCTTCTTTTTCTTAAGAAGTTGGTAACATTTTTTATATTTATATTTCAATCAACAGTATTTTTTGTTGTTTCATTTTTATAACCGAACTTTAAGCTATTTTAATGTTACTTGAAACTATTAAATTGAATAGTTATAGCTTCGTAAAAAATCTATAAATTTAGCGGTCAATACAATGTGTCGATAATGAATTTTTAGTCATTTTTTTATTGCTTTTTGCATACTTTAAACCAGCTGAATTTTTAGTTTGCAGTTTATTATAGCTTTGTTCACATTTCTTTATGTGATTATTATAAAAATAATGGCTGTGATAAAAAATAAATTAATACGCTGCTGTTGCTGGCTTTGCAGTCTAAAGCTACTTCAGTCTACAGCGTTTGATGAACAAATTAATGAGCCACATATTTCAGATTATTTCAGCTGCGTCTTTGAAAGATTATTACAAATTTCTCTGATTAATTTCAAAATTGCGCCGCATCATATCTAAGAAAACAAACAATAAAACAAGCAATGAAATCTCAACGATTCTGTAAACTAGAATACAAGAATTTTTTATGTATATTAATACATATTTATTGATCATTAATATATTTATTGCACACATCTGAACACGTCTTAAGTATTAAAGCTAAGTTGTTAAAATAAATAATGTATTAGTTAAATGCTATCTTTAAGCTTCGATATAACGTTTAATAAACACTTTCATTATATGTTGAGTTTTGTTTTTTTCTTCTTTTTTTCTGATTACAGTTTTGCTGTGCCACGCTCTTCGAAACATCCTTAAAATCTATCGCCTTGAGCATCGTTAAAAAATGTTTTGCAAGCGATGCGGAAAATTCGCAAAGTTAGCAAAATTTAACTGCTACCCCGCATGGAATAACCAACTGACCACAATAACAACAACAACCAAAACAACAACACTCAATTATTTAATAAACAAAATACAAGCTGTAAAAAAGATAAAAATGAAAATCCTTACAAGGAATAAACTTATAATTAGATCAAAGCTACAGCCGGCCAAGGCAAGAAAAACATATTTTTTGCAATTTGCAAAAAAATTCACCATCACAGAAGGTTTACAAGTCGTGACAAAACTCAGAGTGCGAAACGGTTTAAAACATTGCTTATCCATTAATTAGCGGTAAAATTGAATACCTAACTCGTTCACTTAAAGTGTTTTTTTTTTATTTTTCAATTAATTTTTTAACCAGTTTCCGCCAGTAGAGCTCTTAATACTGAGCCAACGACTGCAGCAGGTGGCACTACCTGCTAATGGAAAATTAATGAAAAAAGAAAACCAAATTATAAAAAATCTATTTAAATAAAGTATTAGACGGATAAAAAAAACGCGGCCTAAAGCAAAATAAGTGCAGGTGTAAATAATTAAGTTAAGACTAAAGCATTGCATTGAGTTGGCTGAGAAAAAAACAACCCACATAAAAAAGCCTGCAGCGTGCAAAGTGCAAACTATGATAACGCGACTCTATCACACTGAAGAAGACCCCACCCTGTGCTCGATAGTCTGGGGTGCAAATCTAACAACAGCAACGTTTGGCCAGGACAATGAAGAAGGTGTTGAGGCTGGCCGTATTGGCGTCATCAGTGCGTCGCCAGCACTGGGTGGCAGATTGGGTAGCTATTTGCGCGATGATTTCTATGAGGTGAGTGTCTAATTTTTAGCTGCCACTTAAGGTCAAGAAGTTTTTGAGTGCTTTTCGTATTCCGGAATGTTTTCGGAAAATCCAATTAGGGCACATTTTAGCATTCTGAATTTTATTTGTTTTTTTATGAATAAAAATTCAAGTTGAAATGACGTGATATATTATTTTTATTTTATTTACTTTAAAATTTTTTTATGATAAAGACCTGGTAAAGATACTGCGCTTAAAATGTTTTTTGACTGAGTCTAAAATTCACCTGACTGAAATGAAATTGATTCAAAATGCACTGACATGGTGTTTTGCGTTTTATTTTTTGGAGCTAAAATTATTGTTCTGAAAAATTTGTACATATAGTCCGTTTCAAAAGAGAAGAACATTTTCGCGCATGTTTGAGAATAAGAAAATAATTTTGAGAGCGTTCTTCATTCTGATTGGTCGACATTACAAAAAAAAAATTGAATATTCTCTGAGCAGAAAAATAAATAAAAAAAAAATTAATGTATATTCCTGAATTTTGTTGTTCATCGCAACTGCGCTGCGGAAGTACTGAATTTTATTTTTTGAAATCAACCAACCAAAATTGAAAATTGAAAAAACGTTAAAAAATAATTTAGTAGCCGAAATTTCACTTCTCAATTTTTCCTCAAGAAAATAATTTATTTTTTATGTTAGTTGTATTTGACTTCTCTCTTAAGATGCAGGTTGCTGCAGGCCGTCGGTGCAACACCGTAATTGTGCGATCATTTGTTCTGAATGTTTGCGCATTTAAATATATAGAAAAATAGTAAAAAAGACTCAAAAAAAGCATAAAGTTCAGCGAACAGTACAAAAAGAGCAGGAAATTACGCTCTAAAAAATGTTCTAGCTTTAAAAATAATTTCTCACTGCGCATCGAAAAATGAAACTAAAAAATGTTCTTCTCTTTTGAAACGGGCTATAACATTATTTTCGTCTCATATCATATTAAACGTCTTGAGAGATTAACTCAACTACAACTCAACAACAACTATTAAATTTGTTGTACTCTTATTGCTTTGCTTGGCATTGCTTTATCCATACTCTTATTTCATATCTGATTCTAGTCGAATACTTTTTCTTAAACTTGATCAACTCCTTTAAATTCCTTTAAATCTTAATTATAAATCTTTTTCCGTACCGTTGATGTCGATGTCGATGTCGATGTCGATGTCAATGTCAATGTCAATGTCAATGTCAATGTCAATGTCAATGTCAATGTCAATGTCAATGTCAATGTCAATGTCGGTGTCGATGTCGATGTCGATGTGGATGTCGATGTCGATGTCGATGTCGATGTCGATGTCGAGGTCGATGTCGATGTCGATGTCGAGGTCGATGTCGATGTCGATGTCGAGGTCGATGTCGATGTCGATGTCGATGTCGATGTCGATGTCGATGTCGATGTCGATGTCGATGTCGATGTCGATGTCGATGTCGATGTCGATGTCGATGTCGATGTCGATGTCGATGTCGATGTCGATGTCGATGTCGATGTCGATGTCGATGTCAATGTCAATGTCAATGTCAATGTCGGTGTCGATGTCGATGTCGATGTCGATGTCGATGTCGATGTCGATGTCGATGTCGATGTCGATGTCGATGTCGATGTCGATGTCGATGTCGATGTCGATGTCGATGTCGATGTCGATGTCGATGTCGATGTCGATGTCGATGTCGATGTCGATGTCGATGTCGATGTCGATGTCGATGTCGATGTCGATGTCGATGTCGATGTCGATGTCGATATCGATGTCGATGTCGATGTCGATGTCGATGTCGATGTCGATGTCGATGTCGATGTCGATGTCGATGTCGATGTCGATGTCGATGTCGATGTCGATGTCGATGTCGATGTCGATGTCGATGTCGATGTCGATGTCGATGTCGATGTCGATGTCGATGTCGATGTCGATGTCGATGTCGATGTCGATGTCGATGTCGATGTCGATGTCGATGTCGATGTCGATGTCGATGTCGATGTCGATGTCGATGTCGATGTCGATGTCGATGTCGATGTCGATGTCGATGTCGATGTCGATGTCGATGTCGATGTCGATGTCGATGTCGATGTCGATGTCGATGTCGATGTCGATGTCGATGTCGATGTCGATGTCGATGTCGATGTCGATGTCGATGTCGATGTCGATGTCGATGTCGATGTCGATGTCGATGTCGATGTCGATGTCGATGTTAATGTCGATGTCGATGTCGATGTCGATGTCGATGTTAATGTCGATGTCGATGTCGATTTAAAGTTTTTCAAATCACATCAGCTTGATTTATAGACACAGCGAATTGAAAGCCATTTTGTTTTTGTACTTATTGTCATAATGACACTCCATAATTTTATTCCTTTTACACACTTATTCGCAGAATCATGCTTCAATATTCGTCCTTGTACTATCTAACAAAAATTGATTTTCCATCCATTCAACGCGCTGCCACCCGCCGTAAATTTTCAGCATTGACAATGGCAGCTGCTCAATAAACCCAAAAAGTATGCAAAATTTATGCGTAAAAATTTTTTGCAAATTCTATACGACAGCATCCTGCCTGCGTAAGCCTTCCGATATATAACATGACTTATCAACATAGCTAGGAAATAATTTTTTTTGTCGACGAAGAAGTATTTAAATTTACTTTATTTGCTTAATTTTAATGTTATAATTTTACCAAGATTTATTACACATTCTTTATCTCTCTCTCTCTCACTTGCTGTCAATGAAACCACAGAGTCTGGAGGACCCACGCACAGAAGTATTACGTGCCTATTCCTATGGCATAGTTCTGCCCATAATATGTGCTCTTGGAATTATAGGCAATGTGCTGAATCTCATCGTATTGACACGGCGTAATATGCGTGGCACAGCTTACATCTACATGCGAGGTAAGTAGTATTTATTTTAGATATTATTTGCTAGCACTTGCATTAAATTATTTGCCATTTCACACTCACATTGAAACGTGACGCCATTACGATATTGTCAAAATTATATGATTTATGAAGGTGCAATAAATCAATTAAGTCAGAATTGATCTAGCAATTCTTGACACAATCGCTATTTTGAAGTCATTGACACCGTTAGGTGTACGACGGCGCTAGTCTTATCTCGTTTTCTTTTATTTTTTGTATCTTACTGTCTGTCTCTGTCAACAACAAGTGTCACTCAAGTTTTCTGTCAGACAAAAGCTTAAAAAATATGAAGAATTGTCTGCCTTATTTTTTTTATATCCTTTCTGCTGCAAGGCAAACATTTATTTTGGCAGCCCAAAACAAAGATGTTAAAAAGGACTTAAATAAAAAGAAACTTCCTAACAGAATAACATGGAATCATTTGATATCATGTGCTCTGGTAAAATTTTGACAATTATGGCGGCAGGAGGAAAGGTTAAATTTATTGGCACGTTTTAATATATTTTTGCTCCACGGCAACAAGAAATAAGAAACACTGAACTATGACGGCACAAGGCAATACTAGAACGTGTGAATATGAATATGAATATGAATATGAATATGAATATGAATATGAATATGAATATGAATATGAATATGAATATGAATATGAATATGAATATGAATATGAATATGAATATGAATATGAATATGAATATGAATATGAATATGAATATGAATATGAATATGAATATGAATATGAATATGAATATGAATATGAATATGAATATGAATATGAATATGAATATGAATATGAATATGAATATGAATATGAATATGAATATGAATATGAATATGAATATGAATATGAATATGAATATGAATATGAATATGAATATGAATATGAATATGAATATGAATATGAATATGAATATGAATATGAATATGAATATGAATATGAATATGAATATGAATATGAATATGAATATGAATATGAATATGAATATGAATATGAATATGAATATGAATATGAATATGAATATGAATATGAATATGAATATGAATATGAATATGAATATGAATATGAATATGAATATGAATATGAATATGAATATGAATATGAATATGAATATGAATATGAATATGAATATGAATATGAATATGAATATGAATATGAATATGAATATGAATATGAATATGAATATGAATATGAATATGAATATGAATATGAATATGAATATGAATATGAATATGAATATGAATATGAATATGAATATGAATATGAATATGAATATGAATATGAATATGAATATGAATATGAATATGAATATGAATATGAATATGAATATGAATATGAATATGAATATGAATATGAATATGAATATGAATATGAATATGAATATGAATATGAATATGAATATGAATATGAATATGAATATGAATATGAATATGAATATGAATATGAATATGAATATGAATATGAATATGAATATGAATATGAATATGAATATGAATATGAATATGAATATGAATATGAATATGAATATGAATATGAATATGAATATGAATATGAATATGAATATGAATATGAATATGAATATGAATATGAATATGAATATGAATATGAATATGAATATGAATATGAATATGAATATGAATATGAATATGAATATGAATATGAATATGAATATGAATATGAATATGAATATGAATATGAATATGAATATGAATATGAATATGAATATGAATATGAATATGAATATGAATATGAATATGAATATGAATATGAATATGAATATGAATATGAATATGAATATGAATATGAATATGAATATGAATATGAATATGAATATGAATATGAATATGAATATGAATATGAATATGAATATGAATATGAATATGAATATGAATATGAATATGAATATGAATATGAATATGAATATGAATATGAATATGAATATGAATATGAATATGAATATGAATATGAATATGAATATGAATATGAATATGAATATGAATATGAATATGAATATGAATATGAATATGAATATGAATATGAATATGAATATGAATATGAATATGAATATGAATATGAATATGAATATGAATATGAATATGAATATGAATATGAATATGAATATGAATATGAATATGAATATGAATATGAATATGAATATGAATATGAATATGAATATGAATATGAATATGAATATGAATATGAATATGAATATGAATATGAATATGAATATGAATATGAATATGAATATGAATATGAATATGAATATGAATATGAATATGAATATGAATATGAATATGAATATGAATATGAATATGAATATGAATATGAATATGAATATGAATATGAATATGAATATGAATATGAATATGAATATGAATATGAATATGAATATGAATATGAATATGAATATGAATATGAATATGAATATGAATATGAATATGAATATGAATATGAATATGAATATGAATATGAATATGAATATGAATATGAATATGAATATGAATATGAATATGAATATGAATATGAATATGAATATGAATATGAATATGAATATGAATATGAATATGAATATGAATATGAATATGAATATGAATATGAATATGAATATGAATATGAATATGAATATGAATATGAATATGAATATGAATATGAATATGAATATGAATATGAATATGAATATGAATATGAATATGAATATGAATATGAATATGAATATGAATATGAATATGAATATGAATATGAATATGAATATGAATATGAATATGAATATGAATATGAATATGAATATGAATATGAATATGAATATGAATATGAATATGAATATGAATATGAATATGAATATGAATATGAATATGAATATGAATATGAATATGAATATGAATATGAATATGAATATGACATTAACCGATAAAGAACTGTTAAAGTTTTTCAACTTGTTTGTTCTTTCAACTTCACGAATAAGTTTTTTTATTGTGACGCCACTCTGACGCTGACATTGACGATAACTGACGCAATATTGGTGCGTGCCTGTCTACTCATTCGAGATGTACAACAATGTGACATCATATGAGCGACCTCATGTGTGCTTATAAATGTTTTGACCACATTTATTTGACCACAATCGCTGTGCCATACATTGTGATGCCAAATCAGGAATCATCAGAAGGCAATAATATAATTTTGACTTGTCGCCAGCCATGGTGTTGCACAACACCAAAAATAACAACAAGTTTAAATATACAGACAGCAAAATAAATTTGAATTTGTGTCAATCAAGAAGCAACAGCCATGAACAATAAATTTGCAAATAAAACTACTTTAACCCAGCTGCGCCCACTTATCTCCCCATTCCATTCAGATTTAGTGGGCTGCTAGCCATATTCTAACATTACAATAATAATGTTTATTTATGATTCAGCATTCCACTGATATTTTGTAACTGTTGAAAAATTTGTTGCTTTTGCTAGCTAAGCCAGTGCACATTAAAATAGCCAAAACGAAGTTAAAGAATAGGAAAACATTTTTATGACTTCATGTCTGCGACAACAAAACAAAATTGCAGACCAAAAGAAATAAAACTGTGATTTATTTATTGTATTTATTCTTCGATTTAAATTACTTGCGTCGACAACTCGAAAAGTTTTGAACGTAAGTTGTAAAAATATGTTGTAGTCCTTAAAGTAAGCATTAAAGACATCATGTCAGACTGAGTGTGATTTTGTGTAGCTATAAAAATGCTGGCTATTTTAGGCAGGCAAGCGTTGAACTGGTCATAAATTAAATTCATATGGAGAACAATCAATGAATGAGGCCACACTCAATTACTCTAAGCAGTTGATTAATAGAAACAATCAAAACTCATGGTCAACAAACTTTAGCAACTTTTTTTTCATACTTACGATTTGGGATATTCTTTTTCTATTGAAGCTTGAAGATAAATGAGTCACAATTTATTTGGAATTTGTATAATGATAAGTACTAGTGGTCCCATTTATAAATTACATTTAGATCAAGGCTTTTGTGTAACTTTTGGTTCTTATAAATTGGTTGATATTGCGTAGGTGTTCGCTATTTCGTTTAAGTTCCTAACGTACAGTTTGAAGTTCAAAAACATAAATACAAATTTTATTTATATCGTTCAAACTTAATTTTAACTCATAAAGTATGTCTTAACAAGAATTTCGTTGTATTTCGACTTTTATTTTTTACCTGATATGTACACTGAGGGGAAAAATGTGTTCAAATTTAATGTAGTTGTGTTCATATCAAACGAATTTGTTTTTGAAATAGAGCTTGAAACAAATTGAAACAACTGTAATTAAATTTAAATTCAAACCAAAAGTTTTTGTTTTTAAAACAATGTTTTTGTTATGAAAAACAAATTTAAAACAAAAATTTTAAAATTTAAAACAAATATTTTTAAAGCTTATATTTTCGATGCCATTTTTTTAGCTTAACCGAGTTTTTAGCATCAGATTCACAGACAGCTACCTTCGGGACCTCCCAATGTTAACTCCATTCGATGAAATTTGCATTTGATATATTTTAATAATTAATTAATTAGTTTTTATTTTATCGTATGTTCGATATTTGTCAAACCAATTCAAAAAGTTCAATAATTGTCATTGTATTAAAATATTTGTTTGTTATTTCAAAGAAATAATAAGAGAAAATTAAAGAAGGAAAGGAGTTTAAAGGTACTCGAAAATTAAACACACTTGTTTTAAATTTTGTTTTAAAGAAACGCAAAGGCGTTAAATTTCTATTTTAAAATTTTTTTTGTTTAATTTTAAAGTATGTTTTTTTTCTCAGTGTATGTATATTAACTTAAATAGTATTTAAAAAAAAAAAACAAAACTATAAAATTCAAGAATGCACTTTATCTATAGGAAAGAGGCAAAAGAGTAGAAAAACGCTATGTAAGAAGTAAGTAGCATCTTTTGTGGTTCCGTTTTGATTTTGCGAAAGTTGCGCTCATTAGATTTTCAACAGTAAATGTCAGTATGGAACAGTAACGATAGAAACCACATCCAAGTTTGTGCTGCATATAGGACGACGGACATTATTATTAACTTATAGAATAAGCCTTGTTCATCGAGACATTATGCTGATATCATAGGATAAGTTAATTCTATGTGAAAGAAGGTGTTGTCAACATGGTTTCCAAGATTGTTTATTTTATGTTAACTCTAAGTATTTCGCATCAGATTTTCTTTGTCGGTAATCGATATAAAATTTGGGGATAATTTTGCTTTACCTTCTAATTTCATTGAAATGTTTTTTAAAATGTCGAAACTACGCATATTCGCTCTTCGTAGGTTCAAAGGCTTCAAGTTAAGAAAAATCGTCTTACTAATGGTTAAATATTTAATCTGCATGAAAATATTAATAAATATGTTTTTGGGATCAAGAATTTGAAGTTAAAAATTCGACATTCAAGATGGCGGCTTAGAACTGGCGGCCATAAACATGCTAACTTTTATAATAACAATTTTATTTATGCGTTTCAAAGTTTTCGGGGTCACTTAAGACGAATCTTAAGTCAAAAATTATAAATTCAATATTGCGGCTAAGAACATGCTTACTTTTATAATAACTAAGAAATTTTAAGTTTCGGACACCATTATAGTTTTACTTAAAATTTTCCTATAGAAGTACCTTATGTCACACAAAATTTTTTTTATAAGTATATCAAAGACACCACAAAGAAACCAATACCTTTCTAAAGCGGAGAAAAGGGGACAAAGCTTTCGTTTTTTTGCATTTTAACAGAGTAAAAAAAATGTACATTTTCATTGCATTTTTTTTAATGGTTATGAATATTATTTAAAGATTTACTTTTTTTCTGACTATCACAAATTTCGATCCAGTATATTAAAATATAAAACATCTTATATTATTTATACAAATCATACAACAAGTGTTCTGATTGGGCTTCATACATGAACATTTTTTGTTTTTTAAATTTTTATCAAAATTTTAAGTCATTTAGAAATAGAGTGAAAGTTCTCTAACTCGAAACATCAAGGGTAGGGAATTTCACTTCGAGGTACGGAAAATTCGAGTTATAGAGTTCAAAAATTAAGAAATATGCATCGAGAAATTGCGAATACTATTTCGAGCTATGGAGAATTTCGAGTTAGAGATGTTCGAGTTAGGAAAGTTTCACTGTAATGCAACTTTTGCCTTAAACGCTCATGTTATACACAGCTATGTTTTTTTAGTGACTCCTTTGCTTTTGTTTTGAAATGGTTCCTTTCAAAGGCGTCAAAACAAATAAAAAAGTTACAAGTGTTAGAAACAGCATTTCTTATTATTTCTTTTAGCCAATCAATTTGAAGACAGCCTCCAAAACTAATTTTGTTCTAATAGTTTTCTTTATTTGGGATGTGCCGTGGTTTGCTTTTAACATCTTTCCACACACAATACACAATAGCAATAAAAACGTGCCCAGTATTAAACAGTTGAACAGAGTAAATTAATGTTATTTTGGACATGCTTAAGTTTGCTTGGATTAAGAAAAATATAACACGTGATACAAAGTATGAACTTATGAATGAAGTGAATTCTTAGAAAGTAAGGGTCAATATATGTGGAAAACATGACATGAAATAGGTCTGAATTCGCAAGCTTATCAAAGATTTAACATCTCTTAATATGCTTTTAATTAAATATCTCTCAAGCTACTCGTTTTACAAAAAGAATTTAATTTGTTCAAAAGCTACTCATAACATAATATTAAACCATCAATGAGCAGTATTTGCAACATTTATTTACTTATATGCAACGTTTTCTGTGAAAAAAAAAATAAACTAAATTTTGTTTTATATGAACACATTTTATTTCAAGGTAAGTAAGATAAGTTCAAGGCAAGTCAGATAATAAAACTCATCAGAAGTAATAATGAGCAATTCTTCATAATTATTACTGCACATAAATTTCAGTTTAAATTTATGCTTAGACAAAATTTCTCACTTTCCAGCAATTGCTGAAACATCTTGATCCTTCCTTTTGCATTGCTCCGTACAAAATATAAGCATCAAGAAACACGCGTCCAATCAATCCTGTTTTCACTTTATTTAATGCGCTTAACTGTGTTAAATCATCTTCAAACACACACACACACACACACAATACTCAGGAACAAAACTAATCAATCTCCAGCTCTTACTTCATTCCACGCACAAGAACCTTCAGCACTATCTTCAATGCATGCCACAAACTTTTATCGCAATAGTAATTTTCAATAATTTCGAAATGTTTCACTGCAGCTTCGAGGCAAGCTTTTTGTTGGTTGCATTGTTTTGTGCTGGCTGCAATTGATGAATGTATTGCATGCTGCTGCATTGGAGCATGGTTGTCGCAATATACATGTATGTTGGTGTGTGTGTGTGTGTGTTTATGTGTGTACTGTAGTTTCAAATGTATTTCATTAAAGCTGCTGCTGAACATAAAAGCTTTACTCTGCACAGTGGCTGCATTCAAAATAAACGAAATAAACCGATTCAAGGTTCTCATATTTTTAAAATTTTTTTCTATTTTTATTAAGGTAAATGTTAAACATGCTTAAGCAAAAAACGCTTCATTTGTATAGTATATCTGTGTCGACAAGAAATAACAGCTTAAGTAATTTTTCAGGTTTTCAGGAAAGTATTTTAAAGATTAAAATTGCTATTTAAAATCAAGGAACCATGACTTTTGCTGTTTAGAATTGATGGCTTCAAACACTTAATTTTCAAGGTAAAACCACTAAAATTTGTATACTAGTGTATTTTTACGAGAAGTGCAATGAAAATAATAACCTCACTTTGTCCTTACTCAACTTTAGCGGTTATTTATTGTTGTTATATTAGAATTGTTTGCTTACAATTTAAATATTTAAATGTTTTTATGCGCGCTTTGGTCACTGTTTGCCGCTGTACCTACCTCAACTAAGCGCGAAAAAGCAACACCAGCAGCTGTTGCTGATTGTGTTCAGGATAAAGTGATAAAATCTTAAGAGCATTCATTAGAAAACTAGAGAACTGTAGCAATATGTGAAGAAGCAAAATGCTGTTGGCGGTGTCACCAACACACTTAAAGATTTTTAGACGTGGAAAACTATTCTCATCCTATTCCCTTCTAAAATCCTTATTCGAGTCTTTGTGCAGATCCTTAAAACAAGAATTTAATATATAATTTTTTTTTTATGAAGATGCATAGGAACTCAGATCATGAGCTACATGAATCGCATTCATGAATTCTGGCCCAATAACACTGGACATTTGAACTTTTCTTGGTATCAATGTACAAAATACACACAAGAAAAAACACCAGCACAAGAATATTTCTTAAGACTGGTGCTTAAAGTTCTGAAGTGTGTTTAAAAGAGACATGAACTCATAATACAAATCATTAATACCATGTAAAAAAACATGAGGAAAATGAAACATTCATAATTTTTGTGTATAAAATTCATAATATTTATATACAAATACGAGGAAAATAAGAACAGTTCATGACATAAGTGGCAAATATGCATGAATTTCATGTATAGCTATATACGAGCCGGCCCGAGAATTTGTGGCGCCCTAGACCAAGGGTTGAATAAACTTACTTTAATGTTGAAAATTTAGACCTAAAAGTAAAACAAAAGAAAAATAATATGAAATTCGCAACAATTTAAGTAGATTAATTAAAATTTTTGGCCAAATTATTCAACGAAAAGTTTGAAAATTTCAACTACAAAGTTCAAAAATTGAAATTTTTACCGAAAAAAAAATTGAAAAATTCAACAGAAAGGTTGATTTTCTCAACACAAGTAGTTAGCAATACAATTAAAATACCAACTTTTCAACGGAAAAAGTTGAAAAATTTAACTTAAAGTTGAAAAAAAGTTGAAAAATTTCATAAAAAGGCTTTCTCAACGCTAGAAGATAAAAATTCAACTAGAAGGCAAATTCTTTAACCGAAAAACTTGAAAAATTAAACAAAAGCTAGTTGACTTTTTCAACCCTAAAAATTTATAAATTTAACTGAAAGGTGGTTTTTTGATTCCTATAAGTTAAAAAATTCAAATAAAAGTTCATCATATATATATAATCTTATATATAAAATCAAATGTTTGTCCTTCTGTCTGTCTGTCTGTCTGTCTGTCTGTCTGTCTGTCTGTCTGTTCCGTATAGGCTCGCGCACCGTTTATCCGATTGAGCTGAAATTTGGACACCGAGTACCTTTCATACAGAGAAAGAACATAAAGGTATGGAAGTTTCATTTGGTATGGAAGTTGAACTGCTCCCATAAAAAAAATGCTATAAAAAAAATGCTATAAAAAATTACAAAGACTTCCGCAAGAGGGCGCTTTAAGAAGTCCGTTTTTAAGACTCAATAACTCCTAGCCTCCTGGACCGATTTCTATGAAATTTGGTATGAAGGTTCAACTGCACCCACGATAAAGCATAGGTAAAAAGTGGGCGGAAGTATGTGGGCGTGGCACTCTATAATAAATTCTAAACGCCTGAACCGCTTTCAATGAAATTTGGTATGAAGGTTCAACTGCACCCAAGATAAAGCATAGGTAAAAAGTGGGCGGAAGTATGTGAGCGTGGCACTCTATAATAACTTATAAACGCCTGAACCGATTTCAATGAAATTTGACATGGAGGTTCAACTGCTCTCAAAATAAAACATAGGCTATAAAAAATTACAAAAACTTCCGCAAGAGGGCGCTTTAAGTAGTGCGTTTTAAAGACATAATAACTCCTAAACACCTGGATCGATTTCAATGAAATTTGGTACGAACGTACCAAGATAAAACATAAAGTATAAAAAACTCTAAAAACTTCCGCAAGAGGGCGCTTTAAGTAGTGAATTTTTAAGACTTAATAACTCCTAAATGACTTCACCGATTTTACTAAAATTTGGCACGTGAAATAACTTGACCCTGCAACAGATTTGAGGCTACTTAAATTTCAGAAAACTTCCGTGAAAGGGCACTTTATTCAATCAACTATGGTTGGCTTCTTCACGTCAAAACGGATGAACCGATTTTGATAAAACTTGCTTTTAAAATTTCTTTCGACAAAAATCAAGAAATGATCCGAAGTCAAACAAAGTCAAGAACCAAAGACTTACGAAAAAAAAATTTTAACGAATACGAGCAGAAGCTATATAACGATAAAAAAATTAACCGAACAGTATCGACCAAAACCGAAGTTGAACGAAGATAATCCAAAAATCGAATAGATGCTTATAGCATTTTTTAAAATTTGAATTTTTTTGAGATAAAATTGCATATTAAATGCATGCTAAGAAAAACTTTAAGCACATTTTCCTCGAAATCACTTTTCAAATTGCACTCAGAAAAAAGTTTCTCGGAATTTGATAAAAAACGCATCATATTAAGAGAAAAATGGTTTAGACTTTGCTACAGAGAATGCCTTTCTCTAAATCTGATCCTAAAAATTCTCTTAAAATGATAAAAAAAGTTTCTATGAAAAAGAGAAATATATCAGTTTAAGAGAAAAAGACTGTTCTTTTTGAGAAAAAATTTGTTTTCATTGAAGAAAATACTTCTTATAATGAATTTTTTATCAAAAAATAGGAAAACTTTTTCATTTTCAGTAAATTTTTCTGTATAAATGAGAATTTTTTTGTGCGAGTTAAATAATTATCATTATAAGAGACATTGAAATATTTCCATTTTTTAGAAGTGAAGAAATACTTCTTCGAAAATGTGAAAATTTATTCTAATCGAAGAAAATTTTATTTGAAAAAGAGAAAATTGCTATTATCGAAACTAGAAAATTTTTTTCACCGGAGAAAGATATGTGTTTTTTTTTTGAGTGTGGGTGACCATTTTCCTCATAAACCAGACTTCAGATCAAGACGTTGCAGATGTCATTTTTTTTAATCATATCTGGCAGGTACAGTTTTACGGAAATTTGACCAAACACTTTCGACGGAAGGAGGGAGAAAAACCACAAAAAACGATTATTTAAAAAATTTTAAAATTGAATTGATAATTTAAAAAACGTTAAAATGAGAGCAGTTTTGAAAATCGTCTTTTTTCTGTGCTCGAGGCACAACCCCGAGTAACACAGGGTTACATCCGCTAGTCCATAATAAAAAAATAACAATTTATAATTTACAAATTTGCTTTTTATGGATATAAAATTATAATTGATAATTTTTTGAAACTGTAGGTACTCATTTAATTTTAATTCACTGCAGAAGGCTGCGTAAACAGACAAAATTTAAATATAGAAAATTTCATTATTCATGTCAAAAAATATGTTATAAACACGTTGACTTTTTCAATAAATTTTTCAACCTATAAATATGAAAATCTGATCTTTAATAGATGAAGAAGTATATTTTAAAGTTGCTCAATTCGTCTCTTGGGTTGAAATATTCCTTGAACTCAGCACTGAAGAAAAACTTTGTCAAAATAGTTAAAAAAATGTACTATAAAAGTTAAAAATGCATTCCTTAAAGTTCTAATAAGTTTTATTAACTTGAATGAAAAGTATTGAGAATGAAAAATTAGACCTTTCTGTTAAAATAATTTTAAAACAAAAAAATTTAAAAAGTTGACTCAAATAGATGAAAAAATTTAACTTAAATGTAGAAAAAAATAATTTTTAGGCTTAAATTTAAAAGTTGAAAATATAATATTATATTGGAAAAATTTTGCTTTCAAACAAAAAAATTTCACTGGGGTTGAAAATTTACTCTTAAATTTTTAACACTGATTGATTTCATCTTCAGACGAGCACAGCTCAGGAACGGTTAAGTCGGTGGGGTTTGTTGATATACCGTTAGAAAGGTGATTTTATTGCAAATCAAAATACGCACTCAAAATAAGTTTTCTGTGAGTTAGTTTTTGTGCTAGAAACAATAATTTTAATCAAAATCGTGAAATACTAATAAACCTTGTAGCTCCGAAGAATGTGAAAATAGACCCTACCTCCCATACGATTTTTTGCTCAACTCGACATTACCTTTCACTTTCGTAAATAGAATGTATATGGTATGTGGCGCCCTTATCTGCATGCGCCCCGAGCCCGGGCCTTACTGGCTTGGCTCTGGGGCCGACTCTGAAGAAAACATGAACTGTTTTATGAGTTTATTGACTGAAATTCATATAACCAATGCACATATAGAAGGGCAGGATTAGTTCATAGTACACCAAATCCATAACTAAATTCACGAAGACATACAGTGGCTCACAGCTTATTTCGTGCAGACGATGTGTTAAACTTTGAAATGCTATAACTTGGTAACTAGTACTGGCAATGAAAAAATTTAAACGACATTTGTTTGCTAGTAATAATATATTTATATATAAACTTTAATTTCTTTATATAATGGTCTACTAAAAAAATAATAATCAAAAAACTGAAAAAGCAGCAAAATTCAACGCCACAGCTTATTTCGTGCACTCCACTGAATCTTAAGAAAATGTAATATGTTTGTCTTTTTTAATATTTTGTGTGGCCACCATTTTGTTAAATTACATCTTTAATCCATTTACTGGCTATCCATTTACTCTACTAATTTTTTGTAATATCTGGGGGGTATTTGTTGCCATTCCTCCATCAATGCATTTTTTAATTAATTTTTATTGGAAATATTCCGCTTGCGAACGCCACTCTCCAAAATTGCCCACAAAATTTTTATTACATTTAAGTCGGATGACTGTGCAGGCGGATTCATAAGATGCGGGCAATTCCAAATCAACCATGACTGGACGATTCTCGATTTATGTTTTGGGTCGTTGTCCTGGTAGAACCGAAATGTCTCTCGTACGCCCAAGGTGTCGATACTTTGAAGCAAATTTTCTTTTATAAAATCTAGGTACATTGTCTTGTCCATAATGCCTCCAAAAAAAAATAATTTTCCAACGCCCGATGCAGCCATACAGGCCCAAACAATTACGCTGCCGCCACCATGTTTTACTGTAGGCTTGAGATGGTTATTGTTCAGCTCGGTATAAGCCTTACGCCATACATATTGCATTCCTTCGGAGCCAAAAATATTGAACTTAAACTCGTCCGAGAAAATGACGTCATTCCAGAATGTCCTAGAATATAAAACGTGTTATTTGACGAAGTTCAGTCGACATAGCTGATTTTTTATTTTTAATATAAGATTTGTTGCGTGTAACTCGACCATTAAACTCGTTGGCCCGCAGCAGATGACGAATTGTTTCGGCACAGCATTTCTTGCCCAACTCCTTCTCAACCTCCTTGGCCAATTTGGGACCCTAAAGCCTCAGATTTTCTACGATTTTTCGCAGAATAAGTCGCTCGTCCGCTTCTGTACATATTTTATTTGGAGCATTTCTGGCCTTATCAGCCACACGATTTTCTTGCAAAAAGCGCTGGAAGATGTACTGCACTGTAGAGGGTCTCAATTTTACTATTTCAGTTATTTGCGGTTGGATTTTTTCTTTTTTAAAGTGAAATAAAACTATTTCGTGCTGTTATATAGTTGTGCGACGGCCCATTTTTAAAACAAATCAATTAGTGCACTTAAGGTTTTAAGTCCAGACTAAAAACAACTGTTAACTCCGATCAGAAGAATCAGGACATCAGTCAAGATAAAAACAGCGAACGAGAAAAAGAAAATAACGGCATCACGTTCAAAAGCTTACATGTAAAAACAGTGTGCACGAAATAAGCTGTGGCGTTGAATTCTACTGTTTTTTCAGTTTTTTGTTTATTATATTTTTAGTAGACTTTTATATAAAGAAATGAAAGTTTATATTTAAATGTATAATTACTAGCAAACAAATGTCGTTTAAATTTTTTCATTACCAGTACTAGTTACCAAGTTATAGCATTTCAAAGTTTAACACATCGTCTGCACGAAATAAGCTGTGAGCCACTGTAGTTTGTGTTCAGAAATTTTGTGTTCAAAAGATTTGTGAAAGTTTTTATACGTTTACATAACTAAATCTTGTATTTAACATGGGCTTGTGAACACTCAAGCCATCTGTAATTACTTGGAGCTTATGAACAAGTACACATGATTAGTGAACTCAAAATTCATGTAGGTTTTTTATGAACAAATACATAATTTATATTTTCAGTGTGATTTTTAAATAGGTAAGGTTGTGTAGTGAACAGATGTAATGGCTATCTTGCTTACAACTCTAAATAGAAAAACTTTGCTGTTAGTTCTCCAGAGAATATTTAAGTATATTTAAAAAAAAATCTGCTTAAGCTTTTCATCTGTTCTCTCTACCCTCGACATATAGAATTGCTTGTCTTCAGCTGAACATTTGCTTTAGCATTTTTACAATAAGCATTTACATGTCCTTCGAAAATATCATACCAATTTACATCACAAGGCCAAGGCTAATAAAAATTTATGATTACAATTTCAATAACTCTCACAACAACATGTTTAACAGTGATTTAAGCCCGATTTAATTTCATAATCGTAAAGTGGCTTTTCATCGCCATTAAATAAGTCAAAGAAACGATTTAAATCAACGTTAAACTGCGCTAAATACTTTAATGTTCTACCCAAGGTCCGATGGCCTATAAAAAGGCTTATCCTTTTTATAAATCATAACAAAATTTAAAATAAACAGCTTTTCTTGTCAACATAAAAAATATTGCTCGAAAAAATTCATCATCCTTTTGCGCGTTGGTTGAGCACAAATACATTGCCAGCTAAGGACTAAATAGAAGAACAACAGCAACAACATCAGTAGGAAAAACAAAACAAGTGACGCCATTATTAAACTAAGCAGAAGTTTAAGTATAAAATAAAATGGTGAAAAATATTAAAAACTCATAAAATGGCACATTTGCTGCTAACAGTGGAGCCAACTTTAGCGTAACGTACTCAAAATATACAGAAGAAGCAACAGCATAACCGCTACAACAGTCGATGATGATGATGATGATAAGAAAGCAGCAAAACAAAATTAAATTACAACAAATAAATGCATAAAATTACTACATAATGTAATTTAAAACTGAGCAAACAAACAATGGCCAACTTTTGCCGACTGCGGCAGCGCTCTATTTTTGCAACAATTTGAGCACAACATAATTCTTATTATGAATTGTGTGGCAAAAGGGTAAAGCGCGGGCACAAGAAAGATCAAGAAGTGAGTGTGAAGGTTGGGGAAAAACTCATGAAAACTTTTTAGTAAGTAGGAAAATTAAGCAAATAAATAGCGAGCAAGCAATATTCACACAGATATTGAAATAAAAACGGGTGTAGAAAGTGTAGGGGAAAATAAGTGATAAGAATCAATCATCAAACAAAGGTAATAAGAAATAAGCATAGAAAGTGGAATTGAAGATACAAATTCAAAGGATGCTGCGCCATTAAGATAATAATTAAGATGATTAATTTAAACGCTCTAAAGATTTTCAATACTTTTGCGTAACATTAAATAAAAATGTGAATATTTATTACAATTATGACTAAAGAAGAATGTACGAATAAATTAATTTTAAATTGAGAATAAAAACAACAAGGAAAGACTAAAGAAAAACCACACCATATTTCAATGCGCGTAACCAACAATGTTGCAGGAGTTATTTACAAGCATGAAGGTCACCATGTTTACGCTCGTAATTATTAACTTTCAGCCGTGTTGCAATAATTATGAAAAACCATGAAGCTGTTTACAATTAATAGTCTCCATTAAAGCCAGATTTTAACGCTGATTCACGGAATTACAAAAAAAAAAAAAAAAACACAAAAATGAAATTGAGTTAAATTGAAAGGAGTTACTTTTCACATAAGGTTAATGAAATTATTTATGTAGGTATAAATTACTGTAATATAAATAGACTAAAAAGTTCGTTATATATAAGCACATTTTGTTTCTTCGATGGTCGAAGGTCGAAGGTGAATGCAATGAGCAAATGCTATTAAGCAAAAAACAACTTTTAACTGTTCTGTAGACATTAATCACAAAGATAAAAATTAAATAAGCTTACGAGAAATACCAAACGATAATAATAACCCATTAAAAATATAAGTTTTAAGAATAGCGCAAAAAACACTGGTCAGTCGTGGTTGTGCCACACGAACTTTGATAGCTGATACTGTTTAAGTTTTCTTCCATTGTAGCTTTTCTTATTTCTAAGATATAGCGTAAAATATGTTTAAGTTGTAGGGCAGCTGCCACTTGTCCAAAATACTTTTTCGGAAATACTTTTTTTAACTTTTCTCAAAAACTCCACAAAATAACTTTCTCCGTTCAACTTGTTCGAAACGAAACACAGTGCAGCGTATGTAATTCTAATAAAAGTTCTTAATTTAGACGTTTTTTAAAATAGCGAAAATATGCGGAAGGTCCAATCTTATGAATAAAAAGTAAATCGTTTTAAAAAAATTCGTGTAAGTGTTATTTTTGTTTTTGTGTATTATAAGTAATCCCACAACTATTTGCCAACCAGCAAAGAATCGGAAAGATATTTATCGTCAGTGGGTTATATTTATAATAATATAGCTATTAACAAAATTTTCTGATATAATATTACATGCATTAATCAGTTTAAAAATGTAAGCAAAACAAAACAAATTGGCCCTTGAAAGGACTTTGACCGAGCTTCTTATGATCAATGGTGTTGTGTGTGTTATTAAATGTTTGCACACAATTGACCGAGAACTGGACCTACAGGTTTTATGCCGATTCCGAACGGCTAAAGTTCATGTTCTCAAGAAGCTTTACATGGCATTATTTACTCTCTGAGGTTTGCCATTGTCTGCAGAGAGGTGGTGACCGATCAGAAAAATTTTTTAATTGAAAAAACTTTTCGCCGTGGCTGGGGATCGAACCCGGGCTCCGAGCATGCTAAGCCACACACTTAACCTGCACGCCACGGTCACCACAAAATTGTTCTTTACGAATAATTAAAATTTTGAAAAATTTATATTTGACTGCTATATTTATACCCCCACGCGTACTGCGTAAGGGGTATATTAATTTTGTCACGACGTGTGTAACGCCCAAAAGGAGGCGTGGTAGGTATGGAAAAGTATATATATTCTTGCTCAGCATCACCACCTGAGTTGATTTAGCCATGTCCGTCTGTCTGTCCGTCTGTCCGTCTGTCCGTCTGTCCGTCTGTCCGTCTGTCCGTCTGTCCGTCTGTCCGTCTGTCCGTCTGTCCGTCTGTCTGTCGACACGATTACAGCCGCAGTTTTGAAGCTATCGTAATGAAATTCGATATTTAAGCTTTTTTTAAAAAAACTAAGATCAAGTTCGAGAATGGGCTTAATCGGATGAAAACCACGCCTACCTCCCATACAACTCAAAAATTGAAAACTCTACAAAGAAGCTAATATTTATGCTACAATACTGAAATTTAGTATATGTGTATTCTATATCAAAACTGAGATGTTTTAGAAAAATGGGCGTCATCCACTCACTAACACGCCCACCTCCCATACAACCCCAAAATTGAAAAATCTATAAAGAGGCTAATGTTAAAGTTACAAGACGGAAACTCGGTATTTGAGTATTTAATGTCAAAACTTAGGTGTGTTAAAAAAATGGGCGTCATCCACTTACTAACACGCCCACCTCCCATACAACCCCAAAATTGAAAAATCTATAAAGAGGCTAATATTAAAGTTATAAGACGGAAACTCGGTATTTGTGTATTCAATGTCAAAACTGAGGTGTGTTAGAAAAATGGGCGCCATCCACCCACTAACACGCCCACCTCCCATACAACCCCAAAATTTAACAATCTATAAAGAGGCTAATATTAAAGTTACAAGATGGAAACTCGGTTTTTAAGTAATTAATGTCAAAACTGAGGTGTGTTAGAAAATTGGGCGTCATCCACCCATTAACACGCCCACCTCCCATACAACCCCAAAATTGAAAAATCTATAAAGAGGCTAATATTAAAGTTACAAGACGGAAACTCGGTGTTTGAGTATTCAATGTCAAAACTGAGGTATGTTAAAAAAATGGGCGTCATCCACTTACTAACACGCCCACCTCCCATACAACCCCAAAATTGAAAAATCTATAAAGAGGCTAATATTAAAGTTATAAGACGGAAACTCGGTATTTTTGTATTCAATGTCAAAACTGAGGTGTGTTAGAAAAATGGGCGTCATCCACCCACTAACACGCCCACCTCCCATACAACCCCAAAATTTAACAATCTATAAAGAGGCTTATATTAAAGATACAAGATGGAAACTCGGTTTTTGTGTAATTAATGTCAAAACTGAGGTGTGTTATAAAATTGGGCGTCATCCACCCATTAACACGCCCACCTCCCATACAACCCCAAAATTGAAAAATCTATAAAGAGGCTAATATTAAAGTTACAAGACGAAAACTCGGTATTTGAGTATTTAATGTCAAAACTTAGGTGTGTTAGAAAAAAGGGCGCCATCCACCCACTAACACGCCCACCTCCCATACAACCCCAAAATTTAACAATCTATAAAGAGGCTAATATTAAAGTTACTAGATGGAAACTCGGTTTTTAAGTAATTAATGTCAAAACTGAGGTGTGTTAGAAAATTGGGCGTCATCCACCCATTAACACGCCCACCTCCCATACAACCTCAAAATTGAAAAATCTATAAAGAGGCTAATATTAAAGTTACAAGACGGAAACTCGGTGTTTGAGTATTCAATGTCAAAACTGAGGTATGCTAAAAAAATGGGGGTCATCCACTTACTAACACGCCCACCTCCCATACAACCCCAAAATTGAAAAATCTATAAAGAGGCTAATATTAAAGTTATAAGACGGAAACTCGGTATTTTTGTATTCAATGTCAAAACTGAGATATGCTAGAAAAATGGGCGTCATACAAAATCTAACACGCCCACCTCCCATACAACCTCAAAATTTAAAACTTTATAAAAAGGCTTATATTTAAGCTGCAGGAAAACAATTTGATATGTATGTTTTTTAGACACATACAAATAATAATATCTCTCAAAATCTCATACAAAAAGCTCTCCCATTTAATATTCTTCCACCCTTAAGAATCGGCCGTGGGGGTATTTTAACTTCGGCCAAGTCGAAGATATACCTTACTAGTTTTTAACTGCTTTTTTTTTGCTTTGGAGCTCGATGAAAAATGAAAACGGTGCACACTGGGTTGAATGACGAATGTATAAGTACTCGAAAAAATAAGCCTTTTCAAAAATTTGGTATGCAAGACAAAAGGTAATGGGTTCAGCGCTCAACATAAAAAATAATTTTGTAAATATCTGCATTAAAAAATAATATAAAATTTTTACACTTCAATAAACAATTAAAGCAAATGAGGAATTTTTAGATATAAAAAGAAGAATAGAAAAGAAAATGCAGAATAATAAAGGAGTATTCAGATCACAAAACTTGTTGGTTTTGTTAAAACATTTTTTGGGCAAATAAATTTCTTAAATCTTTAATAAAAACATTAAACTTAAAACTTACCAAATTTTTGCAGGTTAAATATTTAAATGTATTGCTTAGAAATGTATCCATTTTAATTTTCCAAAATTTATTCGCTCTTTTTTTAAAACAATAAAATTATGACGTGTTGTACATTGACGTTTTTCTTAAAATTTTGTCAATTTTATGGCAGTGCTGTAGCCAGGATTGAATATCTACCAGTGCTTGACCCAATTTTTACCGCTGCTTACTTTTCGATAAAAATATTAAATAAAACACGTTTGTTTTATTTATTTTCTAAACATTTCGAGCAAGAAAAATATTATTTATTATAAATTAAAATTTCCTGTGTTTTTTTATTTTGTTCTTCAGTATGTTTTTACCGGTGCTCGCAAAAAATTTACAGGTGCTCAGCACCGGCCAGCACTTAATTGGCTACGACACTGTTTCATGGCCATTTTAAAAATAATAACTAAAGTTTTAAGGATCAAAATAAATTCGATATCTACAATTTTTCTTATATATTTTTTTATTTTTGTTTAATCATTAAAACCATTAATGTACCTACTTTTTATTCCGAAAATTATATCCTCCCCTTGTATTTAAAATAAGAGCATTGGTTTTGCGAACGATTGTATGAAATATTGGATTTTAGATTAAAAAAGAACAAAACGTAACAAAATTAATTTTCTCGAAAATTTTGTTCGTATATTTGTGTCGAAAATGATAAAAATTTAAACTTTACGCATAAATAATTGTTTAAATTTATAAGTTTAATTTTATATGTACCAACTGTACCAAATATGTACTTAAGTTTTTTTGTAATATTTTAAAACATGCTTTCCAAAATTTGCGAATTTTTCTGTTTTTGGTAGTTATACCCTAATCCTGAAAGGTCAGGGTATATTTACTTTGTGCAAGCGTTTGTCACACCTAGACAACACCTTAATAACTGAGTCCGGTTTAGAAAAGTAAATATATTCTTGACCAGAATCACCTCGTGAGTTGATTAAGACCTGTCCGTCTGCCCGTCTGTGTGTTGTCCGTAAACACAGGATAGAAAGAAGAAGTTGAGATACCTGCATAAAACTTGGTACACATGTTAACAAAAACCCAAGAATCTGCTTTTTTGAATATTTTTTGAATCCGCCCACGAACACGCCTACCTTCCATACAAACAAAAAATTGAAATCACTGCATAGAGAGTTTTATTAAAGCTACAGAACTGAAATTTTATACGTATGTATGTATTTTGAAAAAAAAACTAAATCATGTACAAAAAGGTGCGTGATCAACTGACAGACACGCCCACCTCCCTTACAACCCACAATATTGAAAATACCATAAAAAGGTCTATCTAAGACCTACAGGTATGAGACCTACTTGATATGGGCGGATTTTTTATCAAAACTAAGGTGTGCAACACGCGGGTGTTCGTGGGCGGATGACGTAACCTATCGTTTATGTTAACCTCCCATACAAGTTATAATACTGAAACTACCATAAAAAGATTTATATATGATCTACAGGGATAAAACTTGGTATGGGAGGATTTTATATCAAACCAAAGGTGTGAACACAAAGTAGGCGTCACCAGCCCACAAACATGCCCAACTCCCATACAAACCACATTAAAAACCTATTAAAAACTGTAAAAGAATACATAAATTTTGAAAAATAAGAAGTTATTTATATTTGTTTAAGTAAATCAATATATATTTAAATACGATTAGAGGTTTAACGTATTTCATAGTCGGGCTAGAGCGGCTTTAGAGTTTCTTTGCTTGTTTCATATTAATTTTAATTTTCACATTCACATTGAAAATCATATAAATTTATATCAATATTCTTATCATACTCATAATCATACTAATTAATATACATACTCATTCCCATTCATACTCATTCAGATTCATAATCATTGCTTCTCATATTCATATATATATATACTCATTTATACTCATTTTTATTCATACTCATTTTTACTCATACTCAATTTTATTCATCGCCCCATTTTATTCATCGCTCCAGCCGTGGCGAAAAGTTTTTTCAATAAAAAATTTTTCTGATCGGTCACCACCTCTCTGCAGACAATGGCAAACCGCAGAGAGTAAATAATGCCATGTAAAGCTTCTTGAGAACATGAGCCGTTCGGAGTCGGCATAAAACATGTAGGTCCAGTTCTCGGTCAATTGTGTGCAAAAATTTAATAACACACACAACACAATCGATCCTAAGAAGCTCGGTCAAAGTCCTTTCAAGGGCTGAAATGGCCAATTTGTTTTGTTTTTTTGTTTCAATTTTATTCATACTCATTTATATTCATACTCATTTATACTCAAAAACATTTATACTCATACTCATTTATATTCATACTCATTTATACTCAAACACATTTCTACTCATACTCATTTATATTCATACTCATTTATACTCGTACTCATTTATACTCATAGTCATTTATACTATTACAATGTATTCATACTCATTTTCAATTGTATTTGCACTCATTTTTATTCATAATCATTTATATTCATACTCATTTGTACTCATACTCATTTATATTTATACTTATATTTATACATATTCATACTTATTTATAATTATACTCATTTATACTCTTACTCATTTATATTCATACTTATTTATACTCATACTGATACTCATTTATATTTAAACTCCTTCATATGTATACATTCATACTTCTTCATATTCGTACTCATTTGTATTCAAATTCATTTATATTCATACAAATTTTTATTCTTTGAAAAATATTTCAATGAATATGACATCTGATGCCAACGAAACAATAGAAAGCGATGAGAAGAAAACTTATCTTCGATATACAGCACTTCATGATCGAACCAAAAATAGCCAGGTTATAAATTAAAGACCATTTTTGCTGTTTTTTGGTACAGCACAAAACCAAATTTGTATAGTGTTGAAACATTTTGAGGATCATTCTTGGTGGTTCCTTTTATTTAAAATTTATTTTTATTAATTATGATATTAATTAATTATTATTATATATTATTAATTTTTAACCCAAATAAGGCGACCAGCTCTTATGTGTTACGGCGTAAGTGGCGTATACATGGGGTATACAATGTCTCAGTGATAAACAATCTTTTTATGAGTACATCCATCTGATATACACAAATATGGCCTGCTATTTTTTTGTAAATTTAGTTCTATCTTGTTTTAAAGATTTGATTTATGCATTTCGCTCTTTCATCTTTAATTAAAAGTCAGATTTGCCAACTGTTATTCATCATTTTTGTTTTTTTTTTTTGCCAAGAATATTTTATACAAACGATGTTATTATCTACAAATTATCACCAAAATTTTGATGACATACAAAGTTTTTAAATATTCAATTGTTAAGGATACTCAAACATAAAAAAAAAAATACAAAAGGCGTCAAACAAATATTGCTAGCTTAATATACAAGACTCAAACAAATTAATTCGAGGTCATTGACAAAGTTAATTTTTTCATTCCATAAATTTGTAACAACTTTTGGACTAAAGAATAATTTATTTCATTGGATCCTTAGAATTTCAAAGACATCTAGTAACTATGTTAAGTTCATTGAGAAAAGTGTGAAATTAATGCAAGTGAGAAATTTATTAGGCCAACTTTGAGAAAACTTGTTAAGTTGAGTTAAGAAATTTATGCAAGCATTAAATCATAACTATAAAATTTGAACGCTTTAGTGCGGTCGACAATAATTTTAAAGTTATTGAATGTTGAATAATTAATTTGAAGGTTTATGAGTTTTTATGCAATTTTATTTTCTTTCATTTTCTTGTGAAATATGTTTAAATTGTTTTGCACAAATTTGTCTAACTATCTGAAGAAGCTCTTCTTCACACAGTCAAGTGTTGAGCGTGTGAACCAAACTTTCTTGATTATATAAGCATAACTTTACTTCTTTGACTGTGTGTGTGTGTGTATGTGTGCGTGTGTGCCTTGAGCTGCTTCTGGTTAGCACTGCTGAACATTATGTAAGCATGTAAAACATAATTTTGCAAGTGTGTGAGAAATAATTTATTGTGTCAATTTATTCTATCGTAGGAAAGCGCGCAATTTTTGAGTTATACGTCAACTTTGTTGTATTTTGTATGTATTTAAGATTGTTAACAAAATCATGTGTTTTTTGGTTTTTTTTTTTTTTTTGACTACATATGCAAAATATATATAAAATATTTGTTTTGAAAGTCAGAGTAATTGTTGGTAATTTGTTGCTCTTGCTGTGTACTTTATTTTGTTAGGGGCTGCGTTTTTCAAAAGGCTTTCATTGAAATATGAATGAATAGGCTTAGCAGCACTTTTTGTTTGAGTTTTTGGAATTGAGTTTGAGTGAGTGTGAAACTTATGCGTGGCCTAATTCTCGAAGGCTTTGGGTAGGTATTAATTTGAAGTACTTGTAATATGTGTGAAAGGATACGTATAGAAAGAGGTGAATTTTTAAGTAGATTAAACTTAAAGCATTTAAAAACAACTTTAACTAATCGTCACCTACAAAGAAGGCTTAAAAGTGACAAAAGGTCTGCTGTGGAGCATATTAAAAAATTTTTAGATCATTAAATAGCATTAAGTCGTCAACTTAAGCATCTTAAATAGCGGTAAGTAAAAGTAATAATCGAGCGTCCTAATGAGTAGGTGCCAAAAATTTCCCAACCATGCGAAAAGATTAACAGAACAAAAAAGCGGAAGTCTCATGCCAGCGTGACGAGCTTTTCATTTGAACGCTGTTATTCCAATGACGCCCACTTCCGGTTTGGCTATTTAAACACCTCAGAAGAATGTTTAAATTAAAGCAAAGGCGTTCAACAGGATGAGGGTTGTTAGAGTTCTTGTTGTTTTTGTTTTTGTTGTGGTTATTTAATTGCAACATTTTAACTCTTAATTCACATGCAATGTCAGAATTAGAGCAGTGCCCATATCCGGCTGCAAGCATTCAGCAGCAACAATTAAAACAACTATGCACGCAAGAATCTGCTCCTGCCACCAATTGATGCATGCTGCACATGTTTGGATTGCATGATCGACGAACATTTGGTTAACATTGAACTATAACCTAGTGGTCGAACAGGCTGTTGAAGGTGAGGTGCAGAAGGCAATGTTGAAGCAAGTCAAGATGTAGAACACAATCCAAGCAGAATCAAAACAAGCAAGAGTCTTGACCCTGTTGCTTGCCGGAAGCGGCTAGCCTTATATTGAAATTCGAAATAAAATACCTCATTAAAAACATGCAAACATTTCAATAAAATGTTAAAGACTTGTATTATTTTGTGAATTTCTCGAATTCATTTGTTGCAGTTAAAGGAAATTGTTGCTTTAGTTATTATTGTTGCTAAAATTAATTTTCTTGAGAATAAACAACACTTTTAAGTTGCTGCAGGTATCAGTGAGAGTTGTTAAAACTTTTGTTTTACTGTGAGCATATCTTTATCAAGAATTTATTTCTAAAAAGAACAGAGGTTTGGAATCAAAGAGAATTCAGTCTTTTTCATAATGCACATTTGGTCCTGACTTTATTCATATTTATACCCTACGCTTACTGCCTAAGGGATAAATTAATTTTGCGACAACGTGTGTAAGATCCATAATAAGGCGTGGAAGGTATAGAAAAGTGTATATATTATCACCTGAGTCAATATAGCCATGCTTGTCTGCCTGTCCGTCTGTCCATCTGTCTTTCAACACGACTTTAGCCGTAATTCTGAAGCCATCTTAATGATAAGTCGATATATATACGTTTGTCGTAAAAGTACTGATCAAGTTCGAAAATGAGCCAAATTTAATTAAGGTGGGACATAACATTCGCGGCAGAGAAAACAGACATTGTTTTAAAAATTCATAACTCAGTCAAAAACAAACATTTTTCCAAAATTTATTATTGTAGAGTATTGAACAAATTACAAAAAAACAAAAATTAAAAAAAAATATATTTTTCACTCCAACATGGTTTTATAGAGCTACAAACTGGCGGCAGAGAAAAAAACGGGGCCTCGTGGTTGCAGCGCTGGGAGTCGCAAAAATTGTACGATCTGGAAAAAAATTACTTTTTAAATCTCAACAAAATTGGTTATCGTATGACGGAAGCTTTTTTTTAAATTTTGAAAGTGTGTTTTTTCGTAAAAAATATTGACTTTAAAAATTCATAGAAAATCGAATCAAATTTAAAAAAAGCTCATGTCATACGATAGCGAATCAAGTTTAAAAAATAAAAAAAATAAAAAATTTCGTCAAAAAACGAACCCGCTAGTGCCGCAACCAGTACAAAAATCGTGGTTTCGAGATAAACGCGTTCAAAGTTTGTGAACAAAGAAAAAAAGGGTTGAAAAATAACAAGTAAAGAAAGTCTAAAGTCGGTCTAGGCCGACTCTGAAATACCCTAAACCTACTTTTCCAAAAATAAATAATATTATTGAAAATGGGCGTGTCCGTGGGCGAATGAAGCCTATATTTTTTATGCATTTAAATGTTGATGAAAAATTTACACATGCCATGTTTTATTCCTATAGCTCACAGTTAAAGCCTTTATTGTGCTTTCGCTATGGGAGGTGGGCGTTTTCATAGACGGATTTCTCCCAATTTTTTAACACACTTTAGTTTTAGTATAAAATACATACGTACCAAATTTGGTCTCTCTATGACAAACATAACCTTATTTAATGAGTTTTAAGGTTTTTGGATTGTATGGGAAGTAGGCGTGTCCGTGGGCGGATGACGTCCATTTTTCTAAACCATCTTTGTTTTTTTGTAAAAAAAATATATGTGCCAAATTTTATCTCTAAAGGTTAAACAGAGGTTTACTTATTGCATTTTGAATTTTTGGGTTGTATGTGAGGTGGGCGTGTCCGTGCGTGGATAATACCCATTTTTCGAAGACATCTTTGTGTTTACATAAAACACATACACATCAAATTTTATTGTTGTAGGTTAATTATGAGCTAATTTATCCAGTTTTCAAATTTAGCTTTGTATGGGAGGTAGGCGTGTCCGTTGGCGGATGATATCCATTTTTAAAACTATCTTTGTTTTGTTATAAAAAACATATGTGTCAAATTTTATCTCTGTAAGTTAAACAGAGGCTTATTAATTGTGTTTTCAATTTTTGGGTTGTACGGGAGGTGGGCGTGTCCCTCAGCGGATGACGTCCATTTTTCAAAGACATCTTTGTGTTGATACAAAACACTTACGTACTATATTTTATAGGTGTAGGTTAAATATGAGCTGAGTTATGCAGTTTTCAATTTTTTCGTTATATGGGAGGTAGGCGTGTCCGTTGGCGGATTCCAAAAATATTCAATAGTGCAGATCCTTGGGTGCATGTGACCATGTGTACCAAGTTTCATCCAATTATCTCAACTCCTTCTTCTTATCCTGTGTTTACGGACAACACACAGACGGACGGACAGACGGACGGACGGACGGACGGACGGACATGAATAGCTGGACTCACGAGGTGACGCTGATCAAGAATATATACACTTTTCTGTACCGGACTCGCTTCGTTCTATGCGTTACAAACGTTTGCACAAAGTTAATATACCCTGACCTTTCAGTTTTGTGGTATAAAAATGCGCTCTTACTAATCCGGCTGTAACTTTTGAACCCCTAGGAATTTTTCCATGAAATTTTTTTCTTAGAATTTAAAGAATATGTTCTAAAATAAAAAAAATACGATTTCAAAAAACAGCCAATGTCATGTCCCCCCTTAAAACCACGCCTTATCCCCATACAAAATGAGTTTTTCAAATCGTTCAAACCTCTTTAAATTCTACAAAAATTAATTTTATGTCTTGAAATCTTACATGTAAGCTTAAATCTCAAATGCGCATTATGAGTGTTTGAAAATTGAAAAATCGAGTAAGAATCAAGCATACCTTCCATACAAAGTGATGTCAGCAAGACGGAAAATCTCTCAAAAATGCATAAAAAATCAATCTAATGACTTGAAACTCAACATCAATCTAAGATTGAAGTTCAACAAAATCGAATAAAAACTTCCACTTCTTCCATACAAAGTGACGTCATAAGTTTATAAGACTTTCATAAATTACCCAAAAATTAATGTATTTATTTTATGTCTTTATGTATGTATTTACTTTATACACATAAGTCTTGATATTTTTGATACTCTCAGTTTGATATTTCGAAAAATTGTATAAAAATTACACCCATACGCCATAAATAGTGACGTCATAAAAGTAATACAACCAAAATAACTTCGAATATAATTCAACACGGCTGTGGGTGTATTTTAATTTTGGCCAAATGGAAGATATTCTTACTACCTAATTTTATATTCTTAATTAAATACAGAATACAGCTATACTTGAGTCTTGATGTGTGTAATTCCTGAAAAATCAGTTTGTGGAGGAATCTCATAATAACATGAATTGACTGAGGTTACAAAAATTTGCTCCAAGTTAAAATTAACATGTCTCTATCTTTTACAAAACAGACAAAAACCGACTTGAGTGAACTTTAACAGCTGAAATCCTTGCTCCAAAAACATAATTACATACATAATAGTACGAGTATGAAAGAATTAATGACTAAAATCTCTCTTTGACTTCACACGTGATATACTTCATTAGAAAAATAATAAATATTTTAACCATACCAACTATATCAGCTGTAGGCCTAAGTCCTTAAGCATAATCAAAACTGCTTAGATCTCTTTCACTTCTGTAACATAAGAACAGCAGTCATCAACAAACATTCCAATCAATAATCCAATCAATGTTTACAAAATTTCCAAGAATAATATAATGTTTTGTAAAGGCATTCGTAAAAGTCACAGTAAAAGTAAGTGAAGGTTATAAAAAATTAAAAAACTTTGTAGTAAGATATTCAGCATTTATTCTAAGTAGCATCTAAATACACGTGTAGTTGTTTAAACAATGGTATATTAAACATTTCTACCTACCATTGTCATCGCGGTTGAACTTCATTAGCGAATACCTCGAACTGCTGTGTTACATTAAAATCTCTTCTTGGAGTATATAAGCTTCTTTTCGTTAAGTTGTATTCTAAGAAATTCAAAGATAGTTGTAATAAACGGAATTTCCAGCAATGTTATTTGAATTGGCTTAAATTCAAGTTTCTGCTTAAGTTTAAGTCAAGGAGTTCTCAACTGCATGCATTATCAACAGCATCTCAATTGTTTTAATACTAATTTAATTGGAATCACGTCGCGACGTTGTACAAAAATACTTCCTTCTTATTGCGGATTTACATATGCTTTAGTTCTAAGACGTTGTCAGGAGAATAAATGGTATTGGATGCGCTCCAACAGTATATGTGCTTAGATGCTGTAGTTAATGAAGATTAAATTTAAATTTTTAATTATAAGACAAAAAGAACAAAATGTAACGTCAGAGCTAGCCTTTATAATAATATATTAAACAGGATAGCTATATATTTTTTATCATTTAATAACAAACAAATCAATGTTGTCGACATTGAGTGGATATTGATTTGCAATTCATGCCATGTAAATTTTTGAAATGAAATAACGGTTAACATCTTTTGGTATTTTTTTTTTTTTTTGCTTTTTACAATAAAACATTGCACAGTGTTTTGTGCCATGCATAAAAATTAAAACTCAAGACCAAAAAAATATAACAGCGACCGACAAGTAATTGCATGAATATGATTAACACTATAAGTTTATCTTAAAGCTATTTGGATATGATCGAACAGTTGAAAATTGCGATAGTTTTTGAGCAAAATCTTTCCTAGCATGACTTTTTGGGTTGCTTTTAACCAATCAACTCAATTTTTTAACAAAATTAAGTAAATTACATATCCTACAATAAAGAAAGATTTTTTAATACGTTTCAATTTGTAGCATTTTTAAGACGTTTTAATAGCTTCATTTCTTGTATGTGTGTTCCATATAAATCATGAAATCCATGTTTGACCAATTTCTCGATGAGCTAGAGATATGAGACCTGAAATATAAATCAGAACTGGACGATAAAGCAAATAGATAAAACTATGAGAAAAAAGGGCTGTGGAACTTCTCAAGCAAACCAAATTTCAATGTCAAATAGTTTAGAAAAAAATAGGACCAAATAGTATTGTCCCATAAAAAAACAACTCAGAACGAATTCACTAACTAACCATGTCTTTCTACTGGAAATCATTCACAGACATTGGAAAACGATTTCTTATTCGATACAGATTAGCTATGAAAGTAAAAGTCCCAGAACATTGAAACTCAGAAGAGAGCTAACATTTAATAATATTTTTCTATTGAGAAAGTTGAACAAGCATCGGCCAAAGGGTGTAGCTAAACCCATACAGACAAATTTAAGCACGTTTTTCTTAATGAATCTTGGAATCTATTTTTTTTAACCAACTGGCCGATGAGAACAATATTATCTAGAAATGGTCTTAAGGTTACCAAAAAATTACATTACAGTGTAATCTCACTTAAGCGCACACCTACCGGACTGAAAAACTTGTCCGCTTAAGAGGGAAAAAAAATTTGAAAAACGAAAAAAAGACTATTATTATATTAAGATTTATTACAAAAAACATAAGCAAAAATTCATCGTAGAAAACCAAATTTAAATTCAAATTTTATTTCATGCTTTTTGAATAAATAAACCACGTCCAAACACTTAATTAATTTCGACAGATCCAAAGCGAAAGCTGATGAAAAGAGAATACCAAAAAAAGTGTTGTTTACTGTCCGCGTAAGAGGGGAATTATGTGCCTTATGTGATTCAAAATAGTGTCCACGTCCTGTTATGAGAGGGTTGTCCCTCTAAGAGGGAGAAGTGAAAAAAAGTTTCAAACAAATATTTGCAGTCATCAAAAAGTGTCCGTTTAAGAGAGGTGTCCATTTAAGAGAGGTGTCCGTTAACAGAGAGTACACTGTATATTTAATATATAATTTTCGATACGCTCGCTACAAATCATCGATAAGTTTTCGGAAAATCAACGATACCATAAAAAATTTGCTTTTCGCTTGGTTATTTCTTCTCAGTATCATTGCAAGTGTACTGCTAAAAACAATAATCCTTTAAAATCTTTTCAAAATTTTATACAGAACAAAAAAGCAAAATATAATTAATTAAATAAAAAATTTTTTATAAACAACGTATCTGAAATAAGTTTAAAAGTATAAAATAATGTATGCTAGAAAGGATTCTATGGTATTCCAAAACATGAGGCTATAGAGCTTTACTGAATACATAGCAGAGTGTATCGAAAATCTGACCCCCAATTCCATTGCCAAAATTAAATAGTACATGAAAAATCCTTTGCATTGGTGTACTTTTTTTTATTTGAACCAATTTTGGTGTCCCCCAAATTGTATGTTTGTGCATTTTTTATCAACTTTTGATAAAAAATTTGTTTTAGATCCTGTAAAGTACTAAAAATCGCTTATTGTTTCGAATTTCTGCCCTTTTGAAGCCAGAAACAGTTAATTTTTCTAGGGTTTCTTTCGCTATGGAACAAGAGTACGGTGGTTCCGTGAATTATTCGTTCCAGTCAACCATATCGAAGTACTTTTCGCAATTGAATGCAATGTTTGGAGCCTTATAAATGCGAATTTCTCCATACTCTGCTCTCGCATTATTGCGTTTCTCGATCTTCATCAAATATCATTGCCAAAATAACGTTTTCAGGATAAGCAAAATAAAAGTTGTTGCTACACGTTCTTTCGATAACGCTGCGATACTTTTGCGGCTAGCATCTGTAGTACTTGATTAAAAGAAGAAATTAGATGAAAGAAGCCATAGAAAAATGAGCTGTTTCTCTCTGGAGAAATGTTGGACGATATTCAAATTCGACAGATACCTTGTGACAGATACCTGAGAGGCATGTTAATCTAGTCACAGAGGCGTCAGTAGCTGCTGCTTCTGCAAAACGAAGAAAAGAAATAATTTTGTTTATGTTTAAGGGCCGTTCAAAAAGGCCTAAATTCGAAACAAAAAGCGATTTTTAGTCCTTTCCAGGATCTAAAAAAAATTGTTGTTCTTATTTGTTAAACTGTAGTAGTATCAAGTACGTTACTTTTGCATTAGGCAAACAAAAAAAAAGCAAAAGTTTTAAAATACAAAAAAAAAACTTATCAAATATTAAATAACAAGTAGATTCACTTTGAAAAAAACTGTTTTATCTGTTCAGTCAGAGCATTTGTCAATAGAGATGAAAATTTGCAGTTCTGTTTTTTTATATAAAAGGAATTGATTGGTAAGCTTGATGTTGTTTTTAAATCAACCATAAGTTTGTCTCCAGTACAAAAGTTGATAAGAAATGCACAAAAATGCAATTCGGTAGACGCCAAAATTGGTTCAAATAAAAAAAGTACACCAAAGGAAAAGATTTTGCATGTACTATTTAATTTTGGTACCGGAATTGGGCGTAAAATTTTTTTCCATACAAGTCGATACACTCTAATACATAGGAATATATAAAAGCGTTGATCCTATTAAATAAATTCTCAATAATTCATCATAGATACTGGGGTGTTGAAGATACTGCCGGCCTCCAAGTGACGGTACGACCACTCTACAAATGCATGACATTTTTGACGGTTGGCAACCTTAACATGAACACCATTAATGTTTATGAATTGTCAAGTCACAGTATTCTTAATTGAACAAATTTTAGTATTGTTATAAAAATGATTATATAAGAATTTCATGCCTTGATTAAGCATTACTTTTTGCGTTAAAAAAAAATGCGAAAGAAACAAAAGAAAAGCTCAATAAATATTATGCTTGGGGTAGACTCAATAAATGGCCTTAAAAGCATTGGTTTTTAGGGATTCATGTAACATTTTGTTCATCGACTATTTGAGATAAGGAAAAACAATCAACACTTCCTCGTCAAAACAATAAAATTGCACGAGGAAGTGTTTTCTCATCCCACATATTCTTCGGATTTGGCTCCCAGCGACTATTATCTGTTTTCTAACTTAAAAAGATGTCTTCAGAGAAAGCGATTTTCTACAAATAAACAAATCGAATGAGAAGCTGAAGCAAGATTCGGAAATCTTGTAAATCTTTCTATTCCAAAATCATCACACTGTTATAAAACGTCGGAATATAAAAAATTTCAACCGGTCGGGGTCTCAAAAGTTAGAGGAACTCATTTAAATGATTTCTGCATACTTTTTTTTCAAATCGGAGAAAAACCGCCGAAGCAATTTTGATTCTCCTGAAGATCCTTTTTAGTAAAAAAACATGTTTTTTGCTTATAACTTTTTATTTTGCACAGAACGCATGCCCAAATCTTCTTAAATGTTAAACTTCTTACTCATACTAACATTTTGACATAAAAAAAATTGTTAAAATTTTGTTTCATTATAACTCTTATTGACCATCAAAAATTGATTTTTTTGCTATTTTTAAAAAGGCATTTTTTTTGTATTATTGTGTAGAACCCCCTTAAAAGAGTAAAAGATTAAAGTGTAAAATAAAAATACTCTCCAACAACAAAAAGCTTTGAATGAAAACTTGCACTTTTACTCAACCTCTGTCATTGAAATTAATATATTTTTACTCTAGTATAAGATTATTTGAATATTTGATTATTTCTGACAAAACAGCTTAATTATAGATATGTTACAAAAAAAACATAAGACTCGCGTATTTTGCTGATTTTTCTTTTTTTGACGTTAAAAACCTAGAAACACATCAGAATATTTTGCATTATATTAACAACCCTTCAAAAATTTTCAACAAATTTCACTAAAATTCAACAACTTATAAAATTTTTATTCATCACTTTGATAGAAACAACTCACAGTACCTGGGTCGAATTAATTGTGAAGAGTCGAAAGGATGCCACCAGCATACCATGCGCACCATGCTGTGTTTTAGGCAAAGTGGAACCGCAGCTTCTCAATCATTTGTTGATTCACTTCATTTGAAGTGTAATTCTTGTATTGTTATCGTTACCATTGAGCTGAAATGCCAATAGCTTGTAATGTTGTTGTTATAGTGCTTAGAATTTTTTGAATTTTTATAGCAGGCACATTTTATTCAACACAAATGTTATTCCTCACTAGAGAGAAAAATTGTCAACATTATGGACTTTGAACTTTGTCTCGACCTTGAACTTAAGCAAAGAGGCTTTTTTGTACATAAATCCACAAAAATTTTCATATAAAATGAAGAATATTAAATTTATCTATATTTAAAATACTCACACAAAATTACATTGGTGACACGTGAGCGTGCATTACTCTTGTTCAACTTTTCAGTTTGTCTGCTATGCAAATTGAAATTCTTGGTCTGAATGACAGCTGCTTAAATTCCTAAATTGAGAAACAGTCACTAGTGTGTTAAAAATTGTGTTTATCTTATCTTCAACTTTAGTTAGGACCTGGTGTAGAGGGATTGAGACAATTAAGAATCCAAAGGCAGCCCCTTAAAAAGCTGCCCCAATGTTGCCTTGACTATGCCAGCACTTTATCGAGCAACCCTTAAAACCACAGAGAAGACTTAGTTTCATCATTCATTCTGCAGCAACAACTAATTATGCGCATTTTTAATTGTGGTACAGTGGTTGGAAATTATAGTGTGGCTCGTATTAATTTGCTGAAATTCTTGTAAACAAAAGTATTGTGCCGAAAATTGGTTCAACACCAAGTTCTAAAGCTGTGCAAATGTTTGGGTTGACAACAAAAGATAAAAAACAAAAAAAACTAAAGCGCAGATACAACACTTCGTCAACACCACATAACGGGAACAGTAAAATTATCATAACCAGAGTTTTATTAAGGATTTATATATTTTATTTTTATAAGCGAAACTCAGTGTGCCCATATTTATTTACGATATACATTTAACTTTAATATTTTGCACAAGATTACAAATGTGATGAGGCACAATATATAAAAAAACAACAACAAAAACAAAAGTATTACTTTTAATAATTTTAACTGCCACTCGTTTATTTTATAAACGTGCACATCCTATAAAAAGATTTCGTTGTACTCCACAAATACTGCTGCTGCAAAACACTTCCTGCCACAGTTGACAGGCACATCAACAAGTTGTTCACTGCAAACACACACACACACACACACACGCAAACACACACTCACACAGGACACCTTAACAGCCTCAATTTGTAAACAACAAATAATAATCACGGTTTAGTAGCAAAGTAAAAAAAAAAAGAATTACTTACCTTCCTGCCTTCTAAACATTTTAACTTCCGTGCTTTGCAATTGAGTACACTTTATTCTTGATGTTAAGGCGTAGGTAGCACTTGCTTTTTAGGTGTTTTGCAACCCCCAAAATGTAAAAAAAGAGCATACGTAGATGTAAATGAAAAAAATTTTTATTTCTTTTTAAACTTAAGTATGTGAAATTGTTAGATAAGTGTTTTTAAGAAATTGTTGGAAAGAGAAGCAAAATTCATGCAGATTTCATATGCTTACAAATTTCTTTAAAACTTATATCACCAGCAAAATTTTCTGTCTTATCTGCGAAAATCTTTTATGTTAGACCGGAATGTCGAAAAAATCATGTTTTAGTGTTTTATGGTTTCTTTTCGAACTTCGCTTATGGTTAAGGTTTTAACTTTATTTTAAATAAATTATCTCTTTGACTGAGATTGAATTCGAATTTATAAAATTGAGTTTAAATTTTGTTTAAAATATGCAAATTTTTAAACATTTGCGACAAAACCATAATTATGTGCTTTATGTTTCATTTATTTGCAATTCACAGATTGTTCGGGTGATAAACGCGGTGGTTCGGGTAGCGGAAAAGATAAAGAATTTGTTTTGAGTTTTATTTTGTATACAATTTTATTTTCTTTACCTTTCGGTTTAGGCTTTTTTGTGTATAATTTGAAGACGGTATGTTGCACTTTTTTCGAAACAGAAACAGTTTCGATAGTATCGTAAGTGTAGACGTAGAATTCCGTTTAAATTGTAACCTCTTCTACTTTGTCTCTTTGTTTTGTCCATTTTGTACGTATTTTTTATTGATCTTCCGAAAATTAACATCTAAATTAATAACACTCAATTAAGGACTTCTTATCGAGACCAAAACAAAGAAAAAGTTAAAAGTAAGCATGATAAAATGAGTAAGCAAAATGTCAAATTTTTTTCGATAATTTCATTAAGTTTGACAGGTTCATTGATTTTAGTTGAATAGAAGGCAAAGCAAATGCACTTTCCATATAGCCCGATATATAGTTTACGAGCTACAGTCAGTTTAACTTCTAATTTCAAAATAAAATTAAAACCCTGATTTTAAAAAAAATCGTATGGTGACTATATTTCACGCTGAGCACATGTCCTTTCCATTAGTGCCACTCTCGTCTCTGTCGGATATTCAGTTTGTGACTATACATCGACTTTCGTCTCTGTTTGATGTATAGTTTGCGAACTACACTCGCTAGTGCTAGTGGGATGTGGGATCTAAATTAATTTGCACTAAAAACAAAAATTATAATTTTAAGCCATCTATGGATAAAACCATTAAACGAAATATGATCCAACTCGTTTTTTTTCATAAGAGTTAAATCTGACCTGATCACAGACCTATTTCGTTAAATTTGACAGTTTGAGTTGATTGACTGTGTTGAAAAGAGGTTCATGACCTCTCGTGTCAAAATAGAGCACTTAGTAAACTAGAACATTAGTGCATACATACAGCCAATGCAAACCATTGCTACCACCCAGCTAGCATTTCGAAGACTGTTTTGCTGACAACCGCCTAAACGAGTCTTTTACGAGTCCACTTGACGATCAACAAAAACAAAATACATGTCCTGTGCGGAAGCATATTTTACTCCGCTCAACGATCAAAAGCTGACTGCATTTTTTCAAGGCAACTTATTGTATATTGAACATAGCGTGTGCAGAAGCATATTTCGATCGGCAAGGCGATAGAAAAGTAACTATTTGTTTTGTGGAAACTAACGGGTAATTGAACAAATTCAAACATCATATTTTTCACGCCATGTCGCTCAGTTTCGACAGAGCAATATCGGAGTAAAGTCAACCTTGCTGTTTGTGAAATTATTAAACAAATTCAATTAGTTTTCGGTTCTTTTAACTTCAAAATACACACAAGATCTCATAATATTTAACATCACTCATCCCAGCCAGCATTTTATGAAATTTTTGAACATATAAGAGTCGTTGTCGATTTTCCTCCATTGTGCGATCATTTTCTGATCAAAAAAGACTTTTTGTTCGGGAGAAATTGATACCCTACACGCGACTCTTCTTGAAGAATCGAATCGAAGAATCGAATCGAAAAAGACTCTTAAAGAAGAGTGTAGGGTACCATTTTCTCCCGAACAAACAGTCTTTTTTGATCAGAAAATGAGCGCACACGCGACTGTCACCATCGCGGAGGAGAGTCGAAAACGTCTCTTATATGTTCAAAAATTCGATAAAATGCTAGCTGGGCAATGCTTACCAATGCGAACCAATCAATTCTTGCAAAACAAAAACAATACAAGCACAAACAGCGAAACAAAAACAAAGAAAGCAGCAGGCACAGCTAAGCAGCTGATGATTGATTTTCTTATATAAAAACATGCATTTTTCTTCTTATTTTTTACTATTTTGTGACTTTAATATAATAGTGACAAAATCCAAAATTAGATATTCATTCAGCGCAGGATATATATGATATTTAAGTATATATATTATCTTTGAATGATAAGTATTAAAGGCCGTAGGTATTCCCTAAAGTATTAGCCAAAAAAGTTGCATGACCTTCAAAAAATCTGTTAAAAATACCCCATACAAACCGCACTGTAAGACGTTATTCTACGTCAAATTCACTTTTGAATTTTGTATATCAATGGATTTATGTTAATTTATTTTTATGACTAATTTCAAAATGACATATTCAAAAGTTTCAAAAAATAATTTCAAAAATGTAGATTATTCTTTTGGAAAAATTATTTTTTTAAATATGCTATAAATGATATATAAATATATTTAAAAATTGCATTTCAACAAAGTTGAAAGGAATGTGCTTATAAAAAGTTACATAAGTGACATTTGTAGAAAATGTTTGCATTTTGTTATTTATATTCATAACACATAGGATTTCTTAAAGTTTAGGTTATATATAAGACTGAATATCGTTAACTAATTCCATTTAATTTAAGTAGTGTTTTTATAAATTTTTTTTTTATTATCAAACATTCAAAACCTAAAAATATACAAAATTTGAAAACATCCCTCAAAATATTTCTAGTGTATCCACAGACTTTGGAATTATAATTAAACATTATTTTATATATTATTTATGTATATATATTTTATAAATAATGTTGTTAAACGCATTTGTCGGTCGTGCTAAGTTGTGGTGTTTGAGCCTGAGTTCAAGCCTCAAGTCTGTCAGAAAGTTTTTCAATAGAAATTATTTTTTATGATCGGCCGTTTTAGGTCTGAACTGGCCAATTCGTTTTTATTGTTTTTTTTTCCATTATTATACACATAAATAAGGTGTATCTGTAACAAAGAACTTAATTTTCATACCGATACTGATATTATTAGTCAGCCATTATTATTAGTAGAGCCAACTCATCACTTGGTACTGTGAACCACTGATCCAAAAGGTCATCTAATCCTTACGTCATAAAAACGCTCTATTCTTCTTCTGTCGAACCCATCCTTGAATATGGTAACTAAATTTGAACACCTTTTTACAACTTTAATTCAGTGGGAATCAAAGCAGTACAAAAAAGATTCATTTGCTACGCTTTACGTTTTCGCTTAGGGTCTTCTAGGTTCTGACAGTTGTTGGCGTCAGATAACTTACAGGTAAAACAGATGAAAATACAGAGGTAGTGAAGAAATTAAGGTATCTTTTTGAGCCCTTAAGCCCTGTCTTTTAATAAGATATAAGATTAATTTAATATGCTTACACTCTATGGGTTAAAATAAGGTTTCTTCTACTAAGCTAAATAGTATCTTGGAGTTGTCATAGACAACAAACTGCCCTGGAACTTTCACAAAGACTGTATTATCAGTAAATTCACAGAATCTACAACAGAATTAAAACTTTACTATCCCATGTCTCTGTAGCACAAGCCGTTCAAACGGGATAGTAATATTTTTAATGACATTGTGGGCAAACCATCCTTGTTGACTCTGATAGTTAAGCTGTCCTCAAAGTAACAAAACCGTTTATAATCAAATCAAAACTAGTGCCTGAACCTGTCATCATTCCTATTGACATGGCTTTAAAGTATATTACGGATTTCTGTCCTCTATGGTTTTGGCAGGAATGAGATAGTTTCTTCCTAGCTCAATGGGAACCCATATCACCATTCAATGGACCAGAAATGTTCTATGGTGTTGGCAACATGCCGAAGCAATTTTTCATATGATTGTGGTAATATTTTTTATAATTTGTGAAAATATTTTATAATTAATATATGTATAAAAAATTTATTTTTACTTAAAAATTTATTTTAATACCAAACATATTCTGGCTTAATTTCAGTACTTTTTAAATGAATATTAATGTTGAAATCGCAGAAAATATTGGCACGATTTTAGGAGATTTTCGCTGGAATATTAATTTTAAAATATCGCTAAAAATTTCGGCTGGATTTTAGAAAACTTTGGCTGGAATGTTAATTTTGATATCATAGAAAAGATTGGCTTGATTTGAGGTGATTTAGGCAGGAGTTTAAATTTTAATAGCTCACAAAATATTTACTTGACTTAAATAGATTTTGACAGGAATATTTATTTTGATAGGTCAGAAAATAATTTACATGTTTTAAGCTTATATTAGCTGTGTACTATCTGTAACCGTGATTTTCTTAATGCTTACTGTGAGTATATTTTTCTATCAAGAGAAGACGATAAAATCAACAACTGGGTTCATTCAGACCCACCCTGTAGTTTTTTGTTTGCTCTGTCAATTATTATATATTTAAATTTTTTTTACAAGGTAGGCCCAAAAATTTGCATATCCAGATGATTTGGTAAAGGTGTGTGTGAACTTTCTAACAAGTCTGCTTATATTAGTATTGTATGACAATAGAAGGTTAATTTTTACAAAAGTTTCTAAGTAATTCGGCGGTTTCGTTAAATTTTTTTAATAGGTACCTCTAATATCTAATAAACAAAATACAATTAACAGGCTGCTATAAATTACTAATGAATGTATGTGTGTGGTGCTCAAAGCTAGCTATGCACCATCTGAAATTTTCTTTTTGTATGGCTTTCTTTTGTCTGAACTAGAAATTTAATACACAACAAAAAGCTCGATTTCGGAAATACCACACAATAAACCGTTTGAAAAATTTGCTTTACACAAGCTAATGGTGCTTTATATAATGAATTACACCATGCGCAAGCTCTTGTCAAAGAAATGGTGAATTTAATTTTGTTACGAACACGAACCAATCATAACACAACACTTTATTCCATAACACAACCTTTTAAAACTTGGTTAATTTTTAATTCCAGCTTATTCTACTGCAGCGCTGTTGGCAATTGTCTTTGCTATACCATTCGGTATACGCATGCTCGTGCACAAGGATAGCGGACAGTGGGAAGAATTTGGACCAGCATTCTATACAGCACATTTAGAGCTTTTTTTGGGCAATGGTTGTTTGGGTAAGTGAAGCAACTATAAATAAAACACTTAAAATAATTTAAAAATAAATTCCCAACAGGTGTCGGTGTCATGATGCTACTGGTGCTAACCATCGAACGTTATGTTTCTGTATGTCATCCGGGTTTTGTGCGTCCAGTTATGGGTCCACCGGGGTAAACAGCGAATATATTTTTAACTCGTCATGGTTTTTATTTTTTCGTGCATTTTCTGTTTACTTTGCAGCGTGGTTGTGTTCCTTACTACTTTGGTCACTTTCATCATTTATTTGCCAAGCGTGTTTCGTGGTGAACTCATCAAATGTGTACTGCAGGCTGATGGAAATTTTGTCTACTTTCGACGTGACAACAATGCATTTTTGAGAACGCTATTTTATTCGGTAAGTTATCAAGTTGTTACAAGTTATGAAGAAGCTTATGCTATGTCTACACAGAGAGTTAAGTTAATTTTAACTAACATTTAACCGATCAATGCATTTTTGAGAACGCTATTTTATTCGGTAAGTTATCAAGTTGTTACAAGTTATGAAGAAGCTTATGCTATGTCTACACAGAGAGTTAAGTTAATTTTAACTAACATTTAACCGAAGTTGTTCACACAGAGATACCGTAGCAGAATTGAGTTAAATTTGCCGACAATGCTGCTGGTGTCTCTGCGTACACATGCGTTTTTTTCTTGCTATGCGAAAGCTCTGCCCATAATTGGATGAAAACTACTTTCCCCACTATTGCCCAAATCCTTTTCGAAGTTCTTTTACTAATTTTTTAAAGAAAATAACAACATATAGTTAAAAAAAAAAATTGTATAATTAACGAATCAGCTGTTCTATTTTGACAGTTCTTGTAAATAAAAGTTTCTTTCATGAAAATACCACTGAATATAAACATTTATATTATTTTGTAGTGTACTTTTAGGCACTTTTTACATTGAGTCATAAAAACTCAGAATATATAATGAGTTAAGTTGAGTTAAATCGTTCATTTTTGTACTGGTAACGCAAGAGTTTACTTCTCGTTAAATAGGAAAACTCAGCTTTGTACTGGTAACTCAAACTTAACTCTCTGTGTAGACGTAGCATTAGCCAGCGATTAAGTCGAAAATTTGAGTTACAGGTCAAGTAAAGAAAGAGTTCGAGTTTCTTAGAGGTGGAGTTAGAGTAAGAGTTAAAGTAAGAGTTAGAGTCAGAGTTTCTTAGAGGTGGAGTAAGAGTTAAAGTAAGAGTTAGAGTTAGAGTTAGAGTTAGAGTTAGAGTAAGAGTAAAAGTTAGAGTTAGAGTTAGAGTTAGAGTTAGAGTTAGAGTTAGAGTTAGAGTTAGAGTTAGAGTTAGAGTTAGAGTTAGAGTTAGAGTTAGAGTTAGAGTTAGAGTTAGAGTTAGAGTTAGAGTTAGAGTTAGAGTTAGAGTTAGAGTTAGAGTTAGAGTTAGAGTTAGAGTTAGAGTTAGAGTTAGAGTTAGAGTTAGAGTTAGAGTTAGAGTTAGAGTTAGAGTTAGAGTTAGAGTTAGAGTTAGAGTTAGAGTTAGAGTTAGAGTTAGAGTTAGAGTTAGAGTTAGAGTTAGAGTTAGAGTTAGAGTTAGAGTTAGAGTTAGAGTTAGAGTTAGAGTTAGAGTTAGAGTTAGAGTTAGAGTAAGAGTTAGAGTTAGAGTTAGAGTTAGAGTTAGAGTTAGAGTTAGAGTTAGAGTTAGAGTTAGAGTTAGAGTTAGAGTTAGAGTTAGAGTTAGAGTTAGAGTTAGAGTTAGAGTTAGAGTTAGAGTTAGAGTTAGAGTTAGAGTTAGAGTTAGAGTTAGAGTTAGAGTTAGAGTTAGAGTTAGAGTTAGAGTTAGAGTTAGAGTTAGAGTTAGAGTTAGAGTTAGAGTTAGAGTTAGAGTTAGAGTTAGAGTTAGAGTTAGAGTTAGAGTTAGAGTTAGAGTTAGAGTTAGAGTTAGAGTTAGAGTTAGAGTTAGAGTTAGAGTTAGAGTTAGAGTTAGAGTTAGAGTTAGAGTTAGAGTTAGAGTTAGAGTTAGAGTTAGAGTTAGAGTTAGAGGTAGAGTTAGAGTTAGAGTTAGAGTTAGAGTTAGAGTTAGAGTTAGAGTTAGAGTTAGAGTTAGAGTTAGAGTTAGAGTTAGAGTTAGAGTTAGAGTTAGAGTTAGAGTTAGAGTTAGAGTTAGAGTTAGAGTTAGAGTTAGAGTTAGAGTTAGAGTTAGAGTTAGAGTTAGAGTTAGAGTTAGAGTTAGAGTTAGAGTTAGAGTTAGAGTTAGAGTTAGAGTTAGAGTTAGAGTTAGAGTTAGAGTTAGAGTTAGAGTTAGAGTTAGAGTTAGAGTTAGAGTTAGAGTTAGAGTTAGAGTTAGAGTTAGAGTTAGAGTTAGAGTTAGAGTTAGAGTTAGAGTTAGAGTTAGAGTTAGAGTTAGAGTTAGAGTTAGAGTTAGAGTTAGAGTTAGAGTTAGAGTTAGAGTTAGAGTTAGAGTTAGAGTTAGAGTTAGAGTTAGAGTAAGAGTTAGAGTTAGAGTTAGAGTTAGAGTTAGAGTTAGAGTTAGAGTTAGAGTTAGAGTTAGAGTTAGAGTTAGAGTTAGAGTTAGAGTTAGAGTTAGAGTTAGAGTTAGAGTTAGAGTTAGAGTTAGAGTTAGAGTTAGAGTTAGAGTTAGAGTTAGAGTTAGAGTTAGAGTTAGAGTTAGAGTTAGAGTTAGAGTTAGAGTTAGAGTTAGAGTTAGAGTTAGAGTTAGAGTTAGAGTTAGAGTTAGAGTTAGAGTTAGAGTTAGAGTTAGAGTTAGAGTTAGAGTTAGAGTTAGAGTTAGAGTTAGAGTTAGAGTTAGAGTTAGAGTTAGAGTTAGAGTTAGAGTTAGAATAAGAGTTAGAATTAGAGTAAGAATTAGAATTAGAATTAGACTTTGACTTTGACTTTGACTTTGACTTTTACTTTGACTTTGACTTTGACTTTGACTTTGACTTTGACTTTGACTTTGACTTTGACTTTGACTTTGACTTTGACTTTGACTTTGACTTTGACTTTGACTTTGACTTTGACTTTGACTTTGACTTTGACTTTGACTTTGACTTTGACTTTGACTTTGACTTTGACATTGACTTTGACTTTGAATTTGACCTTGACCTTGACTTTGACTTTGACTTTGACTTTGACTTTGACTTTGACTTTGACTTTGACTTTGACTTTGACTTTGACTTTGACATTGACTTTGACTTTGACTTTAACTTTGACTTTGACTTTAACTTTGACTTTGACATTGACTTTGACTTTGACTTTGACATTGACTTTGACTTTGACTTTGACTTTGACTTTGACTTTGACTTTGACTTTGACTTTGACTTTGACTTTGACTTTGACTTTGACTTTGACTTTGACTTTGACTTTGACTTTGACTTTGAATTTGACCTTGACCTTGACTTTGACTTTGACTTTGACTTTGACTTTGACTTTGGCTTTGACTTTGACTTTGACTTTGACTTTGACTTTGACTTTGACTTTGACTTTGACTTTGACTTTGACTTTGACTTTGACTTTGACTTTGACTTTGACTTTGACTTTGACTTTGACTTTGACTTTGACTTTGACTTTGACTTTGACTTTGACTTTGACTTTGACTTTGACTTTGACTTTGACTTTGACTTTGACTTTGACTTTGACTTTGACTTTGACTTTGACTTTGACTTTGACTTTGACTTTGACTTTGACTTTGACTTTGACTTTGACTTTGACTTTGACTTTGACTTTGACTTTGACTTTGACTTTGACTTTGACTTTGACTTTGACTTTGACTTTGACTTTGACTTTGACTTTGACTTTGACTTTGACTTTGACTTTGACTTTGACTTTGACTTTGACTTTGACTTTGACTTTGACTTTGACTTTGACTTTGACTTTGACTTTGACTTTGACTTTGACTTTGACTTTGACTTTGACTTTGACTTTGACTTTGACTTTGACTTTGACTTTGACTTTGACTTTGACTTTGACTTTGACTTTGACTTTGACTTTGACTTTGACTTTGACTTTGACTTTGACTTTGACTTTGACTTTGACTTTGACTTTGACTTAGACGTTGGCTTTTAACTAAGACTTTGAATTTGACTCAACTTAGAGTTAAAAAATCTGAAAGTCATGCCTTCAGAAAGGGTGCTGATATAAAAAAATGTAGTCATGCAATTAAAATAAATTATAAAAACACTAAAATCATTTTACTCAATTTGCGTTCCAAGTACCTGGCTGCAGTCTTTTATCAATCTGCTCTAAGATGTTGAACATTTTGCTACTAATTTTTAAATTTTACATTTAAACATTTTATTGCTTTCTACTCTATCCTTTTTTTTCATTCTTTGCACATCCACATCAAAATCCACAACAAAAAACAACAACAAAAAACTCAAATCTCAGGTGTACAAAGTAATACTTGAGGTTCTATTCAAGCTGGTGCCCACTGTACTGATTGCTGGCTTTAATCTGCGGATTATGATGGTCTACCGGCAGACATGCGAGAAGCGACGTAAAATGATACTCACACGCACTAGCAATAACAGCAGCGTCAAGGATGAGGATCCGCGCAAATTTGCTGAGGAACGTCGACTTTTTCTGCTACTCGGTAGGTTGCAAACTTGTTGACTAACTCTATAGAACAACTACAATTCTGTACATTTGTGTAATTGGATTTTTGTTAAGTGTGTTGTATGTGATTGCTGCATATGAGAATTCAATGTGAGCATATGTGTGTGCACTTGTGTGTGGAGCCTGGAATGTCTTTAATTGCATTACATTTAGTTGTTTAATTTCTTCTTGTCGTCTTTTTCTTACACCACCCACAGGCAGCACCTCGATATTGTTTCTTCTGTGTGTTTCACCTATGGCCATACTTCATATGACAATTGCATCCGAGAATCTGCCAAGTTTCTCATTTCAGGTAAGTGTCATTCGGAGTTTTTGGATTTTTTTATTTTATTTACTTTGATACACTTGTGCTATTGTGCAATTATTAACTTTAAGGTTTTTCGCGCGCTGGCCAATCTAATGGAGCTCACCAACTATTCCATCACGTTCTATATTTACTGTCTGTTCAGCGAGGACTTTCGTAATACTCTGATGCGCACCATCAAATGGCCCTGGATAAATACGCAGCTGTGCCATCAAGTCGATGAGGTGGGCATGAAATTGGATAAGAATTCAAATAAAAGAGCACAAAAATTCTACTTAATTTAAAACAAAAAGTTTTCTTAACAATTCAATTAAAAAGTCATCGTTTTTTTCTTACAAACAGATTTCCAACAAAGCCACGCCTCTAATGAACTTTGACAAATTGACGCTGCGCAATCATCATATAACAACTACTTCCGGTGTCTGCACTGGTATGGGACGCTCCAGCAGCATATGATATAAAAGCGTCAACTGCAAAAGAGCCAGAAATAAAAATACACTTAAACTAATTACTTTTGTTTAAACTTTACTATTATTACGCTATACTGTATATTACAATTTTCAGACAAACTTAACTATTCATAAGCTTACTTATATGTATGTTTAAGTGAAGAAAAACTAATGAATAACTGCATTTGATGTCAAATTTCTGTGTTCACTGTATTAGTAAATAAGCAAAAAAAATGTAAACCAACAGAACTAAATTTAACTAAAATACTTACTAAAAAGTTACGATTGTAAATCTAGCCAAAATTCAAATTATTTATAAATTAATAGCTGTTAAGATAACAACTTAGTGCAAAGCATTGAATTACAAAGAAGAAAGTTCGTTGCATAAAATTGCACACACTATGTGGCAAAAATGTTGCTCATTTCCCTAGATTTGGATTAAAAGAAATTATTTAGTTTTAAATCAATTTAAATTATTATGTACATGATAAGCAAATATTTAGTAATATTTTTAAAATATACAATATTATAAATATATATATATATACAGAACATATAAATGTAAGTCAGTGGCCCAGTGATGTTGTGGTCTTTAGAAGTGGCCTGCATTGTCAAAATTGTGCATTTCGTCAGACGAAGTATGAAATATAAAACGAATATTTTGTGTATCGATTAGTATTTACATATAAACATATTAGTTGTAATCAAAGTATAAAAACAGTAAAACAAAAATATGTATAAGACAGAGTTGTAGAAATTCGACAACACCTACACTAAACTTAAGTTATTAGAATATTCTTTTAACTTTCTGAATATTGAACTTTCTTTTTTATATGAATTCAGAAAAAAACCCGGTTTGATGTCAATTTTGTTTAGAACATTCTAGCAGTAGGTGGGGTAGGCTGTACAAAGTTCAAGATAAAAATTACCCCTTTTGACATTTCTTCAGAAAAACAAAATTACTACTAACGCATTTGGTGCAAATTCAACTTAAGAAGGACGTTTTTACAAACAAAATGATAATGCATATTTTTTCACACTCTATAAAGGTATTCTATAAAGGTGTTATTTGCCCATTTTCAAGTAAATCGGTTTTCAACATCAACTTTTACAACTTCCTCCATGACATCTGATGACAGCTGATGACATCTTTATAACCAGACCAGAAGAACGATTGAAAGCAATTTTGGTTAGAGGAAACAATATCATCGTTCTTCTATTACCTTCCATATATCATAAATACAGGTAGAAAACTTTTGTTTTGGGACTACTTTTGGGGTGTGGAAGTCTAGCTTCGATACAATAACCACGTTTTTGTGTCTTTCGGCTCACCACAAAAGACGAATGTTTGAAATTTAAACAAAGTGTCAATCGATTTGTTTTCCAAAATAAATTTTTGAGCAAAAATTCAAGATGACTTTTCATCTTCTAACTCTTTTGACGTTCTTTTCGAAAATTCTTTTCAAATTTGATATATTTGGTACAATTCACTAAAGGAAGGCCGATTTCTATTATCAATGTAAAATTTTTTCAGACGCTTCAAAGGTGCTATATTGCCATTATCATGTAAATCGCTTTAAATTTGGACTTTTCACATTTTTTCACTCATGAAAATTTCTAAACCTGGCTATTTTACTTACGGGTAAAACGGTATTTTTCATCTTCATTTTACGGTATGAAGCAGTGATGATATCGGATCATTTTCGAGAGTACTTTTTTACAAAGGCAAATAGTACTTTTTTATTGTTTAGGGTACTTTTTATTAACTAATGATATGTGAATAAATACATAAGTTAAAACCAATACTTTCTTACATGATATTATATTTATCACATAAAGGAACAATAAATAATCAGGATTTCTTTCAGAACCCGTTAAATATGTGTATTAGGGTGCCTCGACCTCTATGGCACAAAAAAAAAGTTGTCATTGCCACCAACTTAAAATGCACCTTGATCGATTCTTAGACGAATACACAACATTTTTTGTTCGCCACAACTTGGCGATAGCCACCAGTGAGCTAAACCATTTTGAAATACCATGTCTTTCGTAAAAATATTAGCTGGTGCAGCGGTTACAAATATAGAAATGGTTGGAAATAGTACTAAAGAAGATCTTACTATCTGGTCCAAAAGATTCCAAATCTTTGCCGCCTTACCAAAGATATTGCGCATTTTAATGAAAATTTTGGACTTTTTCTTTTAAAAACTCTTGTTCTGGAAACATTTCTAAAATCAACGGCAAATAATTCGTGACTGGGCGATAATTTTGGCAATAAGTTTATGACTTAATTTTCAAAAAACATTTTTTGAACTCATGACAAAATTTCAAGTAAAATTCTTTAATATACCAGAGTACTTTTTTCGGCAAGAAGGTACTCGGGTACTTTTGTAGAGTCAATAGTACTCAAAAAAGTACTATTCCACTCAAAATATCATCCCTGGTATGAAGGAAAATTATTGGGAAAAAAGACAAATTGTGGAATTAATTTGAATTAAAACCTAATTTTGAACTTAATTCAACAAAAATTTGAGCTGAAGATTTTGGGATTCATTTTCAAGGAAGTTTCTTTAGATATCTTTCAATTTAAACAATATTTTCCGCATATCTGCTTACAATATAGTTAAAATTTCAACTTTAAACGAACCTGAAAATATGCGACACTAACCTTTTTTGGGTCTTCATCACCATTTACAAAGCTGAAGTCAGGTTATGTGCAAAAACCAGTTGAGAAGTGTTCTTATGAGAAGAAGAACATTGAAAAAATTGCATCTTTGAAGACAAAAAAGTTTTTGGATTTTTTAATATATATAATTTTTTTTCATCAGTTAGAAAAAAAAGAAAATTGAGCAGCAACCCTAGATATGCCACTATGACCAACCATACACTTATTTTTTTAATAAAAAAAAATTGAAAGCTCTGGTTAGATTTAATGTATTCATATTGATATTAGTTTTCTTTATTATAATTTATTGAAATTATTTCAAAAATTTAAAAATTATTCAACTTTATACAACTCTTCAATGACAAGTATGTGTTCAGCAAGATATTATCAACTGCCCCTTTATAACAAGAACTTTTAAACTATATTTTTATATTTTCAGCTTAAAAATATACCATAAAAAAACTAAATATTACAAGATAATATTTCTTATATTTGAATAACAACAACATACAAAAAAACCAACCAATGCAATTTTGATTGAAGTAAACTAATTGTATTTAAATGAAATATTGAAGTACCTAAAAGTTACAATAAACCAAATAGTTTAGATATGCTAGAAATAAACCAGCAGTTGTTCAAAGCTTAACCAAAATCAAAAACTCAACTAACTATAATCACTAAGAAAAATAAATAAATTCAGCGCTTAATAATTATTAAAAATGAAAAATATAAAAACTTACCATAGACAAAAAGCTAAATAAGCAAAACTGTTCAAACTCAATTACATTTACATTACGTAGTAATATTCAAGCGTAAACCATGAAAGCGTAAACGTGTCTAAAATCCTTATTTATATACATATACATACAAACATTTATAGATATACATTAAAAGAAAGCAGAACTTTTTCATATACAGCAAGCAGCCTATATAAGAAAAGCCTATGAATTCTGAAATAATAGATAAAATAAATACTACATAAATAGTTATATAGAATGCAACCAACAACATTTTTGATGTCTTTGTGTTCAATAAAAACTTAAACTAAAATTTAGCATAAGTTATTGATATATTATTAACTTAAGCTTTAATTTTTATTTTATGATCAAAACAAAGAGATACACTCTAAAAAAGAAATACTTTATTTACAAAACCAAAAATTAAAAAACTATACATGTATTTAAATTAATATGTACATAGCAAGAGGCCAGAGTATGTTTACATAGCGTAAAAAGTCAATAATGAAAATATATATTTCATAAAATATACTATATATATATATATTTATGTGTAAACTATACATAATACCTACTCATACCTTAAATTGAAGTTTAAAATAAAATTTAATAAAATGTATTATAAACTCACTCATATAAAAAACAATTGCATTTTTATACTAATATCTACAGCAAGATATCATACTTACTTACTTACTTAGATGGCGCTTACAACCGTTGGTCGGTTTTGGCCTGGTCTAAGAATTTGCGCCAGCCTCTTTTGTCGTGCGCTTGCTGGCGCCAGTTGGAAATTCCAAGCGTCGTCAGGTTATCCAATGCCTGGTCTTTCCAACGGAGATGCGGTCTTCCTCGTCTGCGTTGGCCACCGCTGGGTACCGAATCCAATATTTTTTTCGCTGGAGCTTCGTCGTTCATTCTCTCGACATGACCTAGCCAGCGAAGCCGCTCTATTTTAATACGCTTGACTATATCGATGTCGGCATATAGCTTATACAACTCGTGGTTCCATCGTATTCGGTACTCGCCATTGACGCAGATTGGACCATAGATCTTGCGAAGGATTTTTCTCTCGAACGCTCCCAAAGTCCTTTCATCAGAGCTGCTCAACGTCCAGGTTTGTGATGCGTATAGTAGGACGGGCATGATTATTGACTTATAGAGCGTCAGTTTTGTTCGTCGAGAGAGAGCTCTGCTTCTCAATTGCCTACTGAGCCCAAAGTAACACCTGTTGGCAAGAGTTATCCTTCGTTTAATCTCAATACTGAGCAAGATATCATAACAAAACAAAAAAAGCTAAGAGAGGGTCTATGAGTAGGTCATGGAAGAATGAAATACTGACTATGAATCTTGGGAAGTTTGAAAAACATAGAAAGAAGTAAGTATTTTTCCAATTTTTATCCTTCCAACAGTTAGTATTGTTGTAAGGCAGGCTATATTGGAGATAATAATAACAAGACTAGCGAAATAGAACTATCTTTTAGCTTGCAAAAACGTCAGTGCTTAAATTTATTTAAAAAAATGTCAAATAAAAAACGCAACAAAATCTTACAAAAAGAAGATTAGTACTTAACATTTGTTTTTTTTTTAAATTTTAATTGGAAAAAAGTTATCACTCCAGAAACTTAGGTCACCTGTTTGGGCTTAATTTTTATTATTAAAATATAAATATAGTACAACTTGAATTCATATGTGGACATTTTTTTTTTTTATATGACATTAACTGACTTATCCTGTGATGATTTTAAAAAAACATTCGTGTAAATTGGGATTCAAACCGGTTGCTGGTCTTAAAATTGGCGTTGATCAATCCACACACATTTATTATTATGGAATAAGCCATATTCATTTTTTGCAGAGAGTTTACAGCTAGTTAAAAAATTGTTTTCTATTAAAACCAACATTCTTTGTCAGATGGTGCGATATTAGAATCAGTGCTTTGATCGACCGTCGAAGTTAAGATGCAAGTTATTTACCATGAATTAAAATCCGCATTGTGTTCTTCTCTATTAGGTCAAGTTTAAGAGATATAGGTAAGTATGTAAAAAATGTTCGTGTTTCTTTGGAATTTTTTACATATTGAAGTTTTAAAAATATTGACCATCAAATTTCATAGATTGTACATTATAATATAATACATATTCAATACAAACATGGTAACCGTGGCGTGCAGGTTAAGTGTGTGGCTTAGCATGCCCGGAGCCCGAGTTCGATTCGCAGCCGCTGTGAAAAGTTTTTTTAATAAAAAAATTTTTCTGATCGGTCACCACCTCTCTGCAGACAATGTCAAACCTCAGAGAGTAAATAATGCCATGTAAAGCTTCTTGAGAACATGAACTCAACAACACAACACAATTAATCATAAGAAGCTCGGTCAAAGTCCTTTCCAGGGCAGAAATGGCCAATTTGTTTTTTTTTAGTAAAATTAACCAAGCAAACTTTGGTACAAAAAAAACCTGAACTGACGAACTTATGTGTGTCTTATAACAAAAGATTTTATGTGAGATATAGGTTAAGATTAAGATGATTGAGACGGGGATCCGACTGTCAATTTGGCTCGGCATTGTTTCCAAGTGAGGTACTAGTGAGTTACTAAGAGGTGTCTTAAGTTGACCCCTGCCGTGTAGGCTCTATTCAACTTGCAACATTGCTTGTAGTTAAATTTCTAGAAAATAAACTCTAACAAAGTGTTTTCAGTACTAATATCATGATAATAATAAAACTATCAGGATAGTTTTTATCTTTTATCCATTGTCCTTCAAACAATCGGCAGTGCTCGTTCAAATGGGTCGATTTTTTATTTGAGTTAGCTTCAGAAATATTTTTTGGAAAATAATTAAAAACACAGACCTGTTTCGGAGCATTCAACAGCCAAGATTCTTAGTGAATGCTTTTCTTTTCAATTTGTTGCATGCGGAATTAAATATTGCCATTAACGCCATATAAAATTAATTATTTTCCTTTCAGACATGACCAGTGCCCTACTTATTTTGAGATAGACTTTAAAAACGAAAAACTTATACTTTACTAGGGCGTTTAATCCTGTACTTAAAGCATTCATCTTTACTAATATGCTGCAAGTCGTTCCAATATGTGAACTTTTACTTTGAGGATAAATTCAATTCACCTTCATTGGTAAGAAGCGGGACTTATGCCAGCCTGGTTGTACTGAGACGCAACTTCACGCCGAGTCGTTGTCTAGCTTGCTACATTAAGCTTACCACAGCCAGCACGTAGCTCCCCGAAGAGCGAGCCCACGATAGTCTTCCGGCAAAGGGTTTCCACCTTGAAATGAGCACTTAACAAAAACTGGAAATGAATTTAATGGTTTTGACACACATGAATTGATAAGCAAGCTTATCATAGAATCACAGTATTAAATATTGCTAGATACTTTTTGGGTAATTCTTAAGACTCTCAAGATCCCTCCGTCTTGAGGGAACACAAAAATCAGATTAGAAAACTTGGTCAGCCAGCATACAACATTACTAGAATGAAAGCGTGTCCGAACACAGGTTCATATTCTGCTTTTGTGACCAATTATTCCGGCATAAATATGACCTTATCGTTGGAATTTTATTTCTTTATCCTCACTTATACTCTAGCACCCATAAAATATATCAGATTTTTATTCATACCAGTAATTATCGTGGCTAAACCAGTTGTTTAATATCGTTTGCTACAGATACACAGTTACAATGTCCTGCGATTTCATTAAGATTTTAACCTATTTTTTTAAATGACATACATAATTGAACCGTAGTCCAAATACGCATGTCACAAACCTCCTTTTCATTGGCTTCGGACAGGAAAGTGGCTTGCCATCATCACCACTAGGCGGAGTTCGTACTAGTGAGTGTAGGATTGTGCGTTCTGGTACACTCCTTCTGCTGATATTTTCAATATGGAGCCGGTCGTCAGAGTTAAGCTCGGTAGTTCCGTCGCCTTAGGAAAAAAACTCGGTGTTGCCGTAACTCTGAGTTTGGAAGAAGAAGAACTCGGTGGTGCCGTGGCATCAGGTTATATTGATGAGGATTCCGGTGCCGACGTAGCTCCTATTTTCTTAGAAATGTGTTATTCCTTCCGGTTTTGTATCGATGGACTGGACTACGTGTTTGATTTTTGTTGTAATTTTTATTATTTTTTGTTATTTTTGTGTTGTTTTGTCTTTATTTATCGTTATAAACTAGACTATTATTGGTTGGCTTTCAGCCTGGTAAATCCTTCACACGGGTCCTTTTACACCGTGATTCAGTCATACCTTACAACTATGGGGAGGACACACACCATCGGCGACAGGTGAATTGAAACTCAAAGCACCACCTCAACGCTGCATTCAACTCTTACATAACCGGCATCCAAGAAGGATATGTAGCCGTTATTACGGAACGACATCCACTTGGAAGATTAATTAAAGGATTTTTGCCAACCGTGTGAGCTTTACTTGTTCTTAAAATGGAAACTTAGATAATATTAAAAAAAAAGAAATAAAAATTGCAATAATAGACAAATTTTATAAAATATATATTAACGACTGCTGTGGTCTAGCAGTGGGCATACATTCGTTGAAATCTTGTTTTCTTGTTGAATATTATTTGTAAGATGTTGAATGGTAAGTAAAATATGAGAAATTAAGTCAAGCAAATAATAATTTTCCAGTCACTGAATTAATATTAGAAGATTCCATGAAAATGTACAAACTTTATGAAAGGATTTTTTAAATTTGCACCCAAAAAATCATACAATTCACTTGTTGTTAATATATCGATAATTAATCATTCCCATTAAGGACGATAGATCGACTATAAATCTTTGTTGGATTACCCAAGAACTTTGCTGGCATCAAACTCTCGGCCCTCGTGTAAACTAACATTAGTTATACCCTAAACCTGAAAGGTCAGGGTATATTAACTTTGTGCAAACGTTTGTAACGCATAGAACGAAGCAAGTCCGGTATAGAAAAGTATATATATTCTTGATCAGCGTCACCACGTGAGTCGAGCTATCCATGTCCGTCCGTCCGTCCGTCCGTACGTCCGTCCGTCCGTCTGTGTGTTGTCCGTATACACAGGATAAGAAGAAGGAGTTGAGATAATTGGATGAAACTTGGTACACATAGTTACATGGACCCAAAGATCTGCACTATTGAATATTTTTGGAATCCGCCCACGGACACGCCTACCTCCCATACAATGCAAAAATGTAAAACTGCATAACTCAGCTCATAATAAGCCTACAACAATCAACTTTGGTGTGTATGTGTTTGATATCAACACAAAGATGTTTTTGAAAAATGGGTATCGTCCGCCCTCGGACACGCCCACCTCCCATACAACCCAAAAATTGAAAACGCAATAAATAAGTCTCTGTTTAACCTACAGAGATAAAATGTGGCAGGTATAATATTTATAACAAACCAAAGATGGTTTTGAAAAATGGACATCATCCGCCCACGGACACGCCTACCTCCCATACAACGCGAAAATTGAAAACTGCATAACTCAGCTCATAGTTAACCTACAACAATAAAATTTGATATGTATGTGTTTTATACCAACACAAAGATGTCTTCGAAAAATGGACGTCATCCGCTCACTGACACGCCCACCTCCCATACAACCCAAAAATTGAAAACGCAATAAATAAGCCTGTGTTCAACCTAAAGAGCTAAAATTTGGCACATATGTTTTTTATGACAAGACAAAGATGGTTTTGAAAAATGGACGTCATCCGCCTACGGACACGCCTACCTCTCATACAAACCAAAAAGTTGAAAACTCAATAAATAAGGTTATGTTTGTCATAGAGAAATTAAATTTGGTATGTATGTATTTTATAACAAAACAAAGGTGTGTTCAAAAATTGGGAGTAATCCGTCCATGAATACGCCCACCTCCCATAGCGAAAGCACAATAAAGGCATTAACTGTGAGCTACAGGAATTAAACTTGGTATGTGTAAATTTTTCATCACCATTTAAATGCAATTAAAATAGAGGCTTCATTAGCCCACGGACACGCCCATTTACAATACAAATTTTTTTTGTTTTTGAAAAGTGGGTTTAGGGTATTTCATAGACGGCCTAGACCGACTTTAGACTTTCTTTACTTGTTTTTTTTTAGATTTACTTAAGTATTTTTCGGTATGAACATACTATCCATTATATGGTAATTTTGTTATACAACTGCGTCAAATATTGATTTTCAGCAAAAACACTCAATTTCGAAGAAAATATTTCGCAAAGAAGTTGATTCTTGTTGTTCCATAACCATCATATTCAACTGCATTAGCTTGATGCGATTTCTGGCTGTTCAAAGAATTCAAAAAAGTATTGAAGACCATGACATAAAATTAGATTTTTTAATGTAACAACGCTAAGAAGAAACGTTATATTTCATTTGGAAGTATAAAAATATTTCATTTTAGTTATTTATAAATCTTTAAAATACAATTTTTTTATTACTGCAGTGTTCCTTTAATTATATTTCTTTATTAAGATGCCGCGTTGGAAATTTCATGTGTCGGAAATTATAAAAATAATAACATCATGTGACAATTCAGGTATTGTTAAAAGTAACCATAAACATCTCAATGCTTTTCGGTAGTCAATATCCCAGAGAACATATCTACCTGCCGGCAAAATATTTTTTTAGGTTTACTCAAATACGCGATTTTTCCAAGTCAAATTTTGTGATTTATTCGTTGAAATAATTGTTGGGTTTGATCCAAAAAGAATTCTTTCTATAGCATTATTGCTGTAGTCATCTCTTGGTCATACTATAAAATCACCATAGTAGGTAGATGATTGTAACAACTCAAGTTCTCTACAAGTAAAATTACTTGGCAGAAATATTATCACAGAAGGAATTGTATGTTTATAAACATGTTGCGATTAGAAGCAAACATAAATCCAATCAATGTTTAGCTCTCACAAAACATAATTGTAGCAACTATGTTTTTTTTCTAGATTTACTTAAGAATTATGTCTTTGGAAACCTCTGAATTTAAATCTGGTTCAGATTTAATGTATTTTTTTTTTAAATTCCTTAAATATTAACATGAAAGACTTGAAATTCTTTGAGTCTTAAAATTTCGTCAGATGTCATTGTTTTCAAAATGCGCAGCGATGCTTATTTCAAAATAACGACAAATACTTTATATATCGAGAAAATTTCAATATATATTTATTTATATATATATAACAATGAAAATGAAAACTTATTTTTAAATCAACACAAAACAATAAAACTACAAATAGACACAGGAAAAGTATTAAATATATGGAAGATTGTTGGCACATACTTATGAGAAATATACATAATATACAAAAATAACTTAATTTTAATTATATATAAAAAAAAAAAAAATGTTTGGAAGCTGGCAAGCAATACTTTTGTTTTTTTTTTTCTTCTTAAATATTAAGACTTAATTAAATTTCTTGGCTTGTGAGGAATTCATTGAGATCGTTAAAAAATCTCTAAAGCTAATGCCGACAGAAATAAGACAGCCTTCAAAATTAACGTATCCTGTTGATGTTGAATAAATGCTACCAAGGGCGCCAAACACCGCCAGCGCTAATATGTTGCATGCTAGCAAGTTGACGCTGACGCTTACGTTCCATGATTTGACTTCTGATTTTTTGAAGTATATCCTTTTTGCTGCCCTGCTGTTGGTGGTATTGCATAGAACAAGTGGCTGTTGGTGATATTGACCGGGCAGGTGGATAGTGTTGAATGCTGCTGCTGGTGGTATTTATTATCTTAGATGCTAGAACTTGTTTGGTTGTGGCAGTTGTAGTAGCTGTTGTTGGTAGTGGTGATGGTGGTGAAATGCTGGCCAGACGATTGTGTTTAATTAAAGGCAACGCTGCTGCTTCTGCAACTTCTTTGGCTTCTTCCGTATTAATTTCCTCCACAACTTCCTCAAATTCATAGTGAGCCACATTAGCGTATTCCAAGTTTTTTTGTTTTTTAACCGTTTGTTTCTGAAATTATTTTTATATCAGTTGAGAAAAATGTTTTAAAAAATGTATATGAATTTCTTACATTTCTTTTAGATTTCTCTGCCAAAAACTTGCATAGCTGTAGAATATGTTCAGCTGTAATTTTTTTATTATCCAAAGTTTCAGTGCTACTCTCCATGACAGTCGTCATATCCAGACTATGTTTATGTTTCATTAGTTTATACATGACGCCCATGAAGATGATATTGAAGATATTATTTTAGATGAATTTATTGGATGAAAAATGATTAAACTTGCGTTCGCGTAGATTTCCGCTTAAAGACTGATGTTGCCACTCAGCGCTCTCGTGCATTTATATGGGGCAAAAAGATCAGCTAGGAAAACCATGTGTTTTTCCTGCTCTAAATTTTTCTCAGAAATTTTCTTTCAAACTAAATGCTCATGCTCATCGTCTCTCTCTTGCTCTCAATCCTTTTGTATCGAATTTATTGCAATTCATGGGCGCCTCGCTGCATGTTCTTTTTTTGGATGAAATTCTTCAAGTTTTATGAAATTTTGAGTGGCAACATCGAGTATGCAAGAACACATGTTTTCATAACGACGAAAATAAACACAAACAGCGTACAGTGGCGGGTACTTTTAAAGTAAAGACATTATGTGATCACATTATGTGGAATTTCAAGAAATTTTGCTGTCTTCATATTGAACTTTCAGGCATCTTGCTTTACATAATCTAGACAAACTAGCCATTTGTGGAAGCTGCATTACTTTTATCTGTAGCTCCTTATCTATATATTCTTAACTATTGAATAAAATTAAAGTGAATATTTGGTGTTGAAGATAAACTCCAAAACTACTTGGCCGATTTTTCTGAAATAAATTTTTAAATATCATATTTGTGATAGCACAGGGCTACTTGTTTATAAAAACATGCGGTTTTTTTGAATAAAATAAGAAGATATTTTAAAGAATTCTTAAAAATTTATTTTTTTACACGGAGAAAACTGTTTGCTAAATTTGTATGGAGATTAAGCAAAACTTGAGCATAATTCTCAGCCACTTCAAAATATTGCTTATTTTCAGCAAAAATCAAGCAAATTTTGCTATTTAAATTTATAATAACTTAGCAAATTTTCGCTTGAATTAAATCAAAATTTGCTTTTTCGATTTATATTAACTGAGCAAATTTTTGCTTGAAACAAATCAAAGTTTGCTGTTTCAATTTATAATTACTGAGCAAGTGTTTGCTCGAATCAAACCAAAATTTGCTATTTCTATTTATAAAAAATAAAAAAAAAAACAAATTGGCTATTTCGACTGGGAATCGAACTCGGGCTCCGAGCGTGCTAAGCCACACTCTTAACCTGCATGCCACGGTATTTCTATTTATAGTTCGAATTTTGTTTTATATTTCAATAACCAAGCAACTTTTTGCTTGAATCAAATCAAAATTTGCTATTTGAATTTATAATAAGTAAGCAAATTATTGCTAAAATTTATCTTTATTTTGCTTTTTTCAAATTATATGAAGAAATTTCAATTTATAAAACGTTTTCTAAAATCAAACCGCTATTGAGCAAAATTTTGCTGATTTGCGTTTAAGCAAAGTAATGGTTTGATTCAAGCAAAATAATTTTCTCCGTGTAAGGAAATATCCGTTTGAGATAAATAAGAAAATAACGCATTTATAACCAAAACAAAAATAGAGCAGACGAATTATTTAATAGAATAACTTAAATAATTAATTTTAATATTAAATCTCAAATACTTCAATAGTTCGTTATTTTAAAGCAGAACTTAAATTATTGAAATAATTTCAGATATCATGTTAAAATTTCAAATTAATCAAGGGTTAATTGTAATTTATAAATAGTTAAGTTGATGTTTTATCACTTCTTAATCAATTTCTAAGATTGTCGTATATTATCCTAATTCATATTACCAAATCCACTGATCGTCGTTGTTGATATAAAAAAAATAATAGTACGGATGCAGATTCAGATGCGGATGTCAAACTTTTGAAATTCTTGATTTGTTTTAGTCAAAATTCAAAAAGCTGACAATTTTTAGAGTAGACTTTTTTTTTCTCAGAGTAGATGTTGCCCTTGATTTGCGTCTTTTTTAATAAGTATATAAAAGATTTAAAATATGTTTTCGCTCGCAGTGAGCATCGAACTCATAACCCGTCGATTGATACTCTATACACCAAGTTTCAATCCAAACACCTTTGTTACGCAAGATGTTTGAATCATTATTAAGTGAATTTAGTTAGTACTGAAGCCATGTTAGCTTTTATTATTGCTTCAGTATTTATGCAGATTTTATGCTTTTATTATTTCAAATTTAATAAAGATTATTAAATAGGATTATAAGTATTATTGATAAAGAAAAAAGTCTGTGGCAAAGTCGTCTTCAAAAATGGCTTGCTAGTCTTCTTATGAAGGGGTACAAATTATGTTAAAGATAAATTTGCGACCTGAAGAATAAAAGAAAAATATTCTTTATAAGTTAGAATGTTGCTATTGTCTGAATTACAGAAATTAGTACTGGCTGTTTGAAAAAACTCGTTTTTGCCGCTGTCTTCAAAGTTTTGAATTTTTGAAAAAATAGTAAAAAATCAAAATATTATAATAACTAAAGTTCCAACAAAAGGTTGGAAAACCAAATTTCCAAAGTTTATAATTTCCAATAAGGTTTATTAGAACTAGAGAAATCACGTCAGACGCATTATTAAAATATCAATAAATATCTTTCGTGTGATATATTCAATATTTCTTACACCAATTTATTAATTTATTTTCAATGATTAATTGTTCACATCTACTCTTCAAATTTATCATTCTGGCAGAATTCAAGAAAACTTTGCGTTTCATAAAATTGTTTACAAGTTTTGATTGATAAATCAATTATCAAGAAAATTTAAAATAGAGAGGTTAATTTTCGAGTACGAATATAGAAAAATGGCGTTTATAACTGAATATAATATATAACAGAATTAACGTCTTCACAAGACATTAATATTTTACCAATAATATTTTAACATACACTCAAGAGTAGTCAGTAGTAGAGGGAGGTTCGATGTTTATCGATGTTAAGAGTCAGAAAACCAATGTATTAACAACTGCCAGTGGTTTTCGTTTGAAAAAATAAATTTTTTTTTTTTCAAAAATCGTCGATTTTTAGCCTTAAATTCTAATCAAGACGAAATATCTCCGATAAACTCCGATAAGATAAACGATAAACCGATCTAAACTTGAAATTCGCACTTTTGGCTTAGAAGTCTTGTAAACCTTTACTTTGCAACCTAGTTATGGGTATGTATTTCCCAAGTTAAGTTATGATAAAAAAAGTCATGATTTTTAACGAAAAAAAGCTTTTGTCAAATCAAACCCGAAATCCTTTTTGATGTTAAATCTAGTTGAATACAGCTTTCTCAATATAAGTGTCGAAAAAATGTATATTCAAGCCATCTTAATGATTATATACTAAATAAATTCCGTGATTCTACATAATTTTCTGTATTGATGACGATGTTGGGAAACATCGATGTTGAGTTTTTTTTATGTTTTGTCAATTTTTATGTTTAACATCGAACATCCCTACTAGAGGGTTAAAATATTATATGCAAAGATTCCTCGTAAAATTTGACTAAAAGTCATTTTGGCAAAAATATTTGCACAGCTTCTCTATAGAGAATAGTTAAATCTTGAATTAGTGAATAAAAAATTTTTTCATAATTTTTCAAGCACCGCCACTGTTTAGGCTCAGCAGGCTATGCTGTTTCGCGGCATTTCAATGAATGTTTTTTTTCTTCTTAAATGCTTGCACTGGAACCAAATGGGCTGACAGTGGTGCCACATGTGTTGTTGCCACAGAGTATGATCGCTTCAGGCAGCAGACGAAGCTAATGTGCGCAGCAACGCAAGCTAAAAATAGATCCTGGGAAGACACTTTGCGCCGCTCTCATTTTATGATGTTCTAATAATGTTTTTAGTACGCCAAAAACAACAACACAACACAACGATGCACTTGAACTCATGAGCACACAAATATTTAATACATATCAGCAGCATTTAAAACATTTTCATAATAAAAATAAACTCGACATAAGTTGAGAAAATAACTCAGAAACGTTTTGAATTCTATTTTTAGAGTCATGGGAAAATCATTCGTACACATGTTTTATCTGCCGCTACTTCTACTGAACAGTCACTGAGCGCTCTGCTTGGCATGAACTTTGCTCTCATTTTTATTATTTTTTTTCTGCCTATTATTTTTAAATTAATGTGGAAACAAACTAGAGATTGAGTATTAAATGTTTATATTTTGTGAAAAAAATTTTGGTTAATTTTTGAAACACTTTTCAAACCCCAACACTTTACTTGCTAGAGCGTTGATGGAGTAAAGACATAGTTATATGAAAGAGAGTGTGAGAGAGAGAGAAAAATAAACTTATAGCCAAGTGCATGGCATTGCATTTCGGAGAAATGGGCGGGCGACATTGTCAGTTGGGCAGTTTTTCTTAAAATTTACTTTTCTTTTGCTTTTTGCTGCACTTGCATCCTTTATGCTGTGCAAGACCTTATCTTGTATTTGATTTGGTTTCGTTTTTTTTTCGCTTTTGATCTGAGTTTCGTAGAAATTCTTTTCCCACATTCTGCTTCGAAATTTTATAAATAAATTTCAACGATAAACAAAACGAAAATAGTTTTCAAAATTATGGTATGCAAGGCAAGCATAAATGAAACATTTTTTAACATACAAGTATTGATTTTTATTTTTAATGCGAAGAAATAAATTTTTATTTTTTGTGGAAATGTTCATTCGAAAATTGACATGATGAACTGAAATGATAATGAATAAATTTCTATTTAAATGCTGAAATTATGACATTTATTAATTAAAAAATTGTGCTGTTAATGATTTATTGTTATAATTTATTATTGAAAAATAAAACAACTTACGACATTATGATTAAAAGATAAGCTACGTATTTTTGTGCTGGTTTTTAAAAAAATTTTTTTTTTTAATATTGTTTTTAGAAATGCTCAATCATGCTTACTTATACGAAAGTTAATTTGGTATTTTTGCAGATCTTTGATCATTGCCATGTATTGATCTTAAAAAGTTTATTCTTCTTCTTCAATGATCTTGTGTTCTCTTCAGGCCAATGACTTATTGAGAAGAATATTTAGCAAAAAATTAAGGTTTGTCTAAAAAATTATTGAACTTTGAAATTATAATCAGCCCAAACATAAAATATTTTCTCCCGGGAGTTGTAAATGGAAGTTTCCATTTATAAGGAAGCAGATAAAGATATCTCAGTTTTTTATTTTACACTCAAGAATATTGGCGGTTGATGAACAGAATTGCATTAAAAATTTCCAAAAAGTATTTAAGTTTTATCTTCAAAAACGGAAACTACCATTTACAACTCCCGGGAGAAAATGTTTCATGATTGGGCTGAATGTCTTTCCCTAGTTAATAATATATATATGAAACACAGACCTGATTTGTATAATACATGTAATATAGTTAATTTTAATAATAACAAAAACTAATGGTGGTCTTATTTATAAAGACCTAGTTTTATAACATATAAAATTAATAACCATTTTAAATAATCTTATTATTAAAGCCTAGTACTCTGTGCGTTAGCGTAAAATTTCGCTAGCAAAATTCATTTTTTTGTTTCGTGAAAATTCTGACAAATATTTTATTGAGAAATCTTCTCAAAATAGAGAAAAATAAATATATAAAAGAAGGAAATTATCCAAATCAATCCAACAAACGACCCCATTAAGGAAAGAAAAAAAATCATCTTTCTGCATAATAATGCTCCAGCTTACAAATCGATCGAATTCATGACCAAATTGCTAGAGTAACGCTTCGAACTGCTTTCTAATCCTCCATATTATCATAATTTGGTGAGTTTTATCTGTTCCCTAACTTAAAAAGTGGGGTTCAGGAAAAGAGATTTGCGAGGAATGAGCTGGTCGAACTTGAAACTGAAGCCTGTTACGGAGATATTGAAAAATTTATTATTTAAAGAACATCGCAATGTTAGAAAATCATTGGAATATCGTTGTATCGAGCTGAAAGGGGATGTAGAAGAAAAAACAAGAATTTTTGCAAATTCGTGCGGTTTCTTTGTTAGACCGGCTGTATCTTGAATGGTCTGATATTGCTGACAGTCATGATTTAGAGCGGTAACAAGCTGTCAGTGTCAAAATGACTTATAATTCAGAAAATACCTTCGGTGCCTACGGTGATCTAGTTATTTATGTTGCTTGATTACACTATGACACAAAAAACGGTTTTTGGAAAAATAACAGGATTCTGCGTTATAGGATCGATACTATGATTCAAGGTGAGTAAAACTCTAGCTACGTTTCACGAGTTTGGCGACCGTTTGTTTTTTTTTGGCCCCCAACATATTGTGCTCCTGAGTGATTTCGCCAAAAAAGGTACCCTTTTTGGTCAACAGCACCGTCATAGTTAGAGATATTGGTTTATTGTCTTCGGCAATGTTGTAGCTAATAGTCTAATGGTTAAATATAAAAACAAAACATACTGATAAAATCATTTTTTCAACACTTTTTTTGAAAATATTAAAAAAAAATTTTGATTTTTTTTTTGCTTTTTTTTGCAAAACTGGAAGGGAATCCAAATTTTTCCAATACTATATTCAACAAAATTATAGCCGACAAAAAACTAAACAAATCTTGTTAGCATATTTATGTGATCTGAACATGTCCACCGTACTTTAAAAGCTCCAAAAGATCATATAATTTGGTAAAAAAATTTGTATTATCTTATTTAAATGTTTTCTTATATTTTCATACACTTTATTATGATGCAATGAAATTAAGAGTTTACTTCTTAGAAGGCGGATATTTTTTTATATTTAACCATTTCACTATTAGCTACAACATATTGCCGAAGACAGAAACCAATATCTCTAACTATGACGGAGCTGTTGACCAAAAAGTGATGGTACCTAATATGAAATTTTTGGTGATCAATAAGAGTTATAACCAAACATAATTTTTAAAACTTTTTTATGTCAAAATATTTGTTTAAGTAAGACATTTAATATTTTAGCAAATGTGGGTATGCGTTCTATGAAAAACAAAAAGTTACAGTCAAAAAACATGGTTTTTTTATCAAAAAGAACCTTCAAGAGAATCAATATGTATTCGGCGGATTTTCTCCGATTTAAAAAATATGCAGAAATCATTGTAATAAGTTCCTCTAACTTTTAAAACCCCGACCGGCGGAATCTAAATTTTGATCCGGTCTATTGTCTATCCATATGTGATACAAAATTTAAAATCACGGACAATGGGGGTGGTCCATGGGTCTTGACATTTATCACATAAAGGAACAATAAATAATCATGCTTTCTTTTAGAACCCGTTAAATATGTATATTAGGATGTCTCGACATCCAATGGGGGAAAAAAAAGTTATTATTGCCACCAACTTAAAATTAACCTTGATCGATTCTAAGACGGATATAATACATAATTTTTTTTGGCTACAACGATAGCCAGCGATAGTGAGCTGAACCATTTTGAAAAACATCCAAAAACCCTGTTTTTCGTAAAAATATAAGTTGGTGTTACAGTTACAAATAAACAAATGGTTGGAAATAGTAGTACTGAAGAAGATATTACTATCTGACCCAAAAAATTTCAAATATTTGCCGCCTGACCAAAGATATGGCGAATTTTAATGAAAATGTTTGACGGTTTTTTTTAAGTTCTTATTCTGGGAACATTTCAAAAATCAAACGGCAAATAATACGAAACGGTGCGAGAATTTTTGCAACAAGTTTATGACTTCATTTTTAAAAATGATTTTTTTACTCTTGACAAAATTTCAAGCAAAATTCCTTAACATACCAGAGTACTTTTTTCGGCAAGAAGGTACTCGGGTACTTTTGTAGAGTCAATGGTACTCAAAACAGTACTATTCCACTCAAAATATCATGCCTGCTCTGAATGTTTGTGAAACTCAGGCAAGCTACAAGTAATAAAACGAAAATTAATAACTGTCAATTTAATAATATTTGAAGATTATCCCTGCATTAAAAACGTTTCAAAAAGTTTTTTATTCAATATTTTAATGTGTGACGGGAGTAACACATATAGTGATGTGCGTTATGAGAGAAAAATCTCTACGTTAAAGTAGTGGAGCTGCATTACCAAAATAAAAATTTGTTCATGACTCGTGTTTTTATTATTTGTTTATTGTTTATCTACAAAACAAATCTGTGTCGACAAGGAATAACAGCTAAACTCATTTTCCAAATTTCAGGAAAGCATTTTTAAAATACCTATTATCAGGTACAATTTTCAAATCAGGTATAATTTTTAAGGTACATACAAATTTGCGTGCTAGTCAGTAATGATATCGGACCATTTTCGAGAGTACTTTTTTACAAAGACAAATAGTATTTTTTTATTGTTAGGGTACTTTTGATTGAGTAATGATATGTGAATAAATACATAATTTAAACCAATACTTTTTTAAATTTTATTATATTTATCACAAAAAAGATATATATCAGGGTGCCTCGACCTCTTTGGGGCAAAAAAAGTTGTCATTGCCACCAACTTAAAATGAACCTTCATCGATTCTAAAACGAATTCACAACAATTTTTTGGCTATAACGATAGCCGCCAGTGAGTTAAATCATTTTGAAAAACATCCAAAAACTATCTTTTTTCGTAAAAATATTAGCTGGTGCAGCACTTACAAATAAACAATTGGTTGGAAATAATAGCACTGAAGAAGATCTTACTATTTGGTCCAAAAAATTTCCAATCTTTGCCGCCTGACCAACAATATTGCGAATTTTAATGAAAATTTTTGACTTTTTCTCTTAAAAGTTCTTGTGCTGGGAACATTTCTAAAATCAACGGCAAATAATATGTAACTGGGCGAGAGTTTTGGCAATAAGTTAATGACTTAATTTTAACTCTTGACAAAATATCAAGTAAAATTCTTTAATATACCAGAGTACTTTTTTCGGCAAGAAGGTACTCGGGTACTTTTGTAGAGACAATAGTACTCAAAAAAGTACTATTCCACTCAAAATATCATCCCTGGTGCTAGTGTATTTCTATGCGAAAAACCGCTATGAAAAAAGTAATAACCTCAATTTGTCCTAGCTCGACTTTAGCGGTTATTCCTTGTCGACACATAAATAATATTGCGTTTTTGTTTAATCAAAAATGCAAAAGATATCAATGTTAAAACAGTTTCGAATTTTTTTTGTACTCTATCTTACACATTCTTAAGATAAGATATTTTTCCAAACAATAAGAAACAAAATTCGAAAATTTAAAAAAAAATTTTAAACTACAACCGAAAATATTTCCTGTATACTGAAAAAAAAAAATATATTATATGAATTTTACAAACTAGAAGTATAATAGTTCTGCATTTTTTGTAGAAGCTTTTCAAAGTGAATAACTGCAGAAGCCACAATAAACCATAGCAACCAGAGACTTCATACATATTTGGCATAAATTTCAACATATAATTCTTAAAAAATGTGTGTTTTTACATACATGAAATTTTCAAATATTTTATGTTTTGCAATTATGAAAACTTTTACTGATGATAATAAAATGAAACATTCTGTTTTTATGAGCTTTATTAATTCTGACAACTTAAATAATGACCCCAAAAAAACCACCTAAAACTCATTGAATACAAAAAGAGTTGGATCAGAGGGTTAAATATATATATATTAGAATATGACAATTTCAAATAGCTTATGACGTTATACCAGTTTTGTAAATAGTTACAGTTTTTCGCAATGAATTCCAAATTTATCATTTTTAAAACGAATACCCAAAAACAAGTACAGTGACCTTCACATCTGATGATAGTATAATACATTCTTCTATCTACGTTTTTCCCGTTATCATTTCTAAGAAAAAGAAATAAACTTAATAATTATTATTCCACTCATAAAACAAGCAGCAGCGTTCAAAATTCAAAACTGTCACCAACAAGAAATCGTGAGAGAATAGAATTTACCATAAAGGGTTAAAGTGGAGGGAAGCATTTTTGTAATTTACTTGCTTAAATGAATGAATAAGTAATTAACTGACGTGTTACGTTTGACATGACTTCGATGGCGCATCCAGTGTCACGTATTTGAATTAATTTCGAGGGGGTGTGAAATAATTTACATGCTATGAAAGCAGAAGCTATTCAGTCAAGCACAGACTGTATTCCAAGAAATGGATTATTATAAGGACAGAACTATGCTGAGATTTAACAAAACAAACAAAAGATGCTTATTGTTTGAAGATGGTGTTGTTGTTGTTGTGTAAACAAGTGGGTGACAAACAGTTGGGGGTTGGAGTTAAGTCAATTGGATAGAACACATTTTCAACCAAAAGTCAATAACTGTGGCAGTCTGTGGCGGGTTATGTTGAATATACAAGAAATTAAATTTGATTTTTATTCATATTGAATTTAACCTATACCAAAATAATTAAAATAATTAAACCAAACTATTAGAAGTTTAACAGAAATGATGACTTTCAAAATATTTCTCAAATTCTTGCAATATTTTTGAGAAAAAGTGTGCTCTTTTGAATCGAATTAAAACGGTTGATGTTGCTATTTTTGAAGACATTTTGAAAAATTTATTTCAAATATTGAATTTTAATAGGCTTAAATAAATGTTATTGATAATGCTCTTTACGAAGACATACCCTTCTGCCTTGGGCTGCGTGAACTTACCCACTCGAAAGCATCAAGTGCGGATGTTTAAAAATTGTTGTTATATCTGTTCGTCTAAGTTGTTGGTTTTTTTTTTTCTTAATGCGATATCTTGAAAATTTCTAATATTACCGACATGCTTGAGTAGCAATCTATACCGACAATAGAAAACAATAACAACAATATTGCTCATTATAATTCTAAATTGGTCCTTAGACGACCGAGAGAGTTGCTTCTTAGTATAACAACAACAACAACAACAACAACAACAACAGCAACAGCAGCATCAGCAACAACAAAATCCAACATAAACGTATTTTTATTTTAAGTATTTTTTTATTTTTTTTTTATTCATTCTTGTTGATTTTGAACTAAATTTGTAACATGTGTGTCATGTTTGTATATATAAACATCTGAATATACATATTTACACATTTATGTTTGTGTGCATGTATGACATTGTGCTGTGCGTTTGCTTTGTCAGTGTTGCATGTGCTGCATACTTTTATTTTTTTGGTTTTTGTCTTCATTGTTTTGTTCAAGCTGCTTGTTTGATGTTGTTGCTTAAGTGTGCGTGTTGTTTTTTTGTTTTTTTTTTTTTGTTCTGTTTAGAAATTTTGTGATAAATTTTAATGAATTATTTTTGGAAATCAATTTTTCAATCTTTTCGTATTAAGAGATGCCAAACATTTGCTTTTAATTTTTTTAAATGCTTTCAAAATTATTTTTGGAACAAGTGAAAGTGCATGTTTAGTATTCAATATTTTGTTTATTTTTGTACACGCTGCCTGAAATATTGATATATTCTGAGAGTGGAATTTTGAAGTTGAAATATGTGCTATGATTCGTAGACCTAAAATAGGAATTCATTTGCCAGTAGAAGGAGCCAATTGTTAACTTTTATATCATGTTGCTAAAAATATCTGAAGCTATTTTCAGAGAACATCAGTTTTTAAAATTTGAAGATATACTGGACATTTTTCAAAGCGAATATCAAAGTTTCACTTTGTGAGCAAACTGTGTGAAGCAAGTAATATTCCATTTTGGTAAATTATTAATTATAACTTTTCAGGGGAGTTTTCATTCAAATTAACCGGGATGCCAAGGTTAAAGCATTCCTGGATTGTTACTCTTGTCATGTACCATCTTCGCATTAAGTCAAAAAATGTACACTGAAAAGCAAATATTTTAGAATTTATTTACTGAATCACGGTTTAGTTAAGGCAGTATTCTAGTCTAGGAGTACAATTTTTTTGCGGTTTCTTAACCCTTAGCGGCCACATAACCCCACGCTGAAAAACTTAGTTGCACAAAAACAATATTTTTTATACAGTACAAAAAGAATTCTTTAACATTCTTTGTGATTTTTATCGGTCAATTTATAGATGGCGTTCAAAAAAGTTGAAATCAATTTGAGAGGTTTAAGGTTCAACTTTTTCTGATCCTGGGGTAACCACGTGTGGCCGCTAAGGGCTAAAATTCGATAAAAAAAGACCAAGAATATTTTTTGTAGCAATTTTTTTAAAAAATATTTATTGACATTTTAATAATACACAAAAATAAAATTAAAAAAAAAATTCTGAAACTTTAAATCTTTCAGAAGGGACATTACATTCGCGGCAGAGAAAACAGACCTTTTTTTAAAAATTCATAACTCAGTCAAAAACAAACATTTTTCCAAAATTTTTATTATTGCAGAGAATTGAACAAATGACAAGAAAAATTTAAAAAAAAAAATATTTTTCACTCCAACATAGAGCTTTATAGAGCTCCAAACTGGCGGCAGAGAAAAAAACGGGACTCGTGGTTGCAGCGCTGGGAGTAGCAAAAATTGTCCGATCTGGAAAATAAATGACTTTTTTAAATCTTAACAAAATTGGTTAACGTATGAAAGGAGCTTTTTTTTAAAAATTTTTTTCAATTTTTGATGATGTTCCAAATTTGAAAGTGTATTTTTCAGACATGCACAACGAAATCAACAAAATTTTTTCGTTTCGTTGAGGCCGAAAAATAAATTATCAAAATTATTTCGTTTTTTAAATAACGTTAAAAATTTATCAAATCAAATTTCGTTTCGTTGAAAAACGAAAAATTTTCTGTAATTTTCTCCTATGATAAAAAAAATTTCTTCTGATACAAAAAAAAACGAAATTTTTTTGTTGAAATTAACGTTATTTTCAACGGTTGATTGGAAAAAAAACGAAAAAATTTTATATCGTTTTCTCCGAAACGAAATAAATATTTTTCGTTTTTTGAATAAGCGTTATTTTTTTATTTCGTTTCAACGAAACAAAAAAAAATATTTCGGTTACCGTTAAAATTAACGTTAACGTGCATGCCTGGTATTTTTTCGAAAAAAATATTGACTTTAAAAATTCATAAAAAATTGAAAGAAATTTAAAAAAAACTCATGTCATACGATAGCGAATCAAGTTTAAAAAAATTAAAAAAAAAAATTTTGTCAAAACTGAACCCGCTAGTGCCGCAACCAATACGAAAAACATGGTTTCGAGATAAACCCGTTCAAAGTTAATACGTAGGTACAGCTGCCGTACGTAGGTAGCGTGAAAATTAAAAATGCGCTCTCATTTATCTGGCTGTAACTTTTGAACCCGTAAGAATTTTTCCCAAGAAATTCTTGAGAAATAGAATTTTAAGAATATTTACTAAAATACAAAATTATTAAAAAGTCGATTTCAAAAACGGCCAATGTCATGTTAAACGTATGACATGATCTCTCAAGTGGTATTGAACCGCTAACTTGAAATTTGGTGTTATAATATTCGAGTATATTAATATATAATAATGTATAATATATATCCTTCTATGATTGCAACTATAATTATGTAAATATTTGGTTTTTTATTTTTTAATAATTAAAAATTTTGAAAAAACGGCAAAAAATTACTTTTTTTTCAAACAGTCCCATTTTATAAAAAATATGCTTTATAATAATAATATATCAATAGTTCCGAGTCTGAACTTCAGACCATTGTGACATTTTTGCTAGTTCAGAATCTATTTTCTTTTCATTTTCCGATCACCAGAAGGGTTGGAAGGACATAACCTTTTTTTTCACCCCCTCACTTTACCAGCCTGTAATTTTTTGAATTGTCAACATTTATGTTAATTTTAACTTTTCTTGTATTGTTTAAAATCAGAGACCGAAAACAATGATTATTTTTCAAATTTTTAAACAAAACAAAATCAACATTGTCTAAGTGCACTGAGAAAAAAACCACATACCGTGCTCCGGTAAAAAATTTCTCTATTTTTGATAATAGCAATTTTCTCTTTTTCAAATAAAATTTTCTTCAATTAGAATAAATTTTCACATTTTCGATGAAATATTTCTTTACTTCTAGGAAATCAAAATATTTCAATGTCTCTAATAATGATAAGTATTTTTCTTGCACAAAAAATTTCTCATTTATAGAGAAATTTTATTGAAAATGAAAAACTTTTGTTATATTTTGATAAAAAAATTCACTACGAGAAGTATTTTCTTCAATAAAAACAAATATTTTCTCAAAAAAAAAAGTATTTTTCTCTAAAAACGATATATTTTTCTATTTCATGGAACCTTTTTATCATTTTTAGAGAATTTTAAGTATCGCAATTAGAGAATAGCATTCTCTGGAGCAAAGTCTATACCATTTTTCTCTAAATATGATGCCTTTTTTATCATATTCCTAGACACTTTTTTCCAAGTGTGTCGGAAAAATGTTTAGAATATGCCAAATTGTTGGAATTTGTATTGCCTTTTCGAATAATAATGATTTTTGTTTACTAAGCAATAAACATAAAAATTAATAATAATTATTATAGAATGATTTTTTATTTAGAAATAAAATTTTTTTTTAAATTTTTGGTTTTTTGCTCAGAAATAAAAACCATTTTTTATTTTATTATTCTTATCACATCTAAAACTAATTTTTGATTTTTATTATTTTGATCAAAAAGAAAATTTATTTTTTGATTTTTTTTTTTTTTTTTGTTGCTCTACAACAAAATCATTTTTCAATTTGTTTTTTTTTTGTTATAAAATAAAAACCATTTCAAATTTTTGTTTTTCTGATTTTATCAAATAAAAATTTTTTTATTTTTATTATTTTGCTCAGAAATAAAGATTATTTTTATTTTTTTTATTTTCCTACAAAAGAAATAATTTTTCAATTATCACGATTTTTTTTGTTTTGTTCAAAAATAAAAATTAATTTTGATTTTTTGTTATTTTTGCTTTAAATAAAAACTCATTTCATGATTTTTAATTTTGTTACATGAAACAAAGAATGATACTTATTTTCAAGATATGCTGAATGTTTTTGGAGTCAAGCAACCACAGAAAAAAAAAAAAAAAAACAAATTGGCCATTTCAGCCCTTGAAAGGACTTTGACCGAGCTTCTTATGATCAATTGTGTTGTGTGTGTTATTAAATGTTTGCACTCAATTGACCGAGAACTGCACCTACATGTTTAATGCCGACTCTGAACGGCTAAAGTTTATGTTCTCAAGAAGCTTTACATGGCATTATTTACTCTCTGAGGTTTGCCATTGTCTGCAGAGAGGTGGTGACCGATCAGAAAAATTTTTTATTGAAAAAAACTTTTCGCCGCGGCTGGGGATCGAACCCGGGCTCCGTGCATGCCAGGCCACACACTTAACCTGCATGCCACGGTCACCACAACCACAGAAAATATTATTTCAAAAATCAAAAACTTCAGAATACCAGAATTTAGAAAATTTAAGCCGTCATTATATGAGTAAGTATTTTTATGATTGCCATATTTTATGCTCCGTGATTTTGTATCTTATATTGTTTACTTCAGAACCATGTTAAGTGACATAAAAAGGATAGAATACCATTTTTCCTCAACCCAAGCTGTGTTGTCTGCAAAATCTTTCAAGTGATCATTATAAAAATGATACAAGATATCATAATTAAAATACTCTTCTTATCAATTTTACCTACTTTTTAAATGCTGTCGTGCAAGTTACTACACTGCTGTCTACACTTTAAAATTCCTTTTTTCTCAAAATGATTTCCCGTAAATCATAAAACTTCATATCTTCAGAATGTCAATATTTTCGAACTAAGAACTGCAACCAAAAAGTGGTTAAACATTAATTCATATTAAAAACTATAATGAAAGCTTTTAAAAAACAAAACATTTTAACACTTTTTTAACGAGCAAACATTCGAAAACTTTGTCTATCAAACTACAGCTCAATCAAGTTTGTCAACAAATTATGAGACAAGCTAATAAAATTATATAACAATGAAACAAAAAAAACAATATGAAACAGCAAAATACTGTAGCACATAGTGCACAAGACTCATAAAGAACAGGGAAACGACTAGGGGCGAAACAAGCCACACACCAGCAACAAATTGCTACAGCTTAATTTTTTTTTTTTTTTTTTTTTTCTCTTTTTGTTCTCATCAAAGGTGAATTAAGTGGTTTGAGGCAGCACGCTGAACTTTATGCAAAATTAATTAAAATTAAAACTTTACATAAAACAATTTAACACAACGATACAAATCATCGACACAGACAAACGCACGCACACTTACACCGACACGCATACATAAAACTTGCACACTGACAGCTTAAGTGGCGCTGAAGTTTTAAATACACTAACATTAGTTGACAGACAGTAGAGGTAGCCGGATAGACGAATGGACAGCAGATACAACAGACACAAACAAACAACAACAAGCTTTTCCACTATAGAGCTGCCATACAGACTGCAACTGACATACATATACACACACACACACAGTCAGATAGCAAATATCGCTAAAGTGTTAAGCAACAACCAGTTAACACGAAAGTGTAACAGCGAGCTACTGCTTGATCAAAAGGTAGTAAATCCACTACGTTTTTTGTTGTAGTTTTTGTTTTACATACCGCTGTTTTCTGCTGGTGATTCCCATGCACATTACTATAAGTTATGCCTACTCAGGGTCGAATTTGCAATTAGCACTTCGAGTACACGGGTGGAGTAAGTTGTGCAGACATTATTTGCAAGCGTGCGAAAGTGTAAAGTTTGCTGTTGTTGGTTGGCTCTTAAAGTGTTGATGAATATTTCGACCCTTACCAAGAAATCAAAACTGATTGAAGTAATTTTCTTCATTTATTTAATTGTGCTGCAAAAACTTTCTGGTTTAAATTTGAACAGCTTATAAAAGGTCTTCGCGATATAACATGCCACATGAAAGATTAGTTAAGTCAAACAAATAAAGGCTGGTTTAAGCAAAATAAAGATAAAGACGACAGTTGAAGGATTGTCTGCTTTTTATTTCATTTAAAGTAATGTTTTTTGCTTAATGCAAAAGGATGCGAAAATAATGAAAGAAAACAACATAACAAACTACGATCAAAGGAGCACTCGAAAAAATAATAAAATAAATTTATGCGGCATTTGAAATGCCTACATCTGAGAAATATTGAAAGCATGTACATTTAAAGTTAACACGAAATTTTGCACTTTATTACGATAAATTATTTAAAAAATTTTTTACGCACATGCGTTCAACATGGTGTTCATATACTTATAATTAAATCGTAACAGGAATAATTTAGCAAAATATTTTATACTCTATTACGAATTCATGTATGTGACTTTTTTGAAATTTATTAAAAAGAAATGGAAAAGTAAAGGTTAATTTAAATTAAATAAAAATTAGACAATTCTTTAATTATTGCTTTTTGCCTGTCGTACAGGATAAAAATATTCTATGAAAATGTTACTTTAAAATTTCATCATAAGTCACTTTAGAAAATAATTGTCGGCAACTTGCTATACTATAGGCGAAGTTAGTAATTCTTTAATAACTTACTTTAAAAAATTCATCGTGTGTAGAAAACTAGCTCTAAAAAATATCGTATTTACAGCAAGTAACTAAAAATGTACTATTTTTTTTTATATAAGTAAGTTGTGGACAGGTCCTTCAAAAGTGACTTGCATTAAAAATCTTTTCAAGAACATTTTGTAGAATATTTATGGCAAAGAACTTATAATTAATAATAACTAGCTATATATCATATTCAAAACACGTTTTTAATTGACTCAAGAAACTTTTTATGCACTTTTTTGAAAAATCAACGCAAGAAAACATGTAAGTTTGTTGTCAAAATTCTCGAAAAACTTCAATCAAAATTTATCATTTATAATCTCAGAGAGATTAATAGTGATTCAGTCACTTGGCATTTGGTAAAAATACACACACAAAATAATAAAAGGCAAAATTAGCAGAAAAATTAAAAATACTTTTGAAAATTCCGTGCTATTAAGTTAACTATTAAGTAAACTATGATAAAAGATAAAAGACAAAATAAGGAAAAGATGGTGTTTTCTTAAAAGCATGTAGGACCCATGCATAGTAACGTCATCAAAGTAAAAGATATGAAATAACTTCGAAAACACAATTCTATGCGGTAGTAGTTAAACTTCATTTGAATCGAAGATAAAAGTTTTTTTATAAGACTGTCAATAATATATATACTTTTCTATACCGGACTCGCTTCGTTCTATGCGTTACAAACGTTTGCACAAAGTTAATATACCCTGACCTTTCAGGTTTAAAGGAATTTTGTTTTTAATGTTTTGTAGCAAAACCTTTAGTTTATAAAAATTTACAACCACTCTACATTGACATTAATAAATTATTAATTATACCAATGAGAATACTAGTCCAAGTCTCTTTATTCTGCATAATCAGCACGCCATTCGTTTGTACGTTTTTTTTATAAAAACTCTCTGCTCCCAGAGGTTCTTATAAGATAACAATCTGGTAAGTGAGCTGGCCAATCCATGAACTCAACGTTGGTTGTTCTGAGCTAGTGTTTTATGAACCACGAAGTATTATGTTTGGAGTCGTTTTCTTGTTGAAATTTTCAGCTAGTTTTTCCTTATAGGCTGCACCATCCATAAAACTTTCTATACGTTGAATTGGTACAACTCCAGATGACGAAAAACACCCGCACACAATAACACTTTCTCTGTCAAATATTCGAAAGTTTTGACGTAGAATAACGTCTTACAGCGTGGTTTGTATGGGGTCATTTTAACAGATTTTTTTAAGGTAATGCAACTTTTTTGGCTATTACTTTAGGGTATACCTACAGCCTTTTATACTTATCGTTCAAAGATAATAAATATACTAAAATATCAGATATATCCTGCGCTGAATGAATATCTAATTTTGTCCCTATTATATTAAAGTCACAAAATAGAAAAATATAAGAAGAAAAATGCACGCTTTTATATAAGAAAGTCGATCATCAGCTGCTTATAATGTGCCTGCTGCTTTCTTTGTTTTTTTTTTTCGTTGTTCCTGCTTGTATTGTTTTTGTTTTGCACGAACTGATTGGTTCGTATTGGTAGCATTGAAATCATTGGCTCGCATTGGGTTTATTTGTGCACTACTTTTCTACTTTACGAAGTGCTCTATTTTGAAACCAGAGGTCATGAACCTCTTTTCAACTCAGGCAATGAACTCAAACTATCAAATTTAACGAAATGGGTCTGTGATCTCTTATGAAAGAGATTAGATTTAGATTTAACTCTTATGAAAAAAACGAGTTTAATCATATTTCGTTTTTTGCTTTTACCCAATAGATGGCGTAAAATTTGAATTTTTGTTTTTAACGCACATTAATTTGGATCCTACATCCCACTAGCACTAGCGAGTGCACAAACTATAGCTCAATGAATTCAACCTGTCAAACTAAACGAAATGATCGAAAAAGTTTGGCATTTTACTAGTTTCTTTTTGCTTGCTCATTTAACCATGCTTACTTTTAACTTTTTCTTTGTTTTGGCGTTTATAAGTAGTTTATAAATGAGTGTTATTAATTTATTTGTTAATTTTTGGAAGATCAATACAAAATACGTGCCAAATGGACAAAACAATCGGACCAAAGAGACAAAGTAGAACAGATTACAACTTAAACGGAATTCTTAACTGAGAAAAATACACATACCTTGCTCCGGGAAAAAAATTTCTCTATTTTTGATAAAAGCAATTTTCTCTCTTTCAAGAAAAATGTTCTTCAATTAGAATAAATTTTCACATTTTCGAAGAAATATTTCTTTACTTCTAGGAAATTGAAATATTTCAATGTCTCTAATAATGATAAGTATATTTTTCTCGCACAAAAAATTTCTCATTTATACAGAAATTTTATTGAAAATGAAAAGCTTTTCTTATATTTTGATAAAAAATTCACTATGAGAAGTATTTTCTTCAATAAAAATAAATATTTTCTCAAAACTGAAAAGTATTTTTTCTAAAAACGAAATTTTTTTCTATTTCATGGAAGCTTTTTATCATTTTTAGTATCGCAATTAGAGAATAGCATACTCTGGAGCAAAGTCTATACCATTTTTCTCTAAATATAATGCCTTTTTTATCCTATTCCGAGACACTTTTTTCTGAGTGTACATCTACACTTACGATAGTATCGAAACTGTTTTTTTTTTTTTTTTTGTAAATACTTTTGTTTTAAACATACTTTTTTCAAAGCTATCAGATGCCTGAATCGAGCGCGGGACAAGTGCATTAAAGATATGGTTTATTTCTCTTCTTTGTCTCTGCAGCTTCTACAGAAGTCATTTTCAAAAAGGTTTAATCAATCTAGTTATGATTGCCACCATTATGGTAAGGTCTAATCTAGCCAGCAAGAGCAGCACTCTTAACGCCAAAGATAAAGAGATCTTATAGCGAAATAAGCTCAGAAATCGAACAGGTAGAAAGCCCTTAAGATTAAGAGTAGCTGGCGGTATGTCTGGTGGGTTCTGAACCATTGATGTCACCAAGGTACCGTTTCTAGCGAGCTCATTTGTCTTTTCATTACATTTGAAGCCTTCGTGCCCAGGTACCCATATTAGGTTGAGGCACGGCATTTTTTGGGTGATTTTGTATTAATGATTACTTGTTCCATTATTATTAATATAATTACAGCCTGGCTGTCGGAAAATATATATATAATAAATACTTACATTTTATTATAAAAAAATATGCTGTGAAATTTTTCAAAAACATCTAGCGTTCCGCACTCACATTTTATGGAATTATGTTATAGTTAGAATGAGAATAAGAATAAAAATAAGAATAAGAATAAGAATAAGAATAAGAATAAGAATAAGAATAAGAATAAGAATAAGAATAAGAATAAGAATAAGAATAAGAATAAGAATAAGAATAAGAATAAGAATAAGAATAAGAATAAGAATAAGAATAAGAATAAGAATAAGAATAAGAATAAGAATAAGAATAAGAATAAGAATAAGAATAAGAATAAGAATAAGAATAAGAATAAGAATAAGAATAAGAATAAGAATAAGAATAAGAATAAGAATAAGAATAAGAATAAGAATAAGAATAAGAATAAGAATAAGAATAAGAATAAGAATAAGAATAAGAATAAGAATAAGAATAAGAATAAGAATAAGAATAAGAATAAGAATAAGAATAAGAATAAGAATAAGAATAAGAATAAGAATAAGAATAAGAATAAGAATAAGAATAAGAATAAGAATAAGAATAAGAATAAGAATAAGAATAAGAATAAGAATAAGAATAAGAATAAGAATAAGAATAAGAATAAGAATAAGAATAAGAATAAGAATAAGAATAAGAATAAGAATAAGAATAAGAATAAGAATAAGAATAAGAATAAGAATAAGAATAAGAATAAGAATAAGAATAAGAATAAGAATAAGAATAAGAATAAGAATAAGAATAAGAATAAGAATAAGAATAAGAATAAGAATAAGAGTAAGAATAAGAATAAGAATAAGAATAAGAATAAGAATAAGAATAAGAATAAGAATAAGAATAAGAATAAGAATAAGAATAAGAATAAGAATAAGAATAAGAATAAGAATAAGAATAAGAATAAGAATAAGAATAAGAATAAGAATAAGAATAAGAATAAGAATAAGAATAAGAATAAGAATAAGAATAAGAATAAGAATAAGAATAAGAATAAGAATAAGAATAAGAATAAGAATAAGAATAAGAATAAGAATAAGAATAAGAATAAGAGTAAGAATAAGAATAAGAATAAGAATAAGAATAAGAATAAGAATAAGAATAAGAATAAGAATAAGAATAAGAATAATAATATTTTGAGGACATGCCGTTATATTTAATTCCAGCACTTAAGTAAGTCACTTAATATGCGCTTGATTTTTAGGTTATCCATGATTTTCCGCAAAAACTGAAAATGATAAAGCAAAACTGCAAAAGCAAAAACGGGATTGCTTCAAAAGAGTCCTGAGCACCAACTGAACCTAAAAACTAGAACTAGATTTTGTTAATTTTAATTGATTATTTTAATGTTATTTTTTTAATTTTTCGAAAAAATTCGCTAGTTTTTGTTTTGCAAAATTGCGCCTGTGAAAAAAAGTACTCTAGTGCATGCTTACGAGGTTCAGCCATCAATTTCAAAACAGAATAATAAACACTTTGGTTTTTTAAAACATATCGAGAAGATGTCAAGATTTTTTATGGATGAGTTCCAAAAACAAAATTTTGAGAAAAACGTGTTTAAAGTTTCTTACGACATTTTTTTCATACGCGTATAACGTTACAAATGTGTGTGTAACTTTTTTTCTGGGCCGGAGAGTATTTTCATGATGTTATAGAACAATTTTATTCAAAAAAAAAGAAATTGATTTTTCTCAGATTTAGAAAGTACAGGTCACCTTAAGAAGTTTATTCAAATGAAGGTTTCCATATGTTTCATGATATATTCGACTAACATTCATTATGCGTTTCATTCATTCATTTATATAGTGTATACATTTGTCAATAAGCAAAATGTTTCGATATTACTTATTATATTTGATAATTTTGTATTATTTGATGATTGGGAGGCTTATTTTAGGTGTATGTCTCGGATTATGAAAAGTATGATACACATTGATTTATTTCGATTCCGAATTTCTTCTTATACAGTGAAACTTTCCTAACTCGAAGTGTCAAGGTACCGAAATTTCGCTACGAGTTGCGGAAAATTCGAGTTATAAAGATCAAAAACTAAGAAAAATGCTTCGAAAAAACACAAATACTACTTCGACTTATGGAGAGTTTCGAGTTAGAGAAGTTTTACTGTATTTGAATTTGTACAAGTCAATTTTAGACTGTGCATATACATGTCTTGGTCAAAATACCATTTTGTAATTTTCCAAATATTTTCCAAGAATTTGTAAGTAAAAAATTATGCATATATCTTTAAATGTACTTAAAATTAATTAAAGTCAGCATTCAAAAATTGCTTTATTTTGTTAAACGAAATTCAAAATATGTGTTAACTTTTTCCATTTTATTTATTTTGCAACTGCTTAAGTCTCTAAATTTCGACTGTAATGTTGTCAACTTTAAAACACACTCGTTTCTCCCTTTTTACAAGAACTATTAAAAACCATCCTGCTAGCTGCACCACAAAACCACTAGTCTTCCATGGCGCCAGCAGAAACTTTCAACCACAGGCTACCTTTTGTGGCCCGCGTGCTCAACCAAACTTAGGATGGTGTTAAATTGCAAAACGAAAAACATTTAGAAACAAAAAACTGCACATGTGACCAAATAGATGATCATGCTGACGACGATGACGACGATATACTTTTGAGATGATGATGATGATGATGATGATGATGATGATGTTGATGATGTTGATGACATAAGAAACGTCAGTTATGGGAGTATGCTGCCAACTCTTTGCATTACTGCTACTGTCAACTCAATTACGGTTATTATCGTGAAGAGTGGCGTACGTGTGCACCCTGTACACTGTTTGCCTACAAGTGCCTTTATTTGCGTTGTTGTAAATCATGTTATTGTTGTTGTTGTTGTTGTTTTCATCATTGCATGTGCGACTGGTGTGTCCGAAAGCAGCACCTGGTGGTTCTTTGGACTAAGCTGCTGATGAGATTGACCGAACGGGCGTTTCCCACGCTCACAAATACATCATTTTTATGTCGTTTTTTTTTTTTTTGTTCATTCTTCTTGTCATAGCTGCTACTTTATTGCTCTTGACGTACTTGAAGTTTTACTGTTGTTGTTGCTAAATTTTGTTAGTGTTGTTGTGTGCGGCTTAAGCATTGCTACTTATAGTTTGTTCCGCCAGTGTTTGTTCGTCGTCGCATGTGGCTTTTTTTGCATGCCACTCGCTTAACTTGGCTCAGCGCTTAGCTTCAAGCAAATGAGGTGGAGCTTCGTTAATTTGTTGTTTTTATGTTGTAGTGGTTTTTTATGAATTTTTTTTTTTCTTTGTGCTGCTACAATTTATGGCGCCTGCGCGCGTTCTTATTAGGTTTGGAACTTGTCTTCGTCAAATTCGCATCATTATATTTGATTACTGCTCACTCGTCCGCGTTACCGCGCACAAGTCTTCAGCATTGTTATCGTCATCCAAACATAACTCATTACCGTTAATTTGACAGTTAGCAGCACGGTCACGTACGTTCACCAGTGTTGACGTGGCGCACAATTTTCTCAAGTGTTTCGGCAATTTTTAAATTAATGCAATTTCTTAACGATTACGATTTGTTGTGCCATTCCAAACGCTTTGTTTGCAACGCTGGGGAATTTGAGAGATTTTTTTTATTGTTTTTTAAGTAGTTATATTTATTAAATAATTATATTGTGATTAAGCTGTATTCTGCTATAGTAAAAGTTTATTTTTTTAATAGTGTTTTGAGCAATCATGCGTGATTTAATTTTTCGGAGGGTGCTTCATGAGTTTTTTTGTTGATCTCACCGTGTGGCAACTTGTCTGTAGCTTAATTGATGCACCATTTGTATTTCGCGCCAAAATTCAATGCTGCATGTGCACTACACATGTGCGTTGGGACCAAATCAAATTAACGGTGCGATGGCCCACATGCTTTATGTCAACGTTGACGATTTAAGTGCTGATTGATGACTAAGCAAGAAAATTTGTTTACACAGACTACAACTTGTATGAACTCATTTATGGGAACGTTTAGAATTAAAAAAATGGTTTTCTAAAAGGCGTTTTTAGCAGCAGAATTACACAATTTTTCAAATAATTATTCCGGTGCCGTGGTTTCTATGGGAAATATGCGGGGACTGCGCTACAAGCTGCCGGACGAGTCACATGTTACGGATGGTGGACGGCCTCTAGATACAGAGTTTAGCCGCTTTTTGCGGTCCCGAGGGATGACAAGTAGAGGGTTACCAGCTTGGGTGTGGAATAGAGGTGGGGTAGTGCACGAATTTTCAATTTTGATACCCAGGAACCCTAACTTTTGTTAGGTTCGACAAAAAATTGTTTTGAAAAGCAAAATTCAAGGTAGCGTGGGGTTAAGTTGTGCCGTTTCGGGGTTAATGTTTGGTGAAAAGTGGAAACATTTTTACAAAAACCTTCATAACTACCCAAGTGTTACTCCTAGAGTCACCAACTCCCATTAAATTTTCCTTACCAAAATTTGTTAAGAACATTTCTCTCCTCCCCCTTAGGGGCTTCCATACAAAATTTATCTTTTTAGGCAACTGGACGGATAAAAAGTGTGACTGACCTCCATTGTCGACCCACATTAACTTTTCTTCTCCAAATTTTTTTCTGGCATACCCTTCCCCTACCGGTGGATTACCCGCCGCAAATAAAAAATAAGCAATTTTTTTTTATTCTTAAAAAAATATTAAATCAATTTATTTTTGTCATTGAATGGATATTTCTTTCGATTTTCGACGATAAATTGTAGCAAAAATATTTTTTCCTCTTCATTTCGGCATAAAAAATTGTTAGTTCTCTATTAATCTTACGTCTCTTATGGCGGCGTCGTTGGCATTTCGTTGATTACGCAATATTTCTTGCACTTGTTGGTAATCTTCACACACAGTATGGGTTTCTGCATCGGTAGAAATAAATTCAGTTAAGAATCCGAAGCGTCCAAAAATGTTGCTGTCTCAGGTGTGAAGTAAAGTAATGGCTGAAATCTTTTTTCAATTCCTGATTCACTTTATTCGATGCCAATTGAATACTTTTTACACCTTTTAAGCCAACAACATTAACTGGACGTGTACGAACTGAATTTTTGTTCCAACCGATATCCCCGCTATCATCTACCTCGTCTTTTTCCTCAATATCATCTATGACATCATCTTCCCCTACAACTTCTTTCATCTCGCTCTGTTCTTCATCAGGCGATTCGTTTATCTCATCGTCAGATCACTCATCCTCGAACAACGATCTAAGACTGATGGACTTTTCTAGGCCGCGAAACAAGGTAGTTCGTTAGTAACACTAGATTGGAACAGTTCGATATCACTAGGCCACCTAGTTTCCCCCGGATCAAATAACGCTAAACCAAATCGATTATGTTGTGATCGACGAAAGGCACGCTTCAAGTGTACTGGATGTGCGCACATTTCGGGGGTTAATATTGACTCCGACCACCAACTTGTTACAGCCAAGATACACATACGACTCCAACTTCTCAATTTATTTCATCAGACGCGATTAGGGCTTCCTGGGCTTGGTCAATCCTTCGAAGGTATGGCCTTCCTCTTTGTCGTTGATGCTCGAATTTCGACTCAACACCTTTTTCGCTGGGCCTTCTTTATCCATACAATAGTCATGAACCATCTAGCATAGTTGCTTAATTGTTATACGCTGAACTACAGCTCATACAGTTCGTGGTTCATTCGAATGGGATAGTCGTTGCCAACTTCAACAGTTCAAAGATTTTGTGAAAAACTTTCCTCTCGAACACCTCAAGAGCGGCAGTATCTTTTTGCGATATACCTCAGCGTCATAGAGAAGAACAGGTACGGTCGAGAGAAGGTTCTTAACCTTAAAGAGGTGTTGTCAGTAGTAAAGTGGTTGCCAAATGGCTACGACTGATTGTTTGTTGACACAAAATGCTAAGTTTTATCTGCTTTCACTGCAAGACCCCCTTCAATTCGATTATTTTTCTAGTTTGAAGAAAGCTGAGCTGACTTCACACGTATTTCATCGGCAGCTTAAATAATCTTCTCTAATACTAGATTAAAGATGTTGCACGATAAGCAATCATCTCGTCTGAAACCACGTTTGGAAAAGGAGAAGTTCTTCCTTAGTTTAAATGTGCTGTTGGAACCACTCAATGTTATCCTTCAAAGATGTATATAATTGTTCTGCAAGTTACCAAGTTCAGACATGTTGGAATGGGTGATTCCTTATTGAACTGTCGTTGTTGTTTTTACAAACCTAAGCAACAATTTTACAATTTTTTAAAATTCTGAAAAAATTTGAAAAATTTGAAATTTTGTAAAATTTCACCACACTCACTCTTGATTTATGTATGGTTTGGACCTGGGCACATTAAAAATGTCTGTGCCATTCGATATGACGTGGTTCTTTCTAGGTTTAAGGTAAAGAGCAGTTTTTTTAGGATTTCCTGAATAATTAGAAAAGCCAAAATTATTCCGAGTAAAAAAAATTTTTTTTTGCTAAAACTGTACAACGTTCGTATTACAAGCAAACCAGAAACGGCAATACGATAGACGCTTGCAGGACATTTTGCAAGTACGCATTCTTCACATCAGCCATAGCGGCTGTATTTCAATTAATTTTTGCTGCAGCTACGGCAGCTACGGCAGGTACGTTAGGTGTTCAGCATCATGATAGAATAACAAGGAAGGCGCATATTGGAGAGAAAGTGAGCTAGATGTCAAAGTCAGCTGTTCGAATTTAAGTTTTTCTAATTGTTGTTGTTTGACGTTGACGTTTAAAGCACCTCACAGCTTTGTTAGTGTAAAATTAGACATTTGAGCAGCGGTAAAAATATGAGCCTACCTTATTATTCTGTCATGTTCAGCATATGTACCGTCAAATTGTCCTGCAAGCGCCCGTTGCACAGCCGCTATACAGCTTTTTACAAAATTTTATCTTGTTTGCCTGTTGTGCGAACGTTGTTCGGCTTAAGGTGGTACATAACATAAGCGGCTGAGAAAACAAACCTTTTTTTAAAAATTCGAAAATTGTATATTTATTTTTATTGCAGAGAATTGAACAAATTACAAGAAAAAAATTCAAACAAAAATATTTTTCACTCCAACATGGTTTTATAGAGCTCCAAACTGGCGGCAGAGAAAAAAACAGAGAAAAAAGGCGTCGCAAAAATTGTCCGATCTGGAAAAAAAAATTGCTTTTTAAATCTTAACAAATTTGGTTATCGTATGACAGGAGCTTTTTTTAAAATTTTTTCTTAAATTTTTGGTGATGTTCCAAATTTGAAAGTGTGTTTTTTCGAAAAAAATATTGACTTTAAAAATTCCTAAAAAATCAAAAAAAAAAAAATTTATAAAAAAGGTCGTGTTATACGATAGCGAATAAAGTTTAAAAAAAAAAACAAAAAAAAAATCGTCAAAAAACGAACCCGCTAGTGCCGCAACCAGTGCGAAAAACATGGATAGTTCAAGATAAAAGCGTTCAAAGTTTGTGAACAAAGAATAATGAAAATGCGCTCTCATTAATCCGGCTGTAACTTTTGAACCCATAGGAATTTTTCCATGAAATATAAATAACAATATTAACTAAAATACAAAATTACAAACAAAAGTCCATTTCAAAAAACGGCCAATATCATGTTCCCCTTTAAGCTAAAAAATGTTTAAATTTTTACTCGGGATACTTTGAAAAAAATGTTTGAATTTTAGAAATTGATTTTGCAAATCTAAATGCATATGCAAATATTCAATGAGATAGATAACTTACCAGGAATAGAAATTCACTTAAACCAGCAAAATTTACGCTTTACCAAAAAAGAAAATTTATATCTCTTTTCCGAACAGCTTTTTCCCCCCACTTGCACAAATAAATCGATGTTGGTGATGATATTAATTTACATCACGTTCGTTCCACTTGTCATGTGGCTTGAGACACGGAGCTTAACTGAGAATCTTGAGAGTAGAAGAAACTAACAGCAAAATACTAACAACAACAACAATTTTTACACGCTTCAACAGCTATTAGTTAAGCTACATTTTATTAAAGCTAAACTAGACGACCGCAGTACCATAAGAAACAGCAGAATAAGTCGAATCAAGTGTTGTATCCCCTTTTGTGTTATCTTTGTTTTTGTTTGTGTTTTTGTACATTGCTTTCATTAAAGTTACACTAAATTACAATGTGTGTTCCTTAGCAATATGCTTGCCCTTGAAAAAATATGGGGTATTCTTTGCCCCCTCCTAAGCCACATAAAAACTTGTTGTATGCGTTGCACATGCAGCAGCAACAAAACAAGAACAACAACAACAACAATAACAACAACAGCAACTAGTGCTCCACAATTCGTTCAGACAGCGTAGACAAGTGTGACAAGTGAAGATTGCAGCATGGGGAGAACTTTAAGATAAGCGATGGCATTAGTTTGTTTAACAGATGTTACAACAACAGCAATTATAATATGTAATGTTGTGTTTTTTGTAGTAATTTTTCTATTTTGTTACTTTAAGTTAATGTGCCAAAGAAGCTGAACATGCTAGAGTTGCCAGCTCTGTTGGTTACCGTAAATGAAGTTCAGTGTTGTTGAGCCTGGGAACCTGTGTTTTTTTTTCGTCTTCGATTTCTATTCTTTATGCCGCTACATGGTGGCACTTCATATGATTGATTGATGGACAGAGAACAAGAAAGGGGGGGCTACCTACGGTATCTGTTACCGTTGCTAATGATAAACCAGTCCATTATAATTTCAAGTTGTTGACAAATTGAATGAGCTGTTTCAGTGTTTATGTGCATGCGGTGAAAGTTTTTCTAAATCTTTGGTTAATTTTTGGTGGCAGTTAAAACATGGCGTGGGAAGTTCTCATTGGATGCAAGAAATAAAATAAATTATGTACCAACGTTATTGACGTTAGCATCATCATTATACTAATCATCTACGTCATCTTCATTGAATTGAACTAATTTACTGTTGCTTCGCGAATATTAACTCAATTTATTATAATCGGTGTCTCATCAAGACAAACCACACCCCTTCGTGTTGCAAGCACTTTTGTATAAACTTAATTGACAACGCCTCCTCCCCAACAACATCGTGCCACTTTGCTTAACTTCCACTAATCGCTGTAACTGGTGGCTGCTTCTGCTGCCAAGTCATGCCTTCGTGTCGTTCAATCATGTCGCTGTTGTTGCTGCTGCTGTTTTATGTTGCATGCTTTTCCCAAAAGTGCCTGATGCCGGTCACTGCACTCGTTCGTTTGTGAGTTAGTGTGTGAATGAGTGTAACTCGGTGTAACTTGCTGCAAGTGAAGCGCATAAATATCCAACATTGGCACTTTTATTGAGATTACATGACCCAGTGTTGCATTTTGACGTTTATTAATATATATTTTCCTGTTGCTGCTTCAGTGGTTAATCTTGAAAATCTGTTGCTTTATAAGATTATGATTCCGGTGTATTGAGAGTACAGTAGTAGAGTTTTTATTGCTCTTATGAAGCAATGTCAGCATGTCATAAAAAACGTGCACACTTTTCTGCTTTATTGAACAATACTTAAAAACCGCTATAAAAGTGTATAGTACTTTATAGTGCTTCTATTACACAGCTATAAATAAAATTAGCAGAGCTTTAAAGGATAAAAATTAAGTTAAATCAGTTTAACTGCAATAAAAAATTTTTGCTTTTTTTATCTTTTTGCTGAAACGTTGAGAATATTTTTTGGTATTTTTAGCAAAACATTATCCTGAAACAATATTTATTTGAATAATTTGAGTTTTTTGCTGTTTTTCTACAAATGAGTTTTTAAACAACTTTTTTTATGAACTGAGAAACCATTTTAAAACTGCCAGAAATTAAGATATCCCAGACTACTTTTAAATCAAAAACAATTTAATGCTCATCCAACGTTTAACTTTAACTTAAACTTCAACCCGTTCATTCATTCCTTCATTCATTTAAAATCAGACGCCGTGGCAGAGACAATTGCTATTGTTGTTGTTGTTGTTTTTGTTATTGCGGTTAATATTGTTGTTGTCATCATTCAGCGTTTAGCTGCAAATAGTTTTGGGATTGTGGCAAACCGCAGATTCCCACGGTTGCCATTGCTGCACACGCGCTCGCTTGTGTTCACACTCGTAGATACACCAGCAGATACAGCCTGACTTCGAATGAAGCCGTAGCTACGTAGTAATAACGACATATAACACAAAGCAAAAAAAAAAAAAAATACAAAAACAACAATTGTAACTTATGCCTTTGCTGCTTCTGAAATTCGTCGTTTCGCCATCTAGCCTGAAGCGAGTTGCGCGTGCGCAATTTAAAATTCATTCAGCTTTGGTATAACGCGCACGCTACTACATTGACTGTTGTGCATTGTTGACTTCGTGCCTGGTTTTAGTCAACAAAAAAAATATCGTACTTCTTTTTCCGCTTTATAACCAACTTTATTGCTATTGTTGGAGCAGCAATTTGCTCGGTTTTAACAACAATTTTATGCTTTTGACAATTTATTGGGTGCTTAGCTGCTCGTGTTAACTATTGTTGTATAAATGTGTTGATGCAAAATTCTTTACTGTTATTGTGATCTGATCAAATATGTTACATTAACCCTAAAGTCTGCTGCAATTTGTAGTTAATATAAGTTGTGAGTTTTTCATTAGCACCTAAAATATTTATTCACTTTTCTTAAACTACAACTGTGTTCTTTGAAATAGAAGTGCTCATTTGATTCTTAGCAGAGATTTCAAAAATAAATAAACATTGATTAATTAATACATAGAGAAAAATAGTGCCACATAAAATCAAAAAGATTTATTTTTAAAACGTACGAGAACAAGGGGCATGAACGACGAAAGAGGAAAGGTATTTTTTAAAGATAGAAGAAATATTCTTGTTTTTCAGCAAAAATCTTTTTAAATTTATTTAATAAGATTTCTTCCTTATTTCTTCTAAAATCCATATTTTTAAAAGCCTTTTTTTCAAGTCCTAGACGACTTCTACACTTCATGCATCGTTTATTCGTTATTTCTTATTTATTTACTCCACACTGAGAAGAAAAGCAAAACATGTAGAAAACTTTGTTGCTTCATAAGATTCCTTCTGAAAAAATCAAGAAGAAAACCTAAAACTACTACGAGACACCTTTTCGAAAAAAAAAAAACAAAGCCTAGTACCTGTATGAGTGTTCTTCTTAAAAAAAAAAATCAAGAAGATAAACTAATAGCTGTAATAAATTTAAGAAGAAAATCTTCTTGGGTAAAAACCATAGAGAAATCTTCTGAACTTTGTTATAAATATAAAGAGTTTTCCAATAAAAGGTATTATTTTGAAAAGCCCGCTATTTCGGTAGCTGTTACTTTTGAAGCTGTTATTTTTTGATATTTGACAAGTAGAAACTACGCCATTACTAAAAGTGGAACGATACACGCTTCAACAACTCATTGAAATTATAAAAATTCACTACAAAAATGGTAAAAGTTTTGCAGTTACAGTTCGCAAAACTAAAGCATTTTTGATCGTCGTGAGGCACCTTGTCGGACCGCAATACAGAAGTTGGTGGAAAATTCGAGCTGTTGGGACATGTTAGTGATGTGAAGAATAAAACCCATGCACGTCGCTCAAGAACAACTGAGAATATTGCTGCTGTTGCCCAAAGTGTTGCAAAAAACCCAGGTTTGTCCATTTCTCGTCGTTCTTTGGAATTGGGCATTCCACAAACGTCATTACACCGTATTTTGCAAAAATACTTGGGTCTTAAGGCTTATAAAGTTCAGTTATACAAGACAGTGCCACACAAGCAACGAAACCATTGATCTTTTACGAGAAAAGTTTCCTGACCGTGTTATCTCTCGAAAAGGTGATCACAATTGGCCACCGAGATCTTGTGATTTAACATTGGGCATTCCACAAACGTCATTACACCGTATTTCGCATAAATACTTGGGTCTTAAGGCTTATAAAGTTCAGTTATACAAGACAGTGCCACACAAGCAACGAAACCATTGATCTTTTACGAGAAAAGTTGACCGTGTTATCTCTCGAAAAGGTGATCACAATTGGCCACCGAGATCTTGTGATTTAACACGTTGCGACTTCTTCCTTTGGGGCCACGTGAAAGATAAGGTCTACGCCAACAGCTCAGCGTCGATTCAAGACCTCAAAGATGGAATTCGTGAGTCTTTGGAGAACAGCCAGGGCAGCCACTTTGTGATTTTGTTATGGAAAATATCATGAAAAGGATATGGTTCTGTAAGTGTGGTCGTGGTGGTCACTTGGCTGATGTTGTTTTTCATTATTAACGGAATACCATCCTCTTTATTATGAAATAAACATCCGATCATGTATCTCAAAAAATGACATTTTTCTTTGAATATCAAAATAACACCTCTTATTGGAAAACCCTTTTTTATAAGGTTTTTATGTGGCGATTTTTCTGTGTGCAACATTTATTCCATTATTTGTTTGCCTATGGGCTGCTGTGTGATCTCTTTAAGTTCGACTTTATACAATCAAATCCTATAATGCTACTGGTTCTCCGTGCCCCTCCTTCATTCAAGGTACTTGCATATGAATAGCAAAATGCCCATAAAAGACCACACTTTTCATAAACTGGTGGAGCTGCAGTTGAAATCGTGTTTTTCAGACCCTCTAAATTCATGTGAAGTCATTAAATTTCAATTGTCATAAAAGTAACACAAAAATTAAAACAAAATTTTTTCCCCATATAAAATTGGTCCGTAAGAATTCGATCCGGTCAAGTTTATGGTCACCAGGTGCAAATAAATGCGAATATCGGTTATTGATGCATTCAGGCAGGTCTTTTTTAAATTTGTTCAATCTTGTAGAAAATTACCAGACCAAAGTGAGGTACTTTGGAAGGAAGCCAAAATAATAAAAAACAAAAAAAAAAACAAATTGGCCATTTCAGCCCTTGAAAGGACTTTGACCGAGCTTCTTATGATCAAATGTGTTGTGTATGTTATTAAATGTTTGCACACAATTGACCGAGAACTGGACCTACATTTTTTATACCGACTTCGAACGGCTAAAGTTCATGTTCTCAAGAAGCTTTACATGGCATTATTTACTCTCTTAGGTTTGCCATTGTCTGCAGAGAGGTGATGACCGATCACAAAAATTTTTTATTGAAAAAAACTTTTCGCCGCGGCTGGGGATCGAACCCGGGCTCCGAGCATGCTAAGCCACACACTTAACCTACACGGCACCGTCACCACACAAGCCAAAATAATACCAATACCTAAATATCGTCCTGTTGCCATCTTATCGTACTTAATAAAGCCTATCAAGTCATTCTTCAATGTCAACCTAGCAAATTTTTACGTGTCAATAAGTTGCTCAATTTCAAGTTGCTCATATTGCTCAATTTCGAACTTTACTCTTGCTACATAAGTTGCTGCTTACTGGAGAATCCTCCTACTTGTACGACCGTATCTCTGTTTCACGTTCAAAAAAATCTAATCCGTTAATACAATTAGAACATTTCTGCTTAACATTGGAATGTAATTAACATCACAAGTAATGTATATTTTACATATTTGCAATTCGTCTTTGGAACTCGTTACCCCCTTTTTTTAGGTCCATTCATAACGCCGTGCAATTCAAAAAAATTCTTTTCACTCATCTTTCTTCGTCATTAATAACTCTTTCTTATATAATAACTTAATAAATAAATTTCTAATTTTAATCTAAAGATATAAGATATGATTCATTTTTAAAATATTGTTTCTTCCCCATGAATTAAATTAAATTAAATTTTTTTTATGCATATATTATATAAGTTTTTGTTAAATAAATTTTATTTAATTTTATTCTTATTATATTTTATGTTATTTACTAGTTCTTTCCCGTCAAAAATGACGGGTCCGTTACCATTTATTCGATTTTAAATTATTCAAATAATAATTTTTGGTTCCAAATACTTATAAAATACCTCAAAGTAAAAACGGACACCATAGTAGGTGCGACGAAATATGCTTAAAAATTTTTTGTAAAATAGAAACTTTCAAAATGAAAAAAATATAAAGTTTTTGATGTTTCAATAAACCACAAAACAAAAAATGCCTAAAAATATGCTATGAAATTTTTCAAAAAAAACCAAGCGTTCTGCACTCACATTTTACGGAATTATGTTATAGTAATGATAATGATATTCTATTTTGAATTAAATTCTAATACTTGTAAAACTTAAATCGAATAATGCCAGTGCAGTAAATATAAGATTCGTACCTTGTTGTACTGGAATATTTATAAAATAATTAATAAATACAAAATACAAACAAAAATTATGTTCTTTTGAAAAATAAATTAAATTGTTGTATACGCTGCAGTATTTGGCACTAGTACAGAACTAGCGATTTCACTAGCCCTTAGGTAGCCAGTACTAGTTCTACTTCAATCTACTTTCTTTGTATTCAACTGGCGAATTTAACGTGAAGATGTCATAGGAAGGAGTCAATTGCTACCTTTTATATTCCCATTCTCTAGCCACTTCACTAGTGCTATAGGGCAAACTTATTCGCTAGTCAGAAATATAAAAAAAACAAAAAACCTAGACATTGAGAAATCAATCTTCAGTTCATTTTTTTTTTTTTTGTTTTATTACAATTTTGTATTCACGTTGTTCAATGAAATTGAAAACCTCATTTATCACGTTTTTTCCGAAATAGTTGCTTTAAATTATAACAGTAATTTTCATGAGAGAAAGACGTAAAAAACATAAACAATAAGCAGTACGAGTTTGAAGTTGATTCAACTGACCCGTCTATGCATTACCTAGGGTCAGAAAAGTAGCTAGTACGAATAGAACTAGTGAAATAGCTAGTGATAAGTAGACAATTGGCTACTCTCAATACTGGCGGGTATCTACTGAAATTATTGAGAATATTTTTATTTCTGTTGTATGTGTGTAATAATTGGTTTTCGAAGTGCTCCTGTACGGAAAGAAGTTTTGGTGAGCTTCTACAAATTGAAGATTGATTTGCTTTTCGATCTCCGACGTAGTAAGTTTATGAGATCAATTTCCCGCTCTGCATAGCCATTAACGACAGAAATATTTCTGACGGTTTTTTCAGAAATTTCTTCCAAAAATTGGTCCAAAGACTGCTCTTTCGAGTTGTGTAGTTTCTCTATAAGAAACAGCTATATTGCGTGAGCAATACTTGCATAATCGGCCCGAACATGATGTATCTTTTGTTATTTCAGAGCGATTCGAACACGCTCATCCCGATCATTTCTTCTCATTTGATTTGATTTCGAAGGACGACCTGATTTTTTTTTAATTGGTTTTGGATCAAATTCTCGGTATATTCCAAATTAATTTGTATTTGATGAAATTATTTTATAACTCGATTGATGACAAATTTATCGAGCGTGAGCAGAGTTAATAAAAATACGTTAAAGTTGTAAATGAAATGGCATCATAATTTTTCACAACGCTGGGTAACTATAAGGGTTTATTTTAAGTTTTGAGATAAACAAATACAAGAAAATATTTTCAGTGGGAAATGTCTTTATTGTTTTTTAAAATATTCTACATAAAAATCGATACCCTTTTGCATGCACAAGAATCAATTTTTGAAGTACTTTTTCCACTCCGATTGAGGTAGCTCCAAAAAATTTGATTTGAACGCATCAATTGTTTCTTCAGACGTCGAAAAAACTTTGAACTCACAATTTATTTTTAATCTTGGGAAATTAGAAGAAATCATTGGGTGTCATGGTTGAATGCTCAAAAACGTTTTTGTTTGAGCTAATGTGTGAGAGCTTGCATGCACGTAACAAATAACATGGGCTGAAATCAAGCTCAAAGCGTTCGTAATTGAAATCAGCTCAATTGAGCTCAAAACCATCTTAAAACATGCTATTCTTGTTCACAGTTTATGCCAAAAATTGGGCTTGAAAATTTTTTTGATAAACATTTCAATTTGTGCTAAATACGTGTAGTCTTGGGATTGTTTGTAAAGAAATGAATTTTGTTTTTGTTTCTGCATATCAAAAATATTAGCAACCGCACGATGTAATTCTCAATTGATTGTTGTTCCTGTTAACTTTTAAGTGTATAAAAGTGCAGAGAATAAATTAATAAATTATATTTTCCTGTCCGAATTGGATGTTTATCTAATTTGGACAATGAAAATTTAATTTTTATTTTGCCTTTTGTCACTTTTTCTGTGTATTTTGTTTTTTTATTAATTTTTTATTTGACATTTGACACATTTTGATTGAAAATTAAAAAATTCCTTAGATTGGGCATATTAATTTTTTTACTATCAATCCATAAGTGGCATGCATTGGAAACAAATCAGCATGTTTTTTTTTTATAAACAATACCAAAATTACTTACATTTTGCATAAGTGAGCATATTAACTTTTTGATAAATGATACAAACATCACGTTAATTATGCACAAATGGGCGTGTTAATGTTTTGATAAATTCACAATCACATTAGGGCGTGATAACAAGAAATTTAATTGGTTAGGGATTGTTTTCAGCTCAAATTTCTCTCCACTCATACAGTCGATTATTGTTTAGTTTCGGCTTCATATGTATAAATCCATAATTCATCACCTGTTAGTATGTGTCATAGACATTGTTTGTAATACCGCGATTGTATTAGGTTATCATTTCTTTTGACCAATCAACGTGAGCCTTTGTGAGCGATTGTCAAATAATGCAGAATTCAACGCCAACAAATCGACTGCCTCATATTTATGCAATATTGAATGTATACTGGTCCCATTAGTCCCCAAAGATAGCTATATCTCACGGTAGGTCACATGATGATCTTGCTATGATGATATTAGTTCACCCAAAGCATCGATTTTGGCATCGATTTTGGAAAACTTTCAAAAAATTCTGCCTTTAGCGAAGTTCAACCACCATGAATTTGGAAAACCAGCTAAACACAGTAGCTTAAGGTGGTGCTATATCACCAAAAGTCGAACCGAGTTAATCGGCACACTGCTGCAGGTTTAATCAAAACATTTACGATTTAATTCCATTTTTTACCATGATGCATATTGCAAGTATCTGCAAGCAATCTGTTACGATCACTTCTATTTCATTGAACTCAGCTGTATAAAAGTAAAATTGTTCATATCTTCTAAGAACATCTTTTGATTAATAAATCAAACTCTTCAGAACTAAGGAAACTAAATAAACCAGAAGCCTCTATTTTCCACAAAACTAAGCGTTAATTTACAACTTCCTTAGCTTATTAGCATGGAATTTATTTTGCAGAATTAAAAACCTAACTCATCCTATACACAATGTTTGTATCCACACAATCACACAATTAATCTCACGCACATTCCTATCTCACGAGTATCACTCATTCATAAATTCTAGAAATTGTTGCGCTGTGTGAGGCTTTAGCAACATTGTGCAGTTTCTTGTTTTTGTTTTGTTCTTGTGTTGTTTTAATTTTTTGTTTTCATATTTTTTTTTCAAAATATGTCAATAGATGAGATGAACCAAGTCCGGGTGATGCCAGAGCAAAAGCCGCTTACATTCATCAACAACAGCAGCAGTAGTAGCGGTAACAGCAGCAGCAGCAGCAGCCAAAGAAGTAAGTTTAGCAAAATAAATAAACAAACAAACTTAACGAACTTAATAAAATAAATAATTCATCACTTTTGTGGCGTAGACTGAAGACAGAGTAATGAAAACAAAAGACTTATAATAAGAAAAATGAAAATAATAACAGGAAGGCGTACAGAACGCGTTGTTTACACAGAAAATGATAACATTGCATAAATATGACTGAATTCAGGCATGCAGCTTAAAATATGCGCCAAGCGTAACGTTGTCGATCGTCAAACAATCAAGGGATCAGTCAATCAATCAATCAATCAATCAATCGACTGAATGATTTATTCATTCATAACTTGTGCGTATGTTATGTTGACGTTGCCATAGCCTTGAGCTGCTTCACTCCCATCAAATTTGCCGTTGGATGACGTTTTTTGCTTCTACTCTTGGCGAATTGCAACGCGTGACGATCGTTAAAATCTTTTTGTAACGCTTGTGTCCTTTTGATGTTGTAGCGCCTAGACAGCTGGACATGCGTTTCAATTCGTTGGAATGACTACGACGTGATCGATGGATTTGTTGAAAGTGTTGATAGGCACGCTGCAAGGTGGGTGCAGAATAGCCAATGCGATCCTGTTGATATGATCAGCGGCTAAATTATTAATAGAGGTGTTGTACATTTTGCTGCACGAACTTTTCTGTTTTTTTGTTTTAAGTTTATAAGAAAAAAAGTTTATAGCCATTGTTTTTAACCATAGACAGGCAGGCTTGTTTTGTGATTAAAGAATACACTGTAAAAAATCCACATGTTTTACAATTGAAGAGATTTGTATTCATGGCTTTCAATGCAATTTGTTTTGCGTTTAGAAACAACAACTGTTGTACTTAAATTTGCATAAGAATTTTTTTAAGAAAAACAAATTTGAATTGAAATAAATGAAAAGGTACAACTTTCGTTGTTTCAAGGAAAAACTTTGTATGATAACTTATCACTTATTTCGTTCAAGACAGTCACAACTCAAAATTTAGAACTTTAGAAATTAGCATGAAGAAATTTTGTTTCTGGCAATCACCACTGTTAAATCCAAAACCAAAATTTTAAATAATATGCTAACATTAACCATCCCATTATTACTTTTTTATTTTACTATGCGGCAAAATCAGAAAAAATTCTGTAAATGGCATCTTATTATTTTTTTTCTTCTAGATTTGGGGGTCTCTTAACAAAAAAAACCGCAAAAAAAATTGTGTATGGTTAAGTTTTTTTTTTTAAAAAACTTTCAAAGTTTTTCTCGCTATTTTTCGAAAATAGTGGCATATATTTATATATATCTTATATATTACTAAATCGATTTTTATAATTAAGTCTACCATTTTTATAACCAAAAGTCTTTTTATTCACTTTATTAACTCGAGAGTTTTGAATAACTTTGAAATTTCTTTACAAAAATTATAAAGTTTTTGATAACTCTCGAGTTATAATAGTGAATAGAATGTCTCATAAAAATTACTAGTGATGAAATATTACTAGGTTCAGCTGCCACTACTTTTTATAATTTAAGAGTTGATGTTAATATTCATTTCGGATACAATGTTGACCCACTGTTGTATATTGAGTACGAACTTTACATACACTGACATAGATCAAAGATATTATTCGGTAACGCATATCTTTATTTCAGCTATAGATAGGCTCAACAATCACTTTGGCCTTGACCTCAAAGAAAAGCTTAGAAAGACACATTTAAGGTTTTTCTCAGAAAATTTACGTTTCTTCAACATTTTTTCATTCATCAAATATTATTTGAAGATGTACTGAAATTCCCTAAAAATAGACTGAGCTCGATATTATTGGTAACACAAGGACCATACAAATAAGTTATATAAAATAACAGATTATATAAAAAATGGACGATTAGAGATGTCTCTGTATGAAGGTGGAAAACTTTATGAGATTTAATCCCGAAATGTTTACTTGTTTTATAATTTATTGAGTCCTAATAATAACTACATAAGCGCAACCAAAGGGGGGGTTTCGGGGTTAAAACCCCCCCCAAAAATTATTGTAGTACCTATTAAAATAGTATAAAATCAAAGTGAGTCACATGAAAAGCAATCACACGTTTTATGAAATGAGTGAAAACCCCAAATGTATGTTTCAAATAGATTCTGGTTGATGCATAATCTACTAAATTAGTCATATTTTTTTCCTTCAGACTGCACATTAAGCCGGATCGATTTTGTATGGAGAAAAAAAGTGAGCCGGACACCGACTCAAAAGTAAGAAGTACTCTTAAAAACTAGATAAATTTTTTTAAACATCTATAAAAAATTTATTTTTCTTGATATTCAAATGCATTTAAGATTACAAAAGGACTGAGATTGGAAAAGTACTGAGCTCTTATTTCTTTTGGTGTATTGTATGATGTTGTTTAATCAAAACTGAGTAATATGAAAAATGCGTTTTTTATAAGTGTTTAAAAAATATAAATATTCGAAAATCATGAATTTTGTACTAGAGCGCTATCTGGCGCTCATTTTACTAAGAACTGGTTAAAGTAAAAAGAAATCGATTTGCGTACCTAAAAACTCTATGTACCCACTTATATATATATATACCCACCAAGATTTGCCAAAATCAAACAGTAATTATGGCAATTAAATAATAATTGAGCTGAAGGAAGCTTTTGAATATCGATTTCTCACATTTTATATAATTAGTTTTGGTTAAACCGCACCATACGATATATCAATGGAAAGAAGAGCTCAATAATTTTCCAATAAATTTAAATTCATGTGAATATCAGGAAAAATACATATTGTACACGTATTTAAAACAACTTCTTTTCGAAAATGACAAAATATTTATTTAGTGTACCATGAAAATCTTTAGTTTTTTGCTTATTTGGGTATGCATTCTAAAGAAAAAAGTTTATACAAAAAAATTCGTTTTCTGCAGAAAAGACGTTCAGAAGAACCAAACCGCTCCATGAGGATTTCTCCGATCCAAGCAAAATTATACAGAAATTGTTTTTAAGAGTCCCTCTAACTTTTAAGTCAGTGTCTAGTCAAATTTCAATTTCGATCCGGCTTACTAACCATGTTTAATTTTTGTTATATTCTGATTCTGACCACTTGAAGGGTTATTGGCAATACTTCGATTTGAGTTATCTTTTCAACTTCTAGCATGGAGGAAACTTGAAAAATTTGGAAACAAATTAATTCAAAAGTAAGACATAGTAAAAAAGCCTCAATTTGAGGAAAATCGATCACTCGCCACTGAAAAAATCAAAGAAATTTCCAGTTAAATTGTTATTTTTTGTCCTTTTTTAAAGTCATTTTTTAAAGTCATTTTTTAAACATCGATAACACAAACTCTACAGAATTGAGTTTATAGTGAAGTCATGTGATTCATTATAAACGTAATTACGATTGACTTCCTAAAGTGGAGAAAAAAATTAACAATTTCTAATTTTCCATCGTAATTTCCAAAATCCGTTTCATAAAATTTCTCTAAATTTTTAAATATTATCCGATATAAAGGAATTTTGGCTTATTAAGAAAAAAACATGTTGGTTGAATTTTTCTTCTGTTCGCCCATCCAGTGACATAATATAGTTACACGCCTTGTTCATAATCTTCCATTGGATATTCAAAATCAGTTTCATGAAAATTCCTCAAAATTGCGCAAATATTAACCGATTTTGGAAAAGTGTAGGAAAGACCTATCGTTAATAATATATTATTTCGATTTCGTCAGCATTTGCGCATTGGACAAGTAATACCAAACGATTTTTTCTAATTCAGACTATTTGTTTTTCATCCCAAGGTGTCAGAAATTTTGCGGTTTTTACTTTCGGAATTGAGCATAATTAGTGCTCACTAAAGGACGAATTTTAAAGCTAGTGCCAGCCAATTGGGTATTTTTACAATGAAGTGATGTATGGATGAAAAATGTTCACTGCACTCAGTAAAAAGTTTCTCGGAATAAGTAAAAAGACATAATATTAGGGAAATATGTTAAGAGTTTGCTCCAGAGAATGCTTTTCTCTAAATGTGGTACTAAAAAATCTTCCATGAAAAAGGGAAAGCTTCCATGAAAAAGGGAAATATATAAAAATATATCGATTTTAGAGAATAAGACTTTTTTATTTTTGAAAAAAGATTTAATATTATTGAAGAAAATATTTCGCACAATGAATTTTTTATCAAAATTTAGTAAAAATTTTTAATTTTCCTTAAATTTTTCTCTATTAATGAGAATTTTTGTGCGGGAAAAATACTTATCATTATTAGAGACATTGAAATATTTCCATTTCCCACAAGTGAAGAAATATTTATTTGAAAATTTATTCTAATTGAATTATCGAAAAAAGAGAAATTTTTGTATCGGAGAAAGGTAGGTATTTTTTTCTGAATGTGTAGGGAGCGAAATATTGAATTTTTGCTGATCTAATTGGGACCCGAGTAAAAATTAAAATATTTTAGCTCAAGCCTTATAACCTTCGTACAACTGTCAAATAAGAAAAAATCCATTAAACGGCCTACAACTGGTGCTTGCAAAATATTTTGGCCGAACAGATCCTAAACAACGTTGAAGCCAGTTTATTTTAAAACGACCGCTACCACTGCTGTTCACCTTCTGTACGGATAGAATGTCCTGACAGTGACCGTTTTAATTTAAAAAAAAAAAAAAAATACGGTGCTGGTCATGCCTGAAGTTTGAACAAGGAACCATAAGTGCAAAAATTGAACGCACTAACCGCTACAACTCAGCCGCTGTAATTAAGTAAAATTGTTTTTATATATAAGTTCTACATTTGATAAAACCCCCCCCAAAAAAAATTCCTGGTTGCGCCCCTGAATAACTATTACCATTAACTAACTCGGACTTTGTTAACAGCTTCGCTCCGGTTTTTTTTTTGAGCAGATGAATTTTCTGATAGTTTCCTGAGGCAAAATTGTAAGCTACTCCTTTAGAACCGCTTATTTCAAGACATCCACGAACGATGAAGTCATATTTCTGGCGCGTACTCTTCTCTTCTTTATATATCTATATCTATATTTTCTATATATCTCGTGCTCGATTTGGTTCAGGACCCGGTTTACATAACAATCAAGAGTTCCCCAAAAATTTCTCAGTAAGCAACAACACGAGGTTATAGCATTTTCCGAACCATTCGTTAAAACATTTTCTCTGTCTTCACCAGTTTTAAAAACCAGATCTTGTCTTTTTCATGATATTTCAACCCATATTATTCAAGATCATCATCCTCCATACGACACTAATGTAATGTTACAATTCTCATAACTTCCTATAACGCTCCAACTTCCATTGCTCTAAGCTCCAACATGTATGCTCTTGAGCTAAGGTGAGATAGCCTTGTCAATGCTTTGCAGGCAGCTGTGTGCATATTTCTGACCTACTTGGGGTGAGAGATGCTTCTTTGAGTCTGCTTCTTAAAGTACACTCACTAACAGCTACTCTTGGCACTTTCAACAGCTCTTTATAAATGCTTATTTCATCAACTTGACAATGTCTAAAGCTTGATTTGAATCCTGTCTGGGGTGCTTGGAACTACATTTATAAATACATAATTTGTGTTCCATTTTTAATTCTTAATTCTAAAGATCTATTGAATAATTATTTCTGATAGTTTAAATTAATTATATTTCAGTGCTTCAAGCTTTAAACATAAAGTCACACAAAAACATTAAATTTAAAAAAAAAAAAATAAAACAGTTTCGATAGTATCGTCAGTTTTGACCTAGAATTCCTTTTAAGTTGTAACCTCTTTACTTTTTTTCTTTGCTCCAATGGTTTTGTCCATTTTGCACGTATTTTTTATTGGTCTTCCGGAAATAAACAAATAATTTAATAACACTCTAATGATGGACTTCTTATCGAGACCAAAACACAGAAAAAGTTCAAAGTAAGCAAGATAAATAGAGCAAGCAAAAAGAAACAAGCAACATGTCAAATTCTTTCGATCATTTCGTTAAGTTTGACAGGTTTAGTTCATTGGCAAGTTGAAAAGAAGTCGAAGCAAATGCACTTTCCATTGGTGTCACTTTCGTCTCGGTCCTATAAATAGTTTGCGAGCTACAGTCCGTTCAACAACTAATTTCACTAATAAAATTAAAACCCCGATTTTTAAAAAAAATTGTATGGTGACTATATCTCACTCTCATGCCACTTTCGTCTCTGTCCAATGTTTTGTTTGCGAGCTACAATTTCGTCTCTGTCTGATGTATAGTTTGCGAGCTACATTCGCTAGTGCTAGTGGGATCAAAATTAATTTGTTTTAAAAACAAAAATTAAAATTTGACGCCATCTTTTGGATAAAAGCATAAAACGAAATATGATCAAACTCTTTTTCTCATAAGAGTAAAATCTAACTGGATCACAGACCCATTTCGTTAAGTTTGACAGTTTGAGTTCTTGAGTTGAAAAGACTGAGAAATTGACTCAAATTGACTGAGTTGAAAAGAGGTTGTGATTGACATCTTGTGTTCAAATGTGTGCTCTATCTCATTTCTAAGAAGTACATATAAGAATTCAATGAAGAAGTCTGCAAATTAGTTCGTAAAAAACAAAAACAATACAAGCAAAAACAACTAAACAAAAACAAAGAAAGCGGCAGACACAGCATAAGCAGTTGATGGTTGATTTTCTTATATTAACACATGCATTTTTTTTTCATATATTTTACTACTTTTTGTGACTTTAATATAATACTGACCAAATCCAAAATTAGATATTCATTCAGCGCAGGATATATCTGATATTTTAGTATATATATTATCTTTGAACGATGAGTATTAAGGACTGTAGCTATGCACTAAAGTATTCGTCAGAAAAGTTTCATGGCCTTAAAAAAATCTGTTAAAATAACCTCATACAAACCGCGCTGTAAGACGTTATTCTACGTCAAAAAAGTTTATATTTTTAAATTTGATTTAAAACGATTTTCTAGAAAATATTTAAAAATTTTTTGTTATGATCTAAATGTTTCCTAGAACAGTTCTCTTAAGCCCTATGTTACCTATTTTGCGTTTTAAACATGATTTAACCATCTTTCTCTTACATTAATTAAAAAATCTTAAATTATTCTGGAACTTTTACTGGGATTGTACAATGCACATGCATTATTCTCACGCTTAAAAATATATTTTTTTTATTAATAGAAAATTGATTAAGGAGCAATAACGTCATCAAAGGAAAACTGAAAATATTCCGGTTAAATAGTTTGTAATTTTCAAAAATTCGAAAAACCGGCTTTTGTAGAAATAAATTCATTTTCGGGTTTTTTGATTTACCGAATATTTTACAACTCTAAACACATCTAAAACTAAAATAAGAAATAAGTTATATTAAAAAAAAAATATAAAAAATCCTTTAAATCACGTCCCTTAACGCATTACATTATTGTAAGTGCCAATTTTTCGAAAAAAATTTGTCTTCTCCATTTATTAATTTAGCATCAAATACAGCATTCCACGTACCTATACTATTGAAAAAGTGAATAAAAAGGGAAAAAAAATTAGAAACAAAACTAGAAATTAGAACAACATTTATTCAAAACAAAACAAAAAACCATTTCCTGTAAGATTTCCATACTGGCGCTTACGATAATTGGGTGCATAGGGGATCATTTAACCCATCGAAGTCTTAAACATTCTCTTATTATATGAGATACACTCTCACTTCAGCACCTGTTTTAAATTTAAACATTGTCTCACTAGCTGCAGTGCTAAAATATTTAAATGAAATTCCAACACCTATGAAATTGTAAACGCTTAAAAAAATTGTTGCTATTAATCTGGGCAACTCTGTCGTTGGCTGACATGCAGTCATAAATCAAAGCAACACTTCCAGCAAGTCTTTTTTTTTTGACAACTTCACAGCTAGCTACGGCTGACAATTTGAATTATTTTATGATGTCTGCACAACACTTAAGCAGCAAATAATTTACTTTAACAACTTTAACTGCAACAACAACAACAACTACAACAACAACTACTACTTAAACAACAATGGAGACAACGACTCCACATATTCAGCTGACTCCAACCTGGCGCAATTATTACGCGACACACATCATCATCATCGTCAGTCATCGTCATCAACCTGAGCATAACTAGCGCGCGAACGATCACAACAACAACAACAACAGCAACCATCATTAACCACACAAACATTGTTTGATTGCACCTGTTTGCGCTTTCCCACGATCGTATTCAAGAAATGTGTTCGTATTCATTGGAACGCTTCTGTGTGCTGCCTGCCAGCACTTCTGAGTAATTTTTTTCTTGTTTTTTTTTTTTTTTTTTTTTTTTGACGAATGCCCTCGGCTTATTGGAGCGCAGGTTGGGGGCTCTTGCGTGCAGTATACGTGCGAACGTAACGTTAAGCCCGGTAGTTGATGGTCGGCACGCAAGCATAATATTTGCTGTTATAGTTGTTGTTATTGCTGTTGTTGTTGTCGATGGTAATGTAGTCAGAATTCTAAAATCTAAGATGTTATCACAGGTTGTTGCGAACGCTTTTAGCAGTCAAGAGTAGAAAAAAAAAACTGTCCATTGCTACAAAAGTTTTTAATTTCTTGCGGAATTTGATGACATATAAGGAGGTCAGCATAGTTTTTTTAAGCGCCAGTTTGTATCACTTAATAAAAATAATCAACTTTATAAAGTGCAAATAGCAAACTAAAGTAAACAAAATATTCAATAATGATTTCTTAATCTTAGTCATAACGATATAACCGTCCGGGCGTTCGATCAGATATATTGACTTTCTTGATGACCGCTTTTGAATCTGGCTTTCGGCCTGGTTTTGCTATTTGCTTTGGCTCGATTGATTTCTTTACGACAATGTTAATCGGTGGATTGACGCTGTGACGTATATCACGTTTAAAGTAGTTGTTATTGAATAGCTTATGCGCCGGTCCACCGGGTATAGCTGGAGGTGGCTGAGTGCGTTCAGCCAGATTCTCTTGAAAACGAGGCCCCAACGTGTGCTCGCGCTGTTGAAGAAAGTTGTATCAAAACTTATTTGTATGACTTTATTTCTTTAACAACTTACTCCCAGTAAGAAAGCACGCCATCTCTGCAGGATTAAAGAAATGTCACGACGTGAGCCAGACATGTTTAAAAATTTATTTATTTACAATTTCATTGTTTGTGTTTTTTAACGTCAAAATTTAAATAAAACATTAACAAAAAACGCAGTGAAATAAAAACAACATCAAAATTTGCTAAGTGCTGAAAATTACTTCAATTTTATTCATTTAGAGTTTACTGAGTTTTTTGTTGTTGGGTGTAAGCAATTTTTGTTCTAACATAACGATTTTTCAAAAATTCATAACACTCAGAAAAAATTTACTCGCAATATGATAAAAAACGCATTATATTTAGAGAAAACTGGTTTAGATTTTGCTCCAGAGAATGTTTTTCTCTAAATGCGATCCTAAAAATCTTCTAAAAATGATAAAAAGCTTTTATGAGAAAGATAAATATTTAAAAATATATCGTTTTTTGAGAAAAAGACTTTTTATTTTTGAGAAAAGATTTGTTTTTATTGAAGAAAATATTTCTAATAGTGAATTTATTATTGTTAATATATAAGTAAAATTTTTCATTTTCAATAAATTTTTCTCTATAAATGAGAATTTTTTTGTTCGAGAAAAATACTTATCATTATTAGAGACATTGAAATATTTCCATTTCCTAGAAGTGAAGAAATATATCTTCGAACATGTGAAAATTTATTCTAACTGAAGAAAATATTTTTTGAAATAGAGAAAATTGCTATTATCGAAAATAGAGAAATTTCAATGTAAAAACTCAAAAAAAAAAACTTCCAGTACCTAAGAAAAGGGCTGGTTGACAACAAAGTCAGCTTCTTAATTTTTTCTTGATCTCATTCAAAGGCCTTCGATACAGTCGACCATGGTATCCTACACACCAAATTTCTCAAGCTGTTTAATTTTTCTTCTGCGGTGACTAACCTCTGGCGGTCATTTAACAGAAATCAAACTTTTCATCTCTGTTATGGAGCACTTCTAAAAGTCCACCTTAAAATAGACTTCCAAGAATGCTTCCATGGCATAGTTTGTGCAAGAAGAAGCATTTTGTTTTATATCTTCTGAATCTTAACATGCTTTCTTAAAGTTTTCCTGGAAAATACCTACTAGAATTATTTCATTGAAGGCCTCAAAGAAATTTTCCGTTGAAAAATTCATTCATATGTCAAAAGAATCCCTTCTAAATAAAGGAGAAGGGATGGAACTCATATTTCCTTTCCACTTTACCGTCTTTAGGAAGCACTTTTTTTGCTGGAATTCTGTGACTTATGCTAAGTTGAAATACGCAAGAGAATTGTCTTATTTGTAATTGTACATGTACTTGTACTTGCACTTATATTTGTACTTGTACTTGAACTTGTACTTGTACTTGTACTTGCACTAGTACTTGTACTGGAACTTGTACTTAGACTTGTACTTGTATTTGTACTTGTACTTGTACTTGTACTTGTACTTATACTTGTACTTGTACTTGTTTTTGTACTTGTACTTGTACTTGTACTTGTACTTGTACTTGTACTTGCACTTGTACTTGCACTTGCACTTGTTCTTGTAAATAGCTGTACTTGTACTTGTATTTGTACTTGTACTTGTACTTGTACTTGTACTTGTACTTGTACTTGTACTTGTACTTGTACTTGTACTTGTACTTGTACTTGTTCTTGTAAATAGCTGAACTTGTACTTGTATTTGTACTTGTACTTGTACTTGTACTTGTACTTGTACTTGCACTTGTACTTGTACTTGTACTTGTTCTTATCCTTTACTTGTATTTGTACTTATAATTTACTTTCAATCGCACATGCACTTCTCGATACTTGAACTTATACTTGTACTTGTACTTGGATTTTTACTTGTACTTTTACTTGTACTTGTACTTGTACTTATACTTGTACTTGTACTTGTACTTGTACTTGTACTTGTACTTGTACTTGTACTTGTACTTGTACTTTTACTTGTACTTGTACTTGTACTTGTACTTGTTCTTGTACTTGTACTTGTACTTGTACTTGTACTTGCACTTGTACTTGTACTTGCACTTGCACTTGCACTTGTTCTTGTAAATAGCTGTACTGGTACTTGTATTTGTACTTGTACTACTAAACATAACGCGATGTAATTGATCTTTATCTAAGCAATCGTTCTCATGCTGTAAAAATTATGTCGGAACTTTTTTATCCTTGCTGTATCCTAGATAAAAATGTTTAGAGTGCATTCGGATCTTTAAAATATCTGGAGTACTGAAAAGAATAGAAAAGACAGTGTAAAATTTAGCGAAGCTATACTTTACTATTTTTTCTATTTTTTAGTTTTGAAAAACATATTTTCTCAAATATTTTGTTTAAAGTACTGTTGAAACTTATTGCATTTTAAGTTTTTTCTCAGGATTCATTTAGATGATTTAGAAAGTCTAATCAGGTTTAAAAAAAAAATTACCATTTATTTCAAAATAATTCCAGTAGAACGAATAGTTGCATTTTTTATATAGTTTTTTACTTGTACTTGTACTTGTACTTGCACTAGTACTTGTACTGGTACTTGTACTTAGACTTGTACTTGTATTTGTACTTGTACTTGTACTTGTACTTGTACTTATACTTGTACTTGTACTTGTTTTTGTACTTGTACTTGTACTTGTACTTGTACTTGTACTTGTACTTGTACTTGCACTTGTACTTGCACTTGCACTTGTTCTTGTAAATAGCTGTACTTGTACTTGTATTTGTACTTGTACTTGTACTTGTACTTGTACTTGTACTTGTACTTGTACTTGTACTTGTACTTGTACTTGTTCTTGTAAATAGCTGTACTTGTACTTGTATTTGTACTTGTACTTGTACTTGTACTTGTACTTGTACTTGCACTTGTACTTGTACTTGTACTTGTTCTTATCCTTTACTTGTATTTGTACTTATAATTTACTTTCAATCGCACATGCACTTCTCGATACTTGAACTTATACTTGTACTTGTACTTGGATTTTTACTTGTACTTTTACTTGTACTTGTACTTGTACTTATACTTGTACTTGTACTTGTACTTGTACTTGTACTTGTACTTGTACTTGTACTTGTTCTTGTACTTGTACTTGTACTTGTACTTGTACTTGCACTTGTACTTGTACTTGCACTTGCACTTGCACTTGTTCTTGTAAATAGCTGTACTTGTACTTGTATTTGTACTTGTACTACTAAACATAACGCGATGTAATTGATCTTTATCTAAGCAATCGTTCTCATGCTGTAAAAATTATGTCGGAACTTTTTTATCCTTGCTGTATCCTAGATAAAAATGTTTAGAGTGCATTCGGATCTTTAAAATATCTGGAGTACTGAAAAGAATAGAAAAGACAGTGTAAAATTTAGCGAAGCTATACTTTACTATTTTTTCTATTTTTTAGTTTTGAAAAACATATTTTCTCAAATATTTTGTTTAAAGTACTGTTGAAACTTATTGCATTTTAAGTTTTTTCTCAGGATTCATTTAGATGATTTAGAAAGTCTAATCAGGTTTAAAAAAAAATTACCATTTATTTCAAAATAATTCCAGTAGAACGAATAGTTGCATTTTTTATAATAGTTTTTTATTCCGAACATCCTTTATAATTAAAAAAAAAAATATTTTGTTTTAATGATTTTGTGAACTTTTTAAAATGCCAAATCACGAGTTATCTTCCAAATCGTGAATTTATTAACGATCAGTGTTCAACTGAACCGTTCTAAATGATATTATGATGCCATTCAATTACTTAAAAATCTCATACAATGTTGCCACAAAGGTGCTAATTTTATAAATCTTCATTTAACCTGATAATCTGCATCATCGTAAAATGTTGCTTCCCATTCGATCGATCGCACTTCTCTCTGCGGGCTGTCATGTTTTTAGCTACCAAAAATTGCCAATAAATTATAATGTTCACTTTTAGCCACGAACTACTCTGTGGCAAGCGCACAGTGGACAAATTTTATACGTGATATTTTCTTTGCGAAATATTATTATTAAATAATATAAAAAGTTCATCAAGAATTGATACAGTAGCGAACTATGTTAATAATTTAAGCTCTTTGTTTAAATTTGAAATGCTAAAAAGTTCTTGAATGTCGCCCACTATGCCACCTTGTTGAAGGCGCACGACAAACTGCGGCATGCTGCCTTATCTCACTGTTGGCGTAACAGTTCCCACGATCACTTCGATCACATCGCATCGTTTGGTAGCAGAATGTAACGTGATCGTGTTGAGTTTGGCATCTCTCGGATGAAACCAACCGATAGCAACGCTTCACATTGCATCGCATCAATATGTTAACCAACTAAGACGCCCGTGTTTTGTGGCAGCAGCAGCAGCACCAACACCAGCAGCAGCAGTTGACAGCATCAAGTAGCAATAATAACAACAAAACATAAAAAAAATAGAAAAAACCAGCAGCGAGAGCTTTAAATTACGCCCCGTAAGCATTTGGCTCAAAACTGATGCTGCAACTTAGAGTTAAAATAGCATCATAACAATAACAACATTGTTGTAGCAAATTGCAACAACAACTTTGCTAAACTGCCAGAGCTTGTGAAGTTGTCAAAAACTGATTCTCACAATATTGATGTCTGGTAAAATGTTACGTTTTAAATACAAACACATGCACAAAATAAATCTACTATTTTCTTAAAAAATATTGATGATTTTAAAAATGTTTCAAGTTGTGAATTGAGTTTAGGTCCAGTCTTGGATTTAATTTCTTCTTATCATAAAATTGTAGCTACGTGTGGAAGCAGCATGTGGTCCACTTGGTTAGTTAAATAAACAAATCGATTATATCTGTTGTTTTATTATAAACAAAGATATATGATTCATTTTAAATATTTGGCATCCGTTAAAGTAACCGGAACTGTGAAGGGCATTAAACGAAAACACACTTATTAAATTACTGCTTGAAGCAAAAACAACGCTCTATGAATGATTTTGAAGTGTTTAAATTTATTTTCATATTTTGTTTATTTATTCATAAATACTCTATACCATTTTATGAGGACTAAAATTTTATTGATATGTTAGGGGTAAACTAAAAAACTACTCAACAGATTTCGAGAAACTTTAAATAACAGGAATTTGAATACTACTTGATGGACATAGGCTATATAATATAAACGTTTCGTAATTGAATGCAAAGGTTTTAGCAAAAATATTGACAAATAACATGTTTATTATAAATTTTGTTAAAAGATTTTTTCATATAAGCAAACATTTTAATTTTAGTAAAACGTTGTCTTTTTTTGTGAATGGTGGATATGGTGCACTCATTACAACTTTAGAGTCTGGTCTGGCATTGTCAAGATGGCAGACAACGTAACTGCTATTGTCTACGTCCGGCCGCTTAAGTCGTTTGCTTAATTTATTTTTTCATAAAAATCGCACTTTTTGATTACAGTAGAGATTGATACCATTCGTTTGTCCAAAATGGGATGGTTTGTGATGGGCAATAGAGTGGGTCACAAAAAAAATTTGAAAAGTCCACTTTTTAGAGGTAATTCAATGGACTGTTAAAAATTGTGAGTATAAATTTTGAAAACTTTTTTTGAGAAGGTTACTGTGAACTTTTTAAGTTAAAATCATAGTAAAAAAAAACAATAAGATACATACTATTACGTGTCTAAAGCTTTGTCATTAACTATGTTAAAATATTTAAAATCATAAAGAAGAAGTCGGGGTATTCTTGGTCAGGCTTGTTTTTCCCAAATAAATGCGTTAAAGCAATAATAAATAATTTTTTTTTTTAAATTTATGAACAGGTTTTTAAAGTTTTATTCATAAACTGAATAAAATTTAATTTAAATATTTAATTTAAACAAACCCACAACATACGTTTCCAAAATAACTGTCCAAATTAAATTTTAAATAACAAATCCTGCTGCTAAGACTCAAAATTACTTTTACATATCTTATCTCGGAAGATATTTTATGGTTTTCATACCATACAAACACATTCACACAGAAAAGCACATTCATCAAGCATTCTAACACCTTCAACTCCCAACTCCACTTTGTCCGTATCTCTGCTCTCACATCAAACACACCAACAACACCACCACAGAGCAGCATCAACAATCATCGAAAACTATCCCACGGGAGTCATTTGTTACTTTTTAGTTCGAACCGCAATAATGCCCTCCATATCTTCCATTCCCTCTTTACTACTTCAGCCTCTACAGACTAGCAGCACGTTTATCTCACTCACTAATCGCTCTAATGGCACTTAATACCGCACACATTGTCACTAAAGCAACAAAACAGAAATAACAAATACAAATGCAAAAAAAAAAAATACAACAAAAAACAGAAACAGAAACAAAACAATTATTTCAACATTTGCACATTTTATTTATTTTCATACAACTTCCACCAAAAAGAAAAAAATAAAAATCGAATTCAAAACAACAAAAACAACAGAGCAAAAACCAAGCTTAAAGTGCTCGTTTGATGGATCTGCTATGTTGCTACCGCTGAACCATGTCAAAATATAAATAAACATAAAAGCTACTTTGTCACTCGGGATGCTTCCTGCAGCTTAGCGCACAGACTCACTCACAAACACACACACACACACATACTCATGCAGAGGCGTAAAATTTGCTCATTCATGGCTTGTTTCATTCATGAAAATGTTCTCTTCACCTACAGCTGGTCAGCTTAATATATTTCAAGATTGCAAATCACCGCATGTAGTCAAGTCCACGCCAAGCTTGCTCCCCAGTGATCATGGTTGAGAGTGTGCGATGTTGCGATAGCACAAGAGAGCACATGGTGCGAGAATTAGAGCCAGGCTAAAATTAAAAATAGTGAACTTCAACTGTTTGACGATCATTTGTAACGAACACGTCAACGGATTAAGACGTTAGCTTTTTATTAACTGTGCTTTTATCAAAAGACCGCGTGATTTCAAGTGACGCCCAACTGTCTGCCAAGTGTTGAACATGTAAAACAGAAGCAAAAAGAATTTACAAAAAAAAAAAAAAAAACTTAAAACCTCGAACAAAACAAAAAAAATAAAATATAACTCGTATTATAAAAATTTATTAAAGAATTGTATTAAAAAAAAAAACAACAAATCAACTGTTCATGAATTTCTCAAAAATGGCGCCAAATCATCATTTCATGCTGAACGCTCTACCAATGGAACCGGTTTCACGCACCTATCAATACCGCAAAATAATGAAGCCCATGTTGGAGCGCAAACGTCGTGCTAGAATCAACAAGTGTCTGGATGAGTTGAAGGATTTGATGACAGGCACATTGCAAGCGGTAAGTGGTTGGAAGTGGAGAGATTATAACTTTGACTCTGTGTGGGTGTTTTCTTGCTTTAGTTTTTGAAACATTATTTTGCCGGTTATGCTTTCAGTAGTTAATGATTCATTTATTGACTGACCACTAGAAGTCACTTTTTTAGTTTTTGTAAACATGTCAAATTATATTCGTTTTAATTTAGAATAATTTATTTATTCACTAAACAATTAATTTATTTATTTTTCTGTCAAAATATTTCTTCAACATTTAACAAGACGTATTGTAGTTTTTGACTTTTGTGGATTATAAAAAGGTTTTGACATTTTGATGTTGTCACTTTGTATGATATGAAGGGTGGATTTTCATTAAATTCTTTAAAATTTCTAACTCTGAAATAAGTAGGTACAAATAGGATGTAGGTTTTTTCTAAATTTTGTTTTTGTAAATTGTACCTAAAAGTTACCTAAATTTTTAAAACATAAACTAATTTGGAAGGCCAGGAACTTTATAACAGTGTTAGAAAAATTTGTTAAGACAAACATTACAATTATTCAAATTCTATGAGTAGAGACGGTTGCTTCGTGGTATGTATTCAGTTGACAGATGTAGACAGTTTTGTGACACATATTATCTTAAGAACAATAATAACAAATTTCAATGGTACGAGTATGGTTTTGATCAAACCTCAATCTCTCAAAGAAGATTAGTTGGATATGTGCATTCTAGAAGAACCAGGATTGAAAATGTCATCGAACGTTGAGTACCAGATTGTCGAAAGTCTTTCACGGATGATATTTTTTTATCATAAGGTCATGAATAACAAGTGCGTTGGTAAATGTTATGCATATGACACTTGAAAACAAGTTTTACTGCAATTTTAGTAATTTTTGGTCGATACAATTTTAGGCTCTCAACCGATCAGCAGTATTAATACTTAAACTAGTAAAGCTGTTGCCCGAATTCGAGCAATTTAATCAATATATAATGTGGTGGTGACCGTGGCATGCAGGTTAAGTGTGTGGCTTAGCATGCTCGGAGCCCGGGTTCGATCCCCAGCCGCGGCGAAAAGTTTTTTTCAATAAAAAATTTTTCTGATCGGTCACCACCTCTCTGCAGACAATGGCAAACCTCAGAGAGTAAATAATGCCATGTAAAGCTTCTTGAGAACATGAGCCGTTCGGAGTCGGCATAAGACATGTAGGTCCAGTTCTCGGTCAATTGTGTACAAAAATTTAATAACACACACAACACAATTCATCATAAGAAGCTCGGTCAAAGTCCTTTCAAGGTCTGAAATGGCCAATTTGTTTTTTTTTATAATGTGAAAAAAATTAATGTTTAATACATGCTATTCTATTAAGGAAGCGTTTTTCCTCAAAAACTCTATATCAAGTCTAAATAAATGTAAAATAACGAAGACGGACTTACACTAATATTAATACTGAGATAAAAATTATTACCATTATAAAATATCTTATCTCAAATTTCCAAATTATAAGACATAACTAAATATAATAAAAACGAAGTAAAAAAAGGAGATTCAAGAGAACAATTAATATTAGATCAAATTAAGAAATACAGTTAAGACACTCACAGAACACTAACGACATCGATTTATAACACATTTCAATGGAAAAACGTCAAAAAATCCAAAAAACGGTTTTTTTTTTCAAACCGTTAAAAGTTGACTGAGTTGTTTGCTCAGAAAGTGGAATTTTTGATTTGGGAACTGCATTTTTTCAGACAATTGATATTTGAGAAAAACATGAAAGATAATTTGGTTAAAAATTAGTATTGAAAAAAATTCAAATTCGATCAATTCATAAGCTCTTCTCAAACTAATTTTCAAATCGATTAAATAGCGGATTTTTGTGCAAAAATTTTATTTTTGTTTTAAAAGGTTGGGCCCCCTGAAGCGAAATCACAATTTTTAAAAGTAGTTTCCACATTTACAGCTTACACCTGATGTAATGACATCTGAATCGATAAAATCAATCCATTTTAATTATATAAATGTGTATTGCTGTCTTTGGCTGAGAGTGAATACATTACTGCTGACTTCGATTCATTTCCAACATTAAATATATATGCTTGAAAATCTATAAACTATGAGAACACCCACTTGGGAGAGCCCTATAGCTGTAGTGACTTTTAGGGAAGAGCCATTCTTTCTAGCTTGAATTACTCTACTGTATGGTCATGATTTACCTGCTTATGACTGTTAGTATGTAAGGGTTGTTAAGAATCAGTCTTAAAGACTCATATAAAGAATCTTTTGATATCAATGTGAGTGACAATGCATATTCCTTGTTGCCGACAGATGTTATAGAAATCATTCTGCAAGCAATTTTTTTAATGTATTTTTTAATGATTTCATTCATAGTTTTTATTATGAAAAGCAAATTTGATCTATCTGAAAAATTGTGGGATACTCTCCAAGCTCCTACCAGCCTGAGGTCATTATTTAACTCTTAATTTTTTCCAAGCTGAAGGCAGGTATCCATAAGTCTGCTGCTAAATTGTTTTTGATAGCAGACCTAAGATGTAGTTCTATAGAGTATTCTTTTCATTTTTTGTCTTGCTACCATTGCCATGTGTTCAGCTACACATGAAAAGAGGTCTGAAAGCTGCCAATAATTTACTGAATACCTTTTTTGAAGCATTTTTTTATCTTTTTGTTGTAGTTGGTGAGAAATCGGAAGAGCAAAGCCAATCATTATTGCTTTTGGCTCTGTTTAAAAGAATCATTTTAATTTGCCTCATGTTATAGTTCTTGTCTTTCGCACATTTGGGCAGGGGCTTCAAGATCTTATTTGGAGCTTCTGAACCGAATTCAACGACGTGCGATATATTTGATAGGGGATGAAAACATTTCATCGTCTCTCAACTCTCTTGGACATCGACGCAATGTTGGTTGCCTGAGCCTTCTGTAAAGGTATTACCACGGGGAGTGTTCAAGGGAAATACGCGGCCTGACGTCACCAGCACGGAAACACCAGTGTTTCCTAGATGCACTAGGGCAGCTAACCAAACCCAACCTCGTATCATTGCCGCTGTGTCCAACAGGACTTCGCATTTCAGAGATAATTCAATCTTTGGTCGCACTGTAAGATTGTGGAATAGTCTTCCTGCGTCTGTGTTTCCCGACGGATTTGAGCTGTGCAAATTTAAAACAAATATTCACCGTCATTACTCCACCTTTCCACCCTGCTACTTAAATATCACCTCTCTTCGAAACCAACACAATGCTTGCGCATTTATAGAGGACATCCCCAGAGCGTTGGTTAAGTTTAAGAAAAAAAAAAGCCTCTTTTGTCGTGCACTAATTTTTTGTCGTACGAATAATTTTTTGTAAAAGCTAAAGTTTAATCGTCCAAAGTTTCAATTTAGAAATAAACTGTGGATTAAGAGTTTTTTTACCTTTAACTTTGGCAATTAAAAGTTAAAGGAATCTTCGTAACTTATGAATTTTGTATAAATGGCCTACAGTTACAATATAATATTTAATATTAAATAATATGGTAATATTTTTACAAAATATTTTACCTCTAGCGTTTTTTATAGATTTTTTGAAGCAAAAAAAAATTAAAAATACTCCGATTAGTAGTCATAAATACTAAAATCTCCTACTAGATACTCACGAGATTTGTCTATCCTACATTTATTTGGGATCGAAATTAAATCAATCTTTTGTTTGCCTATTTTTTATTTTATGCAGAATAGTTTGACGCTATAACTTTTAATTGATTGGAGATAAAAAGATATTTCTTTTTTCTTATTGATTTTGTTTTCTAACTTGTATTCATTTAAAAAAAAAAAAAAAACAATATATTAAAAATTTTTAATTTTATCAAAAAAATTAAAGGGGTTGCCTTGATTTTTTGATATTTATTAATTAAGTGCCTAGACAAAATTTATTCACCTTAAATGCGCTAAAAACTTTGAAAGAAAATCAAAAATCTAAATTTGGGTCTTCCTCGTGTTACCACAAAAAACTTTTACATCCTATTTTATGAAAGGATCAAATTTTGTGGTCGCTTTTTTAAAGGAATAATTTAAATATAAACAAAAAGTAAGCGAAAATTTTTTTTTAATGTTTAAGAAATTACACACATGTGTAGAAATACAGTTCCTAGAACTTTGCTATGAAAATTTCTTCATGTATGACAAATGAATATTTCTTCAGGTCTGGCATATAAATATATCTTAAAGATGGACTAAGTTTACAAAAATATATATCTTTTCGCGTGATGTGTTGTACATTATTGTTCTTAAATTCTGAATACTCGTTTCCACATTAACTTTTAAATTTAGCAAAATGCAATGAAAACGACTCCTACTTATAAAATGGGAAGTCATAATGAGGCGTCATATAAAAACAAAACTCTTTTATGAAATTCATAAAAAAATTTAATTACTTAAATTACTTTAATTACTTAAATTACTTAAATTACTTTAAAAGACTTGCAATTTTTTACAAAATCTTAAACGTGCATTCAGTTTAAAATTTTGCAAAATCCAATGAAAACTCTGCCTACATTCCATAGAAGCGACACCATCAAATAGCAAAACCTTTATAAAGTGCACAAAAATTATAAAATTGATTTAATGTCTTACACATAGGCTTTGGTACTTCAAATATGCTCTGAGTTCGAGTGTTTTAAAAAAAGGACGAAAACCACGCCTGTCTCCCATACAAAGTGACGTCATCAAAGTTATTAAAACTTCAAAATATATTAGGGGTATTCACACCGACTTGGGTAGTTGGGTACGGGTAGATTGAGTACCTTTGATTACTGTGAGCACCCTTCACTGCAATTGAGTACTTTGTAAAATAACAGCTGATGAGAGATGAGTGACAACTAGAAAAGAGTTGCCACCATATTATTTATGTCAATTTATGAGCTCAAAATTAAGGCCATGGTACGGGCGTAAAAAATTTATTTTATATAGGAGTATTTTTTAACGTGAATTTTGCGGCATTGAATAATGTTTTTTTTTCAAAAATTTTAAAATAACTCATTTTAACTCATTTGTCTATTTTATTCACTTATAATTTGTTTGCTTTGTTTTAGTTTTTTGTCAATTCAATTATTGCCTACTTTTGGAAAAGATGGTAACCCATGAAAAAAGTACTCAATCAATCTACCCAAACAAGTCAGGGTGTCAGCTAGAGTAGATTATTAGATGGGTACTTGGGTAGAATGGCACTTTTACAAAAACAAAATGTATGGCATTTGCCAATCTACCCAACAACCCAAGGTAGTGTGAATACCCCTATTGTATGCGGCTGCATGGATACTTAGAATTCGACCATGTCGAATATAATTTCTGTTTTTTTTTTAATTTTGGAGCGATTATTTTAAACGAAGTCAAAATGAATTAGAAATAATATATCGCATAATTTCAACCAATCTCCCACTGTTGAAAAAAAACTGTAAAGATTTTGTAGCTTAAATAGCAGGTTTTCTCATGTTATTTAATAGAGTTAATACTTAATATTACCTGAATAGTACCTCCACAAAATTGAAATAAATTATTCTTATGAACCTTTTCGTAGTTTAGACCAATATTCAACGTTATAACAACAACAAACCTTAAAATTTTTTGAACATTTTTAATGGATTTGTTTATAAATCGTCAATATTCATGAAAGGTGATGTCTTTATCTGCGTAAAACTGAAGACTTCCTTTTACAATTTCGGGTGAAAAATTATTCATAATAAATCTTAATATTATAATACTTTACACTTTTAGTTTGTTAAATATAATTAAAAATAAAAATATAGTCTTAACATAATCCAATGTGAAATATTTTTCACAGACAGAAATACGACTATTGGTCCTGTAAAACATAAAAAAAGATATTTTTAACAATTCTCCTCTACAAAATACAATGCTATGTCCAAAGACCAAATGTTGATGGAAAAATAAATTAAAAATTTGTTCATTAGGCAACATTCTGCAGTTATTCTTTAATTTCAATAAACAATTTTTAAAATGAAGAAAAAAATATATTTGACCTTAAAAAATATTTGAAATTTAGTATAACCGATAAACTTAACAATTACTTTATTCTTCAAAACTTAATCATTTCTTCTTATAGTTAATATTTCTAATTTCTTATGTTCGCTTTGTATAAAATTAAATTTCTTTTCATGCTAAAATCCAATAAATTCTATTGTAAGCACCATAGCTTCTATCTTGCAAAGTTGCTAAAATGTTTATGAGGCAATAATTTATTTAAAACATGTGTTGCACAATTTCCACATCATTAAGGCTTGTAATGTATGGCTGTGTTAACATATCTCACAGGGCTTAAAAACAATAACTAGTTGAGCTAGCATTGTATAAAATTTAATTAAAGTCCGTTTTGAGAGTACTTCATTAGCTGCTTGAGCTTACTTTAATAACATTATGACTCCTTCGGGAGATTGAAATGAGCCTGAATGTGAAAATGTAACTAATTATGTCATTATGGGGTAAATGTTGTATAGTTTTAACCCGTTGAAGTCATTGTTTGTATGCAAAGAGAAATTTACGACTTGTAATTATTACTATTTGTTCAACTTTATGGCAACTACGGACAAACTTTATGTTGAAACGGAATTTTTTGTAACAAAATTGAAAGCATTGAAAAAACAAACATTTGATTACTTTGTTAGCTAATAATCCAAATAATTTCATGCTTTAATTTCTACAATGCAAATATTTTCATCTTTATATTAAGTTAAAGGTCTTATCTGCAAATTTAAAGCTATTTCTTATTATTTCAGGATGGCGAAAACGTGTCAAAACTAGAAAAGGCTGATATTCTTGAGCTGACTGTGCGTCATCTGCATCGCTTGCGTGAGCACAATTCGCTTTTTGTGGCACGCACACATATGCTGGATTCACAAGGCAGTCTCACCAGTCCCACCAGTGTCAGCAACCACAATACGCTGAACATTGAAAAATTCTGGGCAGGATTTCAGCACTGCGCCGCTGAGGTGTCTCAATTTCTTAACAAATACGATCGAAATATAAGCGGTGAGCTTATCAAGCACATTGCTAGCTACATGCCAAATCTGATGACAGCAGCAACAGCAACAGTAACAGCAAATCATGCTGTAGCAACAACAGCCAACTACCAAAGATGCCACTCGGCAGCAAATCGTGCTTCACCGTGTCACCGCATGTATAGCCAGCAACGAGAAGGTTACCTTAAAGTAAAGTTAGAGCCGCTTGTCAAGCAACGGCAAGAGTTAGATGGCGTGTGGCGACCCTGGTAATAAACCAGCACGCATACATAAGAAAGGAGACGCCAAAGAAAACCAGCGAGTTTCTTAAGCAAAAACTAGAAGTTTAATTTATATGCTAAGGCTTTCTTTATTATTTAGTTTGTTGACTTACGTTGAATGTAAATATTTTCCAACCCTCTAAAAATGCATGGATAAAGCTTTAAAAGAAAAATATTAACTTTTTGTCTGCTTTAGTTTTAAGTCTTATAAAATTAAATTAAACTTAAAAAATATTTTCAACAAACGCTAAAAGTTAATTTCAAAATGTAAAACCTATTTTAAGATTAATTTCTGTGACTTTTTATCTACAAAGTAGAGTTAAACTAGCATTAAGTTTTCAAAACATACTTAAAAAAAATGTATTTATATTCATAAACGTTATATCTTTGTTTAATTATGTATCTTTAGAATACCCGACGTTGGTCGGAATAAAATTTATAATGAAATGACTACGTGTTAAAAATCGGTATTGGGCTGGCATGTTTCAATAATAACGTTTGGAAGGCATCGTGAAAAAGTCCAACCTCTTTAAAGCCAAATCATATTTCTTTGGAGAAAAAAAAGAGAAAATTTTCAGTATTTGGAAAAAACGGAAACATAAGCTGGTCTACTGGATTCGCTAACTATGTGGGGAAAAAAAAAAAATATGTTTTACAATGTTTTTCTTTCTTATAATAACATGTACAGTGCCAATCAAAACTGAGTGGATGTTTTGTAATTTTGCATTCATCAGCTCGACAATTCTTTAGCATTAAACAAAAATGAATAAAAACTTCACCAGTTATTCGTTAAAGTGTTAACAACAACACCCTGTTTTCAGTAGAAATCATGTAACACAAAAACAAAAATGACAATAACAAAACTAAAAAATGCGGCATTCACTCAGTTTTGCACTTTTTGAACAGCTTCAAAAGAACATCTGTATTAGAGATGGGAGTTTTGACGTGACACGGCGTGTCACGACGAATTACGTCGTTATCATGAGAGAATATTTATAAAAAATCACGACAAATTCGTGATCGTGCGTGATTAAATTTTTATCGTGCGTGACTTCAATTTATTCGTGTCACGACTTGAGTACCAACATTTTTCAGACCTGTGCCAAATTTCGTAATGATGTTTTCTTACGATTTTGCTACCAATTGCATAAAAAATGCAACAATGTCCACTTCTAAAGAGAGACAACAATTGACTTCGCTCTCTTCACTTTTTTTGCGAAACGTCAGCGAAAACTTGAAGCAATTTTGGTAATTTTAAATACAAATAATAAGCTGAGAAATTTTATCAATTTTCTTATTGTAGTGCTGTATTTACCTTTTTATAGCTTCTGTGTCTTACTGTATGCTTTTTTTACCATAGGTACTATAAATACACTAAATACACATTTAATAAAAGCTTATGTGTATTCTTCTTCCTATAAAACGTATTCGCGAGAACTCGTGAGTTAAATATAGCATCATGATCGTGCGTGATCGTGATAAAAAAACTTATTTTTCATCATAAGCGTGCGTGATTAGAAGAAATCACATCGTGATTGTGCATGATCGTGATCCAAAAAATTATTTTTAATCGAGACCGTGCGTGATTTAACGAAATCACATCGTGAGCGTGCATGATCGTGAGTAAAAATCACTTACGCACCCATCTTCTATCTGTATACAGACGAGGATCAGTATTTTGTCCAAAGCCCTTTGTTTTTTATGAATCCTGGTATGCGTCCGGGGCATATTTTCGACCAAATTTTCAATGATTTCTCTGAGAATATTGCTCCGTTCGATCTGAACCCGACGCAATAATTCCGTCATATTTTCAAGAGCTCTTTGTACATACCCAAACGCCTTTGCACTATAGCCCACAAATTTTCAATGAGGTTTAGATCAGGACTTTGTGCTGGCCATTCCAGTTGCTTGAAAATTTGCTCTGATAACCATATTTTGACAATTTTTGTATGTGTTTTTGGGCTTCTATCCTGTTGCAATACAATTTCCTCTTCTGAATAAGCGCACAAATCCACAAATTCCAGCAAATGGTTTTGCCACCACGTCGAAAAATTGTACTCTAGCTATACTAAAAAATTTGGGAAAAAAAAAATGAAAAGGCGCGGTTAAAGTTCAGCAGAACCTAAAGGAATTGGACAGTAGAGGATTGGAAACATGTCATATGGTCCGATGACAAAAAAAATTAACCGCTTCCATTCTGATGGTAAGCAATATTACTGGGCACATGAACATGAAAGAATAAAAAATACACCATGTGAAGCAAACCATAAAGCATGGCGGTAACAGCTGAATAGTATGGGGCCCATCACATGGGATTGTTGTGATGCTTATAATTTTGGTGTGATGAGTATGTAATGACAAGTATCAAGAGATAGAAAATCATATTACAGTATGATGGTAAAGTAAGTAAAGGGACCATAGTTTGATGGGCGCTATATTACGGATGATGGAAATGATAAGGACTTTGCTATACGTATAGTTATGATTAAGTTTTGAAAATTGATTTTATGTTTTTTACCAATAATGTTTAAAAGCTACATCATATCAAATCTTAGATTTAAATGGTTATTATTTTGTCTTTTTTGCAATGATCACAATTATTTTCTATTCGTATTGTTCAAAATTTAAGTCATATAAATAATTCCTGTAGTATAACATTTGACACGACCACTTTTTCAGTAACTGCATAACTTTAATAAATGATTTAATGTATTTTTAAAAGTTTATGTAAGTATTTAAGGAATGTCAGAAAAAGCTTTGTGTAAAGTTCAAAAACTAAATTAAACTATGCAAAACTATTTGTATACTCAGAAAGAAAACATTTGTAAAATCAAAATTTTCCATTGGTATATCTGCCAATTTTACATTTTTTTTATGCTCAATGGTTTATTCTATTGTAAGGAAATGGCTGAAGCTTTTGTTTTAAAATGTTTACTTTTTTAATAAATATGTTAAAATTAAAAAACAAAAGTTGAAACAAAATGGGTTGTTGTTAAATTAATATTGTTTAGCTTTTTGAAGTAAAATGTTACAACTGTTAAAACAAAATTGTTCATGTTTGTGTTGAATTATAAAAAAATGTTGAAACAAACTGTTTCACAATGTAAAAACAACAATTCTTCAGTTAGATTCAAAATTTATTCAACTCTTTTAGGTTGCCTAAAAATCTGAAATGAAAAAGTTTTTTATGAATTTGAAAAGTCATGTTTACTAGTAGTTATTAGAGAACAGTTATAATTAATAAATTTCTTATAACCTAAAAAATTAACTTAAAGATCTTGATATATTCATATAAGAGACAAAAGATTAATTAAGATAAGACATTTTATAATTAAACGTTTATATTTTGCATTCAATGCAGAGACCGGTTTGAGCGTGCATTTTCTGTTAAAAAGTAAACATTTTTAGTTATCTTTTCAAAATTAAAATTTTTAACAAAGCAAAAATAAAACACAAACTTTGTCTCATGGTTTTTGAGTACAGAATAACTCATAAACTTCGATTTTTAGTTTTAAAGACAGAAATAATCGCTAAGGTTGATTTATTGTTGTGACTTAAAGTAGATTTATTGTTGATGTAGATTTATTGTTTTGCTTTTATTTATTTCCTTAGAAATATGCCAAAAAAATCTTTTGAAAAACAATTTTATAAATACACCTGAAGATTCATTGGCAAACAAATAATATAGCTTTTTGTTGCTACGTCAAATAAAAAATCCCTTTTTAAGAAACCATTCCCTTAATATGCAGAATATGCAACACTTGATTTTCTCAAGATCATGCTCTCGCTCTAACACTTTCAATAAAGCTATGCTCTTAGTTCTCTCACATCTTTCCGTTCTGCTTTCCGTTGTGCTTTCCGATTCATAGCCGATACACATTGACTGCAACATGCGTACACCGACAAAACGAAAACAAGTCGTCAGAGAGAATTGTTGCAGTGTTGTCGACGACTTGATTATAATGAATGCAACAGCAACAATCTGTATTACTGTGTTTCTGATGAATTTTAGTTACTTAATTAACCTACTTTAAAACAAAGACTCAAACTTAAAGCTATCACAAGACTCAAACAATGGAAAACGCACAGTTAGCTTGAATATATTTAAAACAAAAACGTAAACACACTTCGGAGTACTCTTTTGTCGGTTGTCAAATTAGAAATAGATTGAAGTCTGCGGCTGCAACATTTGTCGTCGAATTCTCTCTTTGTCGTGCTGCAGGCAAAAATTACACTTACATAAGAAGACATGCGTTATATTTTCTGACGTTTGTTGTTCGTCGCAGGTTGCAGTCAATGTGTATCGGCTATTACACCCGAATTTATTCAGCTGCCGAGCATGTGCGCTTTGACGTCGCTGGCGCCCACTGACGCAGAATGTGAGCAAAATATGCCAATACCTAATTTAAGACATCTAGAGCTTGTTTCCAAAGGTTTCATTTCAACATTTTTTAATATTTTGAATCAACATTTCACAGTTTTTGAGAAAACATTTCTATTTGTTATTTCAAAATTTTTCGTTTTTGATACAAAAGATTTTAATTTAATTTCAAAATTTTTATGGTGAAATCAAAAGTTTTTTTGCTTTCAAATCCGGGTTTTTTTCAGAGTGCAGTATTTCAAAACCACTTTCACCTCAAACACTAGCTCAAGTAACTAAGAGTAATATGACTCAGTTAGTATTAAAATGCTCTCCCAAACTTACATCACTGGTCAATTTGGCAGTTAACTCGTCACAGACAAACTAACATTTACAATTACATAAGTAATAGCAGATTATTTATTTTGAAATTAATTGCCAAGTTAAGTCCGCTCCAGAGCTTTTCTATTTGTTTTATGTCTTATTTCACGTTCTCTTATTTGCCCAGCTGCTACAGTCCATTCTTTAATGACACCACACACCTGACCCTTATCTGACTTCACCTTAATTTTGCCCAGCTGCGACACATCCTACTTTGCCAACGACATCAATTTCATAAGAACCATCAATAGTCATTTCTCATCATTGTTGCTGGTTTAAGTTTTTGTTTATCTGACTTTTAACCTAGAATTGCAGCTTTTACGCTTTCACTCTGCCGCTGCCTCCTAGCTTGTAGCCCATCTTTTAGTCACTACATTCGTTTGCGTCTTTCAGCAGTTATAACGTTGTCAACATAAACGTATCCCTAGAGAGCACTTTTGTTGCTTGCTTTCTTGGTTGTTTTTTAGTGCCTTTTGTTTTATCTTCTTCTTTATACAAATTTTGGGTAATTTTCATTTAGCTTAGCTTTATATTCAGCGTTTTATATACTTCTATTTTTTGTTTTCTCTCTTGCACTTCTTTCTTGTCATTTTTATTATAATATTCTAAATCTGCTATTTCTTCCTCTTCTTCTGCTTTTGTAATATGACCATCGGCTGTTAAGTGCTTATTTTTTAAAATTCTCATTTTAGCAAAAGTGAAAAATTGTCGCTGCTACATTGCTAAACCACAAACACTGCCGTCACCGAGCATAACGATTAGAACGTTATAAATTTTCCGCCATTTTGTAATTTTGTTTTGTCTAATTTTTCATTTTAGGCCCAGCTGCCAAGCCCAGTCAACCAAATGGTTGCTGTAATTATGTTTTTCAACTCATACAGCTGAATTATTCTTAAAGCGCACGCTCTTGTGTGAGTTGAACCCTGAGGTCTCGTAATTCATGTGCCTACCTTGCATTGTATTGTCCTTTGGTCAAATGAGTCCTGCGGGCTTTTGACATTCGCAGCTAATTAAATTGTAATGTACAGAATAAATTGCTTGTTTGCTGCTAAAATTGAAATTTAATAGCTTTGTTCAGCTCCATCCTAGCATCTACTAAATAACCCTTTTGTCGTTCACTGTCACTCAAGGCATACCGTGCTTAAATATTCCATTTATGTGTTAAAGTGTGTCATTCTGCTGTTGAGTTGTTTAAACAGATAACGGTGTCAAATTAACAAAAATGTTGCTCACACTCTTTAATCTTTGCAAGCACATGCAAGACATGAGTTTCACATATTTTGAAGTAAAGCATGCTAATCTTGTTAAATAATAAAATATATTAAAAATACATTTCGATAAAGCAAAAATATATTAAAATAAATTTGAAAAAAAATTATTATAATAAAAAATCACTGCCTATAAAATTTCAATAATACACTAGTACCATGTACCAAAATTGGACAAAATTTGTTAATCAAATATATCGCTGTGATGGTTTTTTTAAAAGATTTCGAGGACATGCCTGAAGAGTCAGATTTTTCAAGTTATATTTTCTATTTTATGACTTGTTATTTGTATCTGATTGGCTTTTTCGGCAAGTTTTTTTTTTGGAAATGTTATTCAGATTGTCTGTGGCACCAAACAAAAATATGTGTTTTTTCTGAATTTCCACCGTTTTAAGACTACAAGCACACAAAATTTGTCAAAACTGAAAAAAACTAATAATTTTAAAATAAACACAACGAATATTAAAAGAACAAAAATTGTTTCCTGTTTCGTTGTTCTAAGCTAGTTTTGTGAACATACCGGACGATATAAACTAAGAATTGGATACTTCAAAACCGTAACATTCCAGCAAAATCTTTGCTTACATGTTATCGAGAGTAAGAATCCAGAAAATTTGAATCATTGATGACCTTCCCACTAACGAAATCCATTATTTTTATACAGGCAGGTCATTGGCGGTAATCGATGAAGCTTTCGCTTGATTTAGAAGTAGGGGAGAGTGGTACTAAATTTGAATGAACCGCTGTAACTCCCACAAATCAAGCAATAATGGCACTGCAAAACTTGTAAACATAAATTCAATCTATTATTCTTCAATCCTGATGTGAATAACATATATTATTTTAAAATAAATTAAAAAATTTAAATGATAAAAAATTTAACTCGTCTGTGACAAGTTACCCCACTCGTAGGGTAAGTTGTCCCAATGCGTAGTCCCTGTTGTCACACTTCTTAATCGTCATTTGTGCCACACTTCGAAACACAATTTAACCAGCAATGTATTAAACTATCACTTTCAATGCATTATGTGCACAACGTTTGCATTTTATACATTGACAACAACTGTTATTGGATTTGACGCTCGACAACAATCTACACATAGTGAATCCACGTTATCTTCATTGATATTAGCTGTATTCGGCTTGCATCATGATATCTGAAGATGTCCGACCTTGGTTTGTAAGACATTTGCGATTTCTTGGCATATTTCCTTAATTTCAAGTAAATCATAGAATACTTTCAAAATAGTTATATGAAATTATATGTGACAACAAGCCCCACAAGCGCTGTGACAACCTGTACCATTTGGAAAAAAATGTTAACAATGTTCTGTAAATTTAAATATAAAGTTTTGTCTTAAAATTCAAGACAAATAAAATGCAAATTAAGTATTTGCAAAATATAATATTAATTGTATTGGAAATTTATTAAAAGTTGAAAATAACACACTTCTATTTGTTTAATTACAAAATTTAAAAAAATATAAAAATGCACAAATCCAACTTAGTTTCTTAAATTTCTTTTAATTTTTGCAAAACAAAACTAACGGCACTTAAACTTTCTTGGGATGCTAGACATTGCTATAGCGTATAGATGGCATTGATATTCCATTCGATAACGTGTTGAATCAAAAGATATCGGCGTTGTGACAACTAGTACTTGAGACAACGGGGACGAGTCTCCCCTACTTATGTATGAGTTTCTTCATTTTGCTGAATAACAACTTGCCATTCATTAATTATTTGATAACGACTAAGAAGTTGTTGAATAAAACATTGCTGTGCACAAATAACGAAATCGATTCAAATTTTGAAAAAAAATTCTTCCTATATAACTCTTGCTGAACAGGAGGAAAATGTAAGAAAACCAATTAAAAATAAAAAATTCCTTAATTAAGAATATAATACATATTTATCTTTAAAAACAAGAGTTAAAATACATGATAAACTTTTTTTATTTAATACTAGCAGTACCCGGCGCGCGTTGCCACGCCTTAGACAAACACATGTACTTCATCTGTGACTTCAAAACCTATTCGATCAGAACATGTAGCTTGTATGGAGAGGCACACACACTTGTCAAAAGGCCGGCCCAATTCCAACTCCATTCTAAATTTAATGTTCAGTGACTTTGACTTCCAAGGTTATTTCATATCAAAAAGTTGGTTTGTATGGGAGGAGCCTCACCGCTTTGTTTATTGACGGCTCAGTGTTCGAGAAGAAGAACATCACTTCTGCAGGCTTCAAATCTGCGTTTTTGTGTGCCACACGGCTGCCATTTCCACACAAGTTCGATAGTTAAGAAGCTAGTTCGCCAGTTTGGCACACTAGTTGGCTTGTTGACAAAAATTTTTGATTTTCTCTGTCCAACAAAGCAAAAAAAAAAAACATTTCTATAGTCATTACGAAACCAGGGTTGTATTGAAATATGAGTGTAGTACTACGTGGAGTACATTTTAATGATTTAAGTACGATATGAGAAATGTTTGGTACTTTTTGTTTTCTATTTGGTAGTACTCTACACTCTAAAAACTGATCGTTATATCACTACAATAATTGCTGTGAAATTTCACGCTTATATTTGCGATTTTTAAAAAATAACACACAGCATAGCGGGATCCTTCATATCAGCCACAAATGAAGCGTGTTTTCCTGAAAAGTTACATTTTCTCTCTTTTTCACGCTACTTTCGCGTTTTTTCACTCACAAATTCATTAAACGCTTCTTCAGCGATATTTTACGCTATTACAGTGGGCCATTGCTGAGGGAAACAAGAGCATTTTTAAACAGATACATTATTTTCTTCAGTTTGATTTCAGCATCACATGCGGTACCTTGTTAACTTGAACGTGAATTTAAAATCTATTCAGTTTTTATAATAAAAATGTTTACAGTTATACAATTTAATACTTAATTGAAGTGCGGAACGCTTTTTTAAATTAATGTTAAGTTTCAGACTTTAAATTTCATTCTATTATTTTGTGATTTGAAAAATAAAAACATTTCAGAATACGCTCCGAATTGTTTTAAAACATACAAATTCCTTTTCATGCGGAAATTACAAATTGACAAAACGGCAGCCATTGTTCCAGCCCTAGTGAATTCCGTGTAAGATTTGGCTACGTTTACTTTCGAGAAAAATTTTACAAAATTAAATCTATCATCAAAAATTGTGCTACTAAAATATTCTTATATTTCAGATAATATACTGGTGTTTTTTGTAATATTTCATTAATATTCTTTTAACAATTCTTTAATAAACAATAGTTTTAAGTTTATTTACTTGCATTTATTTATTAATAAAAATTAAATATCAAATCATGTACCCTCAACATTATTGTGTTTTATTTTCTTTTTTTAATTGTAATTTGCAATGTTCAAATATATGGTTTTATTGCGTTATGGATTGTAAGTATCATAGCCTAGACACATTGACTGCGGCTGCAACACAACAACACGAGGTGAAAACGAAAATGTTGGCATGTTGTCTACGACTTGATTAATTTGGATGCAGCGCGATAAGCCGTATTTTCATATATTTTTATTAGTAAACATCGAATTATCATTTAAAAACAAACATTTAACACAAACACAATGAGAATGAACAATAAAAAACACAAAAGAAGCACGAAATTAAACGAAAACATTAACAAATGCCGATGTTCTTACTCTTGTCGCACGTCAAAATAGAAAAAGTTCTAAATCAACGACAGCAACATTGCTGCAATGACGCATTGTCGTTGCAACATTTTCACCACATTCACCTCCATAAGAAAAGCATGTAAAAAAAATTTGACTTTTGCCGCAATGCTGCAGCCGCAGTCAATGTGTCTAGGCTATCACACTGAAAACCGCGTTAAAATCGCGAGAGTCAGCGATTTAACGCTTTTGTTTCGAATATTTTTCTACAATAATAATGAATAATTCACGCATAAAAAGCGAAATAAAGCGCTGTATTAGCTGCATTAACAATAAAAAGAGCAAAAGAGAGAAAACCGTGAGCGATAAAACGCATTTCTAGCGTTTTTTTTCATATATTTAAGAGCGGGAGAGATATTCCATTATGAGAGAGAAACTATTACAGAAGAGAGATATCACGCATTTATATCGTGAAATATTTGAATTTTCGTTTTGTGGGATTTAACTACAATAATTGCTGTTAAAGTGTTGCCAGCAATAATTGTAGTGAAATCTCGCCATTTTTTCTTAGAGTGTATGTAAATTGCATACAGTACACGTGGAAAGACTTGGAGAGCATTTTTGCTTTATTTTCCCCACACAAAAATAATTTTATTTCGAAGCAAAAAATACTTTTTTAAGAGTATATTTCTACTGTTTTCAAATTTAACCCTGTGTGTGCTAAATAAATTCCGTAATTTGAACGCTCGCTTTCTCGAACACATGCAAGCCGCCATATTGTTTACCACACGAGTTCCAGCTGTGAAAGCTACATTAGTATTAACTCCATTCTGTACTTATAGTAAATTTGGCTTGTATGGGTGGAGTCACACCCCGTTTTCCAATCCCCGTGCTATTTTTCTGGTCAAAAGATATGGCCAAAAATTAACTTTATACTGAGTTTAAATTATATGAGACATTTAGTACCAAACCTATACGATATTTAACATTTGAATTCTATGGTTGGTGCCACGCCCCCATTATACAATGTTCCAGTCGAAGGATACGACTAAATGTTATATTCTTTCTGAGATGCATAAATGTGTTACTTATATTTCGAAAGTTATACTGAAATATTTGAATGCTTAAAAAGTGTCACGCCCCTTATGTAACGCCTTTAAAATGTTACCAGTAAAACAGCACGTGGAAATTTAGCTCGAATACCGAATTTTGGAGGTGTGCAATATTTAATTCTGAAGCTATTCGATATCAAAAATGATGGTTGTATGGGAGTTGCCACGCCTCTAGGTTCTATCGGTACCAAACGCCTCGAATTCAAGGAATATGTGTGCCAAATTTGAGATAAATCCATCCAGCCATAAAGATTTGTTGGCTATTTAAGGCAGTTAGAAGTGGCAATTCCCATACACAAGTACCAATGCCTATTTTTCGATTTCTTCGCAGTTCTTTCGAGTTTTTCTTCATTTTTTTTTTTCCAAAACCCCATCCATATTAAGACAAAAAGTAAAAAAAAAAAACATTTTTAAAATCGGTCGTGACGTTTCCGAGCCTTAGCAAGACTAACGCACACGCAATTGATTTTTATATATATAAGAAGAAAATACCCTGCAAACATTTGGAAGACGATTGGAAGATTAGATCATTTGGCGACGCACTAGCGATTCGCCTAAGGGTTCTTTGGAAGATTGATCGCTTTTCGATCGCCGATGCAATGAATGCGTGATTCTCAAAAAATTTAAAAATCTTCCTTCGCTCATTCCGGCGATCGTTGGAAGATGGATCGCTTTTTGATCGCCCAAGGGATGAATGCGCGATTCAAAAAAATTTCAAAAACTTCCTTCGCTCATTTCGGCGATCGTTGGAATATTGATTTTTAAAAAGCTTTCAAAATCTATCATTGTAATATGAAGAAAGCTCTGAAAAATACTTTAAATTAATCAAAAAATTTTACTTTTGAAAAACTTCATGAAACTGGGATAAAACAACGTCTGAAGAGCCCGCTAGTTCAAACATGCAACAACTTGTAACATTCAACAACGATGCTCTGCAACAAACAAAACCGCTTCTGTCAATTCGTTGGCGAATCTTCCAGGCGAATCGCTTAACACTCCTCTTGGCGATTCGTCGGCGAACCTTCCACACTCAGAAAAAAGCTTATCGGAATATGATAAAAAAGGCATCATATTTAGAGAAAAATGGTATAGACTTTGCTTCAGAGAATGCTATTCTCTAATTTCGATACTAAAAATTCTCTAAAAATGGTAAAAAGTTTCCATGAAAAAGAAAAATACATCGTTTTTTGAGAAAAAACTTTTTATTTTTGAGAAAAGATTTGTTTTTATTGAAGAAAATACTTCTCTTAGTGAATTTTTTATCAAAATATAAGAAAAGTTTTTCATTTTCAATAAATTTTTCTCTATAAATGAGAAATTTTTGTGTGAGAAAAATACTTATCATTATTAGAGACATTGAAATATTTCCATTTCCTAGAAGTAAAGAAATATTTCTTCGAAAATGTGAAAATTTATTCTAATTTAAGAAAATTTTATTTGAAAAAAAAGAGAAAATTTCTATATCGAAAATAGAGAAATTTTTTACCGGAGCAAGGTATGTGTTTTTTTCTCAGTGCAGGAGAATCGTGAATCGCTTTTATGGCCTCAGCTGCTTACATTCGGCGATTCCTGGAAGATTCTCAGAAGAGCTCGCCGGCGATCGTTTCATCTTCCAAGCGATTCGCTGGAGATTCTCAGGCGATTAAAAATGTTTGAAGGGTATGAATTTTAGATTTTTTTATATGTTCTGAGTCTGAGTTTCTAATTCGGGCACTTCAAAAATTTTAAAAAATTGACACCTTTATAGCAAAAACCATGTATTTTAGAATTGAATGCAAAGCTTAAACGAAAAATTTTGGTGTGGAAAAAAAAATTTCATAAAATTATTTTTTTTCGTGATAAGTCTTTATAACTTGTTTATCAAGTTTTTCCCAGAATAATAATTAACTTTATGAGTGGCAATCATTTAATACCAATTCGTAACATTTTGCAAGAAATCATTGCTAAGAGCTAAGTGAATTCCGAGTTCAAACCTCACCACGGGCAAAATTTTTTTGTCAATAGAACTAAATTTTTCTGTTCTGCAGACAGTAGCAAGCCTCAGAGAATAAATATTGACATGTAAGTCTTTTGAGATAAAGCACTTTAGCCGTTTGGAATCGGCATAAGACATGTAGGTCCATTTCTCGCTCAATTGTGTTCAAACATTTAATAACACACAGAACACAATTGATCATAAGAAACTCGGTCAAACTCCTTTCGAGGGCTGAAATGGCTAATTTGTTTCTTACATTTAAATAAAAAAACAGTTCGAAAGTTCTTGCTATCTACCGTGGCAACTTTTTTAAAGCTTATTTTGAATTACCTGAGCATATAATTTTTTTTTCAAAACGCCCCAAGGAAAACTCTGGCTACGGCTCTGCTTAAAATTGTATTTGCTATAGTTGAAAATATTATATACTTTTACTTGGAGTAATAAGGAGATTAAAAAATATTTTTTACCTAAATAATTTTCTTTGTCATAGATGAATTATCATTTGAAGTATTATTTGCTTTGTTTACTTAAATACTGTATGATGAATACTACCTTTGCATGGCGATCGTTGTCATGCTTGCTAAGTGTGTGTCGTGAGAGATAATGAATCCCAAGTTCAAGCCTAACCTTGAGCAAAAGTTTTCTTCAATCGAAATAAATTTTTTTGTTTGGCCGTCACCTTTCTGGAGACAAGGACAAGCCTCAGAGTGTAACACATGCCATGTAAAGCTTCTTCAGAACATGAGAATAAATCGTTCGGAGTCGGCGTAAGACATGGACCTCAATTCTCGATCAATTATGAACAATAGCTGTTAAATAATGATTAGCAATCGTATTCATTAGGAATTAGATTATTTTTCTTAAAAATTTGAAGCAAGTGATTAAGTACGATTCTTTTTTGTTTGGCTCAGTCATCAAAGGATTACGATTACAAATAATCAAATTATAATCACGATTTCTTGAAATGATGGAAATAATCAAAAAGAATCAAAAGTAATCCACAAAAAAACTGTGGATTTTTTTTAAAGTTTACTTTTGATTCTTTTTGATTGTTTTAAGAATTTTTTATTCTCAGGCTCAAATTCTTATATTAATAAAAAAAAATCAAGAGTAATCTTTTAAAGTAATCGGATTATTTTTATTGATTACTTTTGATTATTTTGGATTATATTCCTTATATAAAGTAATCGTGATTATAATTTGATTATTTGTAATCGTAATTAATTACTAATCAGAACCTTGTTAGCTAAAGATTATATAATGATTACAATTCTTTTTGAAAAATAATCTAATTGATTACTAATCGTTATCGAAATTTAACAGCTATGTTTTGAACAAACATTTAACAACACACATATCACAATTGATCATAAGAAGCTCAATAAAAGTGCTTTCAACGGCTGAAATGGCCCATTCTTTTTTCTTTTTTTTTAACTTTTGCTTTATCAAGTTTTTGACTTACCTTAAAAATTAAATTTTAAATTGCTTTGACATCTATTTTGCTTTGATATTAATCATTAATGAAAAGAATTTTACAGAATTGAACTATTTTATTCGTTTTATTGATTTTTATAGATATATATATTTATATTTTATTTTTGTTTTTCTTGTGTTGACATTCGTGTTATGTTTAAAGAACTAAAAAGAATTAAGTTTACGTAAGTTAAGGCTTAACTTTAACTTTTATAAGGAAAACAATGCAAAATTTTCTTTCTAGTGGTGAGAAAATTAGCATGATAATGCAACTATTTTTGGAGATTATTTGACAAAATAAGTGACGTCATTACTATGACGTGCTTAAGCAGGATAGTAAATATTTGAAACACTGTTACACAAGCTGAGACAAATTCAGCAAAAACTATTGTTTGCAAAATATAAACTAGTTTTAAGTGAAAGTAAGTCTTAAATATTAATAAGTTACATTTTATGCTTAAAAAAATTTCACTCGAAAATTTTTTTTATATATATTGTATATTTGTTATACCGTTATAAGCTTTATTTATAATTTTTAATATATTTTTTTTTAAGTGGTTTTTTTTTGTGTTAAGAATTTATTTAAAAAAATGGAGTTCAAAATAAATTCAACAAGAAAAAATTGCTCAAAAACTTTACTTTTTTATTGTTGGCTGACTTATATATTTGTTAACATTAACAAATTATAACGGCTTTTGTGTGTATATGTATATTATTATATTTATTACTTTATGTTATGTTTAAAAATTTATATTTTGTTTTTGTTGTATATTATTATGTCTTAAGAAATACAATTTCTTGATTAGTTTTTATAAATTATATTGCTTAAAGTAGGCTGAATTTTTATTTTATAAAATTTTTTCTCTTTTGCTTGTTTAAGTTAAGTTGTCTATTGTATTTTTTTTTCTTTTTTTGTTGACGCATTGCATATAAATATTCTTTTTTTTTGCGTTTTGTTTAACAACAAAGCTTGAATAAAATATTTTGATTTATTTTATTATTATTAAATTTTTAAAATTTAATTTACAATATATATATTATTATATTTGTTATTTTTTATTATAATAAAGTTTTATATGAAATTATAAACTTATATAATATTAATATTTACAATGCATGTTTGTTGGTTTAAAAGATTATATGTTTGTCTTTAAGCACAAACCTTCAATTGAAACATTTTTGTTTTTTAAGTTAAAGTTTTGTATAGTTCATTTTTTTTTTTTTTTTTAATTAAGTTTGAGTTTTAACTACTAAATTTAATTGATTAAGCATTAAAATTGTTGATTGTTGCAGCTAAAGTTGTTGTTGTTAAATTTATTTTTCTACTTAGTTGACTTTATTTAATATATAAGAAGAATTTCTGTGAGGGCAAAAAGGCATAAAAAAGCTTTATATAATCAAGCATATCTAGGGTTTTTTTTTATAAAGATTCAATATTATCTAGTGTATTATTATTTTTATAAATATTTTTATTTTTGTTGGGAAAATATGTTTTCAATATATAAAGCGCTACTTAGGCGGGACAACTTTGCAATCCTTTGACTTTTGGCACGCACAGTGGCACAAACTGCTTAAATTTAGGAAAAATTTGTGTTGGGTAATATGAAATATTTCAATTTGCACAACTTGCTCTTGGATAAATTTTAAATTTTTTTTATAGTTTTTTATGTTTATCATCAGATCAACTCAAGCAAGTTTTGAATGCTTTGTCTTATATAGAAAAATAGAGTTCTGTTTTGACCATGATGTAGAGAATTAGTATTATTAAAAATGATTTTTATATGAAAATATTGATTCTGAAAAGTAATTGGGACATTGGTTTATGGCTTTTGTACTTTTGAATATCATCGATTGGTACTCGTATGTATCATATCTATTCTAAACAGATTTGAAAAGCAAGCAAAGTTGTGGCAACGTTAGAAAAAGGGTGATTATGGAAAATTCAAAGTCAGAAATTGATTTGAACTGAAATCTACACACATTACATGCTATACATTTACATGAATACGAAAAATTTCAAAAATACGAGTAGATATCATGTGCAATAAGCAAACTTTATCATTTTCAATGTGTTTAAAATAAACAATATTTGTGCTATAATGTGCTCGATGTGTGCTATGATATGATATTTTAAAAAAAAAAAATTTTTTAACGATATATGCTTAATGACGTCATATTGTTCCTTTTTTTCCAGCTATTCCATGAATATTTTTTAGAATTTTTTTAATTGTGCTAGGATGTGCTCAAAATGTCATTTAGTGTTAAATTTAAGCAGCATTTTTCAATAAAAATTTTTTGTTTTTGCCTCAAAAAGGTAAGTTATGTGGTAAATGTTTTTATTTTAAATAAATAAAAAATGGCGGAACTTCACATTAAAATCACATCCTTAAAAAATTGTTTCAAGAATAAAGTGCACATTGAGCACAATGCAGCATAGTTCACACTGAAATCATATCGCAACAGTATTTTTTTCAAAATGAAAGCCAACATTGGGCAGATGCCTCACATATTTGTTGAAATAAATCAAAAAAGGTTGATTTAATTTAATAGACAGTCAATCCATATGTATTTTTTTTAAATATTGTTCTAAATTCAAATTCCTAGCACCCATCTTAGCAACAATATAAACAGCTGCTTGTTTAAGCTCAAAAGACTAGTTTTGTGCCACTGTGCTTTACAACTGCTTACCAATCAGACTATTTACTTGTCTTAGACTTGTTTAAAATCCATATTTAATATCATTTAATTTGTAAGTTTTAGCAAGAATTTTGTTGGAAAAAAAACATGGTGCAGTTTTAAGAAAACCTTGCCTCATATATTTACCAAAAACTGTTAAAGAGAGTTTAAATAATTTTTTTTTTTTTTTTTTTTTTTTTTTTTTTTTTTTTTTTTTGTTTTTAACATCGTTGTTAATTATTGAAAGTTACTTTTTCTATATTAAGCGGAGGCTGTAAAAAGTCAAGCATTAGCTTATCTAGATAAAATTTTTTTTTATAAAATTTAAATATATTTTTTATGAAATATTAATTTAAAAAATATGACATTAAAACGAACTTTGCATTTTTTTGATAAAAACATGTTTGATAAAAAGAAAATATGTTTGATAAAACATGACTTTTTCAGCTACTCTAAGAGTTGCTTTATATAAAGTCATATCTTATAGAACCACCTTTTGTCGTTTTTTGTATAAATTTTTTCTAAACAAAATAAAATAAAATGCAAGCATTGATGAGTTGCAGCTAGCAAATAAAATAGTATTGAATATATATTTTTTTACAAAATTTTAAAGAAATATATATATAAAAAAAAAAAAAATTAGAATTAGATGTGTAAAAAGCCAATTCATATGCAAAAAACGAAGCATAGTTTAGGGTGGTGCCAAGCAGTTATATAGTATATACAGAAAATAAAATATCATAATTAAATAACATTGCTTACTTTAAAATATAATATTCGAAGAAAAAAATTACTGAATTACAGAAAAAATTGTTTAATAAATCTTAGTTATAATAATGAAGGCAGAAAATATATTATTGCTTGATAATAAATTAATTTACAAAAATTGTTTAAGACTTATAAAATATAAGCTATGAGTTAAAAGATTTTCTTTAAATAACACTTTTAATTAAAATACAGTGTTGTATACTTGAACTAAAATAAAGCTGAACCACATATAAAATAGAAATTATTTTAGTTTGGTGATTTAAACAGTTTTATAAATATATATTTATAGATTTATATATATTTTTGTTAAGAGATGAGAATAGATTGACAGGTGTTGAAATAGAGTAGCTTGTGTTGTAAGATAGTGTAGAAGTTGTGAAAGTTAAGAAAGTTATGCTTAAATATGGTTTGAGTAGAGGCACTCGACTATTTCAATTTATATAAGTTAGTTATTCATTAAATTGTTTGTATTTAGGTATGTATAATTTATTGTAGAAAAAATGGTAAATTTAAAACATGCAGTCAATTGAGAAAACTTTGCTTAGCCATATAAATTTTGTAAATCATGCAAAAATGTTTTAAAGAAAAATCTATTTATAATGAATAAAAGTTATTAAAAATAGTTGAAGCTCATCTTTTTGATAAAGAAACCAAACGTACTTACCTCCAACCTAATTGTTGATCTGGTTCAAAGTGCTGAAGACTGATTTAAGATTCACAAAAATTGTTCAACCCATTCAAAGCAGACTTTTATAACGTTCTCTATTAGGGCTGCTAGGATCTCCCGATCTCCACACGGGTTGTCTCGATTTCCATTCTTAAAAAGTATGTCTCGGGAAGAACTTATGCGGAACATCATATGCGGACCCCTTTGCGCGAAATTATCGTATGTGCAATTTTTTTCGAAATTGACTTTTTGATGCAAATTTTTTATACATTCTACAATGCATCACCCTGTAAAATATTGCAGTTGAAATCCATATAGGTTCTCCAAAAGCACATGCAAAATTTGGTTTTGATAATGCAAGCTAAAGCACAAAAAAATAAAAAAACGCTCTCCTGTAAAATTTGGTTTTTGGCACATACGATAATTTCGCGCAAAGGTCGATATGTTCTGAGTTTCCAAAATACTAATTATTTTGATTAACAACATTTAAAAAATATTTCCATTGTTTTTAGTTCTGTTCACTGAATTTGTAGAAGTGCTGGATGCGGCCCCTAGGAGTGCATCTTACCAAAACAGAACTGATATTTTTCACCACAGAAACGAAAGTACCCCACTTATATCTAACGCGCTTAAGTGATCAAACACTTTCTTTATCCACCTGCGCTAAATATTCGGGATTCACACTAGATTCGAAACTTGCTAGAAACTAGCTAGAAATCATATATTGAACATAGAGTTAAAAATACCTGTCTACCCTTCTTCCCCTGTAAAAAAACATAAGCCGAAAATCCTCCTATTGCTTTACACTGAGGTAGTGCGCCCGATCTTGTCATGAGTTGCACTAGTGTGGTGGCATACAAAATATTAACAAATTTTCCTGAGTCCAGCGTCCTGTATGCCTATCCATACCGGGGGCAATTCGCTCCTGACCAACGAATGCACTGAATTTATATACATATTAAACTAACTGCATCAAACAGTGCGATCAGACTTATAGAGTTTTGCAATTAGTGATACGAGGCACTTGTTGGATGATAAGTCGAGCCAAAACAAACAAACAGCTAAGTCGTATTCCTACACTTCTTTTACCTAGCTAATCGCAGATAGAGATACTTAATAATCTGTGCTGTCAGGATAATGTGGAATTCATGCAACCTTAGCAAAACTAAAGAACTTTTATCAAGATCACGGGCTGATAAAAATATAGTAACGACAATTAGTACGAGTCATTAGTGCATTGGTATACATGCTGAGAGAACGTGTGTTTCCTTCAACTCCTACTTTTGTTGCTGTAATGCTTCAAACTAAAAAGAAACAGTGCTGCACTTGCTACTGGGAAAACCTTTCTTTGACAACCAAGAAGAACTTTCAACTACAAGGATCAGAAATAAACTCATATTCTTCAACCAAACTGGATGGCTGTGAGGTAGCATACCTTATTCGTCCTCCCTTTACACACTTAAGTGCACGGGAGTTTTTTTTATGTTGCAGATATAACCAGTTTTATGTCGTCTTTAACGTTACATTTATTGAAAGTAAGTTTCATGGTAGGCTTTAAAAAAAAACAATAATATCAAATTTTACACCAAAAAAACCTAAATTGAAGAACTAATTCGAGGAAGAGTGACTTAATAAAAGACTAAAATTGAAATAATGAAAACAAAAAAGGAATTGAAAAATCGTTCAGCACTTCATACATAATGCATCAATACATTTTTGTTACGATTTGAGTTACTTTCGTGCGCAACATAGGCGAAACGAACTTGAAGCATGAAACAAACAATGAACCAAAAAAAAGTATGAATCGTATTCATGAATTTGGGTTCAGAAACCAATTACATGAGTCACATCACATAATCGTTATATGATTATACAAAATACACAAAAGACACTTATATATGTACACTTATAAAAGGTGTTTTTTAAGAGCTTGCTAATTTCAAATTTAAATAAAACACATGCCAAATTATGAAATGGCCAAAAAAATATTTTTTTATTTGGTAGATTTTTTCTTGGCATTTAACATTTAAATATAATTTCGGGCACGTGGCCACCACGACTTTTTTGCACAAAGGTCATTCTGGTGTTCCAATTTTCGGCCACCTTTTCAAGCATTTGAGGGCGTATTTCAGCAATGATACGTTATATATTGGTTTCCAAAGCGTCAATCGTTGCTGGTTTATCCACATAAACCAATGACTTCACGTATCCCCACAAAAAATAATCAAGTGGCGTCAAATCACACAAACACGAAGGCCAATTCACCGGTCAATTTCTCGAAATAATGTTGTCGTTGAAATGTTCTTTCAATAAGTCGATTGTTTTGCCCGCAGTATGACAAGTGGCACCATCCTGTTGAAACCACATTTCGTCCACAAACATATCTTGAAGATTTGGCAACAAAAATTCATTGATCATGGTTCTGTATCGATTTTCATTCACAGAATCGATAAATTGTCGTTTTCTTAGACACAGGCCTCAACGACAGCAATATTTTCTTCTGTACGCACTCTTCTCATTCTTCTAAGTGGCTTGGCATCCAAAAGAGTGAATGTAGACCAAAATTTGGTAATTACGTTCTTTATGGAGGTCTCAGATTTACGATTATTTGCACCATAAAATTCACGAAGTGCTCTATAAACAGTTTTAATTGAACACTGTTTTTGAAAATAAATTTCCACGATTTGGAAGCGTTGTTCTGGAGTTAACCTATTCATGATGATTTGCCAAACAATAATGAGTAGAGACGTCACTTTAAACTGTCCAAGCAACTGTCAGACAATAGAGTAATCCATATTGAAAAAAACCTCATAAAAAAACACCCTTTATATATTCATTAGAGTGTCCCAAATGAAAATTTTTCTCAGAATTTCATAGTTGCTTTATCTTTGTTTGAAAGCTTAAGGTATTTTTGAGATATTTTGCAAATTTTTGAAAACAAATTTTCGTTTTTTGGAAAATTTTCATATTTCAAGCATAAGTTGGTCAACAACAGACATTTTCCTAGATTATGAGTATTTTTTTCGAAAAACAAATGTACAAAATTTAATTTAATGCTCATAATTCGAAAGTTTTTTGGCATTTTTTTGGTCATTTAAGTAAGATATTTTTAATTTTTTCTAGAAACTTTTATAAACTTTTTAAAAAACGCTTCATAGCTTTAAAAAATTCTATAAAAATGAAAAAAAAAATTATGATGCAGTCAAAAATATGTAAAAGTTCTGTACAACTTGAATTTTGATTTAATTCTTGTCGTTCCAAAGATCGACTTGAAAATTCTCGAATTTGAAAGGTTTCTGATAAAACTAAACCTTTTACAAAAAGTTTGAAAAAAATCTCAAAATTACTCTAATCATAAAAAAGCTTGCACAAAACAAATATTTTTTTTAGGGACACACTAATGTACATAAGAGTTAAGTCATGCATTTTAAGTATGAATTTTTCTTGTTCACCCCGCCCCGTATTTATACATGAATTTATTTCAATATCAGAAATTATAAATGCTTCCTGTACTCCCGGAGCCCCTAAAGAAAAAAAAAATTGATAAAAACGTGTTTATCATAAAATCCCGATTTTTTAAAAAAAAAAATCTGGCAGCCATAGTTTCTAGTTAAGCAAGAATTGTCCTATAAATATGCACTTAAGGCAAGGTTTATAATATTTTTTAAAATCAGTTTTAAAATGGTCAAGAATTGTTTCATTCTGATAAAATTTTTAAGTTCAAGCTGAGCGAAATCATTATTTTGGATCTGAAGGGAAGATGTTTCAAAAGGTAAGCTTTAAATCAACTTCATGATGCTTTGATGTGACCTTTTCTGGATAAAATACAATGTAGTACTTCCAGTAGACTAGATCGATCGATCACTGGTGGAAGCTGAAAGAGTATTCCCTACAAAAATGAAAGGCGTTTATTTGCGGTTGTCCACAAAGGTCATGTATCTTGCAGTTGTTCTCGATCAGAAACTGACATTGAAATTCTATATTAATTTTAATGTGACCTCAAACAGTTTGAGCTTCGGAGTCACAGCAGAGAAGATGTGCGCTTGAATTTGTAAAAGGGTCATAGCGTGCTGCCTATCTGGCGTAAGGAGATGTCAATATCGCAATTCTTGGCAAATGTAACTTTCAATGAACAATAGTCTGCCACACCCAGCACTTCTACCTTGCATACGAAAGCTTTTAATTTTTAACGACGCCATTTGGAAATTTCCATGCGTCTTAAAATTTTATATTATCACAGAAAAACCCAATTTTATAAAATGCGTTTCAAAAATGTTACCATCAACCTTTGTTAAATACCATATATAGGTTATATATAGTATATGGTATTAAGTTGAACCTTATAAGAACAAAAAGTTCTTTACAAAAAATATTAATAGAATATATCAATTCATGAACATGCATTCAAAACACTTACTTTAAAATGAGCTTCAACTAAATAGTAAGAAAAGATATTAAATTTAGAAAAAAGTAAATTCAATACAGAAGCATTTATGAAAATTTTGGACTAAAAGCTTTAAAGCTATAAAATTAAAATTAAAAAATTAACTTTAAATCAATGTGCTTGCTTTAAAATTCTTCAATACTAAAGGTGTGAGAAAAAATAATTTTGCTGCTACAAAATAATTTTTTATATAATTTATCATTACGTATTATGTTGATTTTAAATAAAAAAACAAAAAATCAATAGTCCTAGTAATTTATTAGTTAATACAAGAAATTTTAAAAAATTTAACCACTGCATATCTTATTTAGATGCAGCAAGCATTAAAGTTACGTTATGACAGTTTTTATGCTCTGCAATAAAAGTCATAATCATGATCATAATCATCATCATCATCATCATCATCATCATCGTTGTTGTTGTTGTCTTAACTATGTTAAAAGCAGGCAATAATTAATATATTGAATATAGTAAGAGTTAAATTTAACGCTTATATTTATTATTTTTAATTTTTGTGTTTTTTTTTTTTAGCAAATCTTAGCAAATTGGTGTTATTATTCATAATATTTGGGTTTTATTGTTTATTTTTTATCTAAGCAAGTATTTAAGTTGGTATTGCAATAATTTTTGAAATTTTCCAATTTTTCATTTATAAAAATTTTGAATATTTAGCTTTTCAAAACGAGCCGGAATAGAAGCCGGAAAATGCTAAGCGCACCTTTGTGTTCGACCTGGTTTTGTTAAGAAGATGTGTACGTGTGAAGTGGTGGGCGGTGCGTGTTGAGTATGTTTGTATTGTTAGAGTTAAAATGTTTTTTTTTGTTTTTTTTTTTATTTGGTTATGTTATAAGAACAGTTAAAATGTTAGATATTTGAAATGTTTTGAGTAGCTGTTGTTGTGATATCTAAAACTACTGATATTTATAGCTGCGCTTTGTTGTTGTTATATGTTAATTGTGTAAATTTGTCATTTGTTTTTAACTAAATAATTTGTTAATCTCAGTTAAGTAAACTTTTATTATAAGCTTTTCTACTGCTTTACTATCTTCTGAATTTTTTTTTTTTTATTTTAACTAATCATTTTGAGTTATGTTTTTATGTGTATGTTTCTGTGTGTATATGTGTTTATTATTTTGATTTCCTCACTTATGCTGTTTAACGGTCTTACTCAAGACATGCTTACAGGTGAGTCATTATCGGTTCATCTGTCAGTTCTTTATTTTAATTTGTGTTTCTTTTTTTTCTTATGAACTTAAAGCATCCTATCTACTTGTGTTAGTTTTTGTATGACCGTTCGTCTTCTGAACTTTACGTCTGCCAGTCAGTTTTTATATTTGCTTTTTCTTTTTTCCAACAGCTCAAGTTTGTTGCATTTTATACTGTCCGAATTTATGTTTACTTTGTGTTGTTGTTTGTTTTTATGTAATTTTTTTTCTCTTAATTATTGTCCTCGTTTAATCCGTTTCCGAATCAAACTAAGACTCCTTTGGTTAATCACCACCTAAACTTAACGCCTGAACTATACGTGGATCAGCTTTACTACCCTCACGAAATTCTTCTAACGTCAATCGATCATCATGATTTTTATCCATTTGATCGAATATTTTATCGACTCGTTTCTGCGGTGTGTTCTCGTCCTCCGTTTGCGGCTGCTGACCCTGAAAAATATAAGAAAAAAATACAGTTCTCAATTTTTAATGATTAGATCATTGACCTTTTCAATTCCTTTGTCTATCTTTATTTCTAATTCTATTTCTATTTCTATTTCTATTTCTATTTCTATTTCTATTTCTATTTCTATTTCTATTTCTATTTCTATTTCTATTTCTATTTCTATTTCTATTTCTATTTCTATTTCTATTTCTATTTCTACTTCTATTTCTATTTCTATTTCTATTTCTACTTCTACTTCTATTTCTATTTCTATTTCTATTTCTATTTCTATTTCTATTTCTTTTTCTATTTCTATTTCTTTTTCTATTTCTATTTCTATTTCTATTTCTATTTCTATTTCTATTTCTATTTCTATTTCTATTTCTATTTCTATTTCTATTTCTATTTCTATTTCTATTTCTACTTCTATTTCTATTTCTATTTCTATTTCTATTTCTATTTCTTTTTCTATTTCTATTTCTTTTTCTATTTCTATTTCTATTTCTATTTGTATTTCTATTTCTATTTCTATTTCTATTTCTATTTCTTTTTCTATTTCTATTTCTTTTTCTATTTCTACTTCTATTTCTATTTCTATTTCTATTTCTATTTCTATTTCTACTTCTATTTCTACTTCTATTTCTATTTCTATTTCTATTTCTATTTCTATTTCTATTTCTATTTCTATTTCTATTTCTATTTCTATTTCTATTTCTATTTCTATTTCTATTTGAATTTGAATTTGAATTTGAATTTGAATTTGAATTTGAATTTGAATTTGAATTTGAATTTGAATTTGAATTTGAATTTGAATTTGAATTTGAATTTGAATTTGAATTTGAATTTGAATTTGAATTTGAATTTGAATTTGAATTTGAATTTGAATTTGAATTTGAATTTGAATTTGAATTTGAATTTGAATTTGAATTTGAATTTGAATTTGAATTTGAATTTGAATTTGAATTTGAATTTGAATTTGAATTTGAATTTGAATTTGAATTTGAATTTGAATTTGAATTTGAATTTGAATTTGAATTTGAATTTGAATTTGAATTTGAATTTGAATTTGAATTTGAATTTGAATTTGAATTTGAATTTGAATTTGAATTTGAATTTGAATTTGAATTTGAATTTGAATTTGAATTTGAATTTGAATTTGAATTTGAATTTGAATTTGAATTTGAATTTGAATTTGAATTTGAATTTTCAATTTCAATTTCAATTTCAATTTCAATTTCAATTTCAATTTCAATTTCAATTTCAATTTCAATTTCAATTTCCATTTTCAATTTCAATTTCAATTTCAATTTCAATTTCAATTTCAATTTCAATTTCAATTTCAATTTCAATTTCAATTTCAATTTCAATTTCAATTTCCATTTCCATTTTCAATTTCAATTTCTATTTCAATTTCTATTTCAATTTCAATTTCAATTTCAATTTCAATTTCAATTTCAATTTCAATTTCAATTTCAATTTCAATTTCAATTTCAATTTCAATTTCAATTTCAATTTCAATTTCAATTTCAATTTCAATTTCAATTTCAATTTCAATTTCAATTTCAATTTCAATTTCAATTTCAATTTCAATTTCAATTTCAATTTCAATTTCAATTTCAATTTCAATTTCAATTTCAATTTGAATTTCAATTTCAATTTCAATTTCAATTTCAATTTCAATTTCAATTTCAATTTCAATTTGAATTTGAATTTGAATTTCAATTTCAATTTGAATTTCAATTTCAATTTCAATTTCAATTTCAATTTCAATTTCAATTTCAATTTCAATTTCAATTTCAATTTCAATTTCAATTTCAATTTCAATTTCAATTTCAATTTCAATTTCAATTTCAATTTCTATTTCTATTTCTATTTCTATTTCTATTTGAATTTGAATTTGAATTTGAATTTGAATTTGAATTTGAATTTGAATTTGAATTTGAATTTGAATTTGAATTTGAATTTGAATTTGAATTTGAATTTGAATTTGAATTTGAATTTGAATTTGAATTTGAATTTGAATTTGAATTTGAATTTGAATTTGAATTTGAATTTGAATTTGAATTTGAATTTGAATTTGAATTTGAATTTGAATTTGAATTTGAATTTGAATTTGAATTTGAATTTGAATTTGAATTTGAATTTGAATTTGAATTTGAATTTGAATTTGAATTTGAATTTGAATTTGAATTTGAATTTGAATTTGAATTTGAATTTGAATTTGAATTTGAATTTGAATTTGAATTTGAATTTGAATTTGAATTTGAATTTGAATTTGAATTTGAATTTGAATTTGAATTTGAATTTGAATTTGAATTTGAATTTGAATTTGAATTTGAATTTGAATTTGAATTTGAATTTGAATTTGAATTTGAATTTGAATTTGAATTTGAATTTGAATTTGAATTTGAATTTGAATTTGAATTTGAATTTGAATTTGAATTTGAATTTGAATTTGAATTTGAATTTGAATTTGAATTTGAATTTGAATTTGAATTTGAATTTGAATTTGAATTTGAATTTGAATTTGAATTTGAATTTGAATTTGAATTTGAATTTGAATTTGAATTTGAATTTGAATTTGAATTTGAATTTGAATTTGAATTTGAATTTGAATTTGAATTTGAATTTGAATTTGAATGTGAATTTGAATTTGAATTTGAATTTGAATTTGAATTTGAATTTGAATTTGAATTTGAATTTGAATTTGAATTTGAATTTGAATTTGAATTTGAATTTGAATTTGAATTAGAATTTGAATTTGAATTTGAATTTGAATTTGAATTTGAATTTGAATTTGAATTTGAATTTGAATTTGAATTTGAATTTGAATTTCAATTTCAATTTCAATTTCAATTTCAATTTCAATTTCAATTTCAATTTCAATTTCAATTTCAATTTCAATTTCAATTTCAATTTCAATTTCAATTTCAATTTCAATTTCAATTTGATTTTGATTTTTTTTTTTTTATATTTTATATTGGTTTTGTTTTATGTTTTTTTATTTCTTACATATTATTTATATTTAATGAAATAATTTATATTTAATCAGAAAAATTTTTTTTAATAAATAATAGACTGACTTTCTTTTAATTCTTTCAAATATATTTAATTTTATTTTATTATTGATTTGGTGTTATTATTTTGATCACTTACCACCATCTGGTAAATTGCATCCACGATATTGTACATTTCTTCCCTGGTTATATAACCATCGTTGTCCACATCATATAATCTGAATGCCCCTGTATGAAAATATTATTTTAAAAACAATTTGAAATCAAATATATAACAAATTTATAATGTGAACCATTTTTTTTCTGAATATATAAAACAAAATAAATTTAAAAAGTTTTTCCCAAACTTACAGTGCAATTTTTCGTCTAGATTTCCCCGCGATGTAATCGATAACGCTCGTATGAATTCTTCAAATTCAATGGCACCATCCTAAGCAACATCAACATTTCCCAAAGCAATGTATGATTTCATGATAAGTATAAGAAAAAAGAAACAAAAATTAATGTAACAAAACAATAATGCGATAAAAATATAAAGTGGCATAAAGGTTACAGTTATTGCCAAACAATTTCATATCATTAGGATTTAATCAATATTATTAAGTATCCTTAAAGCATATCTAAAGTACTCACATTATTTTCATCGAACACGCGAAACACAAGTGATGCAAATTTGCTTGGATCTCCTTGTGGGAAGAACTGTTTGTAGATTTTAATAAAACCCTGCAAGACAGACATAAAAAACAACACACATACACACACACATCACACAGAAAATAAGAAAAACATTAACAACAATAATAATAAAAACGGAGGAAACAAAAACAACAGCATATTTTTTAAAGTATGGCGCCATATTTTTTTATTATTGTTGTTGCCAAAAGCAGCAGGAATCGAGCACAAAAAGATGTTCCATTTTGCGTAGCATATATTAAGGCGCGTTTCATGAGTTTGTTTGACATTTTGTCATTGTTGTCAGCCACACGCAGCAACATTGTTGTTGACATCGTTCAGAACAGCAAGAGAGGAACAGTAACAGGAGTAGAAGCAGCCACCGGAATAAGTTATGAAAATAAATAATGTATTTGCAGTAATTAGAGTGTTGAAGAGTGAGAGAAAGAAAGAAAGAAAGAAGAAGAAAATAAATTTATATTTAGTTTTTTTATGAATAACAGTATTTATCCTTCATTGCGTTTTAATTGTGGGGCGCAATTTAACCACGGGTTGTTTTTTATGGAATTATTTATGGAGGATTTACATTTAGGCTTTGTTTATTTAACTTACTTGTTCGGTGAGTAAACCATTCGGACAGTCTTTTAGAAAACCTTTGTGCCTGTTGATGAGAATAATAAGAAGAAGAACATATAAATAATTCATAATAATTTCAATAATCTTTAGCAGAATTGATTAAGCTCTGAATAAATATAATATTTATTTGTGTGTCGTTTAAGTGAGATTTAGAAAAGACAGGATTGGGATTGACTGGATGGCTGAGGATAAAAATAGACTGTTATAAAAAAGACTGCAAAGAACAGTAACAATTTGACACGAAAATAATACAAAAGAACAAGGTTAAAAAATAGGGCAAACAAAACCCGGAATAGAACTGGTTAAAGCAGGCGCATGAAAGGTGATTGAAAATCATTAAAATAAAAAAAAAAATATAAAAGAACAGGACGGTATAGGAACATTATGTAAAGGCAAAAACCAAGGTAGGTTAGTGTTGAGAAAATAGAAGAGGAGAGTAAAGAACATTAAAAAGCTATAAAGAATAGGGCAGAAAAAATAAGAGTAAAGTAAAGGACATTGAAAAAGTATAAAAAATATTAAAGTACCGAAAAGTTTTCTAGACTTTTCTAAACTGATTTGTTGGCAAAATTTAAAATGTCTGTATCCGGCATCTCTGAAACTATTGCATTATTTTTTTAATTAAGTTTTTTTAAAAAACCTAAAGATATTTTGATAAAATAAAGCGTATGTAATAATTGATTCTAAACATCCATATAGCAGTTAAGAATCTAGTATAGTTACTTTTGAACCAAAAAACAAACCACAAATTGGCCATTTCAGCCCTTGAAAGTGCTTTGACCGAGCTTGTGTGTGTTGGCAAAGATGTGCATACAATTGACCGAGAACTGAACCTACGTGTTTAATGCCAACTCCGAATGGCTATAGTTCATGTTCTCAATAAGCTTTACATGGCATTATTTACTCTTTGAGGTTTGCCATTGTCTGCAGAGAGGTGGTGATCGATCAGAGTTTTTTTTCATTGAAAAAACTTTGCCGCAAGTGGAAGTCAATATTGGGCTTCAGGCATGTAAATCCACACACTTAACCTGCATGCTAGGGTCACCCGGTTAACCATACCGATCAAAAAAAACCTGGTGCTTTTTCAAAATCCTATGTAGAGAAAACACTACCCGAAAAAGCACTAAACATTTCTTGTATATTTCATACTTCAGATCTGAAGAAATATTTAAAACTTTATCTTCATAATAATAAAAATATTAACGAATTCATAAATTAAATGAGAAAGTCATAAAAAATACTTTATTACACAATAAATCGAAAGGTTTAATAAAATAGCAATCGTTGAGAAATATTGAGCGAATGTTCTTTATAGAATTTTTAAAAAGAAACCAGTTGGTAAACTTTCTTTTATAAAAAACCGTTATCGGGTTTTGTACAAACTAAAAAGTGTTTATGTTTCGTCATAACTTCCATTTTAAAAATTACTCATTGATTGTTATTTTATTTTCGGTGTGTATTTAATAACTATTTGTATCGCCTGGGGTCGAAATTCGACCAATTTATTGATTGCCTAGTTATAATTATATGCGAGATGGTTCAAATAAAATCAAGGCTTTAACTCTGAATTGATTGGAGATATAAAGCTATTTTCTTCAAAAAAATTCTTTTTTTCTTATGGCACGGAGAGTTTATTTATTTAGTATCACGACGACATAAATTCACCTAAAATCCGGTACAAATTTCGAAAGAAAATCCGAAATTCAATTTTGAGTTTTTGTTTTTTTTACAAAAAAAATCTTTTTTACCCCATATTTAAAGAATAAATCAAATTTTGTGGACTTTTTTTAAAAGGAATAATTTAAATATAATCAAAAAAAAAACGGTATTATTTTCAAAAGTTTTTTTAAGCTAACTGATAAGACTTAAATACAAAAAAAAATTAATTAAATCTTTTCAAAGACGGCGGAAATATTGGCTTCCCAATTTAGAACATTTAATTTGAGACAGTTTTTTTCTCTCTCTTAACATTTGGTTGAAATACACGCTAAATAACTAACGACAATATTAAAAAAACTTCTGGTTAGAACTTTGCTTTTATTTTTATTACATTTGAATGAAAATTTAACAAACTTTCAGAAAAAATTAGAAAAATTTAAAAACCGTTTTAATTCGACCAAAATACTGACATGGTAATTCAAATTTTTGAATTCAAAACACATTTTTTTACGAACTTTACAATTGACGAATGCATAAAACTACATTTTTTTAAGAAATTGTTACTTAAAAAAAAATTAAAAATCGTTCAACTCAATAACTCTCCCCTAAGTAGGGTTGCCAACTCTGAAAAGTACAAAATCGGGACGGATCCATCAAAAATGCGGGACTTGGCTGAAAAATGCGGGACAACATGAGAATTTTTTATTCTTGAGAAAATAATTTATTTTTTATGTAATTTGTATTTGATTTCTCTCTCAAGATGCAGGTTGCTGCAGGCCGTCGGTGCAACACCGTACTTATGCGACCATTTGTTCTAAATTTTTGCGCATTTTAATATTAAGAAAAACAGTAAGGGTATTCATGCAAAGAGGCAAGAATATAATTTGGGCAATTAGTTATTTTTATCAGGCAGGTTGCATGAGCATCCCTTAAAAGTCGATTGAGCATTTGCATCACATATCAGCTGTTTGCAAGTTCAGGGTTTGCTTTCTGCAAATGAAGTATATAAATATTTTTTAATTCCTTCAATTCACAAAATTTCCATTCTTACCTCTTCCATTTTATTTAATTAATTTTACAATTTTGACTATATCTTCTCCTACTCCTAATTTTTTCTTTTGCTTTAATAAAATAAATCAGCTGATTGATGTTATAAGTTTGCCTGTTCGTTTGCTAAATCGTTGAGCAAAGATATCTGGTTTGTGCAAAAGCTTCTTCATACAAACTTTGACAGTTCATTTATAAGGAGAATAAACTTATACGGTTTATACCGCTTATAAGGGTTTTGCCCAGTTGCATGAATACCCTTAGTAAAAAACATTCAAAAACAGCATAAAGTGCAGCGAACAGAACGAAAAGAGCAAGAAACTACGCTCTAAAAATTTTTCTAGCTTTGGAAATAATTTCTCACTGCGCATCGAAAAATGAAACTAAAAATGTTCTTCTCTTTTGAAACGAGCTATAAATTTATTTTGATAATAAAATTTAACGGTTTAGGAAACTGTGTTTCATGTCGAATTGGAAATTTAGATACAAACAATCTTAAGTTCTCAAATGCGGGACAAAAGGTGTCCCGCAAGGGGTCGTCGCGGGACGCTAAAAAATTAGCTGAAATGCGGGACGTCCCGCGAAATCCGGGACAGTTGGGAACCCTACCCCTAAGTTAATTTTATATCAATCAAAGAGAATTTTCTCAAAAATTTAATTTCTCTCTTAGCAGGTTGGGAACCCCTTCTATCAGTTATATCATTTATGTATACATTCTGCACATCTGGGCAACATAACCTTTCGAATGATATAAGCTTCATTTATTTTGAGTCTTAATTAATACCAAGAAAGCGTACGACAAACTTTAATATTCACGTATTAATATATAAGATTTAACTATTTGCATAAGTTTTTATTTTGAATTTATGCTTTTGGACTAAATTTTATGATTTTACAATTGCTTAAACAGGTAAAATGTTTAATAACTAATAACTAAATTTATAAAAACCTATTTCATGCATCATTTTTTTTCAAATTCTTTTCAACAGCTCAACCAAAAGCTAGCTCAAGCTAGCTGAAAGCACAAAGCTATCGTAAAGAGCTTTAGTTTTGCTGAAGTAACACGTAATCCCATCATTTATTTAAATCCTCTTCTGCACAACTTTCTACTTAAATCCTCATCTTGACTTTCTACTATTTTATAACATTTTCTAGTTTTAATGCCAGTTTAATCCTATTTCAAAATACTGCATTTTTAATCGTATTTGATTTGCTGTATGAGGCAATCTAAGTGTCTTAAAACATTTACAGGAAGCTTTAGAAGAAATAAATTAAAAATTTATTTTGTGTAAATTAAGTTTGTTATGCTAATATTCACTAGCAAATGTTTTAAATGCCAGCCAAGTCAATATTTGTGTTTTTTTTTTATTTTTGGTGTTTTTCTGTTTTTAAATTTTTATTACAATAATTTATTCGCCTCAACTATTTATTTATTTACCTCAAAATTTATTCAATTGAGTTTAACACAGAGTGTTTAAACTTTTTAGCCTACAAAATAACTCAGCCAGTGATTTTAAGAGAATTGTGTACTATTCATATCATGTTATAAGAATATCAAATCAAAGATAAAAGTTGTTTTATATACAATTTATTTTTTTGGGGTTTTTATACTTACCATTGTCTGATTTCTTTTTCTGTGACTGTAAAAAAGAGGAAAAAATTTAAAGTTAATAAAATACTTCCAAGAACATTTTTGCAGATATATAAAAAAGATTAAAAATATAAATAATTAAAACAATATTTTTACATGATCACTGAATATGTTATACTATTATTGTAATAACCCTGATAAATGTTATTACCAAGCTCAAGTTGATTGAAACTTATCAAGTAATGACTTCACGACACGTAACTCCAAGAAAATGTATATCTTTATTAGGCTGGATCGATTTATGTATAAATTGAAGTTTCCTAAGCGTTTTTTGGTTTGCACATGAAAAGTTATTAAAGAAAACAAAAAAAAAAACAGGGTTAGGGGTGCACTTAACCCTGTCACATCCTCAAACAGAAAATCGATCATAGCGCCACCTAGAAGCGTCTAACAAAAACAAAAATTTCTGGAGCACCACATATTAAGTGAATATTGATATCAATATTGATATTGATATATTATTAAGTGTGAATATTAAGTGGATAGCCTCAGCCGGACGTAAAAAAGCAGCAAAAAGTGACATCAGGCTCATTCCGTAGAGACGAGTGTGACGTTTTGACTACTTTATCGTGCTGAAAATGGGTATTAACCGGTGAAAATTTTAGCTATTTACTATAGGGTATGTTAGAAGATGCCCCAAGGTTTCAAAATGCTAAAACATAATGCAATTATTTATACTTGTTTAATAGTTACATGCGCTTAAACACCTGGGACGGGTGTGACGAGCACAAGTTTAAAAACTAAAAATTCTGAGTTTAACATTGAAATTCAGTCCATCTGCCACAATGAGACTATTTTTGACTTGCATATATTCAAATTTAATATATTTTCTGTTGAATACCAGTGAAAAATATTTTGGAAAAATGGCGATAACCATTATTTTTTAAACTTTAAAATGGGACGGGTGTGACATAAGATTGTCTTTGGTGTGACGAGCGCGAATGATGTGGGAATTACATATAAGAACTTAATGGATAAAATAACCATCACATATTTTTGACACTAAAATAAAAAAAAAATTTTTTAATTAATGTATTTATTTAAAAAAAAATATTTTTTTGCAAAAAAATATTTTTTGCATGAGTTTTTTATCAAGTCTTATATCATTTATCTCGAAACCATGTTTTTCGTACTGGTTGCGGCACTAGCGGGTTCATTTTTTGACGAATGTTTTTTTTTATATTTTTGATTGGTGTTCGAGCTTTTTTTAAATTTTTTTTTCGATTTTTTTTTAATTTTTAAAGTCAATATTTTTTTCTAAATCACACTATGAAATTTGGAACATCACCAAAAATTTTAAAAAATAGCTCCTGTCATACGATTAACAATTTTGTTAAGATTTTAAACAGTCATTTTTTTCCAGATCGGATAATTTTTGTGACTCCTAGCGCTGCAACCACGAGGACCCGTTTTTTCTCTGCCGCCAGTTTGGAGCTCTATAAAACCACGTTGGAGTGAAAAATATATTTTTTCGAATTTTGTTTTTCTTGTAATTTGTCCAATTCCCTGCAATAAATTTTGTAAAATGTTTGCTTTTGACTGAGTTATGAATTTAACAAAAAGGTCTGTTTTCTCTGCCCCGAATATAATGTCGCTCCTTAAGCGATTTCTGAAAAGGTCATGTGGTCAAATTTTTTTGATCTGAAGATATTTTTGTGTTCATTTAGGGTTGAACTTTTAGAAAGTTGACGCGCACCAAAGTATTTTTTTAGTTTTGCAAAATGAACCGGTCTAATATATAAACTTAATAATGTCCAAAAGATTTGAATAAATTTGATCTATCCATATTCTTAAAAAAAAAATTCACAAAATCTGTGTTTTTTATACCCTTAACCTGAAAGGTCAGGGTATATTAACTTTGTGCAAACGTTTGTAACGCATAGAACGAAGCGAGTCCGGTATAGAAAAGTATATATATTCTTGATCAGCGTCACCACCTGAGTCGAGCTATCCATGTACATCCATCCGTCTGTCCGTCTGTGTGTTGTTCGTATACAAAGGATAAGAAGAAGGAGTTGATATAATTAGATGAAACTTGGTACACATGGTCACATGGATCCAAGAGTTTGCACTATTGAATATTTTTGGAATCCGCCCACGGACACGCCTACCTCCCATAGAACTCAAAAATTGAAAACGCAATTATTAAGCCAATGTGTGACCTAAAGAGATACAATTTGGGAAGTATGTTTTCTATGAAAAAACAAAGAATTTTTAAAAAAATGGACATCATTCGTCTACGGACACGCCTACCTCCCATACAACCCAAAAATTGAAAACACAATAAATAAGCTTCTGTTTAACCAACAGAGATAAAATTTGACACGTGTATTTTTTATGAAAAGGCAAAGATGGTTTTGAAAAATTGACATGATCCGCCTACGGACACGCATACCTCCCAAACAACGCAAAAATTGATAAATAAGCTCATAATTAACCTACAACAATAAAATTTTGTGTGTATGTGTTTTGTATCAACATAAGATGGGTGTCATTCGCTCACGGACACGCCCACCTCCCATTTAACCCAAAAATTGAAAACGCAATAAATAAGATTATGTTAGTCACAGAGAAATCAAATTTGGTATGTATGTATTTTATACCAAAATTAAGGTGAGTTAAAAAATTGGGAGTTATCCGTCCATGAACATGCCCATCTCCCATAGCGAAAGCATAATAAAGGCATTAACTGTGAACTACAGGAATGAGACTTGGTATATTTAAATTTTTCTCCAACATTTAAATGCATTTAAAATATAGGCTTCATCCGGCCACGAATGCAAAAAAATAATATTATTGAAAATGGGCGTGTTTCAATAATATTATTTTTTTTTTTAATAAGTATGTTTAGGGTATTTCATAGTCAGCCTAGACCGACTTTAGACTTTCTTTACTTGTTTTTAAGCTGAATTCCTTGTCCCTTCCCTAAGTCGAGTTTATTTCTTACTTTATTATATTTTTTCATAGACTTTTAAATCTTTACTCTTTAAATTTGTTTGGTTTTTGTGTCAAAAGCTCTAAAAATCATGTGCCTTAAAAACTTTTTATTGCAGCTTACAAACGTTTAATAAAGGTACAGGTGTTTTTTTTTTTTAATAGAAACCTTTTAATATTTGCACATTTAACTTTATCGACTCTTATTTGCACACATTTAATATCGACTATAAATTTAAGCAAATTTTATATTGCACTTTATAAAATACATAAATAACAATTTGCTTGATTTTATTTCTAATTTAAATTCTAGCAACATTTTCACAATTTATGACATTTTTTCTAAATGCAAAATCAACTTCGAACTAATACAATTATTAGAGCGTAACCAACGAACCAGCAAACCAACCAACCTAAAACCAGCCAAGCAATCAAACAGCTATAACATACATATTACAAGTGAACTCACACATGCTTGCATATACTTGTATGTACGGTGTCACCAGGCATGCAACCATTTCCGTTTTCCAACTGTCAATAACACTGCAAGATATACGCTTGTGCCTTTAGGAGAATTAAGTTTTAGTATTCAACTATGTCTGTGCTCTCTCAGCATTTTCAACTGGCTTGTTGCAGTGAAAAAGTTTTAAGTTTGAAAAACACTTGAAGGCTTTTTTTGTCAAGAGCTGTCTGACAGCCATTTTGAAATTTTAATAACGGGTCATTAAATGCAAAGCGTTGCTCAGGCTTTTTTAAGCCTACTTTCGAATGCTTCTAACTGCCGCTGTATTTCTAAGTGTTGGTTTGACGAATAAACCTGCCCAGTTTGTAAATGTGTAGATATGTGCGTGTATCTGGAACTGAATTTGTGGACACTTTTCTTTTTATATTTTTATTTCTATTCATGTGCGTAGGTGTGGGTGAATTGGACTGAATTCCATTTCCTGTGCACATAATTGTGCGTTCTGCGTGTGTGAGTTTTGTGTTCAGGGAATAATTTGTTTTTAAGAGGGTCTATAAAATGATTTAGTAGTTTTTATAGCCACATTTAACAGTTATTAGAGATAATAAATTCGTTTTATTAAATGCTCCAATGAGTATCTTGAAAAAAAGTCAAACGTACAAAGTATGTAGCTAGATATGGTGTCACATAAACAGCAAAATATAAAAACCGGTTGCACAAGAAATTAATAGGTTATGGATTTTTAGAAAAAGTTTTTTAAATATAAAAAATAATATTTAATATAAAAAAAAAATATAAAAAAAGGTAATATCATATCAAATACAAATATGTGTTGTGAAAAAAATCATAATTTAAATTCAAAAATATATAAATGGTCGATTTTTTTATTTTGGAGTAAAGGGCGAAAAATTTTGTTCACTTAGTTTTGCTCTATATCGACTTTATTCCGTTCATTTATAAGCCATTTCATTGAAGAGAATAACAGTCAACGTAGTCTATATTTGTCGCGCTTCACTGAATACGTTCATTTTGTCTGTGGGGTGCACAAAAAAATGTCAATTAGAAAAATTGTTTGCACGTGTAACGTTAAAGACCACACATTTGGCTTCTAGAAGTGTAGACCACATAGTATTTCCCATTGCTTCAATTAAAGCCATATATTTGACTTAAATCTGCGATAAAGTTTTTTTATTTAGGTTTTCCCAAAGCGAATTTTGGTAATTATGTTAAATATGCACCTCTACTAAGGTGGGTCATCAAAAATGGAAATTAAAAGGCAATTTCTATAAGAGCAATAACATTTTTTTGTGGGTATCCCTTAAAACAGTCAATGGTCTTTTAGTTATAAAATTTGTATTTTTAGTATTTTAGTTAAAACATTTATATAAAACTGATATTAGATCGTTTGTCGAATGCGTCTTGTGCGTAAAATGTCATCTTCAAGTATATATTTTGCAATTTTTATGTTTTTGCTCTTGGTACCCCATAATTTTGATTTACAATTATAAAATTAAAATTGCAAAATATGTATATGTAGATGACATCTGACACCGTGATCCGACTAAAAATATAAATGTTGTTACTAAAATACAAAAAATACTAATTCTATTAATACAAAACCATTTTTTGTGACACCAAAACAAACAAAAATTTGGTAGCTTTGAAGCACTTTCGACATAAACTTTCATTCCAGGGGGTGTCTTTTTATATTCATTTTTTCCCCATTTAATGCAACCCACTCTATCCTCTACCTTGCAACTGAATTCCAAGAAATGTAACGTTAAAGACCACACACAACTAGTAATATATTCAAACAATAAAAAATAAAAAAAGAAGTTGTTCACATAAAATTCAAGTTTTCTTTTAAGAACAGATACAACTTTTTTTATAGTTTCATGGAAAATTTTCCATTTATTTACAGAAATATGCATTCGACTGTAGCGTTAAAGAGAAACATATTATAATATTAGCAAAAAAAATTTTGTTTTCATATATTTACAATTTTTTGATAAGATCGACTCTAGCATATATCACAGATAGTTTTAAAAAAACGACAATATTAGGATATAAAAGATGTTAAATAAATTTGAGCGTAACGTTTCAGAGAAAAATACTAAGAATATTTTAAAGAATTTGTTTGTTTTTCAAAAATTCAGAATTTAACATAAGACGAACTGTATTTTTGCTGTTATATTCCAAAGAGAGTTTAAAAAAAAATGCAATTTTAATATAAATACGTTGAATAACTTTTTTCGAAATTCCAATTTAAAATTAATAAAAAAATACTTATCATAATATTTTATATAAGTGTTAGCAATGTTTTAATAATGTTTTTAATAAAACGACTACTTAAAAATTCATAAGTAAACTTTTTTCAAATATCCCCAAAATCGGTTTTGGCAACTCTAGCTGCAAGGGTGTGTCTACAAAGCAGGACACAATGGCAAAAGCATATAACTAAATGATTATTTTATACCATGACCGAGTCATACTTGTTAAAGTTAATAACGGAGCTATTTAAGTTTTGTACGCCAACACATTTAATGTGTTTTCCTAGCCTGTGCGCCCTGGGGACGTAAAAGTGATAATTTATTTAAGAAGCTTATTGTGGGTCAAAAAACTCAAATGCTAAAAGCGATTAGAATAACGTATGTGTTTATATATTATTTTGTAAATTTAAGTCAAATAAGCTATTTCTACAGATAATCTAACCATTAAAAGGCGTTTTTTAGACTTTTTCTCTTTGACATCTGCGCTTTTTTTCAAACCACTTTTAAAAAATTCGAATGAAGTGCCTTTGTTTTTTTTTTGGTATATTAAATTATTTTAATAAATTCTTTTGTTTTGTTATATTTTTTAAAATTCAGAATAAAATACAATCTAGAACACAAGCTTTTAGTTGCAAAATCTACCAGGCAAATAAAGCCATTCACATATTCAGCTTGATTAAAGCTTGCATAAATCTTGCACATGTTCTCCATTTGAGCTTCCTGCCTGGCATTTGCCATGTGCTGCATATTTCAACAAAACTGTTTACAGAGCTTATCGCTGCATATTAAAGTAAAATAAGCTTAGTTTTATTTTACATAAGCTAGCAAAGCATATTAAAAATTTTACCAACGCACGCTCTACACGCTCTCTCTGCAGTATTTTTGCCTTGGCAGTAAAATGTATATGCAACTACGAATAAAAACAAAAAAAAAAAAAAAAACAAAAACAACATTACTACTTCCTTCTACCTAACTTAAACGATAAAATGGCACAAACAACAACATTAACATCCTCCACCTATGTATGGGAAGGCAACAAAAAAGATTGCTTCATGTGCATATAAAAGTGTTGCTATGTTGCGTTGAAAAAACTTACTGTAAAAATTTATTTTAATCGCTTGTGAGTCCCTGAAGCAGAGTTACGTATTAAGAAGTGTTGCTGAATTGCACTTACCGTTAATGATATGGAAAATTAAAATTTTCGAGACGTTGATCCTGAAATATTTGTGCAAGCTATAGCTTAAATGTAATGTTTTTACTTTAATTCGAGTTATACACTCAGGGAAAAAATTCTGTTTTATCAAACAAATCATGGGTTGAAATAACAGATTTCACTGTTAAATACCATCCAACAAATGAAACTTTCAAATCAACAGTCGGTTGACTGTTGGTCTATGGAACACGAAACCCGTATAAAACCTTATTAATTGAAATTTGATCACTGGTGTGAAAATTCATGTATGGCCGAGTGTGCTAACGTGTGCGTCTAGTACTCGAGTGTCCACGGTTCAAATCCGGCAAGGCCAATAAAAAATTTTTTTTATTTAAAATATTTTTTTTTCAATAAAATATTTTTTTTGAAATAAAAACTGATATTTGAAATTTTTTTTTTTTTTGCAAGATTGTAAGCATTTTATTTTGAAGGTTATTTTTGACCAAACAATTAATGAAACAGAATTATTATTATTTCAATTATTAAATTACAATTTTTGGTACTTAACCAGCTAGTGTTCGAACCCACGTCTCCCGCATGACAGTCTAGTTCACATCCACTAAGCTACTGGCAACGATAATATAAATATAGCAAAACACATATAAAAACTATTGCTTAGAAAAAATTGACAATTCAATATAAGCACAAAAATATTTCAACAGATGATTTAAACAGCACAAAAATACTTTGAAACGTTCATTCAACAAAGAAAATTGTTAACTTAAACGCAAATCATTCAATCGAACAGTGTTTTTAAATAACAGCGGCTGACTGTTAATATTACAGTTGATATTTTTCTGAGTGTACTGAAAGTATTTTTTTTAACACTAATTTCTAGATGCAACATCAAATATGTTTTTTTTTTTTTTTGCAAGATATATAAAATATTACAAAATTAATTTTATATAACTTTTGTTAAAAATTTATGTAATGTATAGTAGTTTATAGTACTTCTTTAAAGAAGGTCTTACAAAATCATTTTGAAGTACAATTTGAAGCACAAACCCATAGAAATAAGCACAATAAAGCTAATAAAAGTGTACAGAAACTAATCGTTTTCTTTTTTTTTTGTTTGAAAGACAGTCTTATTTTTTTTTTTTTTTGACTGAAAATTTGTGTATCTGTTTGAAACTAAACATTACATAAATCTCAATTTTGAAGAGAGAACTCCATTTTAATTTTCAGTACGTAGCTGAGCTAAGCTATTATCTGGAAATCAGTTCAGCAGTTGCATTCAGCTTCTACAAAATTTTGTTGAAATTAAATAGAAGCCTTAAGAAAGAACACACAAAAATACAAAGATATTGAAAATGAGCTAAACTAATAAGTAACTCCCTCTTATCTAGTCCCGTCACCTTACAGTGTTGGATTTTCTGAGTACACCGGGACAAAATTCTTCATCATAAAAGCAGCTTTTTTAATCAGAACAAATTTAATGCACATAGATACGAATTATATGGAAAAGCAATACTTGAGCACTATTGCACTATCACTATCACTTTTCACTTTGCAACTTATCGTAATATTTGAGAAGTTTTTGTTGCACGAAATACAAATTTTATTATTTATTTTCTGAATAATGAAAAGTACTCAAAATGAAAATTTAAAAAAAAAAAATAACCGGCAAAAAACAGGTAAAAAGCAGTATAAACAAGTAAAGAAAGCCTAAAGTCGGTCTAGGCCTATACATATAACCTATTTTTACAAAAAAAAAAAAATATTATTGAAAATGAGCGTGTCCGTGGGCGGATGAAGCCTATATTTTATATGCATTCAAATGTTGATGAAAAATTTACACATACCAAGTTTTATTCCTGTACCTCACAGTTAATGCCTTTATTGTGCTTTCGCTATGGGAGGTGGGCGTGTTCATGGACGGATTAATCCCAATTTTTGAACACACCTTAGTTTTGGTATAAAATACATACATTCCAAATTAAATTTCTTTATGACAAACATAACCGTATTTATTGAGTTTTAAACTTTTTGGGTTATATGGGAGGTAGGCGTGTCCGTAGGTGGCTGTCGTCCATTTTTCAAAACCATCTTTGACTTCTCATAAAAAACATATGTGCCAAAGTTTAGCTCTTTAGGTTAAACACAGGCTTATTTATTGCGTTTTCAATTTTAGGGTTGTATGGGAGGTGGGCGTGTCCGTGAGTGGATGACGTCCATTTTTCAAAGACATCTTTGTGTTGGTATAAAACACATACATATCAAATTTTATTGTTGTAGGTTATTTATGAGCTGAGTTATGCAGTTTTCTATTTTTGCGTTGTATGGGAGGTAGGCGTGGCCGTGAGCGGATGATGTCCATTTTGTAAAACTATCTTTGTTTTGTTATAAAAAATAAATGTGCCAAATTTAAGCTCTGTTGGTTAAACAGGAGCTTATTTATTGCGTTTTCAATTTTTGGGCTGTATGGGAGGTGGGCGTGGCCGTTAGCGTCCATTTTTTTAATGAATCTTTGTGTTAATATAAAATACATACACACCAAGTTTTATTGTTGTAAGCTTGTTATAAGCTGAGTTATGCAGTTTTAAATTTTTGCGTTGTATGGGAGGTAGGCGTGTCCGTGAGCGGATTCCAAAAATATTCAATAGTGCAGATCCTTTGGTACATGTGACCATGTGTACCAAGTTTCATCCAATTATCTCAACTCCTTCTTCTTATCCTGTGTATACGGACAACACACAGACGGACGGACGGACGGACGGACGGACGGACGGACGGACATAGATAGCTCGACTCACGTGGTGACGCTGATCAAGAATATATATACTTTTCTATACCGGACTCGCTTCGTTCTATGCGTTACAAACGTTTGCACAATGTTAATATACCCTGATCTTTCAGGTTTAGGGTATAATTAAGGAAAAAGTCGTATCTGCATGTAAGTACCGTCTTTTTTGCTCTGCTTATGAAGATACTGCTTTTTTGCTCGGTATGGAAGCTATAATTTGTGTACATACGACAGTTTTTGTTTAGATGTAACATTTTGAGTCAATAGAATTGGTATTTAATAAAATTGATACTAATAAATTTACTATTTTTATTTTTCAATCTTAAAGACGAAGAATGACTGATTAAGAAAATATTATAATAAAATTAATTTTGATTTTCATGCTAGATACGGCCATCCTCCTTATAACGGCAGTGTAGCTGTCTTGAGGTTGGGGTAAAGTTTGTTGTATCAAAAAAAGGCCAACTTTAAAGAATTTTTTATAAAATATTGTTGATAAAGATTCGTTTTGAAAATTAGTTTATTGTAATACGTCATTTGAAGAAAACTTAAAAAATTTTTGGTACAAAAATATAAAGTAATATTTGATTTATTGCAGTTCTCCGCTAGTGCCTCGCAAAATTGGTTTCTGCGGCGACCGCGATTCTTCAGGACTGGATTATATGAAATAAAATAAAAACAAATTGTTTTGATTAGTTAATTAGTTGATCTTTCAATTGACGTCGAGTTTTTTTTTTTAATTTAAAAATTTATTGCATCATTTTTAAGTAGAAATGTTGATATATTTTATTATAAAATCGAAGTATTTGTTTTTGAAAGATTGATAATTGAAAAATTTATTTTTCAACAGTAGTTTTTTCCCAATTTTACCGGTTACCGACTTTAAAAATGACATATTTGGGAAAATCTGTTTAAAGTTTAGAGAAACGCTCATTCAAACTTTCATAACTTCATAACTTTCATAATTCTATCAGTTTTGCTCCGATTGACCTCAAAACTAAATTAAATATTCTTGAGATGGTATGCATTTAAAAAAAAATATTAAGACTTTACCTCGCCCGTAATAGCTTGCAGTTATTGAGGTTTTTGTTTGAAGTTGAAATGGTATCAAAATACAAAATATCTTTCAGAAAAGCTAAAATTTAATTCTGAAATTCTCACTGTAATTATGAATGCATATTTTAACTAGATATTTAAAAAAAACTCAAAATTTATTAAGTGATTAAAATTAATACTCAAAATAAAGTTGATGTTGAATAAAAACAAAAATCTAGGCGTTCGCTTACAACTAAATTAACTCATTGCGTAGAAGTTAAAGAATCAAAAAAAGCTTTAAATTCTTAATTTTCAGCAATTTTGAAGTATTTGACTTCTTTCAGGCAACATTCCATCCCTATATTTTAGCATGTGGAAATAGAAATATTTTTGCTTGTTGACAATAAGACAATGGGTCTACTATTTTTGCTTCGGATATTCAGTCATAGGGTCTAGCGGATATTCACTATAATATTGTTTTGTCATCCTGTTCTGAGCTACATTTAAAATTTCAAATCTCTAGCTCATCAGGAAATTGGTTTGAAAGGATCCAAAGATTTGAATGGGATTTTTTCTTTTTTTTTGTAATTTTTTAAACTTGTTCGCTTTTGTACGACACAAGTTTTTTTTAAATTTTTTTGTTGATTTTTATGAATTTTAAAGTCAATATTTTTTTTCGAAAAACACACTTTCAAATGTGGAACATCACCAAAAATTGAAAAAAGTTTAAAAAAAGCTCCTGTCATACGATAACCAATTTTGTTAAGATTTAAAAAAGTCTTTTTTTTTCAGATCGGAGAATTTTTGTGACTGCGGCCCCTTTTTTTTCTCTGACGCCAGTTTGGAGCTCTATAAAACCATGTTGGAGTGAAAATATAATTTTTTAAATTTGTTTTCTAGTAATTTGTTCAATTCTCTACAATAATAAATAAAAATTTTGGAAAAATTTTTGTTTTTGATTGAGTTATGAATTTTTAAAAAAAGGTCTGATTTCTCTGCCGCGAATGTAATGTCCCTCCTTAATATACATTTTTTGTTAAATAAATAATCTTTATCCAAGGTTATTTGTCTGAAGAGGCTTTGGAAGCAATTAATAAAAATATGAGGAAAGTCCGGTTGTCCTATACAAGAAAAGACTCCAAAACTTACGCCAGCAAGTATCTTCTTTCTTATATGTTGATTTATTCAGATTCTTTGGTTTCATCAAAAAGGATTGTATTAGAAAATAAATCAAATTTACCTATAGAAGATATTAAAAAATACATTCTGTGTGAAAATTTAGAAAATCTTTATTCAAGCATTTTATTGAATGAACGTTGAATAATTTCTTGAAAAATTCATATATTGAGATTCATATTTTTTATTGTTTTGATTTATTATTATTGATATTTGCATTATTAATAAATAATGTTTTTTTTTTTGTTCTTAATTCATTTTCTTTTTTATATTCAATAAACGTTCTAGATATGACATTTCATCAAAATCGGTCCATTATTCTAATTTTGCCCACTTGCGATATGAGCTCGCATCACTGTGCGACTCTTAGTCTCATTGTATTAATAAGTCTCAAATTGACGCGTTATTTTATATATATTTTTTTTTTTGTTTTAAAAAGTGAACTCCGATGAGTAGCCAGACCTTTAATTGTAGGCATTTTTTCAGTGTCGCATTTAATTTCATATCTTTGCAGTTATTTTTACAATAAGTTTGATTTGACATTTAAAGCATCAAGCATGTTTTCGGCTTCTGTCAAGCTAATTTTATTTTACATTTCAATGTATATATTAAACACAGTGGAGATTCTTAGCGAAAGAAGTGTTCAAATTAATTTGATACACCACCCAAGTCAGACTAATGGTTAGAAGCACACAGATAGAGTGACATTTAGATGGATATATTCGAATAAACAAACGACATTTTCGGTAGTTAAAGCTTTTGCCACCACTGCAAAAAACCATATTAAGCTAAGCCGCTCAAAACGTTTAACGCCATATAAGGCACCGGTGACCGTTAGCTTTCATCGTGGCAGTTAACATGCTAATTTCTTGCAAATTTAAGGCACTGTTTATATTGTTAATAAAGTCATTATTGTTGGTTTTATAAATGTTTACTTACGGATTAAATTATGTTGAAAGCTTAATAAACAAACATCATATTGACATCTCACTGGTTGAGGTAAAAATGAAGATTGAATTTGTGTCGATTACAAAATTCGTCGATTAAGTCATTTTGCAATTAAGACAACTTATTGAAATTTTGATTATATGCTCATAAAACTATGAATGTATGTCCATGATGACAGCCTCATAAAAGATAGGATCGACAAGGATAAAATGTGAAAATTAAGTGTAAGCGTTTGAATAACATTTTACAACCCTTGATAAAATTTAATCACTTTTGACACAAATTGACAAAATTTGCCTGCAGAATTGAAAGATTTTGCACCAACATATCAAATTATGTATTTGTTGTTAGTTAAAATCTAAACTCGGTACCATTTCATGTTCATATTTCTAAACCTCATAATTTTAGTGACTGATTTGCCCGGAAGAAATACACCAAAATGGTCAAGCATAAACCTCAAAATTTATTTTAATTGTAAGTTCCTATTACAGTTACAATTTTAATATAAGTTTTATCTATTTCATTAACTAAGCCATCATGAGTTATTAAAAATGCATAAATAACAAATATAACTTAGTCTCTGTTATGCGCTAAAATCATAAACATTTGTCTGCTTATTATTTATTTAGTACTCGTATTTCATCAAAATATAGTATATTGCATATATTAAACCTTATGCAAATCCACACAAAGACAAACATATTGTTTTACATATGCACACACTTGTCAATTGTGTGTGTGTGAGTGTGGTTTTGAGGCAATCCTGCTGTTCAGCTTTTGTTCTAAATGATAGATTATTTATTCATAATAATCCAATCATGGCACTTAATAAAGTTATGCAGATATAATTTAATTCATGGTTATTAAACATTATTGAGCATTTATGAAATGCAATATATTTAATATTGCATAATTTTAATGCAAATATAAAACGTTGTAAATGTTGAATTTTTAAACGATATTTTAAGCTGACAAAAATAATGTTGATTGCATATTTTATTTTTAAAAACTAGCATTCACGAACAAAATATTGCAATTGAAATTCATCAAAAATTTAAAATTTAATGCACAGTTTTACACCAACCAGCAAGTGAGATGATAACCATTTTTTCTTTTTCTGCAAATAAAACTTCATGGCAATTTTTTAATTTAGTTTCTGCTTCTCTTTCCTGTATATGGTGCTATTTCCGGCTTTAAACGGAAGTGTATGAATTCTGTTTCTTCTTTTTCTCTCTCTTTCTCTCTATAGTCTGCTGTTACGTAAGGTAGGCGTAGGCCAACATAAAAAATGAATAATGCTATCATAGCAAAGGTGGCAAGCATTCCGCTGTTCTTTTGCTGCTTCTGCTTAAGTTTTACTGTCTGTTGCTTGTGCAAGTGTTGCTTATGCAATAAATGTGAAAAGCAGATAATGAAGGAATGTTTATGTCGAAGGAAGTAGTGTTATTTCTGACAGCCAGCAGCCAGCAGACATAAATGGCTAACTAAGTGGATAATTAATGATGAGTTTGCAGCAAAAGTTAGCAAAATTTTAACACTCATTCAAAAGAAACATACACACAGCCATATTCACTAATTTGTACAAGTAGATTGTTGTAATTTTTTTCTTTTTTTAAAGTTAAACTTTTCAGTACAAACAATTTCAAGAGATTGTATTAACATTTTTGTAATTTTTTTCATTAGCTAAAAAGTTTTCGAACAAAAATCAACTTAATTAGATTCTTACACTTTTTAGCCACTTATAAACGAATTTAATCACTCACAAAAAGGAAAACAATAAAAAAACAGCAAAAAAAAACATAAGAAAAACAAAGTCAGCAACAAAAAATTAAGCACAAAAGTTACTCAAAGAAATACGACTAAGAGATAAAAGATAGGCGATAAAAACTCTACAGCAAGTACAGAAGGTACGGTAGTGTGAACGCTAGCAACAGCAGTAGCAGCTACAACAACAACAACAACAACAATAACATTCAACAGCAAAATCAACCGAATGTCAACAGCAAACAAACGAAGGAAGCACTAATTAATTTCCCTAGAGAGCTGTGCCTATATAACCGCAAAGTAACGCAGATAGCAGCAGCAAACAGTGTTGCCACATTTTCGTGGCTCAGCTCAAATGTAGCAAATGACAAAAGTAGCTAAAAAAAAAAAAACAAAAAATAAAATCCTTTCAATATGTCTCAAAAACTCCGAAGTAATATTAATTTATGTTATTGTACGTAAGAAGCATTAAAAACTAGATCAAGCATGAATACTGAACTTTGAACTGGGTCTATTCTACACTCAGGGAAAAAATGCTGTTTTATCAAACAAATCATGGGTTGAAATAACAGATTTCACTGTTAAATACCATCCAAAAAATGAAACTTTCAAATCAACAGTCGGTTGACTGTTGGTCTATGGAACACGAAACCCGTATAAAAACTTATTTATTGAAATTTGATCACTGGTTTGAAAGTTCATGTATGGCTGAGTGTGCTAACGTGTGCATCTAGTACTCAAGAGTCCACGGTTCAAATCCGGCAAGGCCAATAAAAATTTTTTTTTTTATTTAAAATATTTTTTTTTTAAATAAAAAATGAAATTTGCAATTTTTTTTTTTTTGCAAGATTGTAAGCATTTTATTTTGAAGGTTTTTGTTGACCAAACAATTAATGAAACAGAATTATTATTATTTCAATTATTAAATTACAAATTTTGATACAGCTAGGGTTCGAACCCACGTCTCCCGCATGACAGTCTAGTGCACATCCACTGAGCTACTGGCAACGATAATATAAATATAGCAAAACACATATAAAAACTATTGCTTAGAAAAAATTGACAATTCAATATAAGCACAAAAATATTTCAACAGATGATTTTAACAGCACAAAAATACTTTGAAACGTTCATTCAACAAAGAAAATTGTTTACTTAAACTCAAATCATTCAATCGAACAGTGTTTTGAAATAACAGCGGCTGACTGTTAATATTACAGTTGATATTTTTCTGAGTGTATCAGCATTCAGTTAGCAACAAATTTGGTATCAGATTCTATCAGGTTGCAACAAACAGAAAAGTGACAATAACTTTACATAAAAAATAACTTAATAAAACAATCTCAAATGTCGTAGCTGCACAAACTTGTGGTATCATTCAAGTATAAAAAATGAAAAAATGTGCTATACACGGTTGAAAATATTGGTTAATTTTTTGAAACCTTGCTTTTTTAGTAGAAGAAATGAGAATTTAAGGTTGAGGTGACGAATATAACAAATAACATAACAATCTTCATCTCTACAGGTTGAAAAATTAAGCTGAAATTGTTAAATTCCATATCTAAAAAGTTCAAAAAAAATCCTTAACAATATAAATTACCTCACCAAAAAACATAAAGATTAAACTTATCATGATGAAAGTCCAGTAAAAAGTTGAAATTTTCAACAATTTAAGTAAGAAACGAGTACGAGTAAAAATATCAACTTTGAAGATGACTTCAAAAAAATTCGCAATCCTCACAACATGTTGGTAGAAAAACTTAACACAGTGTTGTAGACTAGTGGTACAAATATTTTGTGGTTAATTAAAACTCGACCAAGTATATTTTTAGTAGCCATTTTTTATAAAATATTTACTGATATTTTAACAATACAAAAAAAGTTTAAACAAAATATTTGTAAATTTAATTTTTTAAACGCGCTTTACTCAAAATTATTTTCCTTAACCCATTTTTGGCGGCTACCAGTTTCAGTTGCGCTAGAAATTGAAAATTACAGATTTAATTTGTTTGTGAGCTAATTAGAATTACTTCTAAAGAATATATTCGGAAAAGTTTTTGGTTTTCCGGAAAATTCACGTTGCATTTTTGCACCGTTCGCTAAAATGGGTATAAACACGGATATTGTCGTGCAATTCAAGAGGGACATAACATTCGCGGCAGAGAAAATATACCTTTTTTTAAAAACTCACAACTCAGTTAAAAAAAAATACAGTTTTCCAAAATTGTTTTTATTATTTTTATTATTGTAGAGAATTAAACAAAATACAAGAACAAAAATTCAAAAAAATATATTTTTCACTCCAACATGGTTTTATAGAGCCATATGCCTCCAACTGGATGCAGAGAAAAAAACGGGGCCTCGTGGTTGCAGCGCTGGGAGTCGCAAAAATTGTCTGATCTAAGAAAAAAATTACCTTTTTCAAATCTTTACAAATGACATCGTTTGATATGAGCTATGGTTATAGTATGACAGGAGCTTTTTTTAAAACAATATTATAAATATTTAAATATTTTAAAAATAAAATTCTTTTCAATTTTTGGTGATGTTCCAAATTTGAAAGTGTGTTTTTCGAAAAAAATATTGACTTTAAAAATTCATAAAAAATCGAAAAAAATTAAAAATTCGTGTCATACAACAGCGAATCAATTTTAAAAAAAAAAAAAAAAAAAATTTCGTCAAAAAATGAACCCGCTAGTGCCGCAACCAGTACGAAAAACATGGTTTCGAGATAAACGCGTTCAAAGTTTGTGAACAAAGAAAAATGTTAGGAAAAATAAAAATGCGCTTTCACCTATCCGGCAGTAACATTTGAACCAGTAAGAAATTTTCCCTGAAATTTTTTTTCGATTTAAAAAGACGGGCATTTTCATTTCACCCGTTAAATGAACACAGGAGGCATAAAATGCTTCTTGTATATCAAATAAATAACTTTTTTGATAGGAAGAAACACTACCCAACCAGCAAGAAACGCTCTAAATTTGGCTTATACAGCGAATTCTCTTAGCTGCTTTGCAGTGTAAGCAGCCCAAAATTTAAGTAATTATTCGTACTTTGAGGTATCAACCAGAACGTTGCATAGACTGCTAAGCAGCTATGTAATCGAACTTCGAAAACTTTTTTAAAAAAATATTTTCCTTGTTTTATTTCTGATTTTAATTTTTTTATTTCTTATATTTTTTTATTTTCTTCTTTTTCTACCATTATCGCTTTTGATCTCAACTTGTACCATCTGATTCGCAGTGAAAAAACTTTTTTATTAAAATGTTGTCTTTGCCAGGGTTCGATCCCGTGTCTCGCCGATTTGAAGTCCGACGCCTTAGCCATTCTGCCATGTAGCATTATATCGAAACGAAGATTTTTCATTTATACAACTTATTCTGTCGTAGGTACCCATAAGCAGCGTTAAGGTGCAAAATTAGGTTCAATCGAACCATTAAGCAGCTTTAAGTTCAATATAAATGTAAAGAAGATTTACAAGCGGCACTTCAGAACTCCTTTCGAACTTAATTATCTTAAACCTGCACAGAAGTATTACTTGTAACTTTTGGAACTACAAGATATATTGCCTGAAATTGACACCATAAAGCAGTTTAGGTGTGGCAAGTTCCACAAAGTACCTTTAAGCAGCTTTAGGTGTGTCGAGTTCTACAACGGACCATAGAGCAGCTTCGAAGTGCCATGGAACTTATTTTGCCGCTTAAAACAGCTTTAAAGGGAACTCAAACGCAAATTTCTACTCATTATGCTGGATGGGTATTTTGTAAAAACCACAATTTTAAAATTTATTATTATGAGAATTAAAACGCTTTACTTAATAATTTAAAATTTTGGATTTTCAAGGCTCATGAAAACCATCAAAACACTTTTTTTTCAAAATAAAATAAGTTAATTAGATATTTTCATTGTCTTTGAGAATCAATGCTTAGCAAGTTAAAAATTTTAATCAGGAAAGCTGCAGATGTCAACAATGCGTTTTCGAAATATCCACAAAAAATGGGTTTATAAATCTGACATAACTTCTTAATTTCTAATAAAACGAATACCTTCATTTCAATTGCTGAAATTTAATGTGAACCTTATTTATATATCCCTCTTTGGTTAGAATTATAATTATGTAAATATTTGCTTTTTAAATATTTTTAAAAAATTCAAAACTTTAAAAAAAAGGACAAAAAACGATTTGTGTTTCAAAAACCTGCCATTTTGTAAAAAAAAATTTTGTTTTTTAATTTCCGTAGTACAGACTCCTTTAGACATTCTTGCTTATTTTGTAAGTAAGAATCTCTTTTTTTTGGATTTTTTTTCCAGAAGGGTTGGAATCATATCAAGAAGGACGCGCTTTTTTTTATTTTTTTAATTTACCAGCCTGTAATTTTTTCAATTGTTAAGGCATTATTTTTTGAATTTAGCTTTTTGTATTGCTAAAATATTAAAAAAAAACACTCAATTTGTACCCATAGACTAGAATGCTCCCTTAACCCTCACTTTGGCACCAATCTTTTACTACGTAATCTGGCACATATTTACATTTGTAAATATTTTTTTTTGTCATCATTAAAGACAAACAGAACCTCAAAATTTACATGATTTTTTAGGTGGAATATATGTATTAACACCTTCTAAGTCCAATTCCGGAAAAATTTACACACCTCTCTCAAGTGGTTTAGAAGTTATAGGGTTCGGAAGTTGGGAACATGGGCCTGGAAAAGTCTTATTTTTTTTTAAACAATATCTAGCTTTATGGGTATCAAAAGAAAGGTTTTTTTGTAACCATTTCAAAGAAATATTAACCATTGAAATCCATGCATTTTTTCCTACGATATAGCGTTTTACATATTATGTACACTTGACGGTCCAGCTCTTTACGAAATAACCAAAATGTAAGTATGAAGATCAAATTGAAAAAAATTTATAGTTCCAATGAATAAACAAAAACCAATTTCAACAAAAAATATACTTTTTGCATTAAATTAGTACTTTCAGCTACAATATCAAAACAAGACATATTGTTGTGCCAGCGAACCAAAAATTTTTGTTCATTAATATTTTCCCAATATAAGCTACAAATACGAAATATGTATATATAAAAAAATGTGAAGAGTTTTTCCTTATCATTTTTTTCTATATTTAATTAAAAAAATGCGTTAAAACACCATAAAAACCTTTAAAATACAAAATATTTACATATGTAAATATGTACCAAACTACGTTATAAAAATTAAAAATTTCCAAAAAGTATCAGAAAATTCTAAAATTCAAAACAACTTTTGAATTTTCAGAAAGAAAACCAAAAAATAGCCACAGAGTCCAAGCCATATTCAAATCGCATAAAAAAGAAAGGAGTTATGGCAAATTTAAAATTGGGATATTTACATATGTAAATAGTGCCAAAGTGAGGGTTAAGGAAAGGATGAAAAATAAACTTAATTAATTGAAGGGCTTATTGTAAAAACATGATATGCCACATAAAAAAAATTTCGAAATAATCAACCTTTAAGTTTTGAAAAAATGTATATTTGTATGAAATCATTAAAATGCTTACAAGAACTATTACGTATACGGCGGAAATTGATCGGGTAATGGTCGCAATATTTTCAGTGGACATTGATAATGCATCAAGGAACTTAATGAACATAAAATATGAAAGTTTAAAGCAGTGTGGCATATCATGTTTTTGCACTAAGCCCTTCAATTGAATTTAAATATAATTGAAATTAATAAATATAATTGAAATTTAATTGAAAATATAATCTTTAATGTTTAAATTTGAACATATGTGCTTTTGCAACTAAGCAAAAGTTGAAGAAACAATCTCAATAGTTTTAAAAGTTCAACTGAAAACTTGAAACTTAAAGATGTATGGAAATGTAAAGTTGATATGTATGCCAAAAATTTTGTATTATTAGGGTCAATATTTTTTTTGCTTATATTAACAAACTAATACGAGATCTTGGTGCACAAAACTTAAAAAATTTTTTTATCAACATTTTAGCACTAGCTTCTTTTATCAACTTGATGACAATTGAATATTTTTTTAGTTTTCACCTGTTTTTTAATAGAACCAGAACCTTACCTTAGCTATTTTGGCAAAAGAATATAAGTGAATAAATATTCTTTTGTTCATATTTTCATCGACAATAGATGATAAAAGAACTTTTTAGTTTTCACTTTAGTTTTCTAATTTGAGCTTTATATCTCAGTGCTTGGCTCTATTTGAACGGTCTCTACCACCTGTTACCTAATAGTCAAGTTAAGTTACTTTATTATTATCAACAAGTATAAAAGACCGTCCAACGACGCACAATGGTTGAATAGTGGAAATAAATACCAAAATTCATAAAATGTTTTGATGAATTTTTTCTATACATATTTAAGAATTGTCTTGTTAGCACAATTCCAAAATATTTTACAGAAATATGCATAGATATTTTGTGCAGATGCCTTAGAAGTAAATTAATAAACAAACGTTTGCAAAATTTCTTAGGAAAATTACATTTTTCAAGAGTTAAGTGTTTGGCTTAGCATGGCCGGAGCCCAAGTTCGATTCCCATTCGCAGCAAAAGTTTTTTCATTCAAAAAAAAATGTTTTGCTCGGTCTGTAGACAATGGCACAATTTGATCATAAGAAGCTCGGTCAAAATCCTTTCAAGGGCTGAAATGGCCAATATGTTTTTTGTTGTTTTTTTTTATTGCAGACAAACGAAAAAATATTGCACTCTGGCTTGTTTTATCTGCAAAATTAATTATTGGAAAATATTTTTGTGTACTTAGACATTTTTTTTTTATTTTCGCAAAAAGCTCCTTATGCAAAGTCGGTAGGAGAAAACAGCTTTAATGTTGTTTTTTGCGGAATAAATATATAGTAAATTATCGTGGTACTGGTACTTCACATAAATACATGTTTTTTTTTACTTTTAGCTAAACGGCTCAAAAAACAAAACAGATCACAAATTCACAGAACCTAGCAACATTTTGCAAAAACTAAATGCGTTTCGAAAACTTCCTCAGTCTTGAAGCTAAGTACTTTAACAATTATCTTGAAAATTCCTTAGCATACTTGTAGACATAATTTAATTTCTGAAGCAGCACTAGAGACCCGCAGCAAAGACTATAGCAGATACAGATTAAACCACTCCAGAAAATGTGCAAGACGGAGAAGACAAACAAAAATGTTACACATCATCTACTTACATCTTTAGGCACATATATTAATGTTATGTGCAAATTGTTTAATTAATTAAATCATGTGACGAATGCAAGTAATACTTGCTACATGAACTGTGCTGACTTTATCATTATCCCAAAAAGTATGCTATTGAATTTTTTTCAACTGTAAGCTTCACATTCACAACCACCACCAATTTATTCCACAAGAAATGAGGTCCACTACATTTTTTTTTAATAACAGCGAAACGGTAAGTTTTTTATATTTTCTTTTTGACTGTTTTTATAAAAAGTCAAAAAAATCATATCTTTAAATACTAAAACCACAAATTCTTAACGTTTAGATGCTACACTTCCTGGAAGTTGAAATTGTTAATAAAAACATGATGTGGAAAATTTCGTATGGGAGGTGGGCGTGGCAGAAAAAAGTTAATTTATTATGCACATATAATTTAGTCTTTTAACGAAATAGTTTTTATAAAGATTCAGTACAAAGCAAAATATGGCGTTTTATATAAACTTTCCTACTTGATTGCCTACTTATATTTATATTTATATGACAGATGATTAAAATAAGTTTGCGGCTATAATTCTTAATTGATTGGAGATATAAAGCTATGTTTTTCAAAAAAAATATTTTTTGTATTATTATTTTGTTCAAAAACAGAAAAACAACATTTTAAAAAATTTAATTTTGTCAAAGAAATCATAGGGGGTAGCCTTGATTTTTTGATGGCACGGACAGTTTATTAATTTAGTGTCAAGACAAAATAAATTCACCTAAAATTCGGTAAAGATTTTGAAAGAAAATCAAAAATGCAATTTTGAGTTTTTGTTTTTTTACAACAAAAATCATTTTTACCCCATATTTTAAGAATAAATCAAATTTTATGGTCTATTTTTAAAAGGAATAATTTAAATATAAACAAATAAAAAATGGTTATATTTGCAAAAGTTTTTTTAAGATAACTGGTAAGACTTAAATACAAAAAAGAAATAAATAAAATTTTTTCTTAGATGGAAGAGATATTTGCTTCAGATACTTTTGATTAAAACTTTGCTGTAATTTTTATTACATTTGAAAGAAAATTTAACAAACTTTCAGAAAAAATTAGAAAAAAAGAAAAATCGTTAAAATTCGATAAAGATATTGACATGGAAAGTCAAATTTTTTTAATTCAAAACTCATTTTTGTACAAATTTTACAATTGACGAATGGATAATAATACATTTCTATAGAAATTGTTACTTTTAAAAACAAATTCAATTTCGACCAACTCAAAAACTCTCCCCAATCAAATTTCATATTAATGAAAGAGCGGGTTTTTTCTCAAAAATTTAATTTCTCTCTTAGAAGGTTGGGAACCCCCTCCATCAATATCATTTACTTATACATTCTGCACATCTGGGCAACATAACCTTTCGAATGATATAAGTTTCATTTATTTTGAGTTTTAATTAATACCAACAAAATCGTACGACAAACTTTATTGTTCACGTATTAATATATAAGATTGTATAAAGAAAATTACTTTGAAGTAATCACCACAGAGTTTTTTTCATAAAGTCACAACTTAAAAAATTTATGAGCACCTAAGTTAAAAAAATAAGTTTTTTTCTTTAATTTGATTACAAACTTTGGCCCTTATAGATGAGGAGTTTACATTCGAATCCAAATAAGCCACAGGAAAAAAATGTTATTTAGAAATACCGTTGTAAAGCTATTGTTACAATATATTTGAAATAAATAAATGAAATTTTTTCCGGAAAATGGTTTTCTGTGAGAATATGTTACACTATATTCTGTATAACAATGTAATTTTTATACACATTTTTTTGATTTTTTTTTTTGATAGAACATGGGTGGAAAAGATCGTATGACACGTTTTCGTGAGAAAGTACAGCAAAATGAAATAAAATGGAAAGAAAATAAAGAGAATAATCGACAACGAATGAGAAACCACCGAGCTAAATGGAAAAATTTATCAAGACAGGTCATAAAGAAAGCTATAAGTAGAGAGCAGTAAAAGAAAATATTCTGGAATAATGCATCAGTATCGCGCTAAAAAAAGTGTTTGGCTTATTTGGTTTAAAAAATAAATCTGTTTCAAGTTAAATGAAGCTTCAATCAATTTACAATGTCAAAATTACTTGATAATTTTTCGCAACATCACACGGCAAGGGTGCTGTTGATGGTATTGGAGCTATCGTTAAAAGATATGTGTTTGGACGCAAATAAAGTCGCGCCAAACAAAAACTCATACTGCAGAAGATTTTGCCAATTGTGCAACCTAAAAATTAAAATATATTAAAATATTCAATTAAAATAAGGAATCCATAGCGGTTACTCGCATACAACTTAATCCAATATGTGATAGTTCTCGTTTGCTCGGAATTCAAAATCTCCAATTAAAACATTTTGTGGAAGTTTCTCACAATTGTCTTTTCTCTCGCTTTACTTAAAAGTCCACACAATATTTGTAAAAATCGAATACTTGAATTTTATATAAACACTTGAATACATACTGCAATTGAATGCAAGCGTTTCATAATTAAGTTCTAGTATTTATTTTTAATTTTTGTTGCTTGAGTTATTTTTTTTTTGTTCCCAATAAAAGATTTTAAAAAATTAGAAAATTTAAATCATTTTTATTTGCATTTCAAATATGCTCGATGGTTAGAAGTAAAATGAACGCGTGTAATTGTACGTGACGCATGTAACATGTAATTATTTTTTCATTTTTTTTTTTTTTCAAATAACTTAAATATTAATATAATCTAGAAAATCTTCTTATAGCTGTAAAAAAATATGAAAATTCTATCTCAAGTCGATTCGCAGATATTTCAGATAGAAACTGACATTAAATTTTTAAAGGGTAAATTTTGTAGCACGTGCGTACTCTACATTTTGCCTTATTGCACCGAAATTTAAAAAGAAATGTGAAAAACCTCTATACGTTTTAAGAAGAGAGTTACATTAATTAATAAAAACTGCAAACCAGTTTTCGCAAAACATTTTTTCTTAACTAAATCAGTTACAACTATTCGCACGCAGTGCGTGACATGTAATTCATGACATATGGATTCATAAAATAATCTTTGATACAGATATTAAAAATCCTAGAGAAAAATGCTTTAAAAAAATCTCCTTTTCAATCAAAAGCAGACTTGGCCACTGTAAATTTTCAATCAAAACCAGATAAGTCCGTGCAAGTTTTCATTCAAATTTCAAAAACTTTTTTATGTCAAAACGTTGGTATGAGCAATAATTTTAACATTTTAGCGGATTTGGGTATGCGTTCTGTAAAAAATAAAAAGTTAAAAGCAAGAAACTATTTTTTTTTACTAAAATTGACCTTCAGGAGAATCAAAATTGCTTCGTTGATTTTCCTCCGATTTGAAAATAAAGTATGCAGAAATCATTTCAATGAGTTCCTGTAACTTATGAGACACCGAACGGCGGAATCTAAATTTTGATTCATTTCTAACTTTCAAAACCAGACAAGTTCAAATTTGAAATCGAAAATACGAATTTTTCTACACTATTATACTATTTTCTTTTCGCATAATATATCATCTATTCATGTGGAGCATAATTTTGCATAATTGCTTTGTGTATAAAAAATGTCTGGCATAATTAAGACGATTTTCTCGATTTCGCAACAATTCGATCTGTGCGACTTATCTGGTTTTGAATGTAAAATCCTCAAATATTTCAAATATTCAAATAAATATTGTATTTTTGTTTTTTGTTTGTGCTTAAAACTATATAAAATTTTATTTTTCAAAAATCTTATCACGTACTTTTGTGTAGAATCTTGTGGAAATTCTGCAAGCAAAAATGTGGCAACACTGACTTTCTTATGAACCGAATCAAGTCTGTAACTCTTTGACTGAATCTTCTTCAACAAAGCAAACAAAATGAGAAAAGAAAAAAATAAATTAATTTAAGCATAGCATGTCTTGCACGTTGAGGCCTAACTTTATTTCTTTACTTTTCTTTCTCTTATTTTCTTATTATTTTTGCGCCAAAAGCGTGAATTTCATCTCACAGATAAGATGACAGTTAGACTGACTATAAAGCTGACTCAACACTTTAATTATTTGTGGTATTTGTAAAGCCTTCGTTTGTTATTGTAAGCCTGTGAGTGTGCACTTTGTGTGTTTGTTTAAGTGTATATATATATATGTGAAAGTATCTGTGCATGAATGTGTTTGTTACCAGATTTTATTCTGCGCATTTTCTATGCAGCCTACTTTGCAGAAAACCAGGCGCAAAGATAGGCCAAAAAAGAGCTTGAATTAATTAAAGTTAAATTTTGTCTGTGTGAGCAGCATTGCTTGACCATTTATCGACCACTTTAAGTTTTTTCCTAACAAAATTCAAATATGCCTCAAAATGAAATTTATTTCTGCAACGAAATGCTTTTTAAAGCGCTGAGCTTTAAGGTTCTCAAACTTGTGTGAACCTAACAGCCAGCCTTAACAGTTGCAAAAATGTCTGCAGTTTTATATTTATATCGAACAACTAAGCCGCATTTATTGCAGCCGACAAAAGTGCTTCTACATAGCTACACATAATGCGAAAGTTTGGAAATAAAATTTTTGTGCCACCATTTTTTTTTTTTTTTTGTTTCGTTTTTGTATGGTGAAGAATCAATTGATATCTATGACAACCGAGACGACACACACAAAATTGCTTTATCGAGAGTTAAGACAAACATTTGATTTGCATACTAAATAAATGCAATGTTCAGGACTTCTATCAACTTCGTGTAAAGAATTTTAAGCTGTCGAAATACTTGCAAACGTGCTGTGTCGAGTGCGTTTGTGTGCAAATTTAATGAAGCGTTAAAGTTGCCAGACATAAGCAAATATTTTGGTTTTAAAAAAAAACTCGTATGAAAATAGTTTTTACTGTAAATTGATTTTGGCTATAGATAGAGGATTGAATGTAGATGTTAAGTTGGAAAGCATGCTTTTCTAAGAATTGCTTTTAAATGGAATTCATGCATATGATATGTTGGGTATAATGATATGGGTTTGGTTAGGTAGAACGGGTAGTGTTTGTTTGATATGGTGTGATGAATATGCTATGATAAGTATGGTATGTTGGCTATAATGATATGATGGTTTTGCTTTGATGGCTACGGTATGATGAATATAGTATGAAGGTTATAAAAATAATGTGTGAGGTTTAATGTCTTAAATGGTAAAATGATATGTTATTGTTGCTGTGATGGGTATGTTTACGTGGCTATGATGTGATGACAAGTGTACCAGTTTGCTAATGGTTATAACTGTTCATATGATAACGTTGCAGAGAATTTTCAAAATGTTTAATATTTCAGTTTCATCAAAATCAGTTTGTTTTGCATTGAAATTTAAAGAGATCAAAAGAACTGACCACCAAATATTATAAAATAAAATAGCATGCATGAAAACCTATAATCATTTTCGCAATCACAGCTTTAAAAATGATCTTTACGCAAATTATATTCGATAGATTCAATATCTGAAACATCAATATTGTTTTCTACAAACTCTTCTCTTCTAGAATAAATTATGGAAACACTTTAATATCTCATTTTTTTTTAGGTCAGCAATTTCTCTGGTTTAATAAGTGACTGGTACACACTCTCACAATTTTTTGCTGTCATATGACTTTTAAAATGGATATTTCATATCATGACTGACCGTAACATGCAGCATGAGTCGATTTAAAATACACAACAAAAAAATACATAAATAAAAAATCCAAACATAAAAGATTCTCTAAATCAAAATCAGCTCTTCGCATACAAAAGCGCTTAAAAATTATAGCTCCTCAACCTTCTTTCCACTACAACCAACTGTCAGTAACCACTGTCATTCTACTGAGGCAGCAGTAATAAATCAAAATTTCCACAACATAAATCTAATAAAAATATCTGAAGTACAAAAACAACATTAAGAGATGAGCTTCACTTTACACAAGCAAACACAACAAAATATAACTGTAAACAGCAAATAAAAGTGAAAAATAAAAATATTCTTCTAAATTCTCGATTCTATAGATATCGAAACTGCAGCACTGGCAAAACAAACAATAAAAAAAATTTTTGCGGACAATTGTTCCAAGCTAAGAACAACTAAAACTGTGTATGGCTTAAAATACACAACAACAAACACAACAGCAACCACAAATACAAAAGAAAAACAACCAAAACAAAGTGATGTACATTTCAAAGTTAAGCGCTCAAAAATCCCTCCTGAGCTGCAGTGAAGAAAAAAAATAAAACAGCGGATAAAATCCGTTTAACCAACATATACAAATGAAAAACCGCAATATTTTGAAGAAATACATCAGTACATTAGAAATATATATGTATACAAAATAAAAAAACATGCGAGTTTGAAATTTTTTTTATTTTTATTTATGGTGTGGTTTGTGTGTGTGTGTGTTTTATAAAAACCCTTTTTGCTGTTTTGTAGGATTTTATTATTTTCACTTTGGTTTTGTGGCTTATGTTGCTGTTAATTCACGTACATTCACTGATAAAGAAATGTGGTTTTTATGTGTTACTTGATGGTTAATCATATTTTGTGGCTTACTGATATTAGAACATGAAAATATTTTAGAGATATTAAAAATATTATTGCCTACAAAATATAACGTTCTCATTTAGTTAATAATATTTTAGGATATTTTTATTTTTATTGCTTGTTGTGGGTGTAATCAAGCGAATGATACGGTTGAAATCATTCGACTAGACAATTTGGTGTTATCCTCCAGACGAACAAGCCGAGAAGCATTGTTGTAGTTCTATTCGGAGTGAGACACAACTAGAATAGCTGTGACAATCAATGAGGTCAATGCAAATGTGAAGCGCCTAATGAGGATGTTCTGCAATCAAACAAGCGTCATTGAATCTACAATTTACCTGAACGTGCAGTCACCACCAACACTAACTAAGCAGAGATTCAGTTACGTCAAATTTGAATTGACCGACAATATGACAAATATCAATGATGACAGCAAATGTGTAGATTGACACGAAAATACGCAGCCCAAATGGCAACATTTAAAACGCAGTTGTTGGCATTTGACACTTAGTAATGAGGATCAGTTCAAGTATTATATTGATATAAAAACGACAATCAATTTTAAGTCCGGAAATTTCTAAAGAATATTTATTATTTATTATTATTATAATTATTATTATTACAATTACATTATTCCGTTAAATGTGAGAGCAGAACGCTTAATTTTTTTTGAAAAATTTTAAAGCATATTTTTAGGCAATTTTTTGTTATTTGATTTATTGAAACATCAAAAACTTTTTTTTTATTTTAAAATTTTCAGTTTCACAAAACAATTTTAAACTTTTTTTGTCGTGACTACTATGGTTTCCATTTTTACTTCAAGGTATTTTAAAAGAATTTGGAGCCGAAAAATGACTACCAGAAATTATGGTCGGCTCATGTTGATTGACGGAAAAAAATGTAAATTGAATAAATAAGATTATTGTGTCAGAAAGTTAGATGATATAAGCTTTTTTTAATTAATTTTTAATTAAGCATAATTTTATTTCGAATTGGGCCCAAATATATTCTAATTCATCTTCAAGAAATGAGCCCCTTATTTTTGACGGGAAACAACTATTATTATTATTACTATAACATAATTCCGTAAAATGTGAGTTCGGAACGCTTGATTTTTTTTGAAAAATTTCATTTTCAAAAACTTTTTATAAATTTCTTCGTTTTTAAATTTTCAGTTTAACAAAATTTTTTAAACTAATTTCGTCATACCTACTATTTTCGTTTTTACTTTTTATTAAAAATATTTGGAACTAAAAATAGTTACTTGCACAATTTATCAATCGAATATGTGACCATCGCCGTATTCTTATTCAACTTAAAGAAAATCTATATTTCATGTTTTTTCCTTTATTAAAACCGGCCCCGTCATTTTTGACGGGAAATAACTATTATAATATAATTCCGTAAAATGTGAGTGCGGAACGCTTGAGTTTTTTGAAAATTTTCACAGCATATTTATAGGCATATTTTGTTTTTTGATTTATTTAAACTACAGAAACTTTATATATTTTATTCAATTTGACATTTTCAGTTTTACAAAAAATTTTTAAACTGATTTCGTCGTACCTACTATGATTTTAATTTTTTGCTGATTTCAATATTTTATGTTTTTTCCTTCATTAAAAACTTTCCAAAATGACGGGACCGATCATTTTTGACGGGAAAGAACTAGACTAATTTTTTGTTGCAAAAGCCATTGACCTCAAATACCCAGTCTTATCGTATAACCACAGGATCTTAGTTCGTACCATCCTAATGGACCACTGAACTATAAAAAATTTAAGCTCGCAAAAGATCATTAAACTTTGCTTTAGGAAAAATAATTATTAGTTCAGTGGAGGTAAGGTTAAGAACCATGGCGGCGGTTATGGTTCCCAATCAACCTGATTTCTTTTTATTTATGCTCGTTCACCAAACTGTGGTGTGTTTACTAGCTCCTCAAAACTTTAGAAAATCTGTTTCCTGTATCTCAGAGTCGATGATTCTGTAGATTTGAGCATTCACATAGAAGGTGGGTGATTGATTCCATTTATTCCGGTTCATTACAACTTCAACAAAAGTCTGATGCTGTAATATCAATTCTACGGGCCATCACACAGATAAGGTAGTGATATATTAGGATTTCCATCAGTATCTTGTTTTCCAAGTTTTGCCAAGAGCAGAATGTTCTTGGTTCTATTCTCGTTTAGATCCGGTCAGAGCCTTCTAGATATTATGAAGTCACTTCTGGAAGCCAAGTTTAATTTGGCACTATCTCTGGTCTTGAGGTCGATGCTTGTTTTGACGACTCCAATACGAATGTACACGTCTGTAATGGTTCTGTTTCTGTCTATCGCCTGCTCATGTGCTTTCTCAGAACTAGTCAGTCCTGAATAGATTCACACCCAGGCCATTGGTTCCTACCCATATTGGTAGCTTATTTAGTGCCCCCGACATCAATTCATTAATAACACTGTTGTAGTTAAATTTTGGTTCTGCAATAAGACTAACTTTTTCGTATTTGGGGAAGTCCCCTGAGTACAACTGCGTCCTTGGTTTAGTTAGATTGGCTCAAAATTTTGAGAAAACCAGGTTTTTCCAAATGGTCGATTTTGATCTATTCTAAGCCTTTTGCCATGTCTATTTATAAAGATATCTGGCAAACCAGTTGCACGGTCTTACCAACCAATGAAGAAACCAAAAGGTCATGAAATTCTTTGTCAATAGTTCCTATACTACTTTCGGATCCGAGGAGTAGTTCTTGCGTAATTAATAATTTTTTCCATAAATTATTGTTTTTTTTACGAAAAATTCAAATTAATTTTACGGTACGACAATTTTATAGGTTTTCTATAGTTTTTAAAGAATTTTTAAAAATATGCTGTTAGAAGAAACAAAAAAACAGTTACACGTGTGTTATCGTTTTGAAAGTTTATATGTAAATTAATTTTTAGGAAGGTTAAAAGTTTACACTTTTTGCACCCTGTACCAGAATAGGCCAGAACAGGCAAGCAAATTTTGTTCCATGAATTTAATTTCCAATTTTCTTTAAAAAAACACAAAAAGTTCTCAAAAATTGATTAATTACACAAAAACTAATCCTCGGATCCGAAAGAAGCATGAGATAAATTGACAAAAAATTTCAATACCTTTAGTTTTCTCTATTGGTTATACAGATTAGTGTCCGACCGAATATTCGGTTTCGGTTTCGGTTTCGGCTAGTTTCGGCCCTTTGAATCAGAGACATGCAATGAGTATCAAAAAAATTAGTACACTTAAGTCATGAGCCGTAACTATTGGTGCAAATGTGTACTTATTCCAACTCAACAAAATACTTTGACTCATTCCCACTAAAACCAAAAAATACTCAAAGTTCTCTAACATGCATGTGTGTCTGCAATTAAGACTTTATTGGATGTTGGTTAATAATCTGATGTGACTCACTTATTCATGAGAGAGCAATATAAGAACTATGAGTGAGTTGAGTATTATTTAGTGTTATGCCCTGCTGATGATTTTTGATGTTTTGTTTACATTTTGTGAAAGAAAATGAAAGAGTTGAGTATTATTTTTTGTTATGCCTCTGGCAAAACAGTTTTTGTTTCGTTTAGCAAGTGTTGCTGGACATTTACAATTAAATTTCAATGAAATGATAAGAAAGCTGAACTAAAAGTACTTAAGTCATTCCACAGCACTCGTGGTGTTTATTAGTGTTGTGAGTCATTATGGCATAGCACAATAAATCCATTCACTCAATGAGAGAACTGAGCACTGCATCGGTTCATATCAACATAAAAATTATTCTTGTTCATTCATTCGCTATGTGTACGACACACGAACGAGTATGAGTGGATATGAGTGGAAGTTTTTCTTTGACTTAAATCCACTTATACTCTTTTTTGTGTTAGTCAACCAATGACTCAAAAACAAGAATAATTGCAGTTCTCTGCTTTTAATCAGTTTCGGCTATTCGGCATCAATATTGCCGAAACCGAAACCGAATATTTGATCGGACACTACAAATTCGGTTCTTACATATATTTCAATGGTAGATGTGAGTTCGCTTTCATCAAAATTTTTAATGGTGTTAAGTAGAACAGAAACGTGAAATGAAGTCATTTGATTGACCGTGTGGGTTGGGTCCAGCACAAAACTCTTTATTTATTATTTTAAAGTTTAACATTAATATTCAAACGGTCTTATTCATAAAAATATCTTGAAATATATTTAAAGTGCTCAATAGTCAAAAAGCTTTTTAGAGATAAAATGCTTTTTTGAATTTTGTTATTCATAAAAATATTGTCTCAGCTTATTTGTTAAAATAGGATCACTCTCAATTTGAAATGAGAACAGTGTCAAGAATGGTTTGTGAATTTGATAAATTCAATAATTTTTTGTTTATTTGTCATAATTTTATCAATATTTTGACATGCAAACAGTCAAAAAAATGTTATATCTATGTTCTTCTCTGAAAAAAATTGTCACTTATAATTTTTATTTTCAATATTTTGAAATGTTTTGCCATGTTTCCATATTTTTTGAAACAGTTTGAAGTATTTTTGACAATATTTGTGCTCACATTAGAGTAAAAATTTTAAAAAGGCTTTATCAAGGGTTTATTGAAGGTTACTCATTAAAGAAGCCTTTATAAGAGATTTTTGTCGTTATTGGACGTTTATGAATACTGTTTTTGAGATTTTTTTTTGTAAAGGCTTTATAAGTGGCTCGTAAATTTTTATGAATAAAGGCAAAAGAATATTTATCGTATATATACGTTATTATAATATGTTACAATTGTTATATTTTTGAAAGCTTTTAACAAAAAAATAATTTGTTTTTTAAAACAATTTTCAAGTAGACATTCAGTTTCGGTTTCGGTTTCGGTTTCGGCCGAATATTACAAAAATGGCCGAAATTCAGTTTCGGTTTCGGTTTCGGTTTCGGCCAAAATTTTGGTTTCGGTCGGACACTAGTACAGATCGTACAACTTGTTTGCGTGATATCTCTAGAAATAGACGTGGCAAAAGGCCAAAATCGACTATTTGGAAAAACACGATTTTCTTAAAAATTTGAGTCAATCTTACTAAACCCAGGACACAGTTGTGATCGGGGGACTCCCCCAATTCCGAAAAGGTAGGTCTTATCGCAGAACCAAAAATTTCGTGTCAAAAACTACAACAGTATAATTTGTAGGAGTTTTTGCGCACATAAGGATGGCATCGTTATGACACGTCATTGGCATATGGGCATCTCCCAGTGGCACGGACGCGACATTCGCAAGGTTTTAATTACTCGAAAAACAAGAAAGAAGCAAAATGAGCCGATATATAAATAAGTGCTCTAACGCGACGATAGAGTGCTAGATTTTATAAAAATATTGGCGAGATTTAGTACAAATTAGTACAAAGTAATAAGCAATCATTCAATGGAACGGACGCGACAAAAAACAGAAGTTTTTTTAAGTTCGTATAGAAATATGCAAAATTTAGCTAATTTTGAGAACTTTTTTTTATTTATAATATACATGTTAATGGAGGTCAAAGTATAACTATTCTTCGTAGACTTATGAAATAAAAGAATTATCTCTTATCTTTTTTTAAATAGATATAGCACGAATACGGACGCGACATCATGGACGCGACAAATTTTTCCACAGTAGTAAAATACAGTAAAGATGTTCATTATAAATTTTAATAAAAATACATCATAATAAGTTCAATTCAAGTTACATAGCAGAAATACTAATCAAAATAAAAAAAAAATAAAGTTACAAGCTGTTAGAGTGATTTATTTTAATGTTTTTCTTCACTTATGGTGGACCTTTTTTGGGAGATGCCCATATGTCATGTCATATGTCATGTCATATGTCATGTCATATGTCATGTCATATGTCATGTCATATGTCATGTCATATGTCATGTCATATGTCATGTCATATGTCATGTCATATGTCATGTCATATGTCATGTCATATGTCATGTCATATGTCATGTCATATGTCATGTCATATGTCATGTCATATGTCATGTCATATGTCATGTCATATGTCATGTCATATGTCATGTCATATGTCATGTCATATGTCATGTCATATGTCATGTCATATGTCATGTCATATGTCATGTCATATGTCATGTCATATGTCATGTCATATGTCATGTCATATGTCATGTCATATGTCATGTCATATGTCATGTCATATGTCATGTCATATGTCATGTCATATGTCATGTCATATGTCATGTCATATGTCATGTCATATGTCATGTCATATGTCATGTCATATGTCATGTCATATGTCATGTCATATGTCATGTCATATGTCATGTCATATGTCATGTCATATGTCATGTCATATGTCATGTCATGTCATGTCATGTCACTTACGTAAATGTATAATTATAACAATAAGTCCTCATTTATATGAGTGTAAGAAGAGTCTTTCGAGAATCATAGAGCCTTATCAATACTCAAGTGCTGACAGTGAGAAAATTTTGGCAAAAAAGTATAAGCTTCTCGTACAATAAAAAAAGTATCTAAGTATCACCTATTTTGTCTGTACTTCACAAAGTTAACATTCTATTGAAATATTTAGCGTCAACTGAAGTCGGCACTGGTTCTATGATACCAGTACATCTATATAATTAATAGGCTAAGGTTTCCTCCCAGACCAATGGACCGATTCTATCGATTTAGATGTCATTAAATAAGGTTTAGGCTGTATATGTGCAAACCACTTTTAAAAATTGTGATTTCACTTCAGGGGGTTCCCAACCTTTTAAAACAGAAATAAAATTTTTGTACAAAAATGCGTTATTTTATCGATTTGAAATTTAGTTTGAGAAGAGCTTATGAATTGATCGAATTTGAGTTTTTTTCAAAACTAAAAATTTTTAACCAAAATTATCTTTTATGCATTCCTCAAATGTCAATTGTCCGAAAAATGCAGTTCCAAAATAAAAAATTCCACTTTCCGAGCAAACAACTCAGTCAAATTTCAACGGTTTTCAAAAAAAACGGTTTTTTTTTTGGGTTTTTCGGTGTTTTTTCATTTAAATGTGTCATAAATCGATGTTGTAGGTGTTCTGTGAGTACCTTTTATTAATTTCTGAAATATATCTTAGTATTATTTCTTAAATCTATTTTTATGATGATCTATTTACATTAGTTATGTTTTATAGCTGGAATAGTTAAGCTACGATGTTTTCGAATATTTATAATGTTTTTCTCAGTTGTTATATTAGTGTAAGTGTTTCTAACACTTAATTTTTATTGAATTGCTCCAATTCGGGCAACAGGTTTACTAGTATGATGATAATATGTAATTAATTAAAATACGAATGTACTCGTATAAGTTCTTGTGTGGAATTGTCAACACTTTCTACGAAATCACATAATGTTTGCTCGGTCAAGTTTATTAAAAAAAAAAAAACATATAAAAACTCAACCGCATGTTTTTATTTTAATATAAAAAAAGAAAATAGCAAGGAACTTATATTCCACTTTTAATTAAATTACGAATAATATCTCTCAGTCTACGCTAATCATACACTATCATTGCAAAATTTTTTTCTAAAACTTGAAAATATTTCACAAGAACTGAAAAGTTTTCAGCAAACTTTGTTAACATTTTGACCGCAATTAAGTTTGCGTTCAATTAATATTTGCAGTAAAGCAACGCACACTGAACTGTAGCATTATATAAATACACACAAAGCAACATATACACATGCACAGCCACCCACCACAAGCTCGCTTATTAAAAATGTAAATATATGAATTGCATAAAATCAAATCTAATTTAAATAATGCACAGTCTCCTCTTCACACATACACACACTCACAAACACACCCATAAATGCATTCATAAAATGTGTACCAACAAACACTTCAATGCTTTAAAGTTGAACAAACTGCAACAAAAACAGAACACAATCACAAATGAAAGCGGCAACACAGCAACGGAAACGGAAGCCAATGTCAGAAACATGAAACGCAATTTTGGCCAACTAAGTTTGCCAAACATGTCGACCAAAAATAGTTTTTGCTCTAATGTGGCAACATTTAAATGTAATCTAGTCGGTTTTAACTTAGAGCAGCATTTGAGCGGGTTCTCATGAGTTTTTAGAATATGCATGTGAGCAAGCATTGCTTCATGCAAACTTATTTAATAATTAGTGGCAGCGTTTAAATTTAGCTGCTGTTTGTCATAGAGTTTATTTTAGTTATATTTGCAGTACAGTTCCAGTCAAAAATAAGCTGCTACATTTAAAATATGCTGTTTCATTATTTAACATAATAATGAAGATGTTAGTAGCATGGCGTTGTGCTGCTTCAATTAACTATTAAAATAATATAATTATTATTACTCATACGCCTCAGTACTGTTGAAATGTTATATATTATTTATTACTCATACGCCTCAGTTGCGTTAAAATTGCGCAGAAGGCGCGCTTAAATATATATGTTTTCAAATAAATTAATGTTGTTAATCATTTTTCAGTTCCTGCAGCTATTACAGCTGTTTGCAGTATATAAATTATGTGCATTTCGAGCTGCTTTAATACATTTATGCACATCCATTATAACAATTATGGATTACTTTTATTGTAAATATCATTGTGCAGAACAATAATTTAGCCACAAGTGTTTATTTATTCGATTAAAATATGAAATTTGCAGAGCTACATGAAACTGCATTTAATTACAATAAATTAAAATTGATTGCCTGCAATTCAATGAATGCCCAACTTAAGCTTGGTTTGCTTAATCTAAACATGAAATCAGTAGAGTGGCTTTCATTGAAAACAAAGCAGTTATTTTTTTATTAAATTTCGCATTGTCTGTGAACAATAAAAATTTAAATAATACTTACTTTACATTTTTTACAACTCGTCAATTGAATATAGCACTTATGTTTTGGGTAAAAACTTACTTATACGAGAATGTTTTATGATACAAAAACAACAAGTAGCCTGAGGATGCAAAACTGAAAAATTTTGCCATTTTTATGCGTATAACTTTTCTAACAAAAAAAAAACTTATCACTTTTGAAATTTATTGCTTATTATTGTACTTTTTATTTAATTTTATTATTTAAGCAGAACTGTGGTGCCTAGTTATGCGACAAAAAATTTCTTATAAAATATTACCCAATGTTAAAATACTTGCACTGCATCAAAAATATTACGCAAAAATAAGAAAACTATCCAATTTAATGATTTATGTTATGTGTATTGAAATAAATAAAACATTATATTTGCTATTCTTCACATGTATATAATTTATGTTATTTTTTCCGCTAAACAACAATGAATGTGCACTTTGGTTTTCCCCAGAGCTTCTTAAACTATAAAAAAATAAACCTCTTCTACCTATCATACTAACATCCTGCACTCATCTCCACACATTCTTTACGCATTCAACGATTCTGTCGCAGTATCATGGCCACAAAAAAAAAAGGGACAACATAAAAGTTATTTCATTTCTTCTTTATGCCAAAGCACGAGCGTAAAAGCATAAACATACACAAGCACAACAATATGCAATGACAGTCCACTAAAAAAAAAATCCAACAATATTGCAAGCACAAAACACAAGGACACAAGCACAGGATAAATTATTTTATTAAGAGACATAACAGCAACAAATAAGTCGCCGGATCTTGCTCTTCCTAGTGTGCAGGTTCCTGCAGCCAAAGTCTCTATGTGTGTGTGCGTGTGTTTGTGTTCATGTTTATGCGTATGAATGCGGGTTTTGTTGCATATGTGTCTGCGTTTGAATAGCTGTGTGTGGGTTGGCGTCTGTTTATATTCTTTTCTTATTGGCATTAAGCTGTTATGCGACGCGCAATACTCTCCCGCGTGTTCCAACTATTATTCGCTATCACACAAAGTCACTCACTGGGGAGTACAGAATGAGTATAAGCTGTACTCTAGTTTTATTTGTTGTCTTACTGTTTTTATTTATATTTTATGAACATGTTAGTGGTTTTTTTTCGTGTATTGGACTTAATTGAAAAAAAACATATTTGCTATTTTATCTGCTAGTTTTTTGCAAATATTCGAATACAAATACTATGTATGTTGAATGGCTTTTTGTATGTGTGGCACATACACAAAAAAAAAACTATGTATTTGTGTACATGTTCTTCATACAACTATTAATATGAATTTCATGTTTAACTGTACCATAAACCAGCAAGATTGAATGCAGTTATAGTAATTTTATTATTATTTTGCAGTAATATTACGCTCGAACTAATTCAAAAGAGCTCTACTTATATGTCAAAAGGCAGTCAACGAAAATTTTTCTGCTTTAGCAATGATTATATTTGAATACACAAAAAATATATATATATTTAATATATTAGCAATATTGCTAGTCTTTTTTATTGGTTTACTGATCTGTAAAGAAGGATACTCATCAAAAAAATATGTTGCAAAAATAAGTTCAAAACTATTCTACCGGGAAAAAAACATGCTATCAGCTATTGAGCTCATTTCCTTTTGAATTATTTTCAAGTTAAAATTAAGAATCAAGGTTATTGTTGAGTATTTTGAATATGTCATAAGCTGATATTTTTCAACCTTTAACGAGAAATAACACACCATCAACTTGAAAATAACTCAAAGCGTGTATCATTACCTATTTAAAAGAGATTAATATTGTTAAATATTCATTCATTGTGGAATATAAAAAAAATTTTTGCTCAGAACTAGTACTATTTTATTCCTTCTGTAGACCAAATTAACCGATCCAGAGAACCAAAGTTAATATGCGGAAAAAGGTGGATACTATTTTTCATCAGAGGATGATCTGAAAAAAAACTACTAAATTTTAGTTTAACAATAAGCTTTTGGCAGCATTTTTTAAAACAAATTTGTTATTATTTCAGGAGTCCTAGAATGCCACAAGCCGCAATTTTCAAAGTATAACTTTGCAATAATGTTAGTGTAACATTGCAAAAAATTCAAATGAAGAAGATCTTCCTATGGGGGGAAGGTTGTGCTGTTTGCTGTACATTCTCAACTGTCGTTTGTATGAAAAATTCAGGTTTTATTTCAACAAACTATTAGGTAACGGTCAAACCTCTCCGGTCTGAACTTCACTTCGAAAAGCCATTATATTTTCTGCTGGGCACTTAATTGAAGGCAAGTGTAAAATTTTGAAGAAGATCTTAAAGAGATAGCAAACACAAACTTTTGTTGTTTTAGACACTTCAGAATTTTTTTTCAAACTTCATAACTTGACTGAAATATTGATTTTGAAAGTCGATGTTTTTAATTAAGGGAGGACATGACATTGGCCGTTTTTTTAAATCGAGTTTTTTGAAACTAGAAAATATTCCAAAGATTCTAAGAAAAAAAATTTCGTAGAAACATTCGTACGAGTTCAACAGTTACAGCCGGATTAGTGAGAGCGCATTATTAATTTTCGTCTTTTTTGTCTTTCTTCATAAACTTTGGTGGTGACCGTGGCATGCAGGTTAAGTGTGTGGCTTAGCATGCTCGGAGCCCGAGTTCGATCCTTAGCCGCGGCGAAAAGTTTTTTCCTATAAAAAATTTTTCTGATCGGTCACTACCTCTCTGCAGACAATGGCAAACCTCAGAGAGTAAATAATGCCATGTAAAGCTTCTTGAGAACATAAACTTTAGCCGTTCGGAGTCGGCATAAGACATGTAGGTCCAGGTCGCTGTCAATTGTTTGCAAAATATTTAATAACATACACAACACAATTGATCATAAGAAGCTCGGTCAAATTCCTTTCAAGGGCTGAAATGGCCAATTTGTTTTTTTTTTTTTTTTTTTGTTCACAAACTTTGAACGCGTTTATCTCGACGAAACCATGTTTTTCGGGTTAATTTTTTGACGACATGTTTTTTTTTTTGTATTTTTTTAAACTCGATTGGCTATCGTATGAAATGAGTTTTTTAAAATTTTTTTTTCGATTTTCATGAATTTTTAAAGTCAATATTTTATTCGAAAAAACACACTTTCAAATTTGGAACATCACCAAAAATTTAAAAAAAAATTTTAAGAAAAGCTTTTGTCATACGATAACCAATTTTTTTAAGATTTAAAAAAATCATTTTTTTCCAGATCGGACAATTTTTGCGACTCCCAGCGCTGCAACCACTAGGCCCCGTTTGTTTCTCTGCCGCCAGTCTATTAAATCATGTTGTAGTAAAAATATATTTTTTTGATTTTTTTTTTTCTTGTAGTTTGTTCAATTCTCTACAATAATTTGGAAAAAATGTTTGTTTCTGACTGAGTTATGAATTTTTAAAAAATGTCTGTTTTCTCTGCCGCGAATGTAATGTCCCTCCTGTAATGTAATTGATGAATATATCAATCCAATAATGGGAGAAAATATTTACAAAAATATTCAAACTCAATCAACACAAAAGCTCTTGCCAAATACAAATTTCATATTGAATAAAAGATATTTTTACAAAAAGTTATTACTTTAAAATTTTGTAAAATTTTTTATTGTTTTCCAAATTTCATGTTTTGTATCAAAAACTGTTGTTACTCGTTTTTAAACCAAAAATAATAAACTTGATAGATTATTCAGTCATTTAAACAATTATCATCAGTAACTCAATATGTTGTTATTTTTTAATGTGTTACTTACATGAAGTAAACTGCCTTCTAAGAGAAAAATTAAATTTAACCCGCTCTTAAATTAATATGAAATTTGGTTGGAGTAAAGTTTTTGAGTTGGTCGAATTTGAATTTTTTTTTAAAAATTACAATTTCTTAAAAAAATTTAGTTTTATGCATTCGTCAATTGTAAAATTTGTAAAAAAATGTGTTTTGAATTCAAAAGTTTGAATTGCCATGTGAATATCTTGGTCGGATTTTAACGGTTTTTCAATTTTTCTAATTTTTTCTGAAAGTTTGTTAAATTTCTTTCAAATGTGATAAAATTTACAGCAAAGTTCTAACCAAAAGTATTATTAATGATTTTTCTTAATATTGTCGTTAGTTATTTAGCGTGTGTTTCAATCAAATGCCAAGAGCGAGAAAAAAACTGTCTCTAATTGAATGTTCTAAATTCTGAAGCAAATATCTCCGCCATCTGTGAATAGATTTTATTTATTTCTTTTTTGTATTTAAGTATTATCAGTTAACTTAAAAAAACTTTTGAAAATAATACCGTTGTTTGTTTGTTTATATTTAAATTATTCCTTTTAAAAATTGACCATAAAATTTGATTTATTCTTAAAATATGGGGTAAAAATGATTTTGTTGTAAAAAAAACAAAAACTCAAAATTGCATTTTTTATTTTCTTTCAAAGTCTATACCGAATTTTAGGCGCATTTATAATGTCTTGACACTAAATTAGTAAACTGTCCGTGCCATCAAAAAATCAAGGCTATCCCTTATGATTTCTTTGACAAAATTAAATTTTTTTAAAATGTTGTTTTTCTGTTTTTGAACAAACTAATAATATAAAAAACTAATTTTTTTGAAGAAAATAGCTTGATATCTCTAATCAATTAAGAGTTATAGCCTCGAACTTATTTTTATCATCTCGCATATAATTATCAATAGGCAATCAATAAATTGGTCGAATTTCGACCCCAGGCGATACTAGTCCTAATTAATATTTAAAACATTTTGTGTGCATACTTTCAGGCTGACAATTTTTTGGTTTATAAGCCTTTTAATAGCAAGAATGAACAGTTTGATCGTTATAAGGTGCGAAGCCTTGCTGACCAGGTTCTGGTTCAGTTCTGGGATAGAAATTAAGGAGCACTGTAATAGCTCGACAGAATTATATACAGTTTCATTTAAGTTTTTGTAGTTGAGAAAAATATACGCCAGTCTTCGTGTTCTAAGACTTATAATGCATAATTTTAGAACATGTTCTGGTTCTGGCTTAGCAAAACTTAAATAATTTAGCAATAAACAATTGTGAACAGTCTGAGCGAAACAAATTCTGGTTCAGGATGAACAGGTTTTAAAAAGCATAGTTATAAAAATAATGAATAGTTTGAGCGATTTAGGCCATAAAGCATAACGTTTCTCTCTCTTATAATAACTAGTATAAAAGCCTGTCATACGACGGTTCATATTCAAAATAATTAAGTAGCAGATGATATAACAGTTTTCATTTATCTCAAATATTGTTTTATTCCAGCCATCGTCAATGTGTTCTTACTGATAAATATCAAATAAATTTTGTGTGCATACTTTTAGGCTAACAATTTTTTCATATAAAAAGCACTGTAATAGCGAAACAGGTTCTGGTATAGGTTGAAGATGTTTTATGAAGCGTAGCAATAACAACTATAAATTGTTTGAGCAATATAGACCACGGAGCAGGACGCTTGTCTTCTATATTTTAAGAGATTTGGTCGACAGTTGTGCGGAATCCTTGCTGAATCCTTGCCATTTCAAAAACTTCATTTACGGAGTTGCTGCAAGACGATTTGTTTGACGAATTGTTTTGCTGTTGTTCAGCAGCACTAACATTAGGTACGGTTTACTACATTAGGTGCGGTTATCTGGATCACGATCAAAAAGCACAACAAACAAAGTTTTGATCAAACAGCACAACCACCAACATTTCATTCCGTTCTCTTTATTCTGCGTAGTAGTGATTGTGCTTGTGTTTGAGTCGAAGAGTCATATGCAGAATAGAGAAAGAAAATGTTTGCGTGCCGTAATTTTTGTTCGGTACGGTTTTTTTCCATTCTCTGGTTTCATGCATTCTGAAACAAAATTTCATTCAATTTCGACGACTCTTTTTATTTTTGTCTGTTTTAAAAGAGACAAAACTTTAACAAGATATATGATTGAAATAATCTTTCCAAAGTTATTTGCTTTTCATGCCTCAAACAAAGGTTTCAGTCTTTACTAACCCACATTCAATTTATATAATTTTTTATATTTTCATTTTTAAATAAAATATTTATAGCAAATAAAATATTTTTAAGCCTTAAAAACGACATAAACAGTGTTAAATAAGTTTATCTGCCAGTTATTAAAAAAAAAAAAACAAAATCCAATAAAAAATATGCAAATTTTTGTGTTAAAAATTTAATTGAAGTCTTAAAAAATCTACACAAACTTTATGTACCATTTTACGAGCTATGCCAAAACACGCCTTCACAACGTGTGTGTGTGTGTGCTTCACAAACTTTTAACAGTCTTTGTTATGTCGTAAACTTTGGCCAAAAGTCATCCAACTAAGTAACATCCGCCCAAGAAATATGAGCCAAACATAAAGTAAGAACCTTTGTTTCAATTTCATTCCTGCATAAAAGACACCAGCAATAAATTGAAAATGCTAACTTGAATACAGAAAATGTTTCATTAACAAACTTAAATCAACTTCCGCTGCGGCTTACAATGAAAATGAACTATTTATTAAAATGGTTGAATGGCTCTGGCTGTATGTTAAGCCTATGAAATGAGAGCGGAAGTGAGGAAGCATTAAATTTTGGCACCAAAACTAGCTACATAGCAGTTAACAATACCAGCAACTGTAGCAGTAGCAGCAGCAGAATCAAAAAGGATTGGAATATCATACAAATGTCAAGGGGCAACACCAAAATAAATTGGCTCAAAATTGAGCTGACATGCGGGTGAAAATGGTGAAAATGTCAGTTGGTGATGACAGGCATGATGGTGGGGGGGAAAAAGGGTGAAGGTGGGGATCAGTAGGCAATATGGCAAGAATATTGAATTAACTGTAGCAACAATAGCACATTCCACTCACCATGTCCTTTGGGTATAGCTGTAAGCTCTATGGGTGGAAGGCAAAAATTAAGTAGCGATAAGAGTTTGTTATAACCTTTTATAAGTCAGAGAAGGTCAGCATTATAAACGATATAAAAATTAAAGCTTTGCGGTATACTTTTTGGCTGAGTTTTGTGAAAATAGGACAATATTGACATTGTTTTTGCTTGGCTAGATTTGAATATGGCCCAGCCCAGTAGGGACAACTTTTTGTTTAAATTTCAAAAATTTATGTGTTATAGAGCACATTGGATCTAAACATAAATTTTTTAATGAAACTCAAAGATTATCGCAAAAACATAAAAATGTAAATTTTAAACAGGACATAGTATCTGTTCCAGTTGACAGTCGCAACTTTCTGCCGTTGATATAATAATCAGTATACATATGAATATAAAAAAACAGATAAAAAATAGATATAATATTTTACCCTTTTAATGTTTTTAAAGTTTTTTTGTTTTTATTCTAAATATGAATGTTTATATTTACAAAAACAAAAAAAATTAAGACCAAACGAGTGGTATACTTTTCTGGGTGTTTCTATGTATGCAGACAGGCCTTTTGGCAAATAAGCAACAATCTGGCGTAAAATAAGTAAAAGATAAAAAATCACTTACCCACAGCACTAAAAGTAAGGTTCAACCAATTTTCAGCCTATTCACCTCTAACATGCAAAATTGTAATTGCTTTAGACCACATATTACACTTATATAAACTGGGTTAAAATTTACAAGGGTCAATATTTACGTTGAGCACGCAATACGTAACGGTGGCTTATTTGAATTATTAGCACGAAAAATTATATCACAGCCATAATTAATGTTAAGAAAATATGAAGTAATTTATACTTAATTTAAGGGTAGCCAGTTGTGCGTTGAATCCTTGACAGTAAAAATTTCATGGCATGACATAAAAATATCAACAAAGTTATGTTTTAAATATACTTAGCCTGGTAATTTATGTCATTATTTCTGATAGCAAATTTAACGGCTGACTGCAAGAATGTTTAGCATGAGGGAAAGTGATTTATATAAATGGCTTACACTTAAGAAGAAAGTGTTTCATAAGCATATTTTTGCCAATGCATAATTTTTTTCTGACATTATGATGCTTAAATTAATTTAAGACAAGCATTCATACTTCTCGGCAAACATGCTACTCTTCCAATCTATTCTTATTGAACTTAAAGTTCTTGAAGCCATTAAAGCATCCTAATGCAATCTATTTTTGCCGCACATCCTGCCATTCAATAGACAAGAATATTGCTTGCAGCATCGAAAAAGTTTGGTCAATTGTTAGCAGTTGGCGCTGCTCAGCAAGCATGACAAACAGAATCAATTGAAAAAAAAAAAAAAATACAAGCAACGTTTAACTACGTTTTGCGTTCCGGCATCTTTTCTATTTAAGCAGCACACAACATTAGTTGGCATAATAGTGAGCAGAGCAATTCATGGCTTTGCACAAACATAGATAGACACCAACTCCAACAAAGACACACACACACAAACACACAACCATCAACGCTGCGATGAGCACACGATAAAACATTATATAAAACAAAAAAAAAAAGAAGCAAAAATTACAAATTGAAAAAGCACACAAAAAGCTTTACTGCATAACTAACAAAAGCTGCTTCAATAAAGCAAACGAAGCCAAGTGTGCTGCATGTGTTTCGATTTGGTGAGTCCTTTTTTTTATTTTTTTTTTTTTTTTTTTATAATATGTTATACGTGCTGCTCCTCTTCCAACAGCGTCGAAACACAATTTAAATGAACGGAAATTGACTTTTTTATGATTTGACATACCAAAAACAAACAAAAAAAAAATTTTTAAATTGAATGATATATTTTTAGTAATAGCTTTGAAAAAGCTGTTAACATTTTCCAAAAAAACAAAATATGCCAGAATTTTACTTTTATGTGTACAATTCATGTACATCAAACTAAAAAAGACTTTGTAAAAAAAAAACACGATATATGTCCTGTTAATGCTGCATTTTGTTTAGTTATAAGCAAAACAAGACAAAATTTATGTACAGTTAGTCAAAGTTAAATGCTGTTTTATGCTGACAAAGTGAAATTCAGAAACGGTGCAGAGCTGTTAAAGAGTGAAAAGATATCATTCAGAAAACTTTTTAACCTGTTAAGCCCGACTTCAACAATTTAATCAAAACTCAAAGCTATGAGAAACATACAATTTTATTTTATGTAATTTTTTCTAAATGCATATTTCTTAGTAAATTCAATGAACTTCAATTTACAGGACAATTTTTACTGTGACAAGGTTTGTGTGAAATTTTTTTAAACCTTTTTGACCGAGCTGCTTATGAAAAATTGTGTTGTGTGTGTTATTAGTACACAATTGTTAGAGAACTGAACCTATATTTTTTTTTTTAAGCCGACTCTGAATGGCAACAGTTCATGTTCTCATTTTTTACTTCATGAAGTTTGCTCTTGGCTGTAGAGAGGTAACAGCCGATCCGAAAAATTTAGTTCTATTGAAAAATACACTGGGTGCAAGATGGTGATTCGAACTCAGATCTGACAAGATTATTTGGTTTGCACACCACATACTTAATATCGGTGATTCCATGTCAAAAGGCACACTTTTCTGACATCACTATTTTTGAAACTTCTGAAACTTTTTTTTGGTGGATTGTTCATCTAAAAAATATAATAACTACGTACTTTTTTTTTGCAAGTTAATTTTTTTTGCAAAGTTATACACTCTCAAAAACATTAAAAATGATAAAAAAACTTAATAGTAACATGTATTTAAACAGCTCTATCTTCTAAACTGTAAGTCGCACAGACAAGAAACTTAGGTATAGTTTAGGTACCTTGAATGGATGTTTCTGGTGGTGTCCTTTGTTTATAGTTTTTTTATAGAAAAAAGTTTCTTTTTCTTATTCCGAAATTTACCATCATATTTTTCACAGTCGGCGCAACAACTTTTTCACCTTTTTAATATAATATCGCATTAAGGCATCCATTTTTAAGGCTTACGCAAAATTTTAAGTGGGATCTCCAACGATTGTTGTTTGTAATGATTTTTTTAAAAAAAAAAGCCTGCTTAAGTTTTCCTATATTTGTATATCGAAAATTTTATTTTGATATAAAAAAAATTATTGTTCCTTACTTAATATATAGGTACATTTGTAACCAATGAATCTTGGGATTGATCATCATAAAACAAATATTTTTTGTATGTATTGACATGTGCACTGCGACTCAACGAATCAAATTTCAGCTCCTTCGCCTTAAAAATTTTAAAATTGGGTGTCAAAAAACTTAAGAATTATTTATACTGAGTCGTCTTCATCAAAGCAGTTCTTACTTATTTACAAGGTCATTAGATTGGTATCTATATTAAAGCTATGCAGTTTAAGAACAGAAATAGTTGTACAATTTAAAAAAATACAAGTATTGAAGATTAAACAAAAGCGCATTCAATTGATCCTTTGAGTCGTAGAACACATGGCCATAAATTTGGAACATATTGATTTTTTATGATGATCAATTTGAAGGACTTACTTCAAACCAAAGAGTTACTGCATATAGATTAAAATAAAATTATCTGTATACAAATATATGAAATCTTTAGCAGGCATTTTTTAAAAAATTCATTAAAAATAGCAATCGTTGGAGATCCAACTTAAAATTTTGCACAAACCTTCAAAATGAATGCCTACATACTACATTTTATTAAAATGGTGAAAAAGCTGTTGCGCCGTCTGTGAAAACTATGATGGTAAATTTCGGGATAAGAAAAAAAAACTTTTTACCATAAAAGTACTTTAAAAAAATGACACCATCAGAAAGATCCATTCAAGGTACTGAAACTATACTCGAGTTTATTTTCTGTACGACTTACAGTTTAGAAGATAGAGCTCTTTAAATACATGCATCTTTTAATTTTTTGTAAGATTTTCAATGTTTTTGACAGTGTATAACCTTGCAAAAAAAAAAAATTTCGCAATAATAAAAAACACAGAATATGTTTTTTTAATATGAACTTCTTACCTACAAAGTTTCAAAAAAATCGGAAGCACTAAGGTCAGATTTTGATAAAAATTTGTCAAAATGATATGGAATCACCGATATGCACAGCCACGGCCACGGCCACAGCCATCTTCATTACAAATTTTTTTTAAGAATACAGTTATTTTATCTACATACATAAAAAATATAAAGTCGGACTAAATACATCATTTATAGCGTAAGAACGGCTAAACTAATTTTAATGATCTTTGATTTTTTAGATTTGTCTCTGCACTGCAGAAAAAAGGCGTACTTTAAAATTAAACAACAAATTTTTAAATAAAAATTCAATACCTTTGCGTTTTTATAGAAGAAAATTTCAAACAAGTGTGTTTCAACTGTATTAAAAAAAAAACTCGCGTGTAGCAACGTACACGTGGCAGAAGTGAAACTTCTTTAACAGTAAGAAGTAAGAGAGATTTTAGTGTGAAATAGAGAGAGAAAGTATCTGAAAAGAAATTCAATCAATAAGAAATGGAATAATAATTTGTTGATTCAATATTTGCATCCAGGGACCGTACCGAATATGGTTTTTGTCGAAAGTGTCACATATTAACTTTTATCTCTTAATTTTTATTTTTTCCGACAAAATAACAGTTTTTTGTGCCTTATAGTTTTTTTGGGCAAAAATAACAGTTATGTTCTGCCGTTTATTTTTCGGTCAAAAATATCAGATAAAAAATTTTGATATTATTATTTTCATCTCATCGGTGAGACATTTTACACATGGTGTCAACAGTTCAATCTGTCAAGCGGCCTTTAAGAAAACACAAATTGCTTGATATTGTTGACCGAAAAAATTAAAGTCACAAAATAACTGCTATTTTTGACCGATAAAATAAAAGTCAAAAGTAACCTTTATTTTTCCTCGAATTATACTAGGCAAGAAATTAATTTTTAAAGAATCAGTTTTAAATTTAAAACCGACTCAATATTCGTGAGGCTGAGGACATTTGTAACATAATGGTATATTTGAAAAAGTCTTTCGACAATTTTTTTCATTTGAAAATTGTAAAATAACAGTTATTTTCGTTCCTTGTTTTAGTTCAGTTGGTGTTTTAGTTGCTTTCGAATGTCTTCTCAACATTGTTACTTTTTGAATGCTGGATTGCATTTGCATAGTACTCTTGGAAGGAGCCTCCGAAAGCAGAGGCAAATCTTGTTCATTATTACCTCCTGCTTCCTGATCATAATAATTGCTATGTTGAGGGCCTCATAAAGCAGCGAACGTTGATTGTTGAGTGCATCAACTTGGTTGGCTTTAAAATTTTGTTGAGATGCATCAGTGTGTTTTTTGGGGATTGGTTCTTTGTAGATTCACCAAAATACACTGATGTTTAATAAAAATGCATTTTGAAACTCAGCCGTTGTTGCAATCACCTTACCTTCATCATTAGTTGCAGACCCAGCTACGGCTGTATTCTTAAGAGCTCTAAATCGCTCTCTATATTCACGAACGCGTTCTGCTCCTGTTTTAGCTATTTTTCAATTTTTTTTTCCGTGCATACTTGTAGGATGAAAATTAATGTTACGGTTATGTTAATAATGTTATGTTAATGTTAATTATGTTATTTTCAGTATGTGACGCGTTTAGTTTTAATTACATTTTGTTTGGCAATTTATTATGTGCCTACGTGGCGTAAAAGCATAGATTCCGGCTCATAAGCAACGATGTTCAGGGTTCAATTCTCAGCAGCGGCTATAATTTTTTTTTAATTTTCATATGAATTGAAAACGTTAGCCTCACGAAAAAGGACCTTGAAATTTCACTCGCCGCCAAAGAAGTTTCACTTCAAAAATATTTCACCTCTAAAATCCTTTATTTTATTTTTAATTTTCTCTTACTATTTCTTTGAAACAACAAATTGAAAAACTATCTGAATATATTGACACTTTTTCAATTTCTTAAATTGGTTTAAGAAATATCAATCATAAGATAAAATAAAAACTACTAATAATTTCAATATTTGAAATGCAAACTTCATCAAATGAAGTTAGCATTTGGTATTCGGAGGTTTCCAAGGCTAGCTCATTATGAATACGATGCCAAAAACTAGGAAAAGTTTAAAAAATTGGCATCCAAAAAATTGTGCTTCAAAGTATTTGTTTTAAATTTTGAAATTTTTGTTTCAAATTTTTATACACCCACGCGTACTGCGTAAGGGGTATATTAATATTATCAGGACGTGTGTAATGCCCATAAGAAGGCGCGGCAGGTATAGAAAAGTTTATACATTTTTGATCAGCATCACCACCTGAGTTGATTTCGCCATGTCCGTCTGTCTGTCCGTCTGTCTGTAGACACGAATTCAGCCGTAATTTTCAAGCTATCGTAATGAAACTTCATGTTTAAGCTTTTTTTTAAAAAGTAAAGATCCAGTTCGAGAATGGGCTAGATCGGATGAAAACCACGTCTACCTGCCATACAAACCCAATAATGAAAATTCTATAAAGAGACTAATATTTAAGCTACAATACTGAAATTCAGTATTTGTATATTCTTTATCAAAACTGAGGTGTGTTAGAAAAATGGAAGTCATCCACGCGCTAACACGCCCACCTCCCATACAACCCCAAAATTGAAAACTATATAGAAAAATTTCTGTGGAGCTAAATAAAGTAAATTAGGTTTTTATTATTTTTATATCAAAACTAAAGCGTGTTGGAAAAATGGACGTCATCTACCTACGAACACGCCCACCTCCCATAGAATCCCAAAATTCAAAACTATATAAAAAGGCTTCTATCAAAGTTACAACAGTCAAATTAGATATTTAGTTTTTTTATATTAAAATTAAGGCATGCTAGAAAAATGGGCATTATCCACCCAAGAACACGTACACCTTCCAACGTCCAAAATTTCAATCTATATAAACTTTATATAATAAAAATAAAACATAAAAAATAATTTTTTTTTAAGAAAAAAAAATAAAACTCAAAAATAAGTTTTATTTTGTGAATAAAAAAGTAAAACTTAAAAAATAACAGTTATATGTGAGGGAAAAAATAAAAATTAAAAATAAGTTTTATATCTTGAGTAAAACAATAAAACTTAAAAATATTAAAATCGTCATCTATTTGACTAGTGAAGAGCTCAACATATGTTTTGGTATATTAAGTTCTCTAGTACCTTGGTTTTTACATAATGATTTTTTCTCTTAAAATTTTAAAAATAACAGTTATTTTCTGGCCCTGATATAAAGAGGCTTCTGTTGAAGCAAAATAAATAATAAATAATTAATAAATTAAGTGTTCATTCACTTTATATTAAAACTTAGGAGTGTAAGAAAAATGGCTGTCATCCACCAACGAACACGCCCACCTCCTTAACAACCCTAAAATTTAAAACTTTATAAAGAGACTTCTGTCGAAGCTACATAAATAAAATTAGGTATTAATTCATTTTATATCAAAAATAAGACGTGTTAGAAAAATGGGTGTCATCCATTCACGAACATGCCCACCTCCCATAGAAGTCATTATAATGAAAACTTTATAAAGAGACTAATATTTGAGCTACAAAACTGAAACAACCACAAACACGCCAACCTCCCATGCAACCCCAAAATTGAAAACTTTATTACGTTAAAACGTTAAAACTTTAAAACGTTATCTTTAGGCTACAGGAAAACAATCTTTTTTTAAATTTCATACAAAAAGAGGTACAATTTAAGATTGTTTTACACTTACAAATCGGACGTGGAAATATTTCATTTCATCAGATTTCTAAAGTCGATATTTCACATTTTGTCAGTTTTCGCACACAAAAAAAAAAAAAAAAAAACAAATTGGCCATTTCAGCCCTTGAAAGAACTTTGACCGAGCTTCTTATGTTCAATTGTGTTGTGTGTGTTATTAAATGTTTGCACACAATTGACCGAGAACTGGACCTACACGTTTTATGCCGACTCCGAACGGCTAATGTTCATATTCTCAATAAGCTTTACATGGCATTAGTTACTCTCTGAGGTTTGCCATTGTCTGCAGAGAGGTGGTGACCGATCAGAAAAATTTTTTATTGAAAAAAAACTTTTCGCTGCGGTTTGGAATCGAACCTGGGCTCCGAGCATGCTAAGCCACACACTTAACCTGCATGCCACGGTTACCACAGTTTTCGCACATAGCTTTGATTAAAGCGATACACAGACAGAAAGAAGAACTTAATAACTTTCCAACCATATCATTTTCACTTAAATCTAGAAAAAAAAGTGTCTTTTAAAGCGGTTTTAAGACAATGTCTTTTTAAAAGTATCAAAAAATTATATTTTTGGTGGTCAATAAGAGTCATAATGGAACATAATTTTTAAATTTTTTTAATATCAGAATATTGGTATAAGTAAGAAATTTAATATTTTAGCAGGTTTGGGTATGCGTTTTGTGAAAAATAAAAAGTTACAAGCAAAAAACATGTTTTTTAACCAAAACGGACCTTCAAGAGAATCAAAATTGCTTCGGCGGTTTATCTCCGATTTGAAAAAAAAAGTATGCAGAAATCATTTTCATGAGTTGTTCTAACTTTTGAGACCCCGACCGGCGAAATCTAAATTTCGATCCGGTCTAATGCACATATTAAAATGCGTTGACAGGCTTTTTGTTAATGTGCTTATTTTTACAAATAGTCCAATAGTTCTTGTTGTTACTAAAATTTGTTTAATATATATTTATGTTTATAAAAATTTATTAAAATTTTTTGAGACATAATTAGTTTAATTTTTATCTAAATTAGGCCTGATCGATTTTGTATGGAGAAAAAATAACTCAGCCGGACAGCAACTCTCTCTCACTTTTGAGTTAACTCCTAAAAACTTTTTCTATTTAATTTTTTTATTTTTATCGGAGAAATCCCTTTGGAGCAGTTTTGGTTCTACTGAACCCCCTTTTTGGCCTTTTTGAATTTTTTTGTCTTTACAAACTCTTTTGAGACCTTAAAAAAAATCGGTATTTTCTCATTTTCGAGAGGATGGTTTTTTAAGCATCTATAGAATAGATGATGGTAAAAGAAATAGTGATGGTAAGTTATGGCAAAAAAGACAGCTCTTTGCTTAACATTAATGGAAAGAAATATTGCAAAACATATATTGCATACCATGAACATACACTCAGAAAAAAGTTTCTCAGAATACGATTAAAAATACATCATAGAATGCTTTTCTCTAAATGTGGTCCCAAAAATTCTCTAAAAATGATAAAAAGCTTATATGAAAAAGAAAAATATTTAAAAATATATCGTTTTTAGAGAAAAAGACTTTTTATTTTTGAGAAAAAATTTGTTTTTATTGAAGAACATACTTCTTATAGTGAATTTTTTATCAAAATTTCTCATTTTGAAGAAATTTTTCTCTATAAATGAGATTTTTTTTTGTGCGAGAAAAATACTTATCATTATTAGAGACATTGAAATATTACCATTTCCCAGAAGTAAATTTTTTTCGAAAATGTAAAAATTCATTCTAATTTAAGAAAATTTTATTTGAAAAAGAGAAAATTGCTATTATCGAAAATAAAGAAATTTTTTATCGGAGAAATATTTGTGTTTTTTCTGAGTGTAAGTGAGCTACATGCGTAATATATATGGTAAGCAATATTTTATACCATAATTTATTGCCAATGTGAGTACGAGTTATACTCTGTGAAAATTACGAGTTACACTGTGTTAGACAATAGCTTTTTAAATTTTTGGCATTTAATATGCTTTGTGTTAATATTTGTTGAAACTTAAAGCATAGTTTCATTTGTTTCAATATATTTTTTTAAACTTATTAATATTATATTTGAGCTTTTTCTCAAAGTCATTAGATATGCAGACAAAATATTTTTTCAACACCCTTTGAGTAAACATAATTTCTTTGCTGCTGAAGAATAAAAAGGATTTTTAAAGCAAAATTAAGATAAAGTAAAAAAAAACCTGAAAACTGCCGCATTTCAACGCTGTGCCACAAAAAGGAAAGAGTTATTGAAAGGCGTAAATTTTTCAAGCATTAAAAATTTATTAAAAAAATCAACCCTTTTTCAAATTAAATTTTTGTTGTTATTGATTTTCTGTACCCACATACTTTAACCGAAAACTTGGCAATTTATTATGGCGAGCTGGTGTTAGCAACGCTTTCCGTCAAACTGGCGTCATTTAAATAAATACCAATAACATCAAGTATGATTGACTTGACAGCAACAACAAAAACTAAAACAAAAACAAATTAAAGTAAATATAAATACGAGCTTACAAAAGGGAAATCACGAAATGCAGCAGCAGCATGTTGCAAATTGTTGACCCAGGAGATGTTGTTACAACGACAAAAGCAACAAAAACAACAACAACAATCATGCAGCTGTTTATTGCTACATTTGTTTGTTGTAGTCGTCACCATGGAGTTTGTTGTCATAGTTGTTGTTGTTGTTGTTATGACGTATGGCTGTTGCAGCTGCCACATTTATAACAATTGCTATTATTTGTGCTGCTGTGAACGCTGCTGCTGCTGTTGATGTTGTTGCTTTTATCGTTGTCGTTGGCGTTGGCGTTGTTAACTGAAGCTGAAACGTCATGCTTATTGAAACGCAACGTTGACGTTAGAGGGCGCTGTTTCATTTAAGCAGCTGACATGAATGACATTTAGCAGTTGTTGCACTCGACAAAAACAACAACAGCAGGAACAATAAAAAATATATGTAACAACATTGCAATATAAACAAGTAAACAAAGCTTTTGAATTGAAATTGTATTTGAAAAAAAAAAAAAAAAAAACACAACAATAGAAGCTAACATAAAGGCTAACAACAACAACAACAACAGCAACCCGTAGCCAAACCAACATTCAGCTAAGTGAAATGCAGACAATATGACGACGTTGTTGTTGTTATTGTTGTTGTTGTTGCTGTTGCTGCTGCTGTGGCTGACATTTTATTAGTTTGTTGTTTTTGTTGTTGTTGTTGTTGTTGTTGTTGTTTTTACAGCTATCAAGAGACCAAGTACAATCTCATTTTGACAACAATTGATATGGTAATAAATTGATAACTTGACTTCAACATAAGAAATTGATTAAATTTAAGTCATACTTGTACTTAAGCATAGTGCTAACAAAATGGCGATGCTGTCATTTTGAGAAATTCAATTTAATACTTGACAACAGTGAATGCGCCATCAGCCACCATATTTTCTTTTTCCTAAGATAGTTTGTGTGTTTGTAAAAAAAAGTTTCAACGCTGTATTCTTGCTGAAATTTTAAAAGTTTTGTCCATGAGTGCGTGCGAGTGAGTGAATGTATGTGTGCGGTTTGTCGTTATTCTTTTCGCCGGCTCTTTGCATCTAAGTGCAGAACGACGCGCCATTTAAAGTTAGTTTAGGCTGAGCACAATCACACATTCCAGCATATTGAGCGTATTTATGGCAGCATTAGCTGTTGTGCGTTTTTTTTTTCTCTTTTCTTTTTTCATTTTCTATTCAAGTTCTTGTCTGCGCTTATTTTACTTTTTTGGAAAAAAGTTCAAGGATATACATTTTCATATTTTCACATATTGTTGTTATGGTCGACGTACACTTGAACGCTTATATCATATTTATGAGCCATGAATGAACATGTTGAAGGTTCCAAAAATTTTTGCAAGGACATTTTGGCAAATGTCTTGCTGCCGTCGCCTAACATAACAACAAATGGCGTCGTTAAAGTAAACTTCAAGCCACACACAGCACAGCTTAAGTGTCGTTTTTGTGTTTTTAAAAATCTCTTGTGTAATTCATTTCATGCCATTTATTATAAAGCATAATTAGAATGAAATTGTTATACTTACAATATGTATCTGTTTTCAAGCGATCGATAGTATCCTGCTTCAATTTTGAGTTCTTCTTGCCCATCTTTAAGCCAATTTAGTCTCAATTATGATGAATGTAAGAGTTCTTAATGAGTTTCGAACTCAAGTTTTATTGATTAATTTATGGCAATTATCGCAGATTGTTGCTTAAGTTTGTTGTTGTAAGCTGCTTTGCTTGATTATAATATTATTTAAAGTTTGTTATCCGTTGTGGTTTGAATTTCAAGCAAAAGTTGTTTCAGCTCAACTCTAGAAAATTATTTTGCTTGGTTTTTAATTAATCGAGCTGAAGCTTGACTATTTTCTTGTTTTTTTGTTAATTATCCGTTTGTAGATATTTCCTGGAAATCAGCTGTAAAGATAATAAAAAATAATATTTTAGTTTTGTTTGGATAAAATTAATGCACACAATATTTGAATGTCTTTCATTTTGTTTTGCCTACGTATAGTATATAATGAGGAAATTATGTTTTTGTTATGTTTTTGTTATACTTAAATGAACGTAATATTCTTAATACTTGCATAAAATTGGCAAGTAAGGATATATAACAAATGTGTTTTGTTATGTATTTTTTACGAGGATGACAATGCCGTTTGAATTTTAGAAAAAATTTGGAACCCTTTTTTAGCATTTTATTTAAAAGACACAAATTTGGTGAAAAACAAGTAAAGAAAGTCTAAATTCGGTCTAGCCTGACTATGAAATACCCTAAACCTATTTTTTCAAAATACAATAATAGTATTGCAAGTGGGCGTGTCGGTGAGCGAATGAATCCAATATTTTATATGCATTTCAATTTTGAAGAAAAATTTACAAAAATTTTGAAAAATTTCAAGCTTTATTCATGTAGCTCACATGCTAATGCCTTTATAGTATCTTCGCTATTGTGGGCTGTATGGGAGGTGGGCGTGTTCGTTGTTGGCTGACATCCATTGTTCAAAACCATCTTTGTTTTTTTATAAAATACAAACGCACCAAATTTTATCTCTGTACGTTAAACATAGTCTTATTACTTGCGTTTTAAATTTTTGGGTTGTATTTGGGTTGTTTTTGGGAAGTGGGCGTGTCCGTTGGCAAATCACGTCAATTTTTCAAACTCATCTTTGGGTTTTATAAAAAACATTCATTCCAAATTTTATCATTCAATTGAAATTTTTAAATTTTTTTAAATTGAGTTTTAAATTTTTGTATTATATTATTATATCTCAGCTAAAACAAAATATACAAAATTTGGCTATATTTCGTTTGATGATCTCTTAATTATAGCTCCGCTACAGCACATAACAAACACGATAGTGTTTAATATACCGTGGGAACATTTCATATTTTCTCTAAAATACAAAATTTAATTTTTGAAGTGAAACTTCTTTGGCGGTGAGTGAAATTTCAAGGTCTCTTATTCGTGAAGCCAGGCTAACGTTTTGAATTCATATGAAAATTTTAAAAAAAATTATCGGCGCCAGCGGGAATAGAACCCATGCTCTCTATTAAGCATCTCATAAGAGTCAGAAGCTCTATGACTACGCCACATAGGCAAATGACAAATTAGCGAACAAAATGCAATTAATATTCAACGAGTTTTAGTCCGTGTCTTGCATTCCACAGTCACACACCATGTCTGAAGAACGTACTGTACCATTTGATCCGTACTGTACCATTTGATTTTCATCCTACAAGTATGCAGGGAAATTATATTTCTTTATGCTTGGAATGCTGTACATTACATAACAAAATACATATAACAATTGTGCATTTTTTTTTGTTGAATATCGAAACCTAGCTTAAAGCAATTTGAAAGAGCATATCATAACGTTGATTGTTATCAAAAACTTGAAAGGTTATTGACAACATGCAAATCAGTTAAAACGATATAAAATTAAAAACAAGAAGTGTAGAAAGTGAAATAATTAAGACTGCCGAGTCGTTTTTGTCTTGCCAAAAAATGTCCTGAAGCTAAGAAAAGTACCTTAAGAATGCAACTGCAGCTAGTCCACAACTCAGCTCACGAAAGCGCTTTTACATTTTCGAATGATTCTTTAGAAATTAAAAGCTAACTGTTATTTTTTGCCTTGTATTTTTTTTCGGGAAAAAATAAAGGTTACGTTTTACTTTTATTTTATCGGTCAAAAGTAACAATTATTTTGTGACTTTTAGTTTTTCGGTCAAAAAAATTGACACCATCAGTAAAATGTCTCACCGATAAGATGAAAATAATATATCAATACATTTTTAGTCGGTAAAATGACCTTTGAAAAAATACAAATTGCCTAAAATTTTTAAAATATAAATATAAATGCAGAAAAAACTGTTATTTTTGACCGATAAAATAAAATTCAAAAGTAACTGTTATTTGTGCCCAAAAAATATAAGGCACAAAATAACTTTTATTTATGTCGGAAAAAATAAAATATAAAAAAAAGATAACAGTGATCATGTGACTTTTTCGATAAAAACCATAAACATATATGTCCCTGGATATAAAAATTGAATAAACAGAATATTATTCCATTTTGTGTTGATTGATTTTCTTTTCAGATACTTTCTCTCTATTTCACACTAAAATCTATCATATTTTTTACTGTTTAAGAAGTTTCACTTCTGCCACATGTACGTTGCTACACGCGAGTTTTTTTTATCTTATGGTGTGTTGCTTAGATTCTGGATTAATAAAACTAGGCAAGTGTAAAAAGTGTAAAACACCCTATATCTTGAAAATCCTAACACAACGATAAAACTTAAGTACAGATTTGGAGTCAGCTTTGAAAGCTCATATAAAAATTATATTGGGTTTTCCGGATGCTATATTTTTAGACTTGTATTATTTATTCAAGTTTGTCTTAATTTTAGAGCACTGCTATTATTTTGACCACCAGCTAATCTAAAGCGTTATTGAAAGAAAGTTTCGAAAAAATTTTTTTTTTTTGACCGAACGTAGGGTTCGCGCATTGGCATATTTCTTTATCACTTCGTTATTTACCGTCCGATCTTAAAGAATGATATGTTTTTGTTTTTGTCCAAGGACGACCTATTTTTGTTTTCTGAAACTTATTGATCTCAGTTGACCCCTTATAGTACTGACCCACCGAACCCCAGTTTCTACCATCTTAACGTAACATTTTGATATCAGAATTAGAAAGCCCATAAAAAATCATTAAACTTTCATCATTAAATCATTAAAACCATTAACTTTACTGTAGAGTTTTTTTGCTATTTCCGATAGAAATATTAAAAAATTTTTCTTGTAATTTATTTTTGCAAATTTGTAAATTTTTTGTCATATCGTATTATTATCATATCCTACAAAAAAAAGCATCCTAATGTACAATTCAATAGTAATGCAATTAAAGCCTGCAAAAAACTTCCTTCTTATTAAACTTTCTGGACTATTCTTTAAGATCATGCTGTTAATGTCCAAGGTTTGTCGAAGTTTAAAATAACGGCAACAATTGCAGAATGATTCGGATACACCTATTAAAAAACTTAAGAAAAATTAACAAAAAACCTATGTTAGTTTACCTAAGGGCTTGGTCTGTTTTAAACCTACAAAGTTCTTGGATAATACAACAAAGATTAATCTAATATTTTATCGAATTTTATATTTATGGTGAACTAATGGTGAAAACCATTAGTTGTAAGCACATTTTCACAAGTAGAATTGCACTCTTGAGTAGTAATACAATTGATTGGGAAGTATTATCTATACATTCCGATGCTTAACATTGAAAAATGTAAAAAATTTATTGATTGATAACTATTTGCATATTCCTTGTTCGCAGTGATTGTGTTATTTTCTTTTTTAGCTACCAGCCATACTTTGGGTTCTTTAAACATGAATTTAGTTACTTTTACAAAGTTGTGCTATATAAGTTTAAAAATTTTTTTGTATAAATTATCAAATTTTCATTTTAAAACCATTTTCAGCTCACACAAAAACTTTTGTAATTATTAGACTTCGGATTTTGCATATTTGCATATTTTTGAAGAATTAAGATAGATAAATTCTGATGACACCAAAGTTCGTTTCATTGAAAAAAGAGTGGAAAACGAAATGCATATTTTAAATTTTTTTGGATATTTGCATAAAATGCATATGCATAATATATGCCAAAAATATGCAAACTATGCAAACTATGCAAAATATATGCAACATATGCAAAACATATGCAAAATATGCAAAAACTTTCTATGTTATACAAGTCGAAAAATAATATAAAAGCTACTCAGAGGATAGTATACATTAGACCGGATCATTCTCATATGGGTACAAAAAATTTCAACCGATCGGGGTCTCAAAAGTTAGAGGAACTCATTAAAATGATTTCTGCATACTTTTTTTTCAAATCGGAGAAAAACCGCCGAAGCAATTTTGATTCTCCTGAAGGTCATTTTTAGTAAAAAAAACATGTTTTTTGCTTATAACTTTTTATTTTGCACAGAACGCATACCCAAATCTTCTTAAATGGTAAATTTCTTACTCATACTGACATTTTGACATAAAAAAATTGTTAAAATTTTGTTTCATTATATCTCTTATTGACCATCAAAAATTGAATTTTTTGCTATTTTTAAAAAGGGATTTTTTTTAAAACCGCTGTAAAAGACACATTTTTTTATTAGATTTACGTGGAATTGTTATTGTTAGAAAGGTATTAAGTTCTCAGGCGATTGAAAATGTTTTCAGGGATATAATAGGTATTACAAAACATAACCATAATTTTCTCTAAATTATGAATTAAGAGGCTTTGGCGTTTCCTTCCAAAAACCATTTTGTAAGCGGAAAAGCTTCTCTCAACGTCACAGGAAATAATTGGAGCAAATTTTTATTTAAAGATTTTTACATTTGTGACGGTTTCAAGTCCAGAACACATCTTCATCTTTGAGATTTAAAATATTATTTATTTTTGAAATGATATTAAAATGTGGATTTATTTTCAAAATGGCTTAAAATATCTTTTTTAAAACCAGTCTAAAATCACCAGTTATGTTGTGAACTATATTTTTAGCTAGTGGTAGACCCTTCGCTTCCAAGGAAGTTAATTTTTCGGCAACTCTCTCAAAATTTGATTTAATATATATAAAATCCCGATATAGGTGGGGATTTTTTATCAGCTTTATTGCTTGCTTTATAGATTCAGCATCTTCTGGGTTCGGTGTTTCAAGAACCTAAAATGCAAATTTAGAATTTTTTTCTTAACCAAACTGAAGTAAATTCATATCGTCGTTGTGGGCGCATTTTAGTTGTTTTGTCGACCAAAAATAAATTTCTTTTGTTTTCTTCATACATTTATTTTTTCGCCTATAAGGCGAGACGGTCTATTGTACATAGATAGCTTCACTCACGAGGTGACCCTAATCAAGAATATATAAACTTTTCTATACCGGACTCGCTTCGTTCTATGCGTTACAAACGTTTGCACAAAGTTAATATACCCTGACCTTTCTGGTTAAGGGTATAAAAACTAAAGTTTGATACATTTTGTGCATAAAACTTAATAAAATATTTTTTGACACATAAATATATACATAAGACCGTACCACCTCCTACGCAAAAACAAAAAAGTGCGCCGTAAACCAGCGAATATGACGCATTTGTTCAAGACAATTACGAAAAAACAATTTTTTTTTTGACCGCGCATTGACATATTTCTTCATATCTCTGGTGTTTACAATCGGATTTTAAAGTTTGGTACAACAATGCTTTTGTCTCAAGAAGATACTTAACCTCCAGATCTCAGTTCCTACCATCCTAATGTGCCATCCTTATATCAAAAATATAAAGCTCTTAAAATATCATTAATCTTTTGCCCAGGAAATATATCGAAATTTCTAGCAGAACTATTTTTAAAAAATTTTTGAAAATTTTTTTGCCGAACGTAGGGCTCCCTTTTTTTCATTTTCATCATATCTTCGGTATTAAAAGTCTGATCATATTGTATGACATATCGATGTTTTTGTTTAAAAGAGACCAATTATTTTTTTCCAAAATAAAAAAAAAAATATTCCTCCAAGTCCTTGGAAGGCCTCGAAATGATTTTGAGGAACTTTAAAGCTCGTAAAAAGCTCTAAAAGAGGTTTCAACACTATTTTTGTTGTGATTTTCTAAACGAAGTTTCTTGTGTCAACAAAAAACAAAGGCCTAGCGTCTTGGAAACAACGTTCAATACCTAATAATACCTACTTTGAGGTTGTGAAGGACTTTGTTTACCTGGAATCTAACTTTAAATTCTCCAATGATTTTAATATAAAGATTACAAGAAGGATAGCTTTTGACAACAGGTGTTACTTTGGGCTTCAAACAGTTTTGAGAACAGAACTCACGCTCTAAAAGTTAAAAACACTGTGCGACAATTTGAGGGCCATTTCAATAGTTTCTCATAGCCAGTGGCCTACAGAACACATCGTCAAGGGGTTTTTCTGGGTAAGCTCAAATAACCGATTTTTCATGGTCACATTTTATGTTATGGAGGCCCTAATTTATTTCCTTTTCATTCTATACAAAGCAAAATTTTGAAAAATCTTTCTTAAGATCTACTTGCTGACTGACTGGCCTGGTTTTGCTATTGGAAAATTGACAATAGCTTTGGAAAACGGGCGTGACTACGCAATATAAGCCACATTTTCGATACAGAATAACTATGGAAGTAAAAGTCACAGAACATAGAAACTTCTAATGGAGTTACTATTTGGTGATGTCCTGCTATTATGACACTGGGACGAGCATTTGACAAGGGGATTTGACTCTGCTCATGTAAGCCAAATGTTTTATAACGAATAGTTTTACAAGTAAAAGTCACAAAACATTGCCACACAGAATGAAATTACTATTTAGTGATATTTATCATGGTGCTGCCAAACCTGGTGCTATTTGGTGGTGTCCTGGTGATGTCTTATACTTAAGGTGTAGTAAAAGTTTTAAGTTTAGTTATTACTCTCCAATATAATTACTTTGTGTAAAAAAACGTGCCTGGTACCGCTAATTATTTATGAAAATTATTTTAAAACCGACTGTCAAGAATTTTTTTACTTATAAAATACAAAGAAGTAAAATATAAGGAAGTGCTGTAGTTGATCAAAAGTGCGGCACCTCTCATATTTGTGTTGGTTCTCAAAAATACATTAACATTCACAAGGGCCGTATTTGGTGGCATCGTTAAAAAAGGGCCAAAGTTTCGGATTTCGGAAACTTGAACAACGTGACTGTTCAATATGTGATCAAGTTTAAAGCAATCGCTATCTTATTTGTTTTGTTCATTAAAATACTATATTGTACTACTTTACTATTTCTACACCACCCTTGAGGTACACAATTTGGTGCGTTACCGATTTTTTTCTGGGTGTTCGGTCCCCGTTCGGTTCGGTTTCACTCTAAAGTTGAGAATAAAATTAGCAAATAATATAAAAAGTTATTAATTTTCAAAAAAAAAAAATTGTTTATACACTTGGTTTATATTCAATCATTCATTCATTTAAAAAACGCGCCCTAAAATTGTGTGAAATTATTATTAAATGAATGCACCTATGGATAAATGTTTGTACTTTGACAATTCGATATCCCAACAGTGGATACTGAACTGTCAAAAACACCCTTCGTCTCGCTCATCACATGCCGCATCACACGTACACTGTATGTGAGAAGAACACCATTTCCTTATATTTTACTTCTTTGATAAAATATTATTTTTTAATACATTTTTATTAATAAACAAAAGTTTTTGATAAAGTTTGAATAAATTAAGCACTGAAAGCTTCATATCTTCTAGAACACAGCAGATTTTTTCGCAAGATTTTTTGATGCATTTTGAGTGTAAGTTTTTGAAAAAATAATAATTTTAAGACGATTTTTTTAATTAATTAAAATTGTGTATCTTTTATTTTGAAATACAAGAAAACTGCAATAACAAAAAAAATTAAATATTAATATACTAACTTTCAAGCATTGCATAGTTCAAATATTTCATCAGTTTAATTAGTAGACAAATAACATATTATTCACAGCAGCAACTCTTTATAGTTCAATATGAGTTCCACATAATTAGACACAAAATTCAGAATTTCTTAACATAAATTGACAAAATATTTGCACAAATGCTGCAATCTTGCTGCTTCTGCACTTGCTTCAATCTTCATTTGAACTGCTTTAACGCAACCTTGTCTCATGCGCTTCCGCATCATCGGAAAACTTGCTACAGCAAACTTTTCATTAAATGTAGCCACGTTGCAAAGTTTTCAGCAATCGAAATTTATTGCCAACATCCTGCTGCTCAAAAACAGCACTAAAATGTTGATGCTTCGTTCATTTTGCTGAGCAGCACAAAATAGAAGATCAAGTTAAAGTTGAATTTTGCATTGAAAACCATTTAAGTATTAGAAGCCGCAGGAGTTGCAGCTGGATGCAAGAAATATTGACAAAGTACGAAGATAATGATGATGATGATGCTGCTGTTCTTATGTCGACATGTGTGTTTTGTTGAATGTTTGTGCAGCAATCAGGATATTATATTAGAAAATGCTGTATCTCAATTTCTATAAATTGCTGCTGCTGCAAGCACTGAAGTCAACAGCGGGGTTAGAAAACTAATGCTTGAAGGATGTGAGTAGTTAAGCTGTTAGATGAAATATTGTCTTCATTTGAACATTTAAATGAGCTTCAAATATGACCTTATTTAATGAGCTTGAAAATTATTTGCTTTGCTTAACCTTGTGAGCAATATACAGTAGAAAAGCATAAATAACTCATTGCCTAAGGTTGATGATTACGATTAGTATGATTCTCATGGTATTATTTATAATATAAAATCAATATGATATTATAAAATATTTCAGAAACATAACATAAAATGTTTTTCCATTTTTATTTGGAAATATAAATTCCATATAACCGCATTTTTAATGTTTTAAACATGAAATTTAAATTTAAACTCCATGTTATTAAATTTATAAACTGCATGACATATGCTTATATATAATAAAATGTGCAACAAGCTCATAGAAATATGGTTTTCTATTTTTTTTTTTTTTTTCTTTTAAATGCACTAAATGCACGAAACACACGTTTGCATATATAAATTCCATTCACAGCTGCATTCAAATTGCTTGTTTTCGAAATTTCAAGCCAACAGCTGAAACAATTTAAAAAAGCTGCAAATGTTCAATACGTTAAATATTCATGCATGAATTCCTATAAATTTGATATAAAATGTTCATTGATTTTTTTGCTCATATGTACTTGTGTGTGCATATGTAAGTTAGATTTGAATGTGTGATTGTTTCCCAACTACATTTGCATGCTGCAAAAAAATGTAGAAATATTTTGTTCGCATAAATTTTTATGCTATACCTTTAACATAAATGAAGCCTTTATTCTTGTTTGTTTTTTTGGAAACCACTCAATATATGTTTGTATATTTGTTTATAGGTATATATATTTTTTTAACTCATGTCAATTTATCAATTGATGTTTCGATAAATTTTGGCTTTCCGTTCGAAATTTAAAAATTTTTGACAATATCCTGTCTGCTATTTCTACACTTTAATGCCAGCATGTTGGTTTTTTTCAAACAGATCTTATCGTCTATGTTTATGTTTATGTTAACCTAACGGATATGAACAAAAGCATCACATATAGAACATAAAAGTAGATTTTTTCTGTTTTCAACAGGAATTTCTACACACATCACTCTGACAAGCAAGTTAATGTTTATGTCAAAATATGTGGCTGAATGTCTATGCATGTCTCGCTTTGCTTATCACACACACACACACATACACGTTATATGGCTGACAGCCAGATATGACAAATGAGACAGAAATGTTGTTAAAAGCTTTCTTTGTCTCTTGTTGTAGTTGTGTGCTTCCGGTTCATCACAATTCGCATGATTTATTTTTTTTTTTCTTTTTGTTAACTCAAACAAGTTATATAACAGTTAATTTTTGCCCATAAGCGATTTATTTTAGCCTAATGCTAGTCGGCATACTTAATGCTAATTGACTACAGTTAGAGCAAAGTTTCAGTCTTAACAACAATTTCCTGAGGTTTTTGATGTAATGCTTCTTGTTTTATCTAGCATTGCTCAGAAAAGTTGAAGTTAGTTATGTTCTTAGTATCTATGATGATGGATAATGTGATTACTTTCTCAATTAATCATCATAATATAAAGAAATTCTATATGAACTGCTTCTGAGTTGTATAAATAGCGTCTGTATATTTCTTTTTGGCCAAGTTTTGGCACTTGTAATAAAAAAATTCAGTTGGGAAAACTAACAAAATATTTAAGTCAATTAGGATGAAGAAAGCTTCTTCAAACTTTTGCGGTAAAGCGAATAGCTTATGGCGAAAGTTAAAACATAAATAACTCTTAATAAATTTAAGGCGGTATTTTTGTTTAGGGGCAAAAATTTGAGTGGTTTTTCAAAATTCGAAACTTTGGAACAAGTTAAATAAATAATTTTTGAAAATTTAAAACTTTAAACGCGTTTTTCTCGATTCTTCATTTTCTAATACGTCTGACTTGATTTCTCAAATTCTAATTAGCCCACAAAAACAAAATAAAAATTTGTCATTTCTGCCCCTGAAAGGACATTGACCGAGCTTCTTATGATCAATTATGTTGTGTGTGTTATTAAATGTTTGCATACAATTGACTGAGAACTGGACCTACATGTTCTATGAAGACTCCGAACGGCTTAAATTTATGTTCTCAAGAAGCTTTACATGACATCATTTACCCTCTGATCAGAAAATTTTCTATTAAAAAAAAAAACATTTGATTGAAAAAAGTTGGCGTTGACATTCTTTATATATCAATCTATTGTTGGAACTATAATTACTAGTATCGCCTGGGGTCGAAATTCGACCAATTTATTGATTACCTATTTATAATTATATTCGAGATGATAAAAATAAATTCGAGGCTATAACTCTTAATTGATTAGAGATATAAAGTTATTTTCTTCAAAAAAATTAGTTTTTTATACTTTTATATTATTCAAAAACAGAAAAACAACATTTTAAAAAAATTTAATTTTGTCAAAGAAATCGTAGGGGCTAGCCTTGATTTTTTGATGGCACGGACAGTTTATTAATTTAGTGTCAAGACAAAATAAATTTAACTAAAAACCGGTACAAACTTTGAAAGCAAATCAAAAATGCAATTTGGAGTTTTTGTTTTTTTACAACAAAAATCATTTTTACCCCATATTTTAAGAATAAATCAAATTTTATGGTATTTTTTTAAAAGGAATAATTTAAATATAAAAAACCAAAAACGGTATTATTTTTAAAAGTGTTTTTAAGTAAACTAATAAGACTTTAATACAAAAAAGAAATAAATAAAATTTATTTACAGATGGCGGAGTTATTGGCTTTAGAAATTAGAACATTCAATTTGAGACAGCTTTTTTCTCTCTACTGGCATTTGGTTGAAACACACGCTAAATAAGTAACGACAATATTAAGAAAATTCATTAAAAATACTTTTAATTAGAACTTTGCTGTAATTTTTATCACATTTAAAAGAAAATTTAACAAACTTTTAGAGAAAATTAGAAAAATTGAAAAACCGTTAAAATTTAACCAAGATATTGACATGGAAATTCAAATTTTTGAATTCAAAACACATTTTTTTCAAATTTTACAATTGACGAATGGATAAAACTAAATTTTTTTTAAGAAATTGTTACTCTTAAAAAAATTCAAATTCGACCAACTCAGAAATTTTACTCCAACCAAATTTCATATTAATTTAAGAGCGGGTTTTTTCTCAAAAATGTAATTTCTCTCTTAGAAGGTTGGGAACCCACTCTATCAGATATATCATTTATTTATATATTCCGCACATCTGGGCAACATAGCCTTTTGAATGATATAAGTTTCATTTATTTTGAGTTTAATTTAATACCAGAAAAGCGTACGACAAACTTTAATGTTTACGTTTAAATATATAAAATTATTATAAAATTTATTTTCAAAAAATTCCAAAATTTGAAAAATCTTAACATATAAAAGACAAGCTTACTGCTCCGTGCTCTATATCGCTCAAACTGTTATAGTTGTTATTGCTATGCTTTCTAACATGTTCAGCCTGAACCAGAAGAATGTGTTCTTAAATTATGCGTTTGAAATCTTTGTACTTCGTAGGTACTTACTCTTTTAAACCTGTTCAGCCTGGACCAGAACCTGTTCTTAAATTATATATTGGAAATTTTTGTACTTACTATGCTTTTTAAAACCTGTTCAGTCTGGACTAGAATCTAGTCTAAAATTATGCATTGGAAATCTTTGTACTTGAAAACAATCGATATTTTCCTCAGCTACTATACATCAAACATCATGTCTTACTATTACAGTGCTTCTTAATTGCCAGAACCAGAACCTGTTCGATCTGAATAAGCTGAACAGCAATTATTACATTCAGTGACGTGTGGTGTCAATTGGAATTGCTAGAATTAAATCACAATGTTCGGTCTTCTGATCCAATTTAAAGTGATTGGCTACTCAAGTTAGGAAACGGCGATCTTACGAATGATCACAGCTTGCCTGAAGATATCATAGAAATTCCCGATCATTTTGTTTGTAAAGGTTCGCTTTTAGCCCTTGGCTTGGCTAGAATAATCGTGGAATATTTTTTTGAGCTAATATTCCTATCATTTAGACTATTAAAAGATTAATAAACATCCATCTGATTTTTACAGAGCTGCTTTGCTTTTGTCAGCCTGTCTAATATAATGGACAAAACCATGATAACATTGTATTATAATATTTATGCTCAACTTAAACAATCGGAGACCAATGCAAATGCATTATTTATAATGATATTATAGAAAATAAAACTATACTTGAAAATGTACTATTAACACGTGATATAAACAAATTGTAGGCTTCTTTCTGTTGGGCATTAAATCAAGAATCTAACTAAGTTATACGTTATATATCTCCTTAAAATTATTTTTGTCATGTTGGCACAACTTTATTTCATAGTACCAACCTATTTGATTTTAGAAAAAACGTTGGAAAATACAAAAAAAAAATATTTTCCTACGTGTTCAATATAATGGACAAATCCATTGAAAGGGTTAATAAGATTATTGACAATACTTTGAGTCCTGAATAACATCAACCGTTATTCTAAAATTGCTTTCCTGTACCCGAAAAAATTCCGATGTAAACAAAGTTAACGAGCAAGTTCTAAATTTTTAAGTTGGTGTGTCACCAACAGTGACAGATCTGAGCATGGATTTAATTGAAGACAATGATGATAATGATAAACAAAATTACCCTGCCAAGTTTTTGAATGAATGTTGTCCTTGAGGAATGCCACTGCATAAGTTTAACCTCTAAATTGGAAGTATTATAATTCTTCTTCGAAATTTAAATACCAAAAGAGGTCTCTGTAATGGGACGCGGTTAGTTGTGAAAACCTGAAAACTGAATTAATCATTGCACAGGTATTGACAGGTACTGGCAAACATGTAATAGTTTTCATACCTAGAATTGATTTGGCCCCGACAAACATAGATTTGCCTTTTACTTTTCGGTGAAGACAATTTCCCGTTAAGCTGGCATTTTCAATGACCATTAATAAATCGCAAGGTCAAATATTGCAAAGAGTAGGAGTTTTTCTAAAAGAACCTGTATTTAATAATGGGAAGCTTTATGTAGCCATGTCTAGGGTTCAGCGGGCTGATAATGTAAAACTAAGCATTATAGATGGCAAGTGACAAGGTGCATTGGGTAAAATTTCTACAAATTTTTTTACTAAAAATGTTGTTTATAAGGAAGTTTTATCAAAATAATTAAATAAACATGTTTTCAAATAAAAATCTTTGTATATAAATCCAATAAATTTTGTTCGCTAAATGTACTCTAAATGGTTCCTTCCTGTCGTAAGACGGGCTTATACGCTAGTCTAAATATAAACGTCTAAATCAAATCTTTTTCGACGGCAGTGATTTTCTAGCAAAGCAGCCATGTTGTCGGGATTCAGTTACAAGCTAGCTATCTATAACTTGGTGAACAGAATGCTATGTAGCAGCGTCTTGCATGTGGCTAGTAATAAAGTAGTTGACACAGAAATAAAAGTCCACTAGGTGTTGCTAAAAAAAATTGTTTTACGTCTTCTGGCAGTTTTTTTGTATAAAATAAATATCTTTATAAGCGATAATCTGAAAAACCACTAATTTGGTTTCAATGGAATTTTGGGAAGGTGGTTTCAGCTTGAAAGATAGGATAGTTTTGTAGCCAACAGGTGGCGCTGTGGTTTTGATATTTTATTATTTTTATTATATTTGATATTTTTTTATTTGATTATTTTTTTTCATTTTTAAAATGAAAAATTCTTATTTATTTTTTTTATATTTCTCCAACTTTTCTTACCACCAGTTTTGTATAAAAGTTTTAGATCTAAAATTTGTCGAAAAAAAGATTATTTATAGCTTTTTCTTTTTTTTTTAGATAACATGAAAAAACTGGATGAAAGTGAAACTTAAAAGTTTAATATGTCAATGGTTAAATTTATTCTTAATTTTTTCTAAGAATTACCACTGCACTTATGATTAGATTGTTCGTTAATAATTTCTACCTTTAAGTTTATTCTTTTCTATATTTTATTCTATACGCATATAAGTTAAATTTTTATACTTAGACATAACTTAAGAAATAGAAAAGAAATATGTACGAATAAAGTTTACAATATTTTTTCAACTTACTTTCGCAGTGTAAAACATATACTTGTCTCTCAACTCACAATATCTTTAATGCCTTTATTCGAAGCAACAATTTAACTGATGAATTATTACAAATTTATTAGTACCAAACCACAAATTGAGCAGGTGGTGGATACATTCACACAAAAAAAAAAACACTGTATAGAAGAACTAAATTCCAACTAAAATAACCATAAATTTACCACCATCACACAACATAAGCTAGAGAAAATCTGTTAAAATAAACCAGCCACAACGACGCTACCTGCTCGACCTACACAACCGACACGCACAGAAACAGCTTAACATAATATGCTAAAATAGCTTCACACAAATCAAACATTCCAGCCGATATATCAGCTTTTTCAACCGCCAACAACAATTCAAATAAATTTTATAAATAAATATGTGAGTGGCTGTATGTTTCCAATGCATACATCTACAAAAGAATGTATCTGAGTATGTATTTATGCATGTGTATATGTATATATGTATGCTTTTATTTATGTATATATTTATGCCATTATCTGCAACAAAAATTTGTTTATTTATTTATGCCTCTTAGGACCTTCACAGCAAACAGTAAATATGTGAAACAACAACAACAGAAACAACTATAACTTATACAACCAAAGGTTATATTGCAATTTCCCATTCAAAACGTGACTTTAACGAATTCACCACGAACTCAATCAAACCCATACCAAATACCTGCCTGCCCCCAGCATAATAGCACACAACAAAATTCTGCCCCTTTGGTTATTGACTCTAGATGAGGGCGTAAAATTTTGTGGATTGTGGACACAGCATAAAAGGACTATTGATTGTGTAAAATGATAACTTGTTAACTTATACGACATGCGTGTAAAGAACGGCTGCAGGCTTATAAGAAGACCATGTTTTTTTACTTTTTTTTTTTTTGTAAATATTTGAAAGATTTGTGTAGCGAATGACGCAGTTTTGTACCCAACAGGCAATATGGCGCACCTCCTTGATAACGATTGAAACAATTTGTCAACCGCTCTACTTGACTGATAACCGATGACAGAGCAAAAGAGAACAAAAAGAAATACGAAGAATCACAGCATATGGTATGACTTGATAGAGACTTAAAGAAAATTCCATAGAAAAATATTCTTAAGCATTACATTAACTTTGATTATTTTTGTTTTGTTTTTTTTTATACATAAACAAGAAGTCGCTTTGAGATTAGCCAAGGCTGGCGATACTGCGTTTTTTTCTTTATTTTTTTTTGGTTTTTTGTTATTTGGCGTAATAAAAGATTTCATTAACATTGTCAGTTTCACTGTTATTGGCATGTCAGTTTTTATTGAATATCAATTTCAATATCAGTCAGTGACATTAATTAAATGATAAATATATATTGCACATAATTTTTTGTTTTTTTTTTTTTCTTTGATTCACATGCATGTTATTTTAATTAAAATTTTCATGTGAATAAAATCTGATGATTTAAACAAGCTGTAAATAATTTCAGACAGCTTATTTAAATTTATTTTTTTTTACAATGTTCCTCTGAGAATTTTTCTCTTCTGGAAATTTTTTTTTTTGAGCAGTGGTGATTCTTAATTTTTGATAATATTGTATATGACATGAAGATATGGGTTATTAAGAAAAAAAAGAAACAGTTTCGATAGTATCGTAAGTGTAGACGTAGAATTCCGTTTCAAAAGCTAGAGAGCAAAAGAATGTACTTGCTCAGCAATATATTGAGTTGCTCAAGTTCTGCGTAAGCAATTTTTCGTTCATTTTCTCAATTTTCGTTTACTTTTCAAAACTTGAGAGTGAGCGCTCGACACCGTATATTGCTAAAAGGGTTGCAACCTCTTTAATAAATAATTTAAATTTTGATTTTAAACACTTATGTAGCAAAATTTTATTAAAAATCAGTAAAAAAAATATGTTTTAGACAGGATTAATTTATTCATGAATCATAAAGCATGAATGAAGTTACCAACTTAAAGAAAATATTTTTTGTAATTTAAGTTGACAATCTTTTCGACCAAAACAAATTATTATAAACTATTTTTATAAATTACTAGCTGATACCCGGCGCGTTGCTGCCGTCCTTCTGCAATGTCTGTCTAGCTTTCCAATAGAAGGCCATCAACAAATAGTTACTCCACTATGAGTTTCAATATTCTTTGATCATTATTTCCAAAGCTATTAAATATAAAAAATGGTCTTATGGGCGGAGCCACACCCCTTGTTGAACACCCGTTTTAATTTGCGAGTACTTCCAAGCAGTAGGATATCACCAAATAGTTACTCCAAACCGAGTTTCTTTAATATGTGACTATTATTACCAGAGCGATTCAATTTAAAAAAAGTGTGTCTTATATTGGCGGATACACTCCCATTATACAATGCATGTTCCAGTAGCAGGAAACCACCAAATAGTAACTCCATTCTGAGTTTAAATGTTCTGCGACTATTACTTCTATAGCTTTCCAGTATCGACAATTTTAATTGTATTGGTGGAGCCACGCCCCGTTCTCCAATGCCAGTGTCTTTTTTATAATTAAGAGACCTGACCAATCAATTACTTCATACTGAGTTTCATTGTTATACGACATTTCCAAACCTATGCGATATCAAAAAATTTACTTTTATGGTGCCACCCTTTCCAAAGATCGCTCAAATTTGACAGTCGAAGACCAAGACTCAAAAGTCAGTTCGTACCGAGTTTCATTGATGTGTGATTTATAGATGAAAGTAAAGCCGAAAATTTGTGTTCTTGAAAAAGTGCCGCGCCCCTCGCGAGTAGGAGCGTGAAAAATACTTCACGACCTATTCTCATACCTACCAAATATACAAAAAAAAATTCATTAAAATCGGTCCAGCCGTTTCGGAGGAGTTCAAACACTAACACTGTGACACGAGATTTTTATATATTAGATAAACAGGTACATTATAAGCAGCTGATGATCGACTTTCTTAAATAACAACATGAATTTTTTTTCTTATATTTTACTATTTTGTGACTTAAATATAATAGTGAAAAAATCCAAAAGCAGATATTCATTCAGCGCAGGATATATCTGATATTTTTGTATATATATTAACTTTGAACGATAAGTATTAAAGGCTGTAGGTATACCCTAAAGTATTAGCCAAATACGTTGCATGACCTTCAAAAAATCTGTTAAAACGACCCCATACAAACCGCGCTGTAAGAAGTAATTCTACGTCAACAAATTTTAACATGTTGCATCCAAGTATTCATTTTTCGTATTATTTGGAGTCATTTCATATTTGTAGTGTACGAAGTCAAAAACATTAAGACTTGAAGGCAGTATTTATAAATTTTGATATTGATAATTCCAAAGATTTTTTTTCTTATAAAAAACAAAAATAAGTTTTAACTTCATTCCAAATTTTAAGATTATGATTTCAAATCTTTGCTTCTGATTTGGTAACAATAAACCAATGTTATTCCAAGTTAACTTTCTATGCAAACCATCACATATATATAATATTTAATTGCAAATTATGTATGCTACAAACAACCCGAAAAAACATTCTTGGAGCCCATAATTTCACTTCAAATGTAAAAAAACCATGTGTTCAATCATATCCCAAAGAGGTAATATAAAGCCCAATATGAACAAATTTCAAAAACTAACAGCGATGAAAAACTTTTTCACTGTCTGCTTCACTAGAAATTTCCCACCTGTTAACGTAATTAATTCTTAACCCATATTTTGCCACCTCAAGCTTACATGTTAATAGCTTGTTATAAGCTTAACATTAATTTTGAAAACCAATGAAAATAACTTATTGTCCTGTTTGTGGATTACGCATAAAAAAATTTTTGAAACTTGAAATCCGAAATTTTAATAATTGTAAGAAAGCATTTTAATCCTCAAATAAGAAATTTAAAAATAAAAGTTTTCAAAATATTTTACGTCAGTAAAGTTTTTAGTCAGTAAAGTTTCCCAAGCTCGCGTTTTGAGTTACATCGAACCTGTCCTGTAATAGGTTAAATAAGAACTGTCACAGCATCGATTGACCTTGCTTTCGCCGTTAAGTATCTATGAGGTGACAATTGAAAACTGCCGATATATTTTTGAATCGGTTCTAAGATTGGTCCAAAGGTATCTAGCCAGTGTCAATTCATCCCTGTCAATGACAACGCCAAGTAAAAGGGATCGGTTAATTTCGTATGTTGGTGGCAGAATTGGGACCGGTCACTATCACTTTTGAACCAATCACATGATAGGTTCTAAACCGGTTCATTTCTCCGTAAGTTTGCCTCAAGTTCAAAATCGCATGTTGATATAGTGATCCGCCACACATACAACATTCTACACTTGTTTCTCTTGATTTTCATTTCCCCGGCAACTTATCTATCTCCCCATTTCCGAACCAAGGCAAACTTGACTGAAAAGATTTGACGCCTTAAATCCTTGGATTTTTTTTGACTTTTCATAGAAGCAAGTAAATGAACACCATCAGTCAACATTTTCATATCATTTGAAATAAAAAACCAACAAAATGTGAACTCGCTCTTTATGTCTCTCACCTTCTCACTTTAACTGTGGCAAAAAAAATAATCAACTACGCTGACATTTTATACTGAAATGCAAAACAGTTAATAATAGCAACTACTTTGTTTCAGCATCGATACAGCCAACATTTAGAGCTTATCTAGCAAATTTATTTCAGATTTCGATGAAATCATGCAACCCAGATGAAATAAATAGCATGATATTTCAATTTTTCACTTGATTTTATGTACAAAACAGTTTTTGATATACAAATATTTGTATACGTGAATGAAGATTGACAGCTAAAACACCCCTTTTAAGCATTTTATTTTTTTTTTTTTTGTGTTTTATTTTATAAGGTGATGAATGATTATATTGCAGAAAGTTTGTTTCAAACGTTTTTGTGTTAATAACGTTAAGTCATGTGATGCTATAAAAGCTCAAGCTGATGGTATCAGTGAATTCAAGGTCATCAGTATTATTATTTTGCGTAAATCTACCCTACATTACCTACAATTTGGTTATTTTGCTTTGTCATCAATTTTTCATTAACTTTAATATATCTAGAGTCAAAAAACAAAATAAAAAAAAAGCAAATACACCTCCGTCATCCTAGTGCTGATTTAAGCAAAAAAAAAAGAACATTCTGAAAAGTTCATTACCTAAATCAAGATTAGAATTAATTCATTGATACCTCAAATTAACAGTATTGCTTTATTTCAGCAAACATTTTTTTAAGATTTGTTATTAAATATCTCAAAGTTATGTACACAAACGCTTCATTGTGTAGCAGCTCTTGAGTCTTATATTTTATTTATTGCTTTTTTTTTACTTTTTTTTTTTTTTGTTTTTTTGTTTTTATTACTTTTCTTGGTCTTTGATTTTCGTATTGTTCTTCTTAGCTGTTAACGAAATGTGCAGAAGACATCAATCAAATAAATTGGAAATATAATTTTTGTACAAGAAATAAATCATTTCGCTGTCCTCAGCGAAACATTTTATGAATCGATCTAATTTTAAATGCTTTATATTTGCGCTTGGATATTATATATGTATAAATGTGAATTATATAACATGTTTTTGTCATCAGAACATCAGGTATCTGTCCAACTAGCAGGTGATTGATGAAAGCAAATGTAATTGCAATGTTACATAATTCAGGCCCATAGCCAAGGAGGGAAGGGGGCTTTGGGATATGTGGCATCGAACTGCATCATTTGTTTTTTAAGTTTTTGATACACTTTCCTAAACAATGTACTTTTTTGGCAAGATTTCTTTGGAACAGTTGTTCAGAATGTTTCAGTCGTCATCTTTCTCAAACATACAATCTACCAAAAAATAGGTGTGGGGCATCTTTAGACAGGAATTCCAAAATATTGCTATTATAAATATTGTAACTTTTCTCTGACCCCTTTATAGTTTCCTTCAATATCCAAATAAATACGCAAACAATTGTCTTTCGCCACTTTAGTTCCAAGTAACGAAAGAATTTCATATGTTTTAACTTAGTTTTGTCAACATAATGGACAAAATAAACTAGGTATTAGGTTTTTCAATAACGAAATTCAGCAAAAAATTTATTATTTCACACTTCAACATGTTTTTTTTCATGACTCATCAAAATTTGCTATTTCATATGTTATATTATTTTCTCACAAAATCTTTCATTGGTATTTCTTTTACTTTCATCGTTTTCGACAATTGAATTTCAACACAAATTAATTTAAGTTTTTCCAAAATAGCAATACTCCATAGGAGCGTCAATCAATCAATGTCAATTCATTACATTTTATAAGAAATTATGAGCAAAAATCAAAAACGGTATTTGGAAATGGTCGAAAAAAGTTTTATTTGCAAGAAATTCACGATAAGAAACCAATTCGAAAGCATATATCTAACATAGCCACTATTTTATCACCTGTTTTTAATTGCTTTTATATTATTTTTTTATCAAAATCATCTCCCCAATGGAAAATTTTGGCTACGGCTTTGACATAATTTTTTTATAGCTTTGTTATTCACAAGTCTTTGTATTCGTTATTTATTGTGTTGTTTTTTTTTTTCTTTTATTTTTCAAATATTGATGCAATATACAAATATAATTTTCCCTAAATTTTTTCATTTGCGGATAATAAAATAACAACAAAATTTTATTCAGGCAATACTTTCAAGAGATTAGCATTCAACAATTTCCAGGAAATATTCACTCGAGGTTAAGTAAATTATAGGTTCACTCAAAGACATGTGTATAGAACTAAAATTTATGGGGACTTAAATCCACTTATGTTTAAAAAAAGGTGTTATTTATGAGAGGATTACACAAAAAAAAATATAAGAAATAGAATTAAAAGTTTATATAAATTTATATTTTAATTTTATTTGAAGAGTTTATTGCATAAGGATTAATTTTATTTTGACGTTGAATTACGTTTTACAACACTGTTTGTATGGGGTGGTTTTTATAGATTTTTTGAAGGCCATGAAACTTTTTTGACAAATACTTTAGGGTATACCTACAGCCTTTAATAACCATCGTTCAAAGCTAATATATATACTTAAATATCAGATATATCCTGCGCTGAATAATTATCTAGTTTTTGTCACTATTATATTAAAGTTACAATATAGTAAAACATAAGAAGAAAAATGCATATATTTATGCATGAAAATCAATCATCATCTGAATATGCTGTACCTGTTGCTTTGTTTGTTTTTGTTTCGTTGTTGTTGCTTGTATTGTTTTTGTTTTATATGAATTGATACGCAGGCTTCTTCATTGGGTTCTTGTATGTACTACTTTTTTAATTGGGTTCTTGTATGTACTACTTAGAAATAAGTGCTCTATTTTAACACAAGATGTCAATCACAACCTCTTTTCAACTCAATCATTGAATTGAAACTGTTAAACTTAACGAAATGGGTCTGTGGTCCGGTTAGATTTAACTCTTATGAAAACAACGAGTTGGATCATATTTTGTTTTATGTTTTTACCCAATAGATGGCGTAAAATTCAAATTTTTGTTTTTAATGCAAACTAATTTCGATCCCACATCACTAGCACTAGCGAGTGCAGCTCGCAATCTATACATCAGACAGAGACGAAAGTAGCACTAACGAAAAGGACATGTGCTCAGAGTGAGACATAGTCACGATATGATTTTTTAAAATCGGCGTTTTAATTTTATTTTGAAATTATTAGTTAAACTGACTGTAGCTCGCAAACTATATATCGGGCAGAGGCGAAAGTGACACCAATGGAAAGGATATTTGCTTCGCCTTCTTTTCAAGTAAGTCTTTGAATTCAACCTGTCAAACTTAACGTAATGATTGAAATAATTAGACATTTAGCTTGTTTATTTTTTTTTTTTGCTTATTTTTGCTTGCTCATTTTATCATGCTTACTTTTAACCTTTTTCTTTGTTTTGTTCTCGATAAAAAGTCCTTTATTGATTGTTATTAATTTATATGTTAATTTTTCTAAGATCAATAAAAAATACGTGCAAAATGGACAAAACAATTGGACCAAAGAGATTAAGTAGAAGAGGTTACAACTAAAGCGGAATTCTACACTTACAATAGTATCGAAACTGTTTCATTTTTTTTTTTTTTTAATTTTCAGTTTTCGCCTTTGTGAAGTCATTTCTTCGACATAATCAAATCCTTGAAGTGCAAAAAAAAATTTGATGTACCAGATAGCTCACACATTAATCGACCGATAAAATTAAAAACATCTACTTTTTCCTTCCAAATATAAGCATGTTTTAATTTTAAACTTCTAAGAGACGCCATTTTGTTTAAAATGTAAAATGTATGTGACTATTTCTGGTCTAAAGCGTGTGAATTTACAAAAAAAAAATTGTTTTTTTTTTTAATGATTTGAAAACAAGAGTAAGATCGGCCGCCAAAAGACACCTAATTCCTTGGTACTTCAGGGATATTATTATGACGAAGAAATGACGTCAAAAGGTATTAAAAAATTTTTAATACAATATCTGCAACCGTTATTTTATAATCTTTACGTTATCTATATAAAAAAACCACCCAACTTTTTCACAAACAGATATTCCAACATTCGAAATGTCATTAAATTAAGTAAGAGGAATGTTCTCATAAGAGTTGACTTTTAAACTATACTTAAAATAATCTTATAACAAGTAAAGAAAGTCTAAAGTCGGCCTAGGCCGACTATGAAATACCCTAAGCCCACTTTTCAAAAATACAAATTTTTTTTGTAAATGGGCGTGTCCGTGGGCGGATGAAACCTATATTTTATATGCATTTAAATGTTGATGAAAAATTTACACATACCAAGTTTGGTTCCTGTAGCTCACAGTTAATGTCTTTATTGTGCTTTCGCTATGGGAGGTGGGCGTGTTCATGAACGGATTACTCCCAATTTTTGAACACACCTTAGTTTTGGTATAAAATACGTACATACCAAATTTAATTTCTCTATGACAAACATAACCTTATTTATCGAGTTTTAAACATTTTGGGTTTTATGGGTCGTAGGCGTGTCCGTGACCGGATGACGTCCATTTTTCGAAAACATCTTTGTGTTGATACAAAACACATGTGTACTACATTTAATTGTTGTAGGCTGATTATGAGCTGAGTTATGTCGTTTTCAATTTTTGCGTTGTATGGGAGGTAGGCGTGTCCGTGGGCGGATGATACCCATTTTTCTAAAACAGCTTTGTGTTGATAAAGGGTGATTTTTTAAGAGCTTGATAACTTTTTTTTTAAAAAAAACGCATAAAATTTGCAAAATCTCATCGGTTCTTTATTTGAAACGTTAGATTGGTCCATGACATTTACTTTTTGAAGATAATTTCATTTAAATATTGACCGCGGCTGCGTCTTAGGTGGTCCATTCGGAAAGTCCAATTTCGGGCAACTTTTTCACCGACAAATTTTGTTCAGCGATGAGGCTCATTTCTGGTTGAATGGCTACGTTAATAAGCAAAATTGCCACATTTGGAGTGAAGAGCAACCAGAAACCGTTCAAGAACTTGCCATGCATCCCGAAAAATGCACTGTTTGGTGTGGTTTGTACGCTGGTGGAATTATTGGACCGTATTTTTTCAAAGATGCTGTTGGACGCAACGTTACGGTGAATGGCGATCGCTATCGTTCGATGCTAACAAACTTTTTGTTGCCAAAAATGGAAGAACTGAACTTGGTTGACATGTGGTTTCAACAAGATGGCGCTACATGCCACACAGCTCGCGATTCTATGGCCATTTTGAGGGAAAACTTCGGAGAACAATTAATCTCAAGAAATGGACCGGTAAGTTGGCCACCAAGATCATGCGATTTGACGCCTTTAGACTATTTTTTGTGGGGCTACGTCAAGTCTAAAGTCTACAGAAATAAGCCAGCAACTATTCCAGCTTTGGAAGACAACATTTCCGAAGAAATTCGGGCTATTCCGGCCGAAATGCTCGAAAAAGTTGCCCAAAATTGGACTTTCCGAATGGACCACCTAAGACGCAGCCGCGGTCAACATTTAAATGAAATTATCTTCAAAAAGTAAATGTCATGGACCAATCTAACGTTTCAAATAAAGAACCGATGAGATTTTGCAAATTTTATGCGTTTTTTTTAAAAAAAAAGTTATCAAGCTCTTAAAAAATCACCCTTTATAAGACACATACATACCAAACTTTATTGTTGTAGGCTTATTATGAGCTGAGTTATGCACTTTTAAATTTTTGCGTTGTATAGGAGGTAGACGTGTCCGTAGGCGGATTCCAAAAATATTCAACAGTGCAGATTCTTGGGTTCATGTGACCATGTGTACCAAGTTTCATCTAATTATCTCAACTTCTTCTTCTTATCCTGTGTTTACGGACAACACACAGACGGACGGACGGACGGACGGACGAACGGACATGGATAGCTCGATTCACGTGGTGACGCTGATCAAGAATATATATACTTTTCTATACCGGCCTCGCTTCATTCTATGCGTTACAAACGTTTGCACAAAGTTAATATACCCTGACCTTTCAGGTTTAGGATATAAAAATAAAACTTGAATATTATACAAAGTTTTAGTATTATAATAAACAAGCACCATTAATATTTAAATGGGAAAAGTTTTTATTTAATTTTCCGATTGGAGATATATAACAAGTACTTGACCAGCTTTTTGAAAATTAAAAACATCAAAATATATGTTGCTTTTAATAAAAAAATAAGATTTTTGTAAACAAAATTTTACATACATACATAATAATGGCTTAAATTGAGAATAAACTTTACCGCCACTTCAATCTATCTTACTTACTTGCTTAAGTGGCCAAGCCAACCCGTGATCGGGTTACGGCCGTCTTCATCTTAGCTAAATTTATAAAAAAAAACAAACTTTTTTCTTAACTCTTTAATCTTGTGCTTCCTTTTACCAGTCCTTTATACGGTATGCTTTTCAATTATCTTGACAATCTTAGATCACTAATTGTCATTCTCCCTACTTTCATCGAGTCTTTTATTCTAATACTCGGTGCTACTGCCCAAATCCAACTTAGAAACTCTAGACTGGCAATTTCTTAGTCTTCAAACAAAATCCGCTTAAATGACTTTCACTAAAAGTTAATGGTTTGTGAAAAAGTACAGCTTAGCTTTAGTAAAGTATTGACAAGCATGAAAACAACAACAACAACAACAAGCAAAGTGAATTCTTAAACAACCAGAGAGTTTCAATATTTGCATAAATTAACCGCAAAACAAACAGAAAATGCTAATCCTTGACTAAACCATTATTTAATAGCGAACGTTTTCGCTCTAAAACATTAACAAAAACAAAACTAGCATAATTAAAAGAGCAACTAAAACAAAAACAATTTTGGCGTTGTTTATTTGACTTGTATTAATAAAAACTGCATCTATTAAAATATTTAACTCATTAGAAATGCTATAAAAAAAATCTTTTAATTAAGCATATTTTAAGTTCTTTGTGGCTTAATGACAAACTTTGACTACAAAACAGTTTGAGAAATCAAAAAAAAAAAAAAAAAAAAAATATGAAAATCATCTCTAATACTCTCACATAAAAGTCGTTATAAACTTTTTTTGTTCCTTTGCTGCTAGCCTAAATTATCTGCCAATATTGAGAGCTATTTTTAAATTATTTAAATACACTGTCAAGGTCAAAACGACGCCATGTTGACGTATTGTTTATGTTGTTGCTGCTTTTCTTGTTGTTTGTTCTGCTCTCGCTAGTCATTGTATAAAAAGTTGAAATGAATTTCATGTTTTTTATACAAATTCGTTTTTCTTGTATCTGTTTTTAACCTAACCACCTTTTAGATGATTCAGTCGCTAGGCGAATATAAAATTTTATTACCATAGCTAAAACAAAAACAAAAAAAAAAAACAACAACGTCGACGCCGACAACAGTGACAAGGACAAAAGCAACAATGATGAGCGTAATAAGAAAATTCAAAATAACAAAAGAAGAAAAAATAAAATAAAAACACATAGAAAAAGCAAATGAATATCTAACGTATAGCCGCAATTTGAACCAGCCTAAAAATATGCCACAAATAAAAAAAAATAGCTTACTTTTATTCAAAGCAAACAAGGCGACATTTTGTGTTTGCCTTAGCAGCAGTGCCAATGTTGCCAGCATTTTGGGTATGAGAAAATTTCATTAACGGTATATAAATATTGTATCTATATAGGTTGTTGGGTAAAAGGATATATTTTTACATGATATAATAATTTTTTTTTTATTCAAACATAATAAAGTATAGCTTAAGAATTTAAGAGAAAGCTTTTTGTAGATAATCCAAGCCATAATTCTTGTGTTAAATAACTGTAAATTAAAAAATCCCATTATAAAAATAATGCAGGCTATAAAGTTGTTTGGAAAATTAAACAAATATTCAGTTGGATTTGCAAGATGAAGCTTTTTAAGATTTGGCAAAATTTTTATAATTAAAATATAACCCGGTATGAGTACACAATAGTAGTGAAACTTGTACTTCAATGTCAATAAATGTTCATGAGTAATATTAACAATTTTACTACCTTAAGAGATAAATATGCTCTATACTTAGGGAGGGACATAACATTCGCGACAGAGAAAACAGAACTTTTTTTAAATATTTATAATTAAATTTTTTATTAAATTTTTTTTATTATTGTAGAGAATTGAACAAATTACAAGAAAAAAAATTCAAAAAATATATTTTTCACTCCAACATGGTTTTACAGAGCTCCAAACTGGCGGCAGAGAAAAAAACGGGGCCTCGTGGTTGCAGCGCTGGGAGTCGCAAAAATTGTCCGATCTGGAAAAAAAAATGACTTTTTTAAATCTTAACAAAGTTGGTTATCGTATGACTGAAACTTTTTTTTCAATTTTTGGTGATGTTCCAAATTTGAAAGTGTGTTTTTCGAAAAAAATATTGACTTTAAAATATCATAAAAAATCGAAAAAAATTTAAAAAAGCTCATGTCATACGATAGCGAATCAAGTTTAAAAAAATAAAAATATAAAAACAAATTTCGTAAAAAAATGAACCCGCTACTGCCGCAACCAGTACAAAAAACATGGTTTCGAGATAAACGCGTTCAAAGTTAGGAGTAGAGATGGGTGCGTGAGTGATTTTTACTCACAATCACGCACACTCACGATGTGATTTCGTCTAATCACGCACGCTCACGATCAAAAGCAATGTTTTGGATCACAATCACGCACGATTACGATGTGATTTCTTCTAATCACGCACGTTCACGCTGCCATGAACGTCAAAAACCAAGTTTTTGATCACGATCACGATGCCATATTTTACTCACGAGTTCTTACGAATACGTTTTATAGGAAGAAGAATGCACATCAGGTTTTATTGAAAGTGTATTTAGAGCACCTCTGGTATAACCAGCATACAGGTAGGAGCAGAAGCAACAGATAGGTAGATACAGCACTATAAAAAGAAAATTGATAAAATTTCTTAGCTTATTATTTTTTTTTTTAAATTACCAAAATTACTTCAAGTTGTAAAAAGAGTGAAGTTAGTTGTTTTCGCTTCTTTAGAAGTGGTCACTGTTGCATTTTGTATGCAATTGGTAGCAAAAGCGTAAGAAAAGATCATAACGAAATTTGGCACAGGTTTGAAACATTTTGGTACACAAGTCGTGACATGAATAAATTTAAGTCACGCACGAGAAAAATTTAATAACGCACGATCACGAATTTTTCTCGATTTTAGTATTGGTTTGCTCACGATCACGACACTTCGTGTCATGTCGTAATTCGTGTCACGCGCCCATCTCTAGTTAGGAGTTTTTTCATGAAATTTTTTCTCTTAGAAGAATATTTACTAAAATACAAAATTATAAAAAAAGTCTATTTCAAAAAACAGCCAATGTCATGTCCCCCGTTAAAGAAGGGTTGCAGAACTTCAAGGATTTTATCTATGGCTGGAGTTTCCAGCATATCACCGAGCTTACTAAAGAAATGTTCTTTATTCGCCAACTTTAAAGTACAGTCTAGAAATATGAGAACAAATGTTCAAAACCTACAAAGTTTGGTTCCAAATGTCCAAATGTCCAAAACCATCGTAGTTTCACATGTGTTTTTTAAAAACTCGTTAAAACGAAAAACAATCACAAAATGTTTCGATAAACACGTGTTTTAGTTGTATTCGATCTTGAACGTGCCTGTTTTATACCCTCTTTTCAAAATTTTTTTTTTAACTTGAAACTTATTTAACCTTAGGTTTACTGAAGATTTTTTTCGTGCGAGTCTTGCGAATACCCAGCCGTGTGATCAATAATATTTTGCTTTTCTTTTGCTCTAGATTTTATTTAAACAATTTAAAAAGCTCTTGCTTTTGACAGTTATTTTAAAGTTGTGTATCACTAAACATGCGGTGAGAGCGGTCTTCATATTTCTTTTCGTTGCTGAGCAATTAAAAAGTGAAAATATGAATGGTCACCCGGGTTGGTATAAGTAATCCTAAGGTTAAACTGGTTAATAAATCCTTATCTGACATTCTTCTCTAATATAATTCATTCTCGACACACTGTGATTATTTTGTAAAAATGATCACCAAAAAACTATAATAAAACACTAAGAGTAGAATATTGTAACTTGATTTTTATTTTATATATTTTTTCTGAAAAGTAAATTTTATTAAAAAACTAATTTAGTGAGTTAAAAATAACGTAGCAGAAACATAGAACTGTATTATTTATGTCAAAAACATAAAAGTAGTGAAGGTGTAAATGATCCCAATGTGCCCAATAAGGGTTAAAAAAAACTTTAGTTAGTTATTTTAATGAAATTTCTGGAAATTGGAAACGTTGAAAAGATCATGTAGACAGAGTATTTAATAAATTTTTTAATAAAAATCACAACAGTTTTTCATGAAGTGGTAAACCAGCAGATGGGGATGAACTTTGTCTCTGTTCTACAAAGTAGTTTTTATGCAGAATTCAAATTTTATGCAGGATTTGCTAAAATTTAAAATTTAAATTTATCCAGGACTAAGCATATATTCACAAAAAATACTTTTATGCCATCACAAAGTTAGAAATGAACCATTCAATCTGCTAAAACAAAATTTTCTTTTTATATTTTTGAAAATTTAACATAAATAATATATGCTATGAAATAAACATGGGCTGAACGTTAAAGCACCACTTCAACTGTTGAACTCAGATACTCAGAGACAGAACTACTCACAGCAACAAACTGTACATTCGTCTGAGATGCGCACAATATGTGCACAATCAACAAATTTATGTTTAACAGCTGTCGAAAAGTTTGCACCTTGTTAGTATAGTTTGAAAAGTTTTTCGCCTGAGACAGCTTAAACTGAATACCAATCGTTTGATGTAGCTAAAAATCAACATAATTTAATATAAATTTTTTTATCAAATGTTTGTGATGCAAATACCAGAGGATAAGATCAAAAATACAAGAAATAATAAAAAATCAAATTGAAAAAAATTTGTAACGGTACAAAACGAAAAGTACTCGTAGAAGATTTAAAGAGAAAATAACATAAAATCAAAATAACTCTTGCGTACTCAATTTTGCCCCTGTTGACTACGCTATGAATAAAGCAAATTTGCAGTAGTTTTTGCATAAATCTTCATTATTTAATACATTTTTCAAACTACTTGACATACTGGCAAACAAATGTTGCATTTTATTGGTTGTAATATTTTAAGTATGTAATATGGACCAACCGGCTTTTCACCACAATTTTTTAATCGGATTGGAAACGGCACTTTACGCTGGCTACGTCATCAATTTAAAATTTTTTTCAGTCCTTAACTGTTTTCGGCGTGTGCTTTGGGTCACCATCCTATGGAAATATAACTTCTTCAGTATATAAAAATTGGCACATTGGATCTTTAGATTGTGCAGGTAGTCCACTTTATTATATAAGCATAATTTTCTTTATTCATTACTTCATTTTATGTTATAGACTAACCTGCCACCACGTGAAACAATCCTATGTATGAAGTTGCTTCGCCGTTTTTCATCATCTGAGAGTGCCTATCCTGAAGAAGAAGTCATATTTCAACGGAATGGCGACTTAAAATACATGCAAAAAATTGATATGGAATGATTGACTGAGCAAAATTTTAAATTATTGAAGTGTTCAGCGTAAAGTGTCCACCCCAATCTCTAGGTGAACTTGTAAAAAAAGCTTTAAGATAGAAACTACTTGGCATATCGTGCTAAAAATTAAGGCCCAAGTGTAAAACAGTGTTACCAGCCTTAAAAAATGGCTTTATGATAACTTTAGTTGTTTCATTCACACAGTCTTGTTCAATTTTCAGCTGAATTTTCAACAGAGGTTTAGATTCTCAAACCTTGAAATAGAGTGATCAATGTCACCTATAACTTATTATGAATATTTAAAAAATATATATTTTTTTCTGAAAAAACTATTAAAGAATTTATTTTTTAAGAACATCTGAAACGATTTGCAGTAAAAAAGCTGAGATAAAATTTAAAATAAATGTGCTTTAAAATGCTTTTATAAAGTTTTCTTGATTATTTGTTATTTGGTCAATCTTTTTTCTGTTTACTGTTCTTTACACGGACAAATATTTCTACAAATATATAGAAAATATTCCACGAACCAAAAAATGTTTTATGTGTACATTGAATTGTCTCTTCAAAATGAGTTTTTTCAAATACCTCACATATAAGCTTTTTTTTGTTCCTTTTCACTTAAGCAGTATTCAAGTCTAGGTGTACAAATTTTGGGTGTTTTCTAAAATTTGTTAAAACTATGAATATATTTGACAGCTATTTTTCTATAAAATATTTGTTGATATTTTAGCAATACAAGCAGAAATTTAAAAAAAAATTCTTGAAGGGATGAAAAGTAAGAGTGCCGCCCTTCTGGTGATCAGAAAAAAAACAAGAAAAATAGATTCTTTATAGGTAAGAATATTGCTATGGTCTGAATTACGTAAATTAAAAATAAAAAAAAAAAAACATTTTTTCACAAAATGGCGGCTGTTTGAAACAAAAAATTTGTTGTCCTTTTTATCTAAGTTTTTAATTTTTTAAAAACAGAAGAGGAGGTTCACCTCAATTTTGATGTGCATCGGTTCATTAGAACTTGAGAAATCACAAAAAGTAAAAAAGTAAAAAGTAAAAGAAAAATTAATTTCGATAAAAACACATTTAAAGATTTAAATTTTCAAAATTCTTTTTTAATTTTTTTTTTATTGTCGTTATCTTATATATTAAAACGTGAACCTTAAAATTTGTCGTACGCTTTTTTGGTATTAATTAAAAGTCAAAATAATTAGTTTTAATTAATACTGCAGATGTGCAGAATGTATTTATAAATGATATATCTGATAGACGGGGTTTCCAACCTTCTAAGGGAGACATTAAACTTTTGAGAAAAAACTGACTCTTTGATTAATATGAAATTTGATTGAGTTGATCGAATTTGAATTTTTTTCAAAAATGGCAATTTCTTAGTTGTAGTTTTATGCATTTGTCAATTGTTAAATTTGTAAAAAAATGTGATTTGAATTCAAATATTCACATTTTCATGTCAATTTCTTGGTTTAATTTTTAAGTTTTTTCAATTTTTTTAATTATTTCAGAATGTTTGTTAAATTTTCTTTCAAATGTAATAAAAATTATAGCAAAGTTTTAACCAAAAGTATTTTTAATGAATTTTCTTAATATTGTCGTTACTTATTTAGCGTGTGTTTCAACCAAATGCCAAGAGAGAGAAAAAAACTGGCTCAAATTGAATGTTGTAATTTCTGAAGCCAATAACTCCGCCATCCGTGAATAAAATTTATTTATTTCTTTTTTGTATTAAAGTCTTATTAGTTAGCTTAAAAAAACTTTTGAAAATAATACCGTTTTTTGTTTGTTTATATTTAAATAATTCCTTTTAAAAAAAGACCATAAATTTGATTTATTCTTAAAATATGGGGTAAAAATGATTTTTGTTGTAAACAAACAAAAACTCAAAATTGCATTTTTGATTTGCTTTCAAAGTTTGTACCGGTTTTTAGTTGAATTTATTTTGTCTTGACACTAAATTAATAAACTGTCCATGCCATCAAAACATCAAGGGTACCCCTTACGATTTCTTTGACAAAATTAAATTTTTTTAAAATGTTGTTTTTGCAAAAAATAATAAAATAATTTTTTTGAAGGATATAGCTTTACATCTCCAATCAATTAAAAGTTATGGCTTCGAACTTATTTCAACCATCTCGCATAATAAATAGGCAATCAAATAACTGGTGGAATTTCAACTCCAGGTGATACTAGTATTAATAAATATCTTATAAAAAAAACAACTGTCTGCTAAAATTATCCTATTTTTTTATCGAATTTTAAAAAACCCAAAAATGTTTGTCCCTAGACTAGAATACTGCCTAAAAAAGATAATGATTAAAATTTTATATCAATATTTTAATGTTACGGTGTAGCACAAAGCTTTCAAAATTGCTAAATTTCACAAAAAATTTGGTGTTAATTGGTATTTAAAAGCTCTAATAAAACTCTTAAAAAATTTTAATAATCGTTCTGACGATGTCTTCGCTGCGAAATAATTCAATGACATCACTATCGATTTTTCAAAGGCACTTTCTCTAATCGCTCATCTCTAAAAAAGTCAGCAAATTACGTTACTAAAATCAGATTTTTTCAAGAGTAGTGTTTTTTTTTTATACTAATAGAATCAGTTTTCCATAGAAGAAATTAAAATTTATAAATAACTAGCGGATGTAACCCGGTGTCATTCGGGGTTGTGCCTCGAGCACAGAAAGAGGACGATTTTCAAAAACTGCTCTCATTTTTACGTTTTTAAAATTATCAATTGAATTTTAAAATTTTTTAAATTATCGTTTTTTGGGGTTTTTCCCCCTCCTTCCGTCGAAAGTATTTAGTCAAATTTCCGTAAAACTGTACCTGCCAGACATAATTGAAATAAAAAGTCACATCTTCAACATCTCGATCTGACGTCTGGTTTCTGAGGAAAATGGACACCCACACTCAGAAAAAAAACACATATATTCCTCCGGTGAAAAATTTCTCTATTTTCGATAATAGCAATTTTCTCTTTTCAAATAAAATTTTCTTCAATTACAATAAGTTTTCACATTTTCGAAGAAATATTTCTTCACTTCTAGGAAATGGAAATATTTCAATGTCTCTTATAATGACAAATATTTTTCTCGCACAAAAATTGTATTGTTTTCTATATTTTGATAAAAAATTCACTATGAGAAGTATTTTCTTCAATGAAAACAAATGTTTTCTCAAAAATAAAGAGTCTTTTTCTGTAAAATCAAATTAATTTTATATATTTCTCTTTTTCATAGAAGGTTTTTATCATTTTCAGAGAATTTTTAGGATCTATTTAGAGAAATTTAGAGAAAAGCATTCTATGGAGCAAGGTCAATGCCATTTTTCAGTAAATATGATGCCATTTTTATCATATTCCGAGAAACTTTTTTCTAAGTGCAGTTTGAATAGAGAAAAATGCGTTTAAAGTTTTTCTTAGCATGCATTTAATATTTTTAATATATAATATTTAATATTTTTTTAATATTTTCTTGCAATTTTATCTCAAATAAATTTAATTTTTAAAAATTCTATAAGCATCGATTCGATTTTTGGATTGTCTTCGTTCAACTTCGGTTTTGGTCGACACTGTTTGGTTAATTTTTTTCATCTTTATATAGCTTCTGCTGGTATTCATTCAACTTCTTTTTTTTGGTTCGTCTTTGGTTCTTGACCAAGGTTCATGAAAATCGGTTCATCCGTTTTGACGTGACTGAGACGAACATAGTTGATTGAATAAAGTGCCCTCTCACGGAAGTTTTCTGAAATTTAAACAGTCTCAATTCTATTGCAGAGTCAAGTTATTTCAAGTACCAAATTTTAGTAAAATCGATCAAGTCATTTAGGAGTAATTGAGTCTTAACAATGCACTACTTAAAGCGCCCTCTTGCGGAATTCTTTGGAATTTTTTATAGCCTATGTTATCTTGGGCGCAGTCGAACATTCATTCCAAAGTTAATTGATTCCAGGTGTTAAGGAGTTATTATATAGTGCCACGCCCACATACTTCCGCCCACTTTTTTACATATTCTTTATTTTTGGTGTAGTTGAACCTTCATACCAAATTTCATTGAAATCGGTCCAGGAGCTTAATAGTTATTGAGTTTTAAAAACGCACTACTTAAAGCGCCTTCTTGCTGAAGTCTTTGGAATTTTTTATTGCCTATGTTTTATTTTGGGAGCAGTTGAACTTTCATACCAAATTTCATGGAAATCGGTTCAGGCGCTTAGAAGTTAATACAGAGTGACACGCCCACATACTTCCGCCCTCTTGTTTACCTATGCTTTATAATGATTGCAGTTGAACCTTCATACCAATTTTCATTGAAATCGTTCCAGACGTTTAGGAGTTATTGAGTCTTAAAACTGCACTACTTAAAGCGCCCTCTTGCGTAAGTCTTTGGAATTTTTTATGGCTTATGATTTATTTTGGGAGCGCTTGAACCTACATACCAAATTTCATTGAAATCGGTTCAGGCGTTTAGAAGTTAGTTTAGAGTGCCACGCCCACATACCTACGCCCACTTTTTAAAACCCCTTTGTTCTTTCTCACTATGAAAGGTACTCGATGTCCAAATTTCAGCTCAATCGGATAAACGGTGCGCGAGCCTATACGGAACAGACAGACAGACAGACAGACAGACAGACAGACAGACAGACAAACATTTGATTTTATATATTAGAAGAAGAAGATAATATATTAAATTTGTCAATTTTTCTTTGCTTTCTTAATTCTCATGCCACACCTAAACATTATTAATTTTTGCTGAAATTTCGGGTAGTAGTTTTTTATAAGCAAACGAAAAAGAAACAATTCAAAAGTGTTCTGAAGGTATGTTTATCAGAATTTTTTTAAATTGGTATTATAAGGACACCCTAATGTACATGAAACTAAACCTCAAGACTGGCCTGTTATGTGAACAAACTTTTCTTCAAACTTCTGTTGATTTCGAAATATAATAAATTTTATGTGGTCTTTAACGTTACATTTTTTTAAAAGTGAGTTTCAAAGTAGGTCTGAAACCTAAATAAAAGAATTATATAGGAAAGGAAGGAAGGAAGGAAGGTCTGAAACCTTAATTAAAGAAGTATAACATAAACAACTAAAATCGAAATAATGAAAATAAAATATTGTCTTGCACCACTACAAGCCGAAAATTGTTGGTCTTTAACGTTACACGTTCATACGCTTTGTGTACCGATTTGAATTTGTACCGTGAGTGAAACAGGCGAAATTAACGTGTTCAATGAAGTATGTCAAAAACTCAAAAACAGACTACTTTGATATAATTGAGTGAAATTAAGAAATAAAATTGTTCACCCGTTACTGCTACAAAAAAATTTACCATATAATGATAAAAATTTTATATTTTAAACAGGCATGCACGTTTACGTTAATTTTAACGATAACCAAAATATTTGTTTTTGTTTCGTTGAAGCGAAATCATACAATAAAAATAAATAACGTTAATTCAAAAAACAAAAAATATTTATTTCGGAGGTAACGATATAAAATTTTTCGTTTTTGGGCCCAATCAACCGTTGACAATGACGTTAACAACAATTTTGAACGTAACGTCAACAAAACAGTTTTGTTTTTTTTTTTTGTATCAGACGAAATTTTTGTTTAGCATTGTAGAAAATAATATAAAATTTAACGTTTTTCAACGAAACGAAATTTTATTTGAAATTTATGTTTTTAACGTTATTTTAAAAACGAAATAATTTTGATACTTTATTTTTCTGCCTCAACGCAACAAAAAAATTTTGTTAATTTCGTTCGGTTTAAAATATTAATAATCCTTATATTCTTGATAAAAAAGTCACCATACTTGACCTTGAGATAAGTCTACAAATTGTTCTTCATATGTTATAAAAAATGTTATTCTTGTAGCATGGTGTTATAATAAAAGCAGTATAAAGAGTCTATCAGCTACATAATTAGCTATAAAATCCAAAAAAGAAAAAAACAATTTTGTAATATGCTGGCCTGTGTTATATACCGCAAGATTTTCTGTTGGCAACCATTTAGCTTGTAGATGTTATATTTGTAGGCATATAAATATATATATATATATATATATACATGTATGTTTATGGGTGCGTGTGTGTGTGTTGGCAAGAAATCCATTATCCTTGCCCAATATATTCGATGTAATCCTTGCCAAGCGACTCAAGCAGACTTTACAAAGAAAGCTAGCCTAAACCGCTCTTCTTTCATACTCGACATCTTCCAAATATTCAATTTTCAGCTTTTCACATTTACATGTGTTTATATAACTCTGGCTAAGTGTCTGTTAGTGTGCATGTGTGTATTTGTGTGTGTGTTTATCAGTAGCTTTGTGTGCGACTGAGTGAGCATATTAATTCGTATGCATGTTTTGGTCGTCTTTGTGTAGCCGAGAATGTAAACATTTCAATACACACACATACACTCAAGCACACAAAGAGATGTAAATGTTTTCGACACATCTTTGCCGCACACATATTTCTATGCAATTCAAGCCTGTAAGTACATTTCAGCTGATTATTTTTATTTTTCAGCCATTTTCTTTAACTCCACTTTCCCATCTACCTAAATTCCTATTTGGAATTAATTTTTTGGCCTTTGCTGTTTAGCATATACAAAACGTTTAACTAAAAGCAAAAAATTAAGGCCTGCAAAAAAAAAGCACATAAAGTAATAATATTAAAAAAATAAATTTATAAGTAAATTGTACGTGCAGCGTAATTCATGCTTGGTCAAACGCTGTAAATCTTAACTATTTATGTGTTTCTGTAACTGTTTGTTATGCACGTGGCATGTTTTTTTTTCTATTTGTATTTTCTTTTCTATGTATTTTCACTTAATTCACCATTTCAATTCTGCATGTTAAGCTCAATTTATGGCGAAATTGCTTTTGTGCTGCTTTAAGGCTTTTCGCCATCCTTTTCTTGCTATTTAACCTTCTTGAAAAAAGCAGGCCTTTATTAAAACCAGTTGTCGAGAGAAGTCAGGATTTTGAAAATCCTTTAAAACTGCAGCAGTCTCATGCTGTTTCATTATTAAAATGTTAAATTCTGCCATTTTCATGCAAAATACTTTTGTCGAAAATTAAATTTCATTCAGTTTTAGTTAAACTGAAAAAGCGCTGCTGCATTTTTACGCTCAGCTAAAGCTTGACGTTTGAAAAAGAAAGTCATCTAAAGCACGTTTAGGGTTCAAAAATAGCAGCACAAGTATTTTTATGTTCAACTCTAATTGATTAAACATACAAATTTATTCAATGAAATGACTTATTTAACCCTGGATCACTAACCTAGGGCTGAGTTGCGTCACAACTAACTCTGGGTGTCTTCTACCCACAAAAAAAATTCTCAATAATAAGGACATCATTTCTTAAACCTAAGGAGTGTGGTAGTTTTCAATAAATTGCAGATTATTTGCGCTATTTTAAAATGTTTTGTTATGAAAACAATGGCTATTTATATGTAAAACAAAAAATTTAAAATTAATTCATGATTAAATATAAAAAAAACACACGAAAATTCAATAAGTTTTAAAAAAAGCGTATAATTTCTACAGTTTAAGAGCTAGTGACTATTTTGCAAGTTCCAAATCTTTCAATTAAAAACTAAACATCTCAGAGTTTTGCTCATTTGACGTTGGTCACTTCGAAAATCTCGCGAAATGCGATCAAGTCCATTTTTGTGGGTCATGATATTTTATTTCATCGAATCTCTTATGAGTGTCGAATCACAAACGTAAATCACACACTCGAATCTCTTATGAAATATGAAATATACGATTGTAAAGCTGAAATTATACATACAAAAAAATGCTATAAGTACTTTTTTCTCTTTAGAACAAATTTCCACCTCAAAAAGATCAGCTAAATTTATATAATTTTCGCAGTAATTTTACGCTGCTGGAAGAACTATCGTCTGTGGTTTTCCATATATGCGAAGGAGCTGAGTTGAAGTACATATTGTTGTTATTTCAAATTGTATATATATGTGTCCTTATCCAATGTCACCTTATCACTGTTAGAGCACGTTGTCTGAGTTTTGGTACTAAGCTTCCTGGGTGTATTTCATCAAAAAAAATAGTATTTTATAACTAACCTGGCTGTAAAGCACCCAAACACTTCTTATATTAATCGCTCGTCACGCTTATATCTCGAAGACCACTTGAAACTGAAAATTATTGAATTGAAATATTGAATAGAGATTAGATTTTTACTGTTAGTTCGTCACACAAGTATTGCATTAGAAATCTTACATAGAAAGTGTGACTGGATGGGTTCCACTCTAAGGTTAGTGTTGGAGGGACATTTCTTACATAAAATAAATTAAACTAGAAATAATTCGTATGTTAAAGTTCTTAGAAGTTAATTATTTTGTTATAAAAGCACACATTTAATGTAAAAGTGTTTAATCCTTTCGTTAATCTTGTCCATTGTAGTGGACATGCATTTGAACTGAGTGTAGCGGAATGCAAATCTTTATTTTTGATAAAGAATGCATTGTAAACAGTGCATTGATCTATTCTTTTCTCTATGTTTGCCTTTCATTTCGAAATTTTTGTTCATAACAATAGAACGTGCTGTTTCTACACTAAGGGAAAAAGTTATGTAGTCAGTACAGAGACAGCTATGTAAAATCTATGCACTGCAACTTGTATGAGAACGCAACAAGAGCAGTATTTACTGAGTAAAGGGAGCGTGTACTGACTACATATCAATTTATTCACTTTTTAAAATGAATAAAAAATGTATTCAATACATCATGTTATGTGTTGAATACATAGCAGACTTCAATAGATACAAGCAACGTGTACTCAATCAACGTGTTATGTAATTTTTTGCAAAAACTTTACTCAATACATAAAATATAGACCAGTACACGTCCCCCTTATACGATTGAAGTGACACATTTATTCAGTACATAACATATGGACTCACTACACGTATCTGTTGCACATCGGCACACGATTTTGCTGTTTTATGTCATTCGTTTCTTGATTTTCAAATAAGAAACACCTCCAAAGCCAGTAGAAAATCAAAGCGGGAATAAGTTTATCCACTGTACTCTTAACAAAAGCCATGAATGGATAAGAATTAAATGGCTGGGTTTCTATAAGTAATTGCGAATTATTTTGTGAAATCTAGTCATTTCTTTATTAATTGCATGTGTTGAGAGAGTGATTTACGCACAGACATTATGCATGTACTCATTGCATAAAATTATGTTTTTAACATATGTAATGAGTAAATGATGTATGTACTCATTATATAAATGTATGCACTAAGAATATGTAATGAGTAAATTATGTATGTACTCATTACATAAAATTATGTACTCCAAATATGTAATGAGTAAATTATGTATGTACTGAGTCAATAATCTATGTAATACGCACATAAGATCTTTACTCATTACATAAAATTATTTGTAACAGTTTGCGATGAGTACAGTGTGCATGTACTCACCACATACATCCATGAATTCACGACACATATTTATGCGTTGAGTACATAAAATTCTTTATTGACTACATAACCGCTTAAAAACATTATGTAGTCAATAAAGATTTCAACATGTACTCAATACATGAAAAATGTAAAATTTTTGTGTGCAGAAAACTATGCGTTGAGTACATCAATTTATGTATTGAGTCCATAGGTTTTTCCCTCTGTGTATGAGCGCATGTTGAGCCGAAAAGAAAACAACCAAAGTGAGTGAACGTTTTTTTACTTATTATAGACATAAATATAATTTATAAATTAACTTATTTTCTTTTTTTTATTGTTTGATGTTATAGAAAATAAATGCAAAATAGTAATAAATTTCTATAAAACAAACATTTGTTGTTTTACTTGGTAAAAAAAAATTATTTAAGAGCAATGTCCATTGTAAAGGACAGGTTCAAAAAGCTACTTCCTTTGTGTTTATTGTTTTTTTTTTTATTTATTTACTTTATTTAGAATGTATTTATCATAAATTTAGCCTTTTTAAATTTGTTTCATTATTTTTTATTAAAAGATATTGAAAGGGTTAAAAAAAATGTAAACAAAACTAAAGAGAAGAAAGTCCCAACTTGCAAAAGACATTGAGAATTAAGAAACGTAGTAGTTTCACTGGAAACTACGTGACATCGTAACCAGTTTTTTGCCATTGGTGTGTACTATTTTTTGGAAGTCTTACTTTTTAGACAAAATATAAAATATTTTGGTGTATAATGTACAATAGACGGAACTTTTTAAGTTCATTTGATTTTCACTCCAAAAATTAAATAAAGTTTGATAAGATGCAAGAATATTTTGCAAATAGTTAGTCCCAATCCTTTGCTAAAACCAATATTTTGAAGTTAATAACTCAAGTTGTCTGAACAATTAAATCATATTCATACTTAAATTGAAATTCATATAAAAAATTTTAAACGAAGAAGTTGCCAGTTTTCATAAAATTATATTTAGCTAATTTCATATTCTTAACATCACCTTTGAATTGCCTTTAATATTCATCTGCAATGATATATTTCTTATTATTTCTATCAAGTGTTGACAAGCGTGCTATTCAGTAAGAAAAGTTTCAACTACATTTTTCTACAGTAGTTGTATATGTGAAATTTTATGCCATTGTATGAGCTTTAATGAAAAATTTTCCGCTTTTATTTCTTTTGTAAAGAATAAAGCTCAAGGCATTTCTTTTGTTAAAGATATTTGCTACAAGAAAATTGTTTCACCTGAGTTTTCTCATCTGTTTACCTATTCAAGTAGCAAGAAGGTCAGCGTGTCAAGCAAAATGTATATTACAATAACAAAAGAATGAAGATAGAATGACAGATTTAAAAAGGCGGATTAAGAAATAAGCCTATTTAGAATTGTTGAAAGAAACTTTTCATGAAATAATAATTCATTATTTGAAATAACACTAATTTAATTATAAACGCATAATAAAGACAGTTTGAAGTAGTAATTGTGCCTTACCATACATTTGTTAAAGAAAAGAAAAAATAAAAAAGTATATATTTTGAAATTCTAGACATTTTGAAATATTAAACTTAAAAATATTAAATCACTCGTGTGATTTTTCAGCGTTATAACATCAGCATTTTCAGTCTACGAAGTGCCTTTGACAGTTACTGCACATGAGCAGACGTACTCAACTGCGAAATATTATATTATATCGAGATTTGATTTTCAAACAAAAAAAAATAATTAAAATTAAAACTGTACACTTTAGAAAAAACTACTTGCTTCGGTTATTTCATATTTTTCTGGGCTCACTTAGCATAAAACCGGATCTTTTTTGTAAAAATCAAATAAAATTGGCCATTTCAGCCCTTGAAAGAACTTTGGTCGAGCTTCTTATCATTGTGTTATGTGTGTGTGGTTAAATGTTTGGACACAATTGAACTGTACCCTATCGAGAACTGTACTCTACATGAATTATGCCGACTCCGTACGACTAAAGTTCATGTTCCTAAAAACCTTTACATGGTATTATTTACTCTATGAGGCTTGCAGAGGTCTGCAGAGAGGTGACGGCCGAACAGAAAAAATATTTCTATTGAAAAAACTTTTGTTCGAGTTAAGGTTTGTACTCGGAATTCATTGGTTCCCCCCCATTCGTACGCACGACCATGGCCACTAAAATCAATTTTGTGTGCAGAATACAAAGTCTGCCGGAAACCGACTCAAAAGTTGAAGGGACTCTTAAAAAATATTTCAATATAATTTCTTTTGGATCGGAAAAAACACACTATAAGACCTGGAATAGTAGGACAAACTCAATGCTACATATTTAAAAACATCTTTTCGAAAAAGAAGAAACAAGGTTTTTTGAGGGTCTCATACATAAGCGCTACCAAAGGCGGGTTTTGGGGTTTAACCCCCCCCAAAAAATTGATGTAGTACCAAACAAAATAGGATACAATCAAAAGAAGTCACATAAAACGTAATTACAAATAAAATTTGTAAAAAATTTAAATGCAGTTTAACTAAGTGTCGTGAAACACTTCCCCAAAGAGGGATTTTCATGAAATAGATTTTTTTTAAATGCAATGGAAATAACTAATTATAAATTATTTTCTACCAGTTTCGGAAGACAATCGGAATTATTATTGTACCTTATCAACTGGATACTTTATTCCCACAAAGAATTTGGGCTAGTATGTAAGTTTTCAAAAAATTACGATACAAAATGCAGATTTTGGAGGAAATTTCATCGGTTATTTAGGTGGTCAGCCGTTGCACAAACAGTGACGGCAGAGTTAAATAATTTTAAACGGACAAGATTCCAATGTTCGATATTAATTGAAATATTTCAGAAAATATGAAAGGTGATTTTTTAAGATTTTGGTTTTTAAAAATAAAATATAAAAAAACAAACAGAAAATTTGCATAACGAGGAAATATTTATTTGGAGCGATTCATTTCATGTACCTGTCCATCATGTAAGTTACGATCATCATTACGGTTCATCGGTATTGAAATTTTGGCACAATTTTTCTAGTATTTTGGCTGGTATCTCACAAATGGCATCTGTAATGTTGTTTCCAGGGCTGCAATTGTAGTTGGTTTCTCTCTGTATTTGAGAGGCTTCACGTAGTCCAGCCAAAAATAGTCTGGTTGGGTAAAATCGCATGATCTTGGTAGAAGTTGGACTGCTTCAAAATGTGAGATTAATTTCTCACAAACCTCACCTCTAACGAGATCTATGTTATAGCGTGCCATCTGACATGTCTTATTTAAATCATATGTTAACTAACAATAAGGTCAACTCTTTCATTTTGGGTGCAAAAATTCAGTTTGTTGACGTACCCAATGAGCCAAAAATAAGCTTCGTCACTGAAGACAATTTTTGGATAAAAAAGTGGATCTTCATCTAACTTTTCTAAGGCTCATTTACCAAACAAACGAAGATGTGGGAAGTCACCCGTCTGCAGCTCTTATGCCTGTCTTTACTTAAAAGGTGTCAGGTGATCGAATAACACAAGCCAAATTGTTGAGAACGGTGACGAATTGCAAAGCGCGATATTCATTGACACTGGCCGATACAGCAGTTCGGTGGGTCGATTATGACATCCATTAAATGGAAGTAATTAGCGAAACAAATTTGTCTTAGAGCATCAATTTTAATAATAAATTTCAATGATTTGCAAAAGCTGTTTATGGTCTTATGACGCATGTGGTGTCAAGAAAACAATGCACTAAAAAAACAAATTCCACAAAAATCACCTTTTATTAATAAAACAAAATAAGTAAACATATGCTTTGCTTGAACATTGTTGAAACTTATGCTGTGATTTGACGACTTTGAAAAAACAAAAAATTTGTTGCTAGCACTGCCTGAAGTTTGAACGAGGAACCATTAGTTTAAAACTCGAACGCATTAATCGCTTCATCACAGCCGCTATAATAACGTAGAATTTTTTTCACATATAAGCCCGACTTTTAATAAAACCCCCCAAAAAAATTCCTGGTTGCGCTCCTGGTCTCATAAGAGTTTGTATAGACAAAAAATTTCAAAATTTTTTGTAGCCAATATTTGTTTACTATCAAAATTAATATTAAACTAGTAAGGTATATCTTCGACTTGGCCAAAGTTAAAATACCCCCACAGGTGATTCGCAGTGGTACAAATCTTAAATTGCAGCTCTTTTTATATGAGATTTCAAAGAATTTTACTATTTTGATGATGTCTAAAATACATTCATATCAAATTGTTTTCCTACAAAATAAAGACAAGCCTTTTTATAAAGTTTTCAATTATTGGTTGTATGGGAGGTGGGCGTGTTCTTGAGTGGTTGATGCCAATTTTTCTAACACGCCTCAATTTTGATATAATATACATACACAAATACCCAATTTCAGGTCTGTAGCTTAAATATCAGCCTGATTATAGAGTTTCCAATATTATGAGTTGTATGGGAGGTGGGCGTGTTCATCGATGGATGACGCCCATTTTTCTAACACATCTTGGTTTTATTATAAAAAGAATAAATACCTAATTTTACTTTTATAGCTTCGACAGGAGCCTATATATTCATTAGTTTTCAGTTTTGGGGTTGTTTGGGAGGTGGGTGTGTTCGTGGATGGATTACGCCCATTTTTTCTCACGTCTTACTTTTTATATAAAAATAATAAATATTTAATTTTACTTTTATAGCTTCGACACAAGCCTCTATACATAGGCTTCAATAATAGAATTGTATGGGAGGTGGGCGTGTTAGTGGGTGGATGACGCCCATTTTTCTAGCACACCTGAGTTTTGTCATAGACTATACAAATACTGAATTTAAGTTTTGTAGCGTAAATATTAGTTCCTTTATGGAGTTTCATCATTGGGGTTGTATGGGAGGTAGGCGTGGTTTTCATCCGATTTAACCCATTCTCGAACATGATCTTTGTTTTTTTTACAAGAAGCTTAAATATCGAATTTCATTACGATAGCTTGAATATTACGGCTGTTATCGTGTCCACACACAGACAGACGGACAGACAGACGGACAGACAGACGGACATGGCTAAATCAACTCAGGTGGTGATGCTGAGCAAGAATATATATACTTTTCTATACCAACCACGCCTCCTTATGGGCGTTACACACGTCGTGACAAAATTAATATACCCCTTACGCAGTATGCGTGGGGGTATAAATATTGGGTATGCATTCTGAAGAAAAAAAATATATATGCAAAAAATTTGATTTGAATTTCAAAGATGACCACAAATAAATGGTATTTTTGACTATCACCGTTATAAGATCTAAAATCAAAGTTTTTTATTATAATATTACGTAACTAAACATCCTATCAAAAAACATTTATAGCATAATTTTTGTTCAATTATTCGCGATATGTCAAATTCGCGATATGAGCTTTAAATTGTGTTAAAGTAAATGAGCAAAATCTTATATATTAATAGGTGAACATTAAAGTTCGTCGTACGCTTTTTTGGTATTTATAAAAACTCAAAATAAATGAAACTTATATCATTCGAAAGGTTATGTTGCCAAGATGTGCAGAATGTATATATAAATGATATATCTGATAGAGGGGATTCCCAACCTTCTAAGTGAGAAATTAAATTTTTGAAAAAAAAATCTGCTCTTTGATTAATATAAGATTTTGTTGGGTAAAAGTTCTTAAGTTGATCGAATTTGAATTTTTTTTTTAAAGTAACACTTTCATAAAAAAATGTAGTTTTATGCATTCGTCAATTGTAAAATTAGTAAAAAAATGTGTTTTGAATTCAAAAATTTGACTTCCCAAGTGAATATCTTGGTTAAATTTTAACGGTATTTCAATTTTTCTAATTTTTTCTAAAAGTTTACTAAATTTTCTTTCAAATGTGATATAATTTACAGCAAAGTTCTAACCAAAAGTATTTTTAATGAATTTTCTTAATATTGTCGTTAGTTATTTAGCGTGTGTTTCAACCAAATGCCAAGACAGAGAAAAAAACTGTCTCAAATTGAATGTTCTAATTTCTGAAGCCAATAACTCCGCCATCTGTGAATAAATTTTATTTATTTCTTTTTTGTATTTAAGTCTTATCAGTTAACTTAAAAAAACTTTTAAAAAAAATATTGTTATTTGTTTCTTTATATTTAAATTATTCCTTTTAAAAAAAGACCATAAAATTTGATTTATTCTTAAAATATGGAGTAAAAATGATTTTTGTTGTAAAAAAACAAAAACTCAAAATTTCATTTTTTATTTTCTTTCAAAGTCTTTACCGGATTTTTAGTTGAATTTATTTTGTTTTGACACTTAATTAATAAACTGTCCGTGCCATCAAAAAATCAAGGCTACCCCTATGAATTCTTTGACAAAAGTAAATTTTTTTAAAATGTTGTTTTTCTGTTTTTGAACAAAATAATAATATAAAGAAATGATTTTTTTGAAGAAAATAGCTTTATATCTCTAATCAATTAAGAGCTATAGCCTCGAACTTATTTTAATAATCTCGCATATAATTATAAAAAGGCAATCAAAAATTTGGTCGAATTTCGACCCCAGGCGATACTAGTTGTTTTAAATAAGTAAAATGTATGTTCAAACAAAGTATAACAAAACGATTTTTATTAAGGCGTTAGATGGGCTAATATTTGAATTTCAATAATTGAAAACTTTTTCAACATTTCTGATAGCCTTCGTGCACGAATTTGGGAATTTTATATGAAATTTTCGTCAACATAATGTATGGTCAAATCGGCATATTTCGTCAGAGGACGAAAAAGCATACATAACTCATTAATAAATTATTTTAACAGCAAAGAACTGGGTTATTAAATAAGACAATGTGTCTGAAAATTTGCTTCATAAATTTTAAATAGATAGAAGAAATTTATATCTTGTTCCAATATGGTACTTTTCTTCAAGATAACATTATCTAATGATGGAAGGAAAGACTTTTTTATAACAACTTATTTTACAAGGCAATCGTGATGCAGTTTTACCAAAAAATGGGATATTTTGTTTACAACTTAGCCAAAAATAACAATTTTGGTTTGTTTTTCCATTCGTTCAAGCACGAGTTATACTCATTAACTTAAAGAAAAAATTAATTTTAAAAATTTCAAAATTTCAGATGAATATGTAATGAATTATTCTGACAACGTGAAGAACTTTTTTCGAAGGGGTCAAAAAAAATGTAGTCTCAGTGTCTGAATACTTAAATTTATATATATGAAAATTTAACAAAGTACTTGTGAAATGTATTTATTTCATATGTAAAGTTGTTTGAATGAATTTTTTGATTTGATATTATAAAAAAAATATTAGTGAATAGCCCACTTGAAAGCCCACAAAACCATTTAATATAAGAGTAAATATTTCATTTAAGTTTACTTGTCACTTTTTAAGTTGCAATACTCTAAGTCTTTGATCTAAGTCTTTTTAAGATTTTCATATAAATAATATCATAAAAGCATTTTGAATAGCATTGTTTTTGTTTAAGAGAGTTATGACTAATGAAAATAAAAATGTATTAGATTTTGGAAAATTTGTAAAATCTTATATCTGGACAAAATAAGAAGATCTACTATAATTGTAGTAAAGTAGCAGCACTGACAGCATTTGTTTCATACGAAGTTTTGATCTTATCAATGATAAAAATATATCTAGTTTTCAAGAAATTTTCCAAAATTTGTTTAGCAAATAAGCTTTCAAGAAATTTTTCAGGTACAACAATGAAAAACAGAATTTCATAGCTGCTTCCATCTTACTGTAACTTCAGTTAAAGATGAAAAATCTACCTTTTTCACTAATATTTTCAGAGTAAGAAATTGCATAAGTTATTACAGCATAAATAAAAACAAAAATTGCTCTGAATCAAGCACTCAACATATTAAAATATTTTTTTAAAAAAAATAAAACACTTTGAAATAACGATTTCATGACTTCAAATATTAAAAAAAAAAAGCAAATAAAAATCATAAATAATGCATGAACACAAAAAAGCAAACAGATGAAGCAAAATTTTCAAAGATTAATGATGGAATGTTATAAATTCTGAAATATAAAGCCTGTGATTTAGCTTGAAAGCATTTATTCAGTTTAAAAAGCTTGTAAAAACAGGTGACTTGGCAGGAAATCATTATATTAATGGTTCCTTTGTATGCAATGATTGATTGTGAGCTTTGTTAATATTTTAAAACTTTGCTTTGATTTTTATAACTTCAAAAGTTAAGGCAGTGGCAGTAGGAAAGCTTTTAAGCCTACAACAAAAATAAATACAATTTTTTTTTTTTATTGGCATATTCGTCGTTTATGAAAATTTTTACTAGAATGGTATTAAAAAAGAAAATGTATGTTTTTCAGCACTTGATGACATCATGTTGAGTGTAAAAAAGGCAATATTAAACCTAGCTGCTTTTAGTTGAAAAGAATTAAAACTTAATTAATATCACTCATACGCCCCGACATCGACGTCTTGTTCGTTTTAATGACGCTGCAATTAATTGTTATTGATTACTTTCAATTTTTTTGTTATGTATATGTATTGAGTGCAGTGGAAAAACTATTAAACATCAGCACTCACACCCTTACACATAAATACTCTCTCATAAAACGCCACAACAAAAATCGAACTCATGCAGTTCAACTATAGAAATATATTCAAACAAAACAAAAAAATAAAACACATCAAAAACGCAATTCAACTGGAAAGTTCTATGCGATATTTTGTGTAGTTTTTCCTTTTCATGTTTATTTATTTCATCAATTTGATTTAACAATTAATTGTTTTGCAGCAAAGAACATAGTTCAAACATAAAAACAATAAAATATTCCATCATGAATTAAATGCTTTACAACAGAAACCAGGAAGCCGGAAGTATTGTACAAAAAAGCCATAAACACGCAAGGACATCATAAAAATAACAAGAGGCAAGTTGTAAAAATTAGTAATCATTATCGATAAATTAAGGCTGTCGTTTATGTTTTTTATGGTTTATTTAACTAGGATCAAGTACTACGCCCACCCCTCTAGACTGGGTCATTTATAAATAACCCTGTTCTTTCTTTCTATTGTATTTTTAGCTCTTCATATTTACTACTTCATCGTTAGCACAGAGCACAGTCATTCACTTGCACTTCCGTTTCCGCCCTAGGCAGACAATAAATGTTGTCATTACTTAGTTTATGTTTAGCTTGATAAAAGGTTATCCTTGTGCCGCATGATGAATGGCTGTGTGAGTGTGTGAGATAGTGACTAAGTGACTCGGAATGACTGCCTGAACTGTAAGCAAGAAAACGGATGGCTGCAAAAATTCTCAAGGCTGAGGATTGTGCAACAGTGGCTGCAGCTGAAAAACAATAGCTAACAACACAACGTTAACGGTAACAATAGAATACTTGGTTGTAAGTGCCTCTTGTTATTGTTGTTGGTGTTATTGTTTATTTGCGTCTTTTGACCTCAATTTGCTTTTGCTGTTGAACAAAAAAAAAAAAAAAAACAAAAAACGAAATAAATTATTTACCATTTAGCTGAGCTTGCATATCCTCAGTTAATATCCTTGTTAATTAATAACGTTTTTCTTATAATAAAACACCGTTCTTTATTGCAGTTATTTTTTTTATTATGTTTAACAGTTTTTCTTAGCCCGTAATTTTTCTTTCTTCAAACGTTTTACATAATCCTATCATGCGATAGTCACGAGAAATACACAAACATTCCAATGCTTTGGCTTTTTAGACACTGCCCTCTAGCACCACTCTAAAGCAAAGCGTGGGTGATGGTGCCACCTTGTTGTGGCAACACAGCTGAATATAAAATAAAATCGAAAAATTTACACACACGAACCTCTTTGAAAAAAAGGCTTCTGCCGTGGCGAAAAGGTGTATTGCTCACCGTTACTTAGCATGTATTACAAAACAGGCCACACTTACACACACACACAATCCGAACAAAAACTTACTCACACACCTTTACACTATTAAATATACTGAATTCAAATGTTTGTATCGGCTGGATACGCGTTACGGTTTTGAACGTGTTGTGCACGTTACACGTTCCGAAATTCAACTGAAAGCTTTGCCAGCCACAGCAAAGCCGGAATCCTTGTTGCGCTCGCCAGAGTTAAGATTATTCTTTATTTGTTGCTATTTGTTGCTGTTGCTTTTAGCTAATGTTTGTTTTTGTTGTCCTTGAGGTGAGATTCGTGCGCATGCAGCAGTAGCTGAAGAGCACACAAAACATGGCTGCGGGCTTATTTTGATTGTTCAAAAAAGAGCGAGAGCGCAACTGCATGAATGAATGGATAGTGTGTGAATGAAAGTGTCTGTTTGTTTGTGTGTATGTGTAAAGTCGAACAGTGAGGCAAAGTAGAAAAGCACTGATGTTAAATATTATTTATAAAAATATAATAAAATTTTTTAATAAATAATTTAATTATTTTAAGCATTTCACTTCATATATTTACATAAATTTATAGTTTTAAGCAATAATTTCCTGATTAGGTTTTGAGTTACGAGAAAACCCTACATCTCAGTTTCATCGAACTAACATCTGTGTTTGAGTTTTTGTGCTTTAAATAACAGGCGAGTTAAGAATATTTTGTCTCAAAAGTACTTTTTGTGTCAGTAACAGTGCCTTGAAAAATTCACTTCGGCCAGAAAACTGAAATTTACTTGGGAACATTCTTGTGATATTATTTTTTTTTTTTATATTCAAAGTAAACTAACAATATTATGTCGTTTAACTTTTTTGACTGTTAGTGAGGAAACATCAGCTGCAGCCAAAGTGATTGACTGAACACGAATTCCATTTCAATTGTGATCACAGTTTGCTCCAGAGCGCGTTTCGTGAAGATCGTTCCAAATTGATAGTTGTGTCAATAAATATTGATGTCGTGACACGTTATAACATTACATTTATTCAAATATAATCATTGATTAATAAAGGTTTGATTAGACAATAGTTACACTCAGGATTGTTAAAAAAATGCAATTTCGTTGCAGTCTATGGGACTTAAATAAAAAATAAATGAATTGCCAGCCCGAAACTTAACTGTAGAAAAATCTTAGGTTCTTCGAGACAAGCCGATACCAGCAAAAGTTGTTTGCAGATAAAGCTCTTTGAATCAAGTACACTCAGAAAAAAGCTTATCGGAATATGATAAAAAAGGCATCATATTTAGAGAAAAATGGTATAAATTTTGCTCCAGAGAATGCTATTCTCTAATTTCGATACTAAAAATTCTCTAAAAATGATAAAAAGCTTCCATGAAAAAGAAAAATATATCGTTTTTTGAGAAAAAACTTTTTATTTTTGAGAAAAGGTTTGTTTTTATTGAAGAAAATACTTCTCTTAGTGAATTTTTTATCAAAATATAAGAAAAGTTTTTCATTTTCAATAAATTTTACTCTATAAATGAGAAATTTTTGTGCGAGAAAAATACTTATCATTATTAGAGACATTGAAATATTTCCTTTTCCTAGAAATAAAGAAATATTTCTTCGAAAATGTGAAAATTTATTCTAATTTAAGAAAATTTTATTTGAAAAAGAGAAAATTTCTATATCGAAAATAGAGAAATTTTTTACCGGAGCAAGGTATGTGTTTTTTTCTCAGTGTAATATCGACTATTTCATAAAGTTGCCAAGATGTTTGCCAGAAGTGTTAAACATAATGATTAAAAGAAACTACCGAAGAAAATGAGTATTCAATTGACTATAATGGGCAGTGGCGCAGATAGGCGTTGGTTCTGGGAAAGGTTCGCAAAAAAGGAATGACCTGTCATACGCTAAGTTAAGTAAATACATACTTGTTAGAGTACACATCAAGTGTATGGAATTTTCAAAGTCAAAATTTTTTTCGCTACACGAGAACTTTCCTAGAGAATGGATGCTAAAAATAAGATCTGCGAAAATGAATTTTATTTAGTCTGCAAAAATTTCTTTAATTCAATCTAAAATGCAGATTTGTTTTTATCTACTATAAAGCAGAAGACCCCATTGTAGGTGACTTCTATGAACTTTGAGATGGACCTTATTGAGCCCATCCTAATTACTATGTAATCGTGCAGTAAGGACAAGTAAGAATTTTTTGAAAAGCCAAAAATTTTACCTACTATTATATATAATATAAAAATTTATTATTTAAAATTTAAATTTAAAATAAATTGAAATCAATTTTTAAGTTGAGATCAAAAAAATATCGAAATTCCAAAAATATAAAATTCCTTCTATTTAGCGGGTTTCACCTACACATACCAATTTAAACAGTCACCTAGCTTAGTAAGTAAGCTTACTTTATACATGAGCCAGAGTATTGCTCTCATTTTATTTTCCAACTAATTTTTTTCATTAATAATATTGCAACTTTATACAAAATATGTTTATTTTAGCAAGATTCGAGTAGATTTTGATTTGCACAGTAATACCTTGTTGTGCAATGCTTTAAAATGTTCGACTGGTTCTGGTTTGTGCTTAAAATAGACACAAAACAATTAAGCGAGTGCACAAACCACACACTTTTCTATAAAGTTGCAGGGACTGCAAGTTACTTAAATCACACAGTTTGGAGTCACATCAGTTATTTATTGAAGTCGATAATACAGGACTGTTGCAGCGCATAACTTTCACCACAATGTTTTTTTTGTTGTTCCATGCCGTTAAGTTTTTTATTGATAGATGCATACAGCAGCCGGCATGAAACAAACTGAATTCCAGAAATATTATTCATTCCAAAAATTTTTAAATTTTTAATAACTTCTTTAAACTATAATTCCAAAAAAGTTAATTTTGAAAAATAAAAAATACTCTACCCTAACTTACTACAAAAATTTTCAGTGAAACTTAATGGAGTTGAAAACAAAACTATTCTTCTTACCTTATAAATCCTATTGCAGAGAAAGAAATATTGAAGACAGGTTACCCAAACAGCAAAGCACTGCTTTTCTGCTTTTCAGTGTAAGCAGCCAGAAATTTAAGTAATTTTTCATATTTTGATATACAAACTAGTACCTTGACTAGACCGCTGAGCAGCTTTATAATCGATCTTTGAAAATTAAAAAAAAATAAATCTTAAATAGTCGTTTAAGTTTTATTTGTGAATTTCTAACCAGCATCAACTATGGCACATTATGAAGATTTAAGAATTAACCGCAGCGGCAACGGCTCTTTTGCGCGACAAATTCAAAGGCCGTGTTATCTCACGTGGTGACGATATCAATTGACCGCCAAGGTCATGTGATTTGACACCGTTGGACTTCTTTCTTTGGGGTTATAAGCCAGCAACAATTTATGAGATAAAGGATGAGATCATTCAGCACATTCAACGTGAGATCATTCATCGGCATAGAACGTCAATTATGCCTCAGCGTCATCGAAAATTTGGACCATCGGATTGAGTTGTGCCGACGAGGTCACGACGGTTATTTGGCCGATATTTTGTTTTATACATAATTGAATTATACCAATATTATCACAATAAAAATAAATGCCAAAAATTTCCTAAACAATTTGTGTGTTATTCAAAATCAACATCGACCCTTTAAATTTAACCACCCTTTATATAAGATTGTTATACCAAACAGATTCCAATGACGTCTCTATCACAAAAAATATCGTCTTTTATTTTACAAACAATAACAGCCTTTGAAAATTTAACTTTTCTAAAGATTTTTTCAGAAAGTTTTGACGTTGGTCATATTCGGTTGGCAAATCGGATATTTGCGCAATTTTGAGAGATTTTCGTTAAAAATATTGGGAAAAAACCACGATTTTTGCATTTTTTTGCACTACTTACGGAAGCCAATCAAAATTATTATCAATACTGAATCACTTGGCTCCACTAGACACTCAATTCCCGCAAACAGTTTGGGTTAGTTTGTTCGTGTTTAAAAAATTACGATAAAAAATATAAAAAAAAAACCGACTTCAGAGGAAAATTCATCGTCATTTCCGGTGGCTAGAGACTCAACCGATTTGCCTCAAATTCAGGATATCTTAGTTTTTCATCCCAAAGAATCAGAAACTGAGTGTGCTTTTTGGCTTAAATTTTTTCCATATACTTCGAGCCGGCCTAGTAAACACTATAGTACAGTAAGTATACAGTAAGGTCGGTATTAGAGAACTACATGAGACCATTCGTCATTTTTTGCCACTCGAATAACAATCGTCATCAGCCAGAATAGCACAAACAAAAAAATGCATTCATACCACTCGAGTTCGTAAAAAACGATTGCAGCTTAGCACCTAACATTGAATGATTCGCTGGAAGCTCAAGTGTTTTCTGCTGGACTCGAGCTCGAGTGGAATTTTATTATTGTTTTCATTGTTTTTTTTCCTGGCGTTTTGTTGGGCGCAGTGTTTTTTTATGCTTTCAACAACAAAAAGCCAACACCAACAACAAATCGTTGCATACGTGGCACAGTAAGCAAGTACCAACAACAAAAAATCTACAAAAACCACACAACGCCAGCGACTGTGCAAAAGCTAAAATCATGTGTTTGTATTCAGTTCAGAAACAACAACACGCATGTTGGCTCGATAAGATTAAATTGTTAAACACATAAAAAAAAACAACAAGCGTCGATCGACAGTGCGCAATTACAACAATAAAACAATAAGAAGTAAGAGTGAAGCTGAACACTGAATTTGGCGAATTACAACAATCATGAAAATATCGAAGTTATTGTAAAAGAGTGGCTAGAGTGAGGCGCTGGTGAACGCTGCTGTAGACTGCAGTTAACATTTTTTCCTTGCTGCGAATAAACATAAAAGCATGAATATTCTTTGCTTTTGGCGAATGTTGTGAAAGTCTGGCTTCGTCGGACATTCGTGTTTCGCAGGCATTCGTATTCGTCATCGCTCGTACTCTACGGCATTCGTGCCACAGCGATTTGTTTATGTATTTCCGAATTAATTTTAATACAGAAGGCACATTCGTAGCTCGTATTTTAACGACATATTCAAAACGCCATTTGAATGCACTCAAGTTGTTCTCTGGTCGGTATAGAAAAGTATATATATTTGATCAGCGTCAGTTCGTGAGTCAAGCTATCCATGTCCGTCCGTCCGTCTGTCCGTCTGTGTGTTGTCCGTAAACATATGATAAGAAGGAGTTGAGATAATTGCATGAAACTTGGTACACATGTTCACATGGACCCAAAAATCTGCACTATTGCATATTTTTGTCATTCGCCCACGGACACGTCTACCTTCCAAATATATTATCTATCAAAATGCAGATGTACAGATGGGCATTTTGGAGATAAAACTTAATTTTACTTAGGTCTGCACGAAAAATGGGCGCATCTGCTCACCGACACGCCCACCTCCCATACAACCCACTATGGCAAAAACTCTATAAAGAACTTTATGTATGAGCTCTAAAGATAAAACTTGGTATGTTAGATTATTGTAGCAAAACTAAGATGTGTTCACAAAATGGGCGTCATCCGCCCATAAAAACGCCTACCCTCCATACAACCCACAATATTAAAAACACTATTTAAAGATTCATATTTGACCTAGAGAGATGAAACTTAGTATGGAACCATTTTATATCAAAACTTAGGTGTGCGGAAAAATGGGCGTATCTGCCCACCAACACGCCCTTCTACCATATAAACCAGATTAGTTAGTCCTGTGTTAATTCTATAGGTACAACGAATGTATGAATTTTTATAGGAAGTCATGTCTATTTGTTTTAGTATTTTAATATGCACATATTAAAATATTTTAGCAGATTTAGGGTATTCCATAGTCGGGCTAGACCGACGTTAGACTTTCTTAACTTGTTTTTTTATTTTTAATGTTTATTTTTATTTGAATGAACTGGCAAATTTTCATTTTTATTCCTGCAAATTGTCTAGAAAAATTAAGAATATCAATATTCAATAAAAACTTTTTAACAAAAAAAAAAACCTACTTCAAAATCACTAGAAAGTAAAAAATAATTTTAAATTACTTTTATTTTACTATTTATTTCTTGGTCAAATTTGTATTTTTATAATAAATATATTTATTTTTTTACGATAATAAAAGCTTCTAGTCAGCGCTAATCATTGACGTAAAATCATGATTTTTTCGCCATCCCTACTCTATTTAAGACTTTTTTATTTGTAAATATCCTGCTTGGGTGACGCTGTATTAATTTGTAGTCTTAATTTTTCTTAAATCTTAATTAAAATGCTATATGTGTGTTGCAGCTGCACAAAAAATCTGATTATATTAGCGCCGACTTCGAAGCTTTTATTATCATAAAAAAATAAATATATTTATTATAAAAATACAAATTTGACCAAGAAATAAATAGTAAAATAAAAGTAATTTAAAATTATTTTTTACTTTCTAGTGATTTTGTAGGTTTTTTTTTTTGTTAAAAAGTTTTTATTTCTTTCTTTTTAGAGAAAATGATATATATTAAAAAAGTGTATAAATTAATTAAACACCAATTATTTATGCTCATAATATGGAAAATGCTTTTCTGTCGTTTCTTATTCTGGTCTTTGTCAGTATGTTTATCAGTACCTACTCTTGTATTTTTATCACTACCCCAATGTCAATATTGACTGAAATATAGTGTGTTTATAATATTGACACGCCTCTTTGTCGAGAATATCACACTCTTTGTCATAGTGTTTTCAATAGTTCTACCCATTCTAACAATGAATTTTACCACCCTTAAGTCAATATGATACAGTTTTTTACACACTGCCTCAGCCCTTAGTCGAATAACGCCCAATTCTTCGGTAGTAATTTGTAATAATTGTGTCTACGTCTGTACTTTTTCAGTTAGTAGTGTCAGTATTCGATTTAGTGTTTTCTAATATTGCCACACTCCTTTGTCGAATGACGCCCACTTTATTCACAATAACTAGTTATAAGTGTGCCTACCTCTATACTAAATATCAGTACTCTAGTGTCAATATTATTCGCGATACAGTGTATTTTATATATTGGCACACCCCTTTATCAAACAAGGTCCACTGTATTGAAATTAATTGTTTTATAACTGTGCCTACCCCTGTAGTAAACTTTAGTACTCTAGTGTCAATACTATTCGAGATACAGAGTTTTTCTAATATTGCCACACCTCTTTGTCGACTAACGCCCACTTAATTGACTGTTATTTTTTACCTACCCTTGCATTTTTTCTGTGAATTTTATTAACTCTAGTACTCTAGTGTCAATATTTACTGAAATACAGTGTTTTTCTTACAGTGACACGCCCCTTTATCGAATACCGCCCACATTACTGACAGTAATTTGTTATATTTGTACCTACCTTTGTACTAAATTTAAGTATCGTAGTGTCAATAGTAATAGAGATACAGTGTTTTTTTTTAATATTGCCACTCCCCTTCTCGATTAACGCCCATTTTTTTTTTTTTTATAAATTTGTAGTAATTTTTCCTACCTTTGTAATAAATTTCTGTACCCTAGTATCAATATTATTCGAGACACAGTAATTCTCTTATATTGCCACACCCCTTTGTCGAATTACGCCCATTTTTGTTATAGTAATTTCCAATAATTGTACCTACCTCTGTACTTAATTTCAGTACTCTAGTGTCAATTTTCTTCGAGATACAGAGTTTTTACAATATTGCCACACCCTTTTTTAGAATTGATAAAAGAAGTAAGAATCTAAAATTTTCAAAAACTTAAAGAATTTTATCTGAATTGTTCCAATATTTTTGTCTACCGGGCTTATAAGTTGTGAGAGAAAAATTTACTATCAGTAAATCACACAATATTAGTTTTAAATAATTTAAGAATTAAAGTTATAAAAACTTAAGTTAGATTAATACAGAAAACTTTGAAAAATTTACGAAAAATTTTGCATAATTGAAGAAAAAATAGGACCTGGAAGCCAAACGTTGATAAATTTTCCCTAGTGACTCTGAACAACTATTATATAAATATATAATATATAATTATATAAATATTTTTTCGAAATCAACCCAAATTTTCTAAATAAAATTTAAATCAAAAGTTATTATAAAATATTAAACTTCATTTATAAACAATGGTAGAAATAAACAATGTTGGACAAGGTCAAGAGTCATGAATGGCTCAAAAAGAGCTGGCGATTCAAAAAAATCTGTTGATTCTTCAAATTCGGTGATTGAGAACAGAACTTAATTTCAATTATTCGAACTATTTTTAAGGAACTGTGCTTATCTTCTCTTATCTTATCTTCTCTCAAGAACTGTATTTTTGATAGTTTTAGTTGGTTGATTATAACATAATAATAATATTTTTTAGCAAAATAAAGGAGTCAGAAAACTATCTTAGAATTTTTAAAAGGCAACTTAAAAATAAAAAAAAAAATGTCAGAACTCCATAAATTGTCATAGACCGCCATTTATTTAATTTAAATAAGAAATGTAATGAATTTAAATCAATTTAATTTTTTAGAAATTTTTTAAGCGAGTAAAAAGTTTATTTATGATTTTTAAACTAGTAGTTTTATGTAATTGTATACTCAGAACATATTATTATTCAAAATTATGTTCTAGCAGGTTAAAAGTTTTAAATAAGCATTGTTTCAAGATGTATAGTCTCAGAACTTAGTAATAACTAGTAAACCTGTTGCCCGAATTCGAGCAATTCAATACAAATTAATTGTTAGAAACATTATAGACGTTTAATATTCAATAAGTTATAACGAATAACGATATATTGATTCTCAATAATGATATAAAAGATAATTATCTGAATGGTTTGACTTGAAACGTGTGATCTGACACAAAATTTTTTAATGTAACTGTCAAAATACGAAGACGGACTTACACTATTATAACAACTGAGAAAAACATTATAACTATTCGAAAACATCGCAGCTTAACTCTTCCAGCTATAAAATATACTTAACTAATGTTAAAAAAAAACGCATTAAAAAATAGATTTAATAAATAATACTAAGATATATTTCAGAAATTAATAAAAGGTACTTACAGAACACCTACAACATCGATTTATGACACATTTAGATGAAAAAACACCAAAAAACCCAAAAAAAATTTTTTTTTTGAAAACCGTTAAAATTTGACTGAGTCGTTTGCTCGGAAAGTGGAATTTTTGATGTTGGAACTGCATTTTTTGGACAATTGACATTTAAGGAATGCATAAAAGATAATTTTGGTTAAAAATTTTTAGTTTTGAAAAAAATTCAAATTCGATCAACTCATAAGCTCTTCTCAAACTAAATTTCAAATCGATAAAATAACGCATTTTTGTACAAAAATTTTATTCCTGTTTTAAAAGGTTGGAAACCCCCTGAAGTGAAATCACAATTTTTAAAAGTGGTTTGCACATATACAGCCTAAACCTGATTTAATGACATCTAAATCGATAGAATCGGTCCATTGGTCTGGGAGGAGTTGAAGTCACAAAAAAAACCTTAGCCTATTAATTATATAGATGATATCATAAAGTATATTTTTATTCTTGACATTTCTGACATGAACACGTTTTTCTGAAAAGTTATGAAGAAATGCATTGATTGAAAAACAACAGACACTTCTATTCATCATTCTCTGAAAATTATGCAGGTTTTCGAAACATGATGGTTTAAGAAATGTCTACTATACTAGCAAGTTTAGTTTATACAGTAAAAAAGTGCTTTTTTATAAAACTTAATGGATTATAAAAAAAAACTGTTTTTACATATGTCCTTTTGGACTCCATCTTAATATCATGAAAATTTTAATTCAGAAATTGCACCCCTAACCAATGAAAAAGTACATATGGAATTGACTTGGGCCTTAGCGTGAGCGTTAATATTGAACAAAATTTAATATAAAGTTAAAGTTTGTTTCAATAAAAACTAAGTCCTGGTGATGATAAAAAAAATGTTTATTCACTTGATATTCAAATATAAAACCGAAGTCATTGAGGTGTGTTCTTTTTATTAAAAAAATCAAAAATTATATGGTTAAAAGTTCTTTTGCCATATTTTGCACCCCATTTTGACGTACACCCAGAGTGGAATGACCCACCCCCGCCTCCTTGCTAAGCTGCTGTGAAAGGTCAATGGATTTTTTTTTAAAATCGGGATGTTTAATTTTTTAAATAATTAAAATTTATTAATATTTATATGTTTTTATGAATTACTATTTAAAATAATTTGTCTCTAACAATTTAAAGTACTCGTCATAAATAATTTCAAGTTTTCTTGAACGAAAAAGCCAAAAGCATATTCTGTTTTTCTATTTTATCTGGTTCTTGTTTTTGTTTTTGTTTCAATTCTTGACTTATCTTCCAAAATTATTGTATCTTCGAAATATCTTCTCTTATTTTGAAATTAAAGCTTTTTTGAACGTAAAGACCGAAAAAGCTTAATTCTCTTAATATGTTGCAAAACTTTTTATAGCCATAAAGCTTTTACGGCAACTTTCTCTTCGAAAGTGTTTTTTTTTTACGAGTCTGTTCAGTATGAAAAAGCTTCGGATAAGCTTTCTTACATTTGCTACTTACCCTAATGTGGTGAGTTTGTTGAATTGCCTTGAATAAGTATGGAAATAAATATTAAACGGACGAGACGAGACTTTTTTTTTGAAAAATTTATAGAAAATTTTTAATTTGATAGTTTTGAAAATAGCTGTGTTTTTTACCAAGCGAGTAGTCAAAAAACGACTGCTTACTCGCTTAAGAATTTTTTTAAAACTTGGAAGCTTTTTCTGAAAAATCAAAAACGTTGTTTATGTTCTGATCAAATTTTTGTAAACAATTTTTGACAAATTTATTTTATATATCAAAGTTCTGACAATTAGTGATGCATAAATTTTCAGATTTTAACCATTGGAGACCCGGTCTGAAAACAAACCCGATACTCAAAAGATTTTCAGTGCTAAAAGCTTAAGCAAACAACATAGTTTTACATAATGAGTATATTTGATAAATTTTGTTTATCTTACCTGTTAAATTATTATGTATTTTTATTGAAATATTGATCTAAAGCAAATTATGAGTATTTCGTGAAAAGTATTTTGTACAAAAAATGTTCATTTCATACATCACTGTTGACTATCAATCAGATATAGTTGCCACCTTTGTAGGAAATTTATACAATTATTGAAACATAACTTGGAAGCATTTTTTTTCGTTTGGTCGGCAAACTTTTAAGCGAGTAACAGTTTCCTGTGTTATTTAAGCGAGTATACATATGATAAGCGGTCGTTTTTTAACTACTCGCTTGATAAAAAACACAGCTAATATACATTAGTTGAAGTACAAATATAGTTATACGTTTCTTAATTGAGGTTTATAACTCATTTGTTGGAAAATTAATTAATTTTTTGATAATAACTGATACGTTTTTTTTTTTCATTTGTTTGCCTTTTCTTGTTCTTAACACTACATTTAATAGATAACTATTTCGTCTGCTCATGATGTTAAATAATTTTTAAAGATATATATATATATAACTTTTGCATTTTGTTAAGCTTTCTTCCTAAGAGATAATCTACTATATTCAGACCAATTTAACTTTAACCAAAAGCACATTTTTAAGCAAACCTTCAAGCAACTCTTAATTCACAGTTCGTGACTTACTTACTGGCATTATTTTGGAAGTAGCTGCTTCTATTCAAACATTCAACCTTTCATTCCGTACTCTTACATAAGCCGCATTTTAAGCTGTGCATTCAGTCAAACACTCAAGGTTAACTGACTTTAATCTCATCTCAAGAGCAGTTACGTTCCTACACATTCCATATAACCGCACACACACACATATTCTTAAAATCTTGTTTCATCCATAAAAACCGAATGACTTGAAAATCCATAATATTTCTCGCTACAAAAACAAGCCAATATATATCACATATTGATAAATCAATATAATTTTTTCAAAACCTTTTTTCAGCGAAAATAAATTCGCACAAATAAATCTAAACGTTGAAAACAACACATTCATAACTCTAAGGCAAGTGATATAAAAGTTCTCAAGAACCACATTAAGAGAGCGTTCATCGTGATATATTATGGCACAACAACAACAACAGCAACAGCAACAGCAACATTCGCACTTTTGTGTGCAACACAAAAATAGCGGCGGCAACAAAATTCAAAATCGTTCGACTATCCTGCCCTAACAGACATCAAGCACGTTGCACAAGCCATTAAATCTTATTTTAGACATTCGCGTTGTCTTTGTGTTTTTTTTTTTTTTTTGTTTAGTTTTTGTTTATTTTTTGTTTACTTTTATTTTTGCCTGTCGAAATCTCAGTTGTTGTCTTATTTTTATTTCACTTCTTGTTCTGCATTTTCTTTATGTTTTTGCTTTTATTATTGTCATGCCACGCACTCATTTTTCAACTACATACTTCCTATTCTGCTACTATTTCGCATTGCTACTATTTTTAGCTTAGAACCCACCCAAGACAGGTGTTAATGAACGGAAGTCGCACCCGTAATTTGCCAACAATAAACCGAATACATAGAATGAAATCGTTTCAATTGTATTTATTGCGGATAGCCTAAAAGTAGGCAAGCCTTAATGCACGCACACAACCTGCAGACATAAACACACACACACACACACACACACACACATACACAGAAGAGTAACGTGATATTAGTATGCTTGGCAGTGTGCCGCACACATTTATTAAGCGTCTTGATTTGTGTTGTTGGCTCGCTAGCTGCTTGTCATGCAGCGCACAAACCTCGGACCATCGTTATGGAAAGTGTATGGCATGGGCGTAACGGTTAAGGTATTGAAGAAACTTCAAAGATGATTGCTATGCTCTAAGATGGAAATTTGAAGAAAACCCTCTTAAAGTAAATTACAAAGATATAAACAAATTTATTGTTATTCCGTGCAGACACAGCAATTAAGCAGCACAACACTGCAAGTTGCTTGACCTAAAATTTAGAATATTAATTTGAATTGAAAAGAGGTTTTTTGGTTCAATTTGGATTAAACTTCAAACATTTACTTGCAAGTCATGCAACTAATTTTTTAAATAAACAATAACTTCAAATATAAAAAAACTCTTTGTAAGTCCTTGAATCAGTTTTTTATGAGTATTATTTATTTTTTAATAAATAAGCAAGCACTCGATTTCGCTACACTTTCATGACCACTCATAAGAGTGCATTTTAAGAGGAAAAACATTAAAGTTGTGTTTATAGCTTATACTTTATTTATAAGAATTGCTTATTAACTACGTTTCACATGCAAAGGTACCGAGAAAGTATTTAAAAATGAAGAAAAAGTGGCTCTTTTTTGCAACAATTGCAAAATATTTAAACATTACAGAAATGAATTTGTCAAAAAATAAATCAGCATAAAATCTGCTATGATGTACTTTTCACACATTTGAAAAGGTTAGCAATTGAACTATTTATAACAAATACATAATTTGATTATAAATTAAACACTTTATTTTTAAATTGTAAATTTTTCTTATTATCATTTTTTGTAACGACTAACTTTCATCTCTTGTTATAGTTGTTGCTTGAATTTCAGGATTAATTCTTTAAAACAAAAATATTCAAACTGCACACAGTGTTTCGTCTAGAACGAGCTCGCTGTACAAAATTATTGCTTTGATAAAAGAAATTGTATGAGAGAACAGGTCGCAAATGAGCTCCTTTGGCAATACGGGTAAATTTATGTAAAAAAAAATGTTGCACAATGTTGCTGCTGTGACTGCGAAAGTACTGAAGCTAAAGAACTTTTTACTTACTAGTTCTTACCCGTTAAAAATGACGGGCCCGTTTTTTATAAAGGAAAAATCTTTATGTTTCTTTATGTTGAATTATAAATCAACAATGGATCAGATATTCGATTTCAAATGGTCCAAATAACAATTTTTAGTTCCAAATATTTATAAAATACCTTAAAGTAAAAACGGAAATCATTATAGGTACAACAAAATAAGTTTTCAAATTTTTTGTAGGGGAGAGTGGGGTGTTGTGAAACAGGTTTAGTTTTTGGACGATAACTTCTTTAAAAGTTAATATTTATTTTTCTGGAAACAATTTTTTTTAGCTTATTCAACTGTCTAACAACCTGCGATGACATTTTTTTGAAATTCAAAAGTTTTAAGAATTTTCTTGAAAACTATGGGGTGTTGTAAGACACTACTATAAATTTAACAAAATTGAGTTTTTTGCTTAAAGTCCTTATTGAAATAGGGAAAAAATTAAAATACAGATAAGAAAAATTATTCGCGTTAATCTGATTCGGCTAACAGTTAAAATATCCGGTTTTCATTTTGGCACACTGAAAATTAACAGTTCGATCACATTTATTGCAACTAATGAAATTGTTTTCGTCCAAATCTTTGGCACGTTTGCCCTACAAAAGATGCAAAAGTAAAAAATCTTTTTCATCTAATAGCAAAACTCTTTCCGGTACGTATTTCGTATGATGACTACGCTTTGCTGATTCCTTCAACGATTTTTTTTGTTCTCGTTTTTTTTCTTCTTTTGATCGGCTATTCTTTTCAATAACGCCACATTCTCGAATGATGTTAATAAGGTTGTATACATGGGTTCCGGCCTCGTTTTGATTTTTGGAATGGGACATCAGACTTCAGAGGTCTAACCTTCTCTAATGCACTATTCAGCTCAGACGCCTTGAAAAACCAATTTAATTTGTAAAATATTGGAAAATGCAACAAAAATGCAACAAAATCGAATAATTGATCATTTGAAGCCGATGCGGAAGAAATTTTCTCTTCAACTTTTCCATATAACGGGTTCCATATACTCTCGATTTTTCAAGATTATATGATTTGCAGACAACTCAAAAAACATTATTTTTTATGGCAATTTCTTTGATGACTGCCACTAGATGGATGGATGCCTCATTTCCTTTTGGCTTTGGCGATATATTATATGCATTTAGTGGCATGATGGCTATAAAAATAATGAAATAAAAACAAAAATTTACTGTCTCACAACACCCCATATTTACTGTCTCAAGACACCCCATATTCGACAAATGTTTTCAAATGGCAACTGCGCCATCATCACATGCAATTTTTTTGCAAAATCACTTCGGTGGGCTTGAAGGAAATGGAATAGATATCATTTTAATAATTTTTTACCTTCACATTTAATTGGCAATGTTTCTGGAAATTCCACAAAGGCAAACTGTACAAAAAACTTTTAAGAGCGCGATCAAAACTTAAAATTGTTACAGACACTTGGAATACGTGTGAACGCGATGAGTGCACATAATAAGTGAGATCCGATTGAGGAAATATTTTACAGTTGTTGTGAGCATTCATAACATTGAGGTGTCTCACATCACCCCACTCTCCTCTACAACTAAAATTTCAAAATGAAAAAAATATGAATAGTTTTTAGAAAAATAAAAAAACTAAAAATATGCTATGAAATTTTTGAAAATATCAAGCGTTCCGAACTCACATTTTACGGGATTATTTATAGTAATAATAATAATAATAATAATAATAATAACAATTTGAAAAGGATATTTCAAGCCAAATTTAATATTTATAAAATTTTATATTTTTTGATTCGGAGAAAAAAATTATTTATGAAGGAATCTGAAGAATAAGTTTTATTTATAGGAAGAAAATAAAAATAAAAATATTTTTTTTTGTCTGAGTGTGAAGTGTTTCAAAATTGTATCAGCATATCAATATTGACGATTTCAGTATTTTTTTTCTCAAAAACCGATCCCTAGACTTTCAACAAGCATACCACAATTCTGTAAATATTTTGAATTTGCTGCTGATTTAATTTTAATTTCATAAATTTAGGGGTCGTGCATTGGCACATTTTTTCATATATCTGTTGTTTTAACTGCCGAATTTTCAACTGTTTTTCAAGTGTTTGAAATTGCTTGACTATTTTCAATGTGGAAAGCGAATCAGCGAAAGTAAAATACAAAACTGAAAAAATAAAAAAAAAAATACATTGTATTTTTAAAAACTCACACCAAAAATAGTGCTGATACCTCTTTTTAAGCATTGGCGTTACAGATTTTTTTTATTCTTTCAAATTCCTCAAAATCAATTTAAGGCCTTCCAAGAACTTGTAGGAATATTTTTCATTTTATTTTGCGGAAAAAATAATTGGTCTCTTTTAGACAAAAACATCGATATGTCATTCAATATGATCAGACTTTTAACGCCGAAGATATCAAGCCATAACTGCTAACTGCACACAGCTAACACAAGACAAAAATTCTGCCCAGATATATATAACAAGTACACGAAAGTAACGCTCCACCAAATATCAAAAACATTGTTTTATATATGAAAAATTTACTCATTTTAAAAACAACCAAATACAAACACAACGGTTGCAATACATTTTTACAAGGAACCGAAAATAATGATTATTTTTGAAATTTTAATGAAATGTTCTAAGCGTCGGAAAAAACATCCCTTAGAATAAATAATGATTTTTGTTTATGATTTTAATTTTTTAAGCGTTAATCATAAAAATTAAAAAGAATTATTACAAAATGATTTTTATTTTCTTGCTCGGTAATAAAAATAATTTTTGTTTGGTTTTTTTTTGCTCAGAAGTAAACATTATTTTTGAATTATATTTTTTCTGCTCAGAAAAAAAAATTATTTTTAATTTTTATTTATTTTGCTCTGAAATAAAAATTATTTTTAATTTTTTTGGCTCAGAAATTCAACTTTTTGAGTAATTATTTATTTTGTTCAAAACTAAAAGTAAATGTTGATTTTTATTTTTTTGCTCAAAATTAAAACTCATTATTTAACAGGAATAAAAGTTGGATATGTGTAAATTTTTCATAAAAATTAAAATCTTTAGAAAATATGGGCTTAATTCGCACACGTACAAGCTCTTTTCAAATTTCGACTTTAGACTTTCTTTTGTATAAAATTGTATATGACATTGAAATCTTTTCTGAAAACATTAATTTGTGGATGAAACAACGATTTGAATAAAAAAATTAAGGAAGTCAGTTTCATTACTCGGTTTTTACAAATAAAGTAAACTTTATATTCCTTCAAAAGACTAGTAGACTGCAAAAATCGGATAAAAGTGAAGCAAGCACATCGGCAGCAGATCAATCACCACAGCCATTATCGCGAGCTTCGGATTTGTTTGAACCAGAAACCCAATCCCAAAGTTCAACCTCCTTACTTGGCAATATTTTAACTTCGATTGAGGACTGTCCGTCTGATGTAGAGTCCAAAGACGAGTCAAGGGATGTAAAAATACAAAAAGCTTTGAAGGAAATTGAAAATTATTCACCCGAAGCCATTCATTTAGAGTACGATATAATAAGCTACTGGAATGAAAAACGGTTTATAAATCCATTCCAGTAGTCTCCAGCGAAAATTGTTCACAGTGTTCCAGCTACACAAGTAAGTGTGTAACGGTCATTTTCTGCACTTCGACTAATTCTAAGTGACCAAAAATGTTATTTTGTCATCAGAAAATTTTGACAAAATTTTGTTTTTAAAAAGTGAATGCCTGTCATTTTAATAATTCTCAATAAAATAAATTTCAAATTTATTATCATCTTAGTTTATTTTCAAATTTTGAAATGACAAAAAAACATAACTATTAAGAATGTCTAACAAGAAGAAAGCTCGTGAAATCGATTTTTAAGTTACGAGCAAAATAATAAAAATCATTAAACGATTTAAATGTCGATTTATATGTCTGAACTAAAAAATATAAATGAAGAACTAATTTTAATTATTTAGCGAAATAATATAAATCAAAAAATGGTTTCTATTTCTGACCCAAAAATATATAAAAAAACAAAAAAAAAATTATTTTTCAACATTTGGGACATTTGTCCCAAAAATAAAAATAAAAAATGATTTTTTTTTGTTTGAGTTAAAAAGATAAAAATCAAAAATGTTTTTTTTTGTTTGAGTAAAAAAAAATATAAAACAAAAATTTTTTTTTTATTTGAGTAAAAAAAATAGAAATCAAAAATCATTTTTTGGTTTGAGTAAAAAAAATAAAAACCAAAAATGATTTTTACACTTGAGTAAAAAAATAAAACTTAACAATAATATTTGATTTAAAAAATAAAAATCAGAAAACGATTTTTATATCTGAGCAAAAAAATAAAAATCATAAAATAATTATTATTTCTTAATTTTTTCGATATTGCTCATAATTATACGGTCCCTGATTTTTACCAAAATTAAAAAGTTCTGACTTTCAAGTGAGTATTTCATTTTCATCTTTTTTATAAAATGCGTTTTGAAAAAATGATCACTTAACTTAACACGTGCTGCCACAAAGACTTATGAGAATTAGAATTTGAATTTGAAAACTTTGAAAACTCAACTCAAAAACGACAATATAAAATAGTTGATTTGCATGCAATGCATTTAGTTGATTTTGGCATTATTTCATGACACTAAATTGCATGCTTACCTGTATGTGTTGACTGTGTTTTAATATCAATATCTACGCAGCAGTCACGCAATGTGACGACAAAAGGTCATGCATTGCAAATCATAGGCGTCGCACGCATGTGTTATTGTAATTATGAAATATTTTTTCTGCTCTAGATGAACAAGCTTATTATTTTGCAACACGCAGCAACAACATGCCTAAGTTTACAAAAACAATTATTAAAGAAAGCAGTCATAAAACATCAAACAACCCATAACATAAAATAAAGCCTCATAAATAATCGAGTAAAAAGAAAAAAACACAAACTAATACTATAAGAAAAAATATTTCAGCCTTAAATGGCGTTTTGGTTTGCAGAACAGGCCAATTAAAAACTGCTTTGGCCTTTAATTATATATATATTAATGTTCTACGAGAGGGTTGTGAGCATTTTTCAAGACTATGATTAAAGGCAAATGGCCACTGAAAATACAAGCTAAAGTTTGCGCTATCAATGTTGCTGTATTTTTGCTCACACTTTAAGCTAAACCTACATTACAAGCAACATCAACCACATAGATCTACAAGCACACCCTGTACGGCAACACTGCTCACTAATGATGGTAGTCACATAAACTAATTAACGTCGGCTCAGTCAGTAGACGATGATTTGAAAAACGAAGAGTATGAGTGAGCCATGTTGCAAATTAGCAAAGCACAAAAAAAAACAAAAATTAAAGTCTGCTCTTACGGAAGTCGTACGCGACCGGAAGTCCAGACACGGCAGGAAATGCGCTACGACTCAGTTAAATGCACACGAAATGCTTTTGCTCGTCAGCTCAGCGCATTTAGTAGGAATTTATAATTGGACGAAATTAAATCGTTTGTTGTGGGCGAACTGCTGGGTTGGAGTTGGTTTCAAGATGATGCAAATGGCTTAAGAAGCAGACCAATGAAGGGGGGGGGGGGGGGGGGGGGGGGGGGAGGGAGCGTAGTCGCGCATTGTGTTCTTCACACTGATAAATTGTACAACAGTTTATAAACTTGAGAACGTCTTCATTGCGAAAAACTTTGCTACCACTGCACGAAACATGAAGAGCACGAAGCACGAAGTACGTAAGTAAGACTACAACTTTGACAAATTATCGAACTTTTTGCATGACTTTTTCGTGTTTAAGCACTGGATTAAAAATAAATTAAGATAAACGTGAGTGGTACATTAAACTCAGTGCTACAATTTTATTCGATAAGTACCATCGAAACATTATCGCGTAAGTTTATAAATAAGCATTTATATAAGATTTAAGCCGTTAACTTTAGTTTAAAATATGAAATATTGATTTAATTTTATGAGATATCAAAACTTATTACATACAAGGAAAGGTATTGAATAGTGTAAGTCGTGATGTTCACACCAAGTTATTTCGAGTTGGAGGCTTTATTGGATAAAAACTCTTAAAAGCATTGGAAATGATTCAACTAGCCATATCTGTTTGCTTAAAAGCGATGGGAATGATCCAAAAGGTAGGAGTGCCCAGGGGCGTACCGAGACCATGTTGGTTGGGGGGTTATAATGTTATTTTGGCCTACTGAATACCCTTAAGTCCCAACTTTTTTTAATACAACATAGTTCAAGTAACCAAAATTAATCAATCATTCGATAAATTTTATATAGTAGTATATGTGAACAGTTTACTATGTCGTACGCTTTTTTAGTATGAATTAGAACCCAACCTCCTTCTCCCAACATTCTAAGAGAGAAATTAGCTTTTTAAGAAAAAACTCACTTTTCAGTTGGTTGAATTTGAGTTTTTTTTCAATAAAAAAAATTTTCTTAAAAAAATTTAGTTATATGGGCATATCCCAAAAAAGGTCCACCAAAAATGAAGAAAAACATTAAAATAAAGCACTCTAAAAGCTTATAACTTTATTTTTTTTTTTAATTTTGATTAGTATGACTGCTATGTAACTTGAATTCAACTTATTATGATGTATTTTTATTAAAATTTATAACGAACATCTTTACTGTATTTTACTACTGTGGAAAAATTTGTCGCGTCCATGATGTCGCGTCCGTATTCGTGCTATATCTATTTAAAAAAAAATAAGAGATAATTTTTATATTTCATAAGTCTACTAAGAATAGTCTACTAAGAATACTTATCCTTTGATTAACATGTATATTATATATAAAAAAAAGTTCTCAAAATTTGCTAAATTTTGCGTATTTCTATACGAGCTTAAAAAAACTTCTGTTTTTTGTCGCGTCCGTTTCATTGAATGATTAATTATTACTTTGTACTAATTTTTACTAAATCTCGCCAATATTTTTATAAAATGTAGCACTCTATCGTTGCGTTAGAGCACTTATATATATATCGGCTCATTTTGCTTCTTTCTTGTTTTTCGATTAATTAAAACCGTGCGAATGTCGCGTCCGTGCCACTGGGAGATGCCCATATGCATTCATCAATTTTCAAATTTGTAAAAATTCTACTCTCCATGTCTTGGTCGAATTTTAACGGTTTTGCAATTTTTTCTAATTATTTCTAAAAGTTTATTTAATATTCCTTCAAATATGATAAAAATCACTGAGAAGCCCTAACCCTTAAGTATTTTTAATGAAATTTCTTAATATTGTCGCAAGTTATTTACAGTGTATTTCAAACAAATGCTAAGAAAGAGAAAAAACTCTCTCAAATTGAATGTTCTGAATTGGTAAGCAAATATTTCTGCCATCTTTGAATAGATTTTATCTATTTTTTTTTTAAGGCTGATCAGATAACAAAAAAATTTTCAAAAATTTTACCGTACCTTTTTGTTAATATTTAAATTAATCCTTTTTGAAAGAGACCACAAAATTAAATTTTTTCTCAAAATATAAGGTAAAATAATTTTTTGTTGTAAAAAGAGAAAAACTCAAATTTGCCTTTTTGATTTTCTTAGCGCATTAGAGGTAGTTTTTTGAGGAAATTATTGTTTTTTTTTATGTAATTTTTTCTTTTTTTTCAAAATTAATAAAATTCTAAAATAATTTATTTGAAGGAAATAACTTTATATCTCAAATCAATTAAAAGTTATAGCCACGAACTTATTTCAACCATCGCACTAATTCTGTATATGTGCAAAAAATAAAGAGCTTTACTAATTCTATAACTCTTTCTCTTAAATATTTATATAAATAATAAAGCAAATTTCTCATTTCCTTCAACTGTAACTTTTGAGAGATTAAGGGATTTTTTATTGCTTTCTAAAACATAAGCTTCGCCTGTCAGAGATTCTTCGCCTTCGAATAGATGATAGAATAGTTTTAAATCCACTTTCAATTGAAGTGTGTCCTCCAAACAATTTTTTAGTAACAATGTTATTGATTCTAGAATTCACTTTTGGGTCAAGTAAGCGAAAAATAGAATTGGATTAAGGAGTTCTTGTAAAAGCTTTATTGCTTCTAAGAAACTGCTTAAATTGTCTGGATTTGTTCACAAATTCTAATACGACGTAAGTCAACATTTTGAAAATAATGGTTATTAGCATTTTGCATAGATTCAACAAAACTGCATCTTTGCCTTTATTTCGTTTTTAACTTTTGTATGAAAAAAATGGCTTGTACGAGTATGAACTTAATAATGAACAGTTTATTTTCGCCTTCTAAGCATTAGATAATTTTGAATTACGTCTTATTAGAGTTAGGCCGACAATATGTATTTCCGAGCAAAATATTAAAATTAATTGACTGAAGTTGGTTTGAGGCACGACTATATGTCGTAAACAAACCTACCAAAAACGACTAAAAGCCGTTAAAAAGATTTGGTCGACTGAACATCAAATTAATTTTGGACTGACGTATCAAAACACGCATTGCTTTTTCAAGATTGTATTAGAAAATTACCAGAAAGATGAAAAAATTAGTGGCTAGCGGTAGCTTATACTTTTACAAAATGAATTTGTTACAAATTTTTCACAACAAAGCACTTATTCCTTAATTACTACTAATTCAAACTTAAATTCTCTTTTAGACGGCATTACTTCTGATTTTATATAATTTTTGGGAAGTTAGACCAACAATACGAAAAATGGGAATTATGTTAGAGAACGTTGTGTTGGAATATTTATTATAAGATTGGATTTGCATAGTTTCTATTTTTCTGAAGCGTGTTTTGGTGCACTACACTTACAAAAAAAAATGTATCGCCAGTTTGCTGCAAATGAACTTCGTTTGTCGTGATTAAAGTCTTTTTTTTTCAAACGTTTTGCAAACAGTTGTCGTAATAACAGTCAGTTGCGGGAAACGCATTATTTAGTTGTAAGAAATTAATATCGTTTGCCATTAACGTAAGTTATTTTAAAATTGCAGCAGCCGAAAAATTTGTTTTGTTCAACTGAAAACTTCATTGTAGAAAATATAGGTATCCATTTCTCATGAAATATAAATTTGTAATCTAAAAAAATTCATTCTACACAATATCTCACAATAGCTCAATGGAAGCGTGTTAGACTGTCATGCGGAAGACGCGGCACAGTGGATTAAATTATTTTATGATTTTAAACTATAGGGAATGCAAAACCAAGCAAAATAATGTGTGGCAAGTGTGGGTCTATATTGACCTCCTGGGCAGCTATAGATTAATTTGCATATTATAAGAGATTGTTTCACTAAAAATGCTCTAGCAACGAAAGTTTTAGATGAAGAACATTCTTGAAAGACATTTTAGAAAGATATTTTAATGGACTTTCAAACGATTTACATTATTAGGAGAAATTTAAGTGAAAAATATAATTTGAACAGAAAATTTTGAAAAAAAATTCATAATTTTTGAGTTTAAAATCATTTTTGTCAAAAAAATACTGTGTGAGCCTACATTTTTTTATATTAAATTATAATTAGTGTTAAAATATCCTTAAAGAAAGTATCATTACAACAATTATTATTATTGAAAATGTGGTTGCTACTTAATTCGGGTCCGCAAAATATCTGCGGCTTATATTTCCATCATTGGAGATACCAAACCATGCCTTAGGAACATCTACCAAAAATCAATCAATCCCATTTTAATTCGTAATTCTTTCTGAATTGCTGTTTTTAGAATAGGAAGAATACGACTAACAACAAAACGCAGCATATGATAAAAAATATTTTTTTTTAATTCGGGTTTCTATAATTTGTAGAAAAATAGAAGCACAAATCGGATCATGTCATTTATATGGGAGGTAAGAGTGGTTTTTGTCAGATTTTTACAGTTTTGAACATTGATTTTAAAAAAAAAAATGTATGCGTCAAGTTTCAAGTCGATATCATAAAAACTATGGGATTTGTAAATGTTTAATCATGTTGATGAAATCACTATAGAGGGAGGTAGGCGCAGTTCTTATCCGATTTTTTTTTTCATTTTAAAACCTGACATTAAAATAGAAGAGATAAACTTTTGTACCAAGTTTCATGGCAATATCATGAAAATTTTAGGTTTTATGAAGGTTTTACCAGTTGTTTTGGGCTGAAACGGTTTATAAAAAATTCAGCACTTTTCGTAACGAATCGGACAACGAACGAGTTTTTGAGATGTCAACACCTGTAGTGTTAAATTTATAATATATAAAATACAATATACAACAGACGCATATAACAAAACTCTTAGGATATCCAAAAAATTTAAAAAAGAAATCCTAAAAAAAAACACAAATTACTAATTTTAAATAAATAAAATACCATCCAAACCACTTAACATTTTCTTTTTTTTTTACACACCTGTTAAAGTACAATCCATTTATAATAACTGCTTACAAAAATTGGGGGAAAAAATATTAATTTTTAAGTATGCACTCTTCTAAATATCTAGCAACCCAAGGAAAAGTTCAACTAAAAATGACAGAGTTCAGAGAGCTAAAAAAAATGTTTGAGCAAGGCAAGGTAAAAAATACTCATTATACAAATACATATATATTTTTTTTTTTTTTTTAAATCGTTGTTTGACAAAATTTAATTTTGTCCAGCTAAATCGAAGAAATACTCCATAGTGCGTGGGTTCAAACCCCCATTTAATTATTGAAATTCTAATTCTGTTTCATTAAATGCTTGATCAAATATAGCCGTCAAAATAAGTTTGCTTACAATCTAGAAAAAATTATACATCAGTTTTTTGTAAAAAAAAACATTATTTTATATAAAAAAAAACTCGCGTGTAACAACGTACACGTGGCAGAAGTGAAACTTCTTTAACAGTAAGAAATAAGAGAGATTTAAGTGTGAAATAGAGAGCGAAAGTATCTGAAAAGAAATTCTATCAATACGAAATGGAATAATTTGTTGATTCAATATTTGCATCCAGGGACCGTACCGAATATGGTTTTTGTCGAAAGTGTCACATATTAACTTTTATCTCTTAATTTTTATTTTTTCCGACAAAAATAACAGTTTTTTGTGCCTTATAGTTTTTTTGGGCAAAAATAACAGTTATTTTCTGCCGTTTATTTTTCGGTCAAAAATATCAGGTAATTTATATTTGTTCAAGTCATTTTACCGATGAAAACATTTTGATATTTTTATTTTCATCTCATCGGTGAGATGGTGTCAACAGTTCAATCTGTCAAGCGGCCTTTAAGAAAACACAAATTGCTTGATATTGTTGACCGAAAAAATTAAAGTCACAAAATAACTGCTATTTTTGACCGATAAAATAAAAGTCAAAAGTAACCTTTATTTTTACTCGAATTATACTAGGCAAGAAATTAATTTTTAAAGAATCAGTTTTAAATTTAAAAGCGACTCAATATTCGTGAGGCTGAGGACATTTGTAACATAATGGTATATTTGGAAAAGTCTTTCGACAATTTTTTTCATTTGAAAATTGTAAAATAACAGTTATTTTCGGTACTTGTTTTAGTTCAGTTGGTGTTTTAGTTGCTTTCGAATGTCTTCTCAACATTGTTACTTTTTGAATGCTGGATTGCATTTGCATAGTACTCTTGGAAGGAGCCTCCGAAAGCAGAGGCAAATCTTGTTCATTATTACCTCCTGCTTCCTGATCATAATAATTGCTATGTTGAGGGCATCATAAAGCAGCGAACGTTGATTGTTGAGTGCATCAACTTGGTTGGCTTTAAAATTTTGTTGAGATGCATCAGTGTGTTTTTTGGGGATTGGTTCCTTGTAGATTCACCAAAATACACTGATGTTTCGTAAAAATGCATTTTGAAACTCAGCCGTTGTTGCAATCACCTTACCTTCATCATTAGTTGCAGACCCAGCTGCGGCTGTCTGCGTTCTGAACGCGTTCTGCTCCTGTTTTAGCTATTTTTTTCCGTGCATACTTGTAGGATGGAAATGAATGTTACGGTTATGTTAATAAAGTAATGTTAATGTTAATCTAATGTTAATATTAATTATGTTATTTTCAGTATGTTACGCGTTCAATGTTACGCGTTTTAATTACATTTTGTTTGGCTATTTATCATGTGCCTACGTAGCGTAAACATATAGATTCTGGCTTATAAGCAACGATGTTCGGGATTCAATTCTCGGCAGAGGCAGTATTTTTTTTTTAATTTTCATATGAATTGAAAACGTTAGCCTAGCGTCACGAAAAAGGACCTTGAAATTTCACTCGCCGCCAAAGAAGTTTCACTTCAAAAAATATTTGGTGTTCTTGTCAGTAACACTGGTTTACAAATAACGAAAAGTTGTTTGTATTTTGAATGCCACTATCCTTTTCTCATGTAAAATCGGTCGCTAATTCCGAAAAAAAAATTATTTTTTTTTTCTGTCAGTCTGTTTTCGAGATATTGCCCACTGTAGGGTTTTCAACGAAAAAAAAAAGTTGGTTCCACTTAATTGCATATATCTCCAGAACCAACAACAGTAATCAAACAATCGATATATCAAATTAAACCTAATAAAATTTCTTACAAACAATGCAAACACTATTTTTTGGTCGAGTTGTTAGTTTTGGCGGAATAAATTCAAATTTCGGGGATTTTTTTTATTTTTCAGAAAAATTTCCAAGAAAAGACAAAATAGTTGCAAATTTCGTTAAGAAATCAAAATATTTTATTACTTTTGATATTTTTACTAAAAGCCTTTATTTTTCCAAAAAAAAATAAGCTGTTGTTGAAGAAAATCTATTGAGAAATAAAAAAGTTGTGATTAATGGAACGAAATCACCCAAATTGTGTGATTATCAATTTATGCATTTGGACTTAGTTTATTGCCATAAAAAAAAAAATGAGAACTTAAGGTTGTTGTAATAAAATCATATATTCTTCATTTTTATTGTTCTTTTAATAATTTACATTATTTTTACATTATTTAAATTGTATATAATTATTATTAATAATTTTTATTGTTGCATTAAATCATTTATATTGTTATTTACATTGTAAATAATTTTTATTTAACATTCAGAAATTCAAAATGATTAGAATTCTTGTTTTGTCGTTAATTTAATTCGGGATCGGTTTCTCTGATGAGAAACCAACAATAGTCGCCCATCATTCCTTCGTCCCAAATCTATATTTATATATAATATATTTATTATAAATATCATTGCTACAATATTTTCAGTTTTATAAGAGAATTTATTCCAAAGTTTAATTTTTTAATAAAAAGAACCGTTATTTTCTAAAACATTTACGTCATTAAGTTACTAAAAATATATTTTTTTTGAAAAGCTTAAAAATGTATTTTTTTGAAAGTTAGACCTTTTTTTTAACATATAAAACTATACATCTTTTATTAAATTTTACACTATATTACATAAAATTTAAATTTTCCAAGTATTTTCTTTGTTAAAAAATCTGTTCAAAAAATTTTCTATATCTTTGCCAATATCCAATGAATCTTAAAGATTGGCATGTTATTCGAAAGGTAATTAAATGCCTTTTCAACGATATATAATACAAATATAATTTCAAAAATGTTTTTGAATTTATAAGCGAATAAATATAAGATTTGAATTTTTTAATTAAAACAACCGTTATTTAATTTTTATAACGGTTTTTTAACTAAAAGAACCGTTTTCTTAAAAAAATTTTAGTTTTAAAAATACCTAAAATTTCGATATTTTCGAATTTCGAAAATACTTTTTTTCGATAAATAAAAATATGTATATTTTTTTACTAACTGATCGACTAAAAATTAAAAATTTTTGTCATTGACCGAAAATCCCGTTAATTCATATAAATATTGTAGCTTTAATGTTCTTTAAAAACAATTGTTTATTGTGATGGCGATATTTGAAAATATGGAGAAGGAAAGCAAAACATCTAAGGTAAATACGAGTGAAATAAGCAATTTTCCGTACAAGGGCAAATAAATGTATCATAAAAAACACCACAAACAGTCAAATATATTATATTTATTATATACGAAATGAAAGATAAATTTTCAAGCTTTAATAATTTACTCTTTATAATTCATAGTAATAACGGTACTTTTTGAGAAAATACAAATTTTCTAAAAGCCTTATACATAACCTTTTAAATAATACCTTAATCATTAATATCGGTTATTATTACTATAACATAGTTCCGTAAAATGTGAGTGCGGAACGCTTAATTTTTTTTTTTTTAAATTTCATAGCATATTTTTAGGCATTTTTGTTTTGTGATTTATTGAAACTTTAAAAATGTTTTATATGTTTTCATTTTGAAAATTTCAGTTTTATAAAAATTTTTTAAACTTATTTCGTCGCATCTACTATGGTTTCCGTTTTTTCTTTAAGGTATTTTATAAATATTTAGAACTAAAAATGTGTATTTGCACAATTTAAAATTGAATATGTGACCAACGCTGATTTCTAATTCAGCTTTAAGAAAGTCAATTTTTCAAGGTTTTTCCCTGCGGAAAACCGGGGCCGTCATTTTGAACGGGAAAGAACTAGTATATTAAGAATAACATAGCCGATTTTCTTCATAGACCTTATAGCAAAAAGCAAATTTTAAATAATCGATAACTCGAGAACAAATCGATAACACAACATTTCCTTTGGCTATTCTTATTTTTATTAAGAGTACTCTTAATAATTAAAAAAACTCGAATCCATCGTCAAATCGCGGCGCCCCGGATATCGTAATATTCCCTAAACTTTCATTAAGTTCGATGTTTTTTGTCGTTTCGTGTAAAATAAATTTGTAAGTTTATGACAACTGAATATTTAACTTTAATGTGACTGGAAAAATTCACCAAATATGCTTCGTTTGCGAACTGTATTTGACGTAAACAAAGCATATTTGGTCTTTTCAGCACCTCATTCGTCGAGCAGGAGTGCACATCTAAAATAGCCATCTTAATTTGAGTTTCTACTCTTTTATTTCAGTTTTTTTTTTTGTTTGTTTTTGTTTTTGCATATTTTAAACACACTTCTTGCATACAAAAAAAAACGCTAATTTCTGAGATATCCCAACCGAAAAGTGCAAAACTTACAATTTTGCTTAATTTTGCGGTTATGTAGTGAATTGTAGTTCTTAAGCATTTTGTAAAAGTATTTTTAATATAAATAATTGTAGGTTTAAATATACAGTATTGTGCAAAATCTTTGCAACTCATTCTTCGCATTTGAATAAAGTGTCGAATTTTTTTAATGCGCAGAAATATATATGAAAAAAGGTTTTCTTTTACAGCTCATCTAACTACTACAACAAATAAAATAAACTTAAACATGTTTTCTTTTGTAACGGATATATACCGTAATAATCTAAAAAACAAACACAGTCCCAGAAAAGCTGTGCAAAACCTAAGCAACTTTTGCTAAAGCATTGAATAACATTATGTTTTGTTTGTGGATCCAGTGAAAATAAGAGGATTTAATTTTTTCTGATGTCAAATTATGTCTTTAATCTTTAATTTTCAGACTTGTTTTTATCTAGTCATCGCTAAATTTTAGCAAAAAGTTTTCAAGTGAGGTTTGATTATCTAGCATTTTATTAGTTGTAATGTATATTTGGGTACTTTGTTGTAGTTAAACAGACACAAAGTAAACTAAACTTCGCAGTTTAGAGTAATTTTCAAAAATAATTTTGTGGATAAAACTTTCCCTTAACCTTCGAATACTCGTGCCAAACAGCATCACATATATATTTGCGCACGGTGCCTCAGACCGAGATTTGATCTCGTCTGCATTATTTCAATTATATACTTTTTTTTTTGGCATTGTATGTGTTTATTGTAAAGAAGAGGATATAATTGAACAAAGGAAACATGCAAAATTTTAGATCCTATAATTTATTTGCTAAAGACTACAGTTTTTTACGATGTTAATTTTTTGAGAAAACACCGATTTATTGTTTCTTCGGTCTGAAAGACCAATGCGCGAGTATAGGAAGGTTAAAGAAGTTTTTTGTGGCTTAAGCCTGGATCAAGATAAGATAAGAAAGAAAGTTTAGATTAGAAAGTTTCAGTCATTACCTTTGCTCTACGTTTTTTACAGACCCTTCCAAAACTCGACTTCGGCTTATTTTACTTGTGTTCTACTATTTAGAAGCGTTGATCAAGTAGAAGTGTATTCATCGTTAAAAAAATAATTTTTTTTTAAGTTTATAAGTCAGTTGTATTGCATGCAAGTATAATTTTACCGTTACACCCTTTTACATACCCTAACACTCTTGTATTTTTAAGGCATCTTCAAATCAATAATTGTTTTGGTAGTATACAATTTTAGTTAACCATCTGTACGCGAATGTTTAACGGGTTGAAGTCTAAATTGAAGTATCTAGGCCTGTTGCTTCTTAAGAAAATAAGAGCATGTTATTAAAATAATTTTATTAAAATAAGAATATTTTTTCAAATTAAATTTTTCGAGTTGATCCTTTTAAGCTAATATCTGTCACTTTTTCAATGCGTTGAAACTAAAGATTCATAATTTTTATATTATTTTTGTAATTATGTAATACAATTTTTATGGTTTTTATAAGAGCTTTACCTTTCATGAAAAAACTTAATTGAACGCAGTGCCGAAGTAATGCATATAATCCTTATAAAATCATAAAACACGTAAAGTTGCTTAGATTTTCCACAACTGCTTTTGGAGTATATTTTGGTTTTAGTATTATCGTTATAGCAAATAAAACAAACCTGTTTCGAATTTTTTATATTTCATAAGATTAATACTTAAGCTTTGTACTCTGCTCGTTTGCGCAAATTTCGCTCGGAATATTCTTTTTTTTGTTGCGTGAAAATTCTGACAAATATTTTGTTGCAAAGAAATTGAAAAATTTGAGAAAGTCATGCTTAACTTTTTAAAATAGAGAAAAATAAATATGAACGACAACTGTCACTTTTCACTTCAAAATAAATATGCAGTTCTATTAAATTGTCGAGAAAAATGTTGCGAGTAATTTTCTCAGCTGAACAGAGTACGACTTTGACGAACATGTTGTGAAAATTTTCACACATATTTTACAGCTATAGTATTTAGTGTAGATTCGATTAAACTTTCACATGAAACTGAGCAGAGTACTAGGCTTTAAACTTAAGAAAAACTAAATTTTTAATCAATTCAGGGTCATTAAAATAAATAAATGAAATCCTTCAAATGTTAAGACAGAGTTGCTTAGCTATTGCACAATACTGTATTTTATTTAGTTATAATTATTAGACATGATACAGTCAAATTATATATTGCTACATAAAAAAATCAATAATATTTTTTAAAAACTTGTTCACTTCATATTGATATCAATACATTTCTGCAAGCCAACAATATTCTCATTATTTATTCTGTTGCCACAATTTTCAAATAAAACTAACTAAGAAAACAAGCAATAAGCTAAATATCAAAAGAATAAAAACATCGAAATAAGAGAAGCGGAAGCAAAGCAACACGGTCATAATTTCCGCTGATTGCTGTTGGCTAATTTTTGATTCCGTTTCTTTATGCGTAAGCAATATGCGACGAATAGCTACTAAAAATAAAATGCCAACATTTTAATATTTCTTAATGAATGAGGTCATTTATGTTTATGTTTATGTTTACATTTGTTGCCATCCCTCTGCAGGTTGCCCACCAAAGGCTGAATTCTGCAAAAAAAAAAAAAACAAAAACACTTTTTGACTTTCACCAGTTCGAAATGCGTTTAAAGGTGTTTAATTGTTTTTAAATTTTGTACGGCAAATACACACACACACATACACACACGCAGATAATCGAGCGCCTACACGTTTGGCAAAACTGATTGACGCTCAGTAGAAATTTAATTATTTTTAAATTTGAAACACTTCAAAGGTGATTAATGGAGAGCCCACAATAGCTTGTAGCGTGATATTCGAAGAATTAAGTTGTTTACAAAACGTATGCAAAGTTTAATTGCAAAACATTTGGAAATTTAATGAAATCAAAAGTTGCTGGATATCGCATAAGCAACGCATTGAAAAACGTTTAAATATTTAAAATTTTGTTAAAGAAAGACGGCGTTTGAATTTTTTTTATAGCTTAATAATAATCAGTTTTTGTGTTATACGAGCTAGATTAATTATTTTAAATGGCAAAAATTATGGATTGAAATAAAATATTATTTCATGTGCTTCCTTAACGATTGAGAAAATGTGGTTGCTACATTAAAGTGTGCTTGCATTTTAAAATTAAAATGGGAAGATATTTTAAATGTTCGAGTTGTTTTTTGACTTCACACAAAATAAACATAAATATTTCTACGGCTGCCAGTCGTTATCCGGCAACAAAATACTGCACTATCACTGGGCATGATTTTTTGAACAGCCTGCTGCAGTAAAATAATAACAAAAATAAAAAAATTTAACAACAACAATAAACGAATCATTTACTACAAGATGCATCAGCAATTTATTTTTTTTTTATTTCATTAAGTTTTGGATATGAGTCAGTAAAATAGGCAAAACAAAAGATTTTAAGCAAAAATGTAGTAATTTATTTTTGCAAATAATTTCTTGTTTTGGGTTGTTTTATTAAAAAATTTCATTAAAAAAAAAAAAAAAAACTACTTTAACATCTATGTAAACAATATTTTTAAAGAAAATATTCACAATTTCAGAAAACTAATTAAATCATTTTTATTTTGAATGCTCTCTAATAAAGCATGTGTTAAAGATTTTCGAATAAAACAAAAAGAGTAAGTGAGAATTTATTCAGAAGAGATTTGAATCTCTACGAAGCATCTACCCAGCAAAATCTTCGCTTACATGTAAACGAAAAAGGAATTCCAGAAAATTTGATTCATCACTTACAGAACTCATTATTTGTTTACAGGCATGTCATTGGAGGTAATCGAAAGAGTGTCACTTGAAACGATTAAGTGGTGATAACGGTTGGTTTATAACTGATTTCACGAAATTAATACTTGAATAATTGCATTGGTGTAGGCATTGCCGTGAATTTATTACAGATTTAATTGAAATTTTTGCATTAGCAATTATGTTATGCATTTTAGAATCGAATTAGAAACAAGGCCTTACGAAAAATTTCCTTTCATATTGTTTTTGTTCTTGAACTCATAAAGGTTGTTGAACAAAAACGACTCTGTGCTCATAAGGGTGGGATAATGGTATATATATATCCATCCATCTGTATGTTAGTAACGGAGTTTTGATATTCAGGAACTACATCCAGGAATGTAACCAATATCTAAATTTGGTTAGATTCGAAAAAAAATGTCTTTGAAAACGAAATTTTACCGTGGCGTGGGATTAAGTTATATTGCATCGGGATTAAAGGTTGTGAAAAAATGAAAAATTAAACGAAAACATGCATAACTATCCAAGTGCTGCCCCTAAAGGGGTAAAGTATAGGATCGACCCTCATTAATTTGTATTAACCAAATAATTTCCCAAACATACTTACCCCTATCTTCAACTCTCAAGGGGACTCCAATATAAAAATTGTTGTTTTTTTTTATTTTTTATATATATATTTTTACATTTTATCCGAACATACATGCTTACATTTCTTAAAAGCATACATTTTTATGGAAGCTTCTTTAAGTGGTGGAGATAAATATTTATGTTCTTGAAAAATTTTTGTGAAAAAACTAAAGGGGGTTTGTCGAAAATGTTACCTTTCTAGGGGCAACCTTTGCATACTTACAGATATAAACGTTTAATTGTATACCTTTTTCCCCCGTTAAAGGTACCCCGATGCGACACAACTTAACCCCACGTCAAGCCAAACTTTCTTTCAAAAGCATTTGTTTTGGATTCATGGCTATCAAAATCGAAAATTCGTGCACTATCCCACCTCAAGTGACCACTGGAAAAATTTCCAAAAAACTTTTTCGCAAAAATTAAAAAATTTAGTATGATTTTAAAAGTAAGAATCTGTTTAAATAGTATTTCAAATTCAAAATTCAAAGAATTTTTTTTTGCTCTATGATGTTTTTGACTGGAATGTTTGTGTAGCAAAAAAAAATCTCTTATGTAAAAAACACCAAAAATCGGCTCATGTTGAATGAGTTAGAAACGGTTTTAATTGCAAAAGAAATTTAGTTAAGTAAAAAAATTTTGTTTTGAACAAAAAACCAAAAATTATAAACATGATTTTTTTTTAAAATTGACAAAATGTCGCTTCGTTCGAGTTCCTTAATCCTATTCTTCTTATTTGAAATTGACATGAACGAACTTATTGAATTTTCATAATTATATTCTTGTTAAGGGGGGACATGACATTGGCTGTTTCTTTTAAATCGACTTTTGTTAAATTTTGAATTTATACACATATTTTTAAGATTCTAACAAAAAAAATTTCATGTAAAAATTCCTACGTGTTCAGCAGTTACAGCCGTGGGAGCGCATTTTTATTTTTCTTTGTTCACAAACTTTCAGCGCACTATGGGTAAATTTTTTTTTTTATTTTAAACTTGATTTGCTATTGTGTGACACGAGCTTTTTTTAAATTTTTTTTTCGATTTTTTTAAATTTTTATGTCAATATTTTTTTCGAAAAAATACACTTTCTAATTCGGAACATTACCAACAATTCAAAAAAAATTTAAAAACAACGCTTTTTATAGTCAATATTTTTTTCGAAAAAACATACTTTCAAATTTAGAACATCACCAAAAATTGAAAAAAAAAATTTAAAAACAACGCTCCTTGGCTTACGATATCCAATTTTGTTAAGATTTAAAAAGTAATTTTTTTCCAGATCGGACAATTTTTGCGACTCCCAGCGCTGCAACCATGAGGCCCCGTTTTTTCTATGCAGCCAGTTTGGAGCTCTATAAAACCATGCTGGAGTGAAAAATATATTTTTTTTTAATTTTTTTTCTTTTAATTTGTTGAATTCTCTACAATAATAAAAACAAATTTTGGAAAAATGTTTGTTTTTGACTGAGTTATGAATTTTTAAAAAAATGTATGTTTTCTCTGCCGCGAATGTTATGTCCCACCTTAACTTAAATTTATTGCATTCCGTATGTTTCAGCGCTCAGGTAGCATATATTCTCAGGTAGAATTAGAATAACCGTTCATAGAGTAACCAGAATAAGAAAAATACCACAGCACCGCAGGAAATACTTCATTAATTTTGAATGATGAGCTCATCGTCAGCTAAATAGAGTAAATTCTTAACTTAAAAGTTTTGTGTTTTAAAGAACTTTGTTTTCAACAATCTTGGCTTTTCAATTTTATAATTGTGACGTCATTTTTAAAAGTTTTTTAAAAATAAATATCAAATAAGTCGCGTTATTTTTAAAAAATATTAATGATGAGCAATGCTGAAACTGCTGTTATATTGAGCTCTTGTGGTAAAAATGTGCACCGACATGAACTTTTGTGCTGTCTTCAGACCAGGCGAAATCTGTATTCAAATATTGATTTAATGGAAATTTATTACTTTTAAAATACTTAAGCTAGAGTTGCAAGAAAATGCAAAATTATAATTTTTTTTTATTTTGTTTGGGTTTGAGAAAAATTTGACTTAATATTTCTTCTTCAAATGATCATTTAATTTAGACCGGGCAGAAAAAAATCTTTTCATGACGCAATTTTGCTTTGTGTTTACCCTAAATCGTTCTGGAATTTTTGAAAAAAGTGCAAAAAAGTGAAAAATACCCTCTCCGTGCACGGGCCAGATTTTGTTTATTCGAATTTTTTCTGATAGTAGTAAGTTTTTGAGCTTTATTTTTGGTTTTTGAAACTTTTGAGAAGCAAAAAACTTGCCAACAGAAAAGAGGTTTTTTGCCCTAAAAAGGGCAAATTTTTTTTCAAATTCCAGGAATCGATTAGGGTACTACAATTAGCCAATACCTAGTTTAGACGGAGTTTATCGAACTATTTTTTTTTTTTGTTGTATGGAGAGCAACCCTACTTAACATACATGTATGTGTAAAATTTCATTTGATTAATAGAACTCGATTACCTCCAACGGAGGAAAGAAGTTTTAAGTCGCAAAAAAATTAAATGAATTTTGTAGTGATAGACAAACCATACACAAAACCAAGCAAAAAATTTGAAAAAACTTTAATAGCAATTTTTAACAAATATACTTTTTAATAATTTAGTTTTAACTTTGAAACTAAAACAGTCTCCTAAAAAATTTAATTTTTTTTACAACTTTTTTATATAAAAGTTTTACTTGTTTTATGAACTAAGAAGAGTTGTATTATAGAAATTTCCTAAAAAAGCTTTAAAATGTTCAATAGTAGAAAAACTTTGTAGAGTTAAAAGGCTTTTTAAAAGCTTGTTATTCATAAAAATGTTGTCTCAGTTTTTTTAAAATTAGAACTACACCGGTTAAAAATTTCTCTATTATTGATAATAGCAATTTTCTCTTTTTCAAATAAAATTTTCTTCACTTAGAAAAAATTTTCACATTTTCGAAGAAATATTTCTTAACTTCTAGGAAATGGAAATATTTCATTGTCTCTAATAATGATAAATATTTTTCTCGCGCAAAAAATTTCTCATTTATGGAGAAATTTTATTGAAAATGAAAAACTTTTCTTATATTTTGATAAAAAATTCACTATGAGAAGTATTTTCTTTAATAAAAACAAATATTTTCTCAAAAATTAAAAGTATTTTTTCTAAAAACGATATATTTTTCTATTGCATGGAAGCTTTTTATCATTTTGAGAGAATTTTTAGTATCGCAATTAGAGAATATCATTCTCTGTACCAAAGTCTATACCATTTTTCTCTAAATATGATGCCTTTTTTATCATATTCCGAGACACTTTTTTCTGAGTGTAGAATAAATTTTTCTAATTTTAACAAAATTAAAATTTTTTTTTTAAATTAAAATAAGAATAAATTTTGAGCAGTGGGAACAGTTTCAAAAATGATTTGTGAATTTATTAAATTAAATAATTTTTTTTTTTTTTCTGTTCCCGTAGGTCTGTTCCCGTACTCTTAATTTTTAGTCCAATCTACCAGTTTTAACCAGTTTTAGTCCGAGTAGCGTTCCCGTGCACGAAAAAATGGTAAAAGAGAGTGCAATCGAGAAAGTAAAACATTTCGCCTCCTTGTCAAAAGTTGCAAGTTTTAGTCCAAGAAATTTCTTCGGGTAAAAATGAATAAAGTGTCAAACAGCTTAAAATCAGCTGTTTACAAGTAAGCAAAGAAATTGCGATACATCAAAACTTCTTTGAAACTATTTAAATGGAACCCAGAAACATGGGAAAATGTGTAAAAACCAGGCATGCACGTTAACGTTAATTTTAACGGTAACCGAAATATTTTTGTTTTTTCGTTGAAACGAAATAAAAAAAAAAGTTAATTCAAAAACGTTTAAATATATTTCGTTTCAGAGAAAACGATATAAAATTTTTTCGTTTTTTTTCCAATCAACCGTTGAAAATAACGTTAATTTCAACAAAAAAATTTCGTTTTTTTTTTGTATCAGAAGAAATTTTGTTTAGCATAGGAAAAAATTATAGAAAATTTTTCGTTTTTCAACGAAACGAAATTTGATTTGATAAATTTTTAACGTTATTTAAAAAACGAAATAATTTTGATAATTTATTTTTCGGTCTCAACGAAACGAAAAAATTTTGTTGATTTCATTGTGCATGTCTGGTAAAAACTAATATAAATTCGTAACTTGAGAATTAATTTCAATATTATTAAAAATCTTGGGCATTTCGTCTGCAATGCCGATGCTGCACATCAAGGCAATGCTGGACAAACCATCTTATTCGACAGTTTTCCGTTCCCGTACTCTTTTGTGTTTTTCTCTATTTTCGAAAGATTTTTTCTCATTCTCAGACTTTTGACAGTTTTACCACTTTTAGTTCAAAAAGTACGGGAACAGACCTAATTTTATTAATATTTTGACATTCAAACAGTCAACAAAATTTTGTTTGCTATGTTTTGCTCTGAAAAAATTGCCACTTTTTATATTTATTTTCAATATTTTTAAAAGTGTTGCCATGTTTTCATATTTTTTTAAATAGTTTCAAGAAACTTGGACAATATTTGTGCTCAGATGAGAGAAATAATTTTTAAAATTGCATTTTATATGGATTATTGAAGGTTTCAGCCATTTCTTTAAGTTTCTCAATTATGAAACCTTTATAAAACGTTTTTATCGCTATTGAACATTTATGAATAATGTTTTTTTTTTTTTGCCAAAAACTCGCTGGCTAAAATTCAAAACTTCGAGTGCACAAAAATTATGCCACATAAATAAATCTCAGCATACTTATCACTTTTTTTTGTTTTGTTCTATGCAAATTACCATATTTAGCTTTAAGATACTAATTAACTCTAGACTTCATTCTTGAGCTAACAAAGGATAATCGCAGCCAAAGTAGCATCACTTTATTCTAATTAAACAATGACAGAAGTTAAACAAAAACAGTTCAACAACTCATAAATCCCCATAAATGTTTGACACGCTTCAATTTCTGCTAAGATGGCGACAAAATTTTGACAAGCATAACAAATGAAACAACAAAAAACAAAAAACAAAAAATTTTAGGAAAAAAAAAGGACAAAAGCTCTGCAGAGAAGCGGAAAAACCAAAGTGTTTCGAAACTTAAGAAAACACATAAGAACAGACAAAAGACAGACAGACAGATAGACAGACTGACGCGACTGGCCTAAAATACGTTGCCTGCCAGTCACACAAACATAAAAAAACTCACACATATATATACGAGTATATGTATGTAAGGACATGATGAGAATTCGTTTTCCTTAAAGCTAAGCATTCAAGTTTATTACAAACGATTTTATCGGGAATGATGCTGATGACAAAGACAGCGGAAGAAAACAACAAAAACAAAAGACATAAAATATTGAGCTTACAATAAAAAACAATAGAATCTGCAGCAAAAACTACAACAATCAACACAACAAGTAATCCAAATCTTGCAAAAGCATATGTTATGGGCTGCATTGGTAACTCCTCTGCGCATTTTGCTTCGAAACAATTGCGTTCGCTTCCACCACTTACTTGGCTTCGATATATTGTTGTGGTTTTGTCATTTTGGCCAAAACCAAACTCATGTTATTCATGTCGCTCACACTTCCAACTTAATCTCGGCTAAACCTCATACGTGGTAAATCTTGGTGAAGATTTCGGCATTTTTTGATTATTTATATTTATATTTGGCTTTAGGTTAAATTGACACAGATTTCGTGTGAGCTTTAAATATATGTTTAAATGTATTCTTATGCAAGCAGATGCTGTGTATGCAGTGTGAAAATGGATGATTTTCTTGTGCTTGTGTAAGTAGGAAATATTTTTGGCAAAGATTCAAGCTAAACTGACTAAACCACGTAAGTAGAATTATTGTCTGTGTAAGTTAGTATCGCCAAAGTAATAAAGTTTTTTCTTGCAAGACATTCTGTGCTGTATATATAAAAATTTATTTATTTTATTTAAGAATTAAGGCAATCAAAACCATTTCAGGTACAAGACAATAAAGTATAAAGAATGCAACTATAAATTTATAAATTGAACTTCAAATAATTTTTTTTAAGAAAAATGAGGAGAAAGCATTTTCTTTGAGACATAAAGAATGGAATTTTTCCTATTATTTTGATCATTTCAGTGAAAGTCATGACTGTGCGTTAGAGTGTTTTGAAAATCTGACCCCTAATTCCGGTACCAAAATTAAATAGTACATGAAAAATCCTTTGGATTGGAGTACTTTTTTTTTATTTAAACCAATTTTGGCGTCCACCAAAATGCATTTTTGTGCTTTTTTTATCAATTTTTGTACTGGAGACCCATTAATGGTTGATTTAAAAAGAAAATTAAGCTTATCAATCAATTCCTTTCATATAAAAACACAGAATTGCAAATTTTCATCCCTGTTGACAAATGCTCTGACGAGATAAAACAGTTTTTTCAACGCGAATCTACTTGATATTTAATATTTGATATGTTTTTATTTTTTGTATGAAAGTAATTTTAAACTTTAAGCAAGTTTTAGCATATTATTAAGCTCGTCACAGAGGCGTCAATGGCTGCTGCTTCTGCAGAACGAAGAAAAGGAATAATGTTTTCTATGTTGGAAGGCCGTTCGCAAAGGCCGAAATTCGAAAAAAAGGAATTTTTAGTCCTTTACAGGATCTAAAAAAAATGTTGTTATTATTTGATTAACTGTAGTAGTTTTAAAAATTACAATAAAAGGTTAAAAATACTTTGATACAAAAAATAAAAACATGTCAAATATAAAATAACGAGTAGATTCACTTTGAAAAAAATTGTTATATCTCATCAGAGCATTTGTCAACAGGTATGAAAGTTTGCAGTTCTGTGTTTTTATATGAAAAGAATTGATTGATTAGCTTGCCTTTTTTAAATCAACCATTAATGGGTCTCCAGTACAAAAGTTGATAAAAATTGCACAAAAATGCAATTCGGGGGACGCCAAAGTTGGTTCAAATACAAAAAAGTACACTTTGGTACCGGAATTGGGGGTAAGATTTTTCCCATACAAGTCGATACACTCTAATGTGCGTGCATACCAACAAATCCAGGTGGACTTAGGTTTACCTCAAAATTCTTAACCTACACAAAATTTTGTCGATTTTACTTTTTCATAATTTTCATATGTTTTACTTTTGAACAAAAGCAATAGATTAATTGACAAGACTTTATAGTTATAAGACTTACCTATCGTATTCTATTAACTCAGATGCAATATTTTCATATTATTATAAACAGATGATGAATTTCTTTATTGTTAGTAGACTCTGTTTAAAAAAAATTCAAAATAGCTGTAAAAGCACTTCAACGTCTAAATATTCTCGAAAAACTTCAATCAAGTTTTTGATTGCAATTTAACTCTACCTTTTTTTATACAAATATCACTGCTTTGATTGTAATCGTGTTTAAACTGTTAAAAAATTAAATATTTTTTTCATCACAAAAACACACTTTTCTCATTTTTTATTCAACCACATCAAATATAAAACAACAATGTTGAATCACACTTTTTTTACATATGCACTTAAAATAAAATCTTTCCACGTTAAATTTGCATTTTTATCACCTGAATGTATTTAAATAAAACTGGCAACAATGCGTATTATTTTGACATAAAATTTAATGTTTTGGCAAAAAACGCATGCTGTGCATACAGCACGTTCCAACAACAATAATAATATTATCGAAAAAAAGAACTGCAATAAAAATAACACAGCAACTTGCAGACCAAATCTTTGCTGTGACAACAGAGCAATTCGCGCGTTACACAAGTTGCGGCAAAAATCGCACAGATACTAAATGATATAAAATTAAACTTATAAAAATAAAATAATATAAAACGAAATTTAAGCAAGAAACGTACTGAAATGAAACACGCAAAAATTTGATGGAGTTTAAAAAAGTTTAAAAAAAGGAACAATGCCAACCGTTATTACCGCTCCGCAGTCGTGCGAATTGTTCGAGAAATCTGTACAATTTATTGACCTGCTCTTTCTTATGCTTCTTTAACACTAGAACAGCTTCTTTCAATGCTCATTTAATTCACATTAATTCCCATTGAACTCGTTTTCAATTTCATTTTCAATTTGTTTTCAATTCACATTCAATTGAATTTATTTTGTGCCGCTTGGCACATATTTTGTACTCTAATCTAGCTGTTTCAATTCAATTCTGATCTCTCAGCTTAGCCAGATTTTTTTTCTGAAATTCTTAAGAAAATACAAAATTTTCAAACATATGAATACTCACACATACACACACACACGCACATTTAAAGAACACCGCTACAGCACGACTGCAGGGCAAGATATATTTGCTTGAGTTTCATTGAGGTTACATTTTATTTTGTATTGTTTTGAATTTGAATTGTATAGCTTTGCACAATGCATAGGTGCTAAATGGCAACAGTATAAACATACATTTACAACAAGCATAGCAACAATAACAAAAAGTGAAAGCTATTAAAAACACAACAACTATAAAAACAAAAATTATAAATTTAATGCTACCTTTTGATATTTTCTAAAATAAGCTTTCTGTTTGTTGCGCTACTCTTGTATCAATTCCCAGTAAACCAAAAAGTTATTTTCTGAGTATAATTATAAATATATGACAAAATTTCAAGTGAAAAAATACTTTTTTACCGACACTCGGAAATGAACTAATTTTTAATCATTTTATCTATTTTGTTAATTTGACTTTAATAGTACTTCCTAAAAGTAGCATAACTCATCTTCTTTTTGTTACTACTATTTTTGATATCAATTATGAATTTAAATGCTTTTACAATATATTTTTGAACTTACTAAAATGACTTGTTTGCCTAGAGATTTGAATTATATTAAAATATGGTTACAATTCTTAAAAGTAACAAAAACAAAATTGAAGTCGCAATATTCGATTGTTTCCTTATTATAACGGTTTTTTGTCGCTGGGGAAAATGGTGTCGACTCAGCAATTTATCTATCTTTCCTTATGTCCATCTAACCAGGCCCGGCAGATAATATGGGTATGGTGGGTAGTTATACCCACATAGAATTTTATGATTAGGTAATTACCCACTCAGCAAATAAAAATGAATTAAAACAGCTTTCAATAAAATTAAATTTTATAATATTTTTTGCAAACATTTTAAGATTTTTTTAGATGCAGCATTGGCACAGATGCACAGTTGGCAAACTTAATTATTGAATTAATTAAGTTAAAAACAAATATTTTTGTAAAATTTTGTTTGTTTTGAGAATGATTTGGCGCCCCTCTGCAAGTGGCACCCGTGGCATAATATACCCCTTTCCACCCTCGATACGTCACTGATGGTATGCAAGCCTCATTCCGGAATTTGTGCGTTTTGTGCGATTGTCGATTGCCAGTGACGATCGTCATGTTCTAATGAAAGAAGTTTTTCCGTACTTCGGCGTCTAAAGACGTATCTGAGGACAACAATGTTACAAAATCGTTCAAACCACATAACTATTTACATGTGTGTTTAACTATTTAAACCACACACACACATTTACTCTTGATTTAATTTGTTGTTTTTGTTGTAAATGTTGTTTTAGAGAAACGCAAAAAACACGATATATTTGTATATTGAATTTTTTTTTTAATTTAATGTGTGTTTTTTCCTCACTCAAATTGACTTAAATTTTTAAAAAAAATGTAGTTAACAAACCATAACCGACATGATAAAGAGGAAAAGTGAGAACCAAAGAATCTTTACCGATAAATTTTACATGAAAACTTGTGTGGTCGTTTCATGCGTTTCATGGGAGTGCTGAGTAATTTTTAGGGTAAAGCCAAGTACTCAGTTCAGTTTCATGTGAAATTTCACTCAAATCTCTATATAAAAAAGCGATAGCTGTGAAATACGTGTGAAATAAAAATTTTCAGAACATGTTCGTCAAAGTAGTTCTCTATTCCGCTGTGAAATATACTCACAACATTTCTCTAGCAACATTTTTTCACGACAATTTAATTGAACTGCATATTTATTTTGATGTGAAAAGTGGCAGTTGTCGTTAATATTTTGTTTTTATATATTTATTTTTCTCTATTTTGAAAAATAAAGCATGACTATCTAAAATTTTATAATTTTTATGCAACAAATATTTGTAAGAATTTTCACGGCTAAAAAAAAATTAAATGTTGCCAGCGAAATTCCACGCAAACGAACAGAGTACTAGGCTTAAAACTCAAGAGCTACCAGATCAAGTTTATGTTTGCAGATCTTATTTTTAGTACCCATTCTCTAGGAAATTTGCCACTTTTGAGAATTCTATACACTTCATGGGTACTTAACGTATTACAGGTCATTACTTTTTTGTACCCCTTCCAGAACCAAAAGCTATCTACGCCACTGGGGAGCATTATGGCTGATGAACATGAACATACACATTATCTTTGAGAATATAATTCCGAACTTAAAATAGTCGTTACTATGGGGAGAAATCAAAGAATGGATAGGTGTTTGCATTGTTAATCAGCATCACGTGGATTAATTTGATCAAAATTGATTAATTTTTAAGGTACAAAATAAATAAAAGAGACCAAAGTCGCGAACTGTAACTACTCAAAAGTTTTTGTGGCTTTATCAAGCTTATTTTAGCTACTTCGCCTTCATTTTGATATTTTTTGATCAGTTTCAAATCAAAAAGACTAAATTTATTATATTCCAAATTCATAACTTCCTAAGATAAGTACATTTATTTGAATAAGTATTTTAAGATGAAGGTTTTCGTGGAATAATTTTTTTTAAAAATCCAATTTTTCAATATATAGTCACATTGAGAGAATATGTCTATGCAGACCTTTGTATGTTTGGCCAAATATTGAAAAGTATCTTAGTCTAGAAGCATATCAATAATGTTTTTGAATAGGTCAATATATTCCTTAGAGTTCTTATATCAGCAGAAGCCAGCAGTCCGTTTCAGTGTTTATAGTACATAAGTGCCGTCTAAGCTTAGGTTGCTAGGTGGTGTGAAATTAACTCTTAATAATCGCACCATCATAACTCAAAGTCATGCTCATTTTAAGTGATGTCTTTCAAACAATCGACTATGTTGTTTTAAGTGTTTCGATATATCCATTACAAGTTACTTCCATGAATCAATTTTTGAGAAAAACAATTAAATTCACAGACCTCGTTTAGACCATTCACAAACCAAGTATAACTCAATGGCCTTCTTTTCAATTGCTTCAATCAGAATTCTATCGTAATTAACGCAATATTTAATTAATTGTTTTCCTTTTGAGACAAGACCTGTAAATTATTTATGTAAGTTACATATTTTCGTTGAATCCCAACCAGCAAGAAACGCTCTAAATTTGGCTTATACAGCGAATTCTCTAAGCTGCTTTGCAGTGTAAGCAGCCCAAAATTTAAGTAATTTTTCGTACTTTGAGGTATCAACAAGAACGTTGCATAGACTGCTAAGCAGCGTTCTAATCGAACTTCGAAAACTTTTTTAAAAAAAAAAATATTTTCCTTGTTTTATTTCTGATTTCAATTTTTTTATTTTTTATATTTTTTATTTTCTTCTTTTTCTACCATTATCGCTTTTGATCTCAACTTGTACCATCTGATTCGCAGTGAAAAAACTTTTTTATTAAAATGTTGGCTTTGCCAGGGTTCGATCCCGTGTCTCGCCGATTTGAAGTCCGACGCCTTAGCCATTCTACCATGTAGCTTTATATCGAAACGAAGATTTTTCATTTATACAGCTAATTCTGTCGTAGGTACCCATAAGCAGCGTTAAGGTGCAAAATTAGGTTCAATCGAACCATTAAGCAGCTTTAAGTTCAAAATAAATGTAAAGAAGACGCACAAGCGGCACTTCAGAACTCCTTTCGAACTTAATTATCTTAAACTTGCACAGAAGTATAACTTGTAACTTTTGGAACTACAAGATCTATTGCCTGAAATTGACACCATAAAGCAGCTTTAGGTGTGGCAAGTTCCACAACGTACCTTTAAGCAGCTTTAGGTGTGTCGAGTTCTACAACGGACCATAGAGCAGCTTCGAAGTGCCATGGAACTTATTTTGCCGCTTAAAACAGCTTTAAAGGGAACTCAAACGCAAATTTCTACTCATTTTGATGGTTGGGATACCTTACTTTAGATAAATTAGATTTACTCGTCTGAAACCTAAAATCTCTTGGATATATGATATGCTAGCTTGCTATATTCATTAACTAGCTCGCAGCATTGAGGTTACCACAGCCAGGACAATACTCTCCGAAGGGCCAGCCCATGATAGTCTGCTCTATTTGTCCAATTTTCTGAAATAAAATGCAATCGTTTAAAATACTGCAAAATATTGTCATCATTTATATTCTTAAAGTATCAGAATGTATCCATGACAGTTAAAATAAGTTACTCACCCGGTTTTGTTGAATAACCCCGTGCTAATAGTATATTTTATATCATTTCCAACTAATACGCAGGTGCATTTATATAATATTGAAGTCTCATTTACATTTTTTTGCAGCTCAAAACAAGACTGATGGCAAGCAATATCTTTTCCGTAGGTATATAAACTAACCGAAATCCAACATACATATGACTACAACACTTCTCCTTTTCACTGACTTGGGGCAAGCTGGTGGATACTACCATCACCATCAGGCGGAGTTAGCAGCAGGAGCCAGTCATAATAGTAGTCAGGCTACATCAGTTCTATGAAAACCAATGGATGTACTAGATATTATCGGCAATAAATAAATAAAGCATCGTCAAAATTTTGGAAATTTGAAATTTTTTTAATGTGAACTTGTTAAAAAATTTTCGCCCGAATAGTGACGAGTTAAGTGATCTTTTCCTTTAATATTGCGCCGCACCCACTTTATGCGATATATGATATTCAATAATATTCATACATCACAGCTATGGGATAAAAATGACGACCATATGACCTCTGGATTCAAAATATATAATTATGCCGAAGCAATAAGGCATGTATTTATCTCAAAATAAAAAAAATAAAAAAAGGATAAAAGCAGCGATTATAAATTTCGACAAGAGTTCACTAGGTGTTGACACAATAGACCAAATTTTGAAGCATTATACCATAAAAACAAAAACAAAGATATGATATGTTTATTGACAATATACTTGAAGTGATGAAGCCGGCTTTATTATTAGAAAAGAAATGAAAAGAGATGCACGAAAAATCTATTTATTTGATCAGCAGAAATTTTGGCTTGCTCACAAATAGAAGTTCGACAAAATAATTAGCATATTATGAAGAATTTAATCAGCCGTTCTGGCATTTAAGCAATTTTGAGAAAAACAGAGAAACTAAGTGCGTTTTTTATGGTTCACTTAAAAATAATAGTAATATTTTTAACAAAACCTATCTAAAGCTTCAATGAGAAACGAAACTCGACACTCTTAAGAAATGTATGGAAATTTCGACGTATACGATTATGATACTCAAAATTTTTCTTCATTTTATCATTTTTTTTCATGACTGTTTTATTTTTTTGAATTGTCTTTTCATTTCATAATACTCAATATTTCTTTTAAAAATTCAATAAAATAACATCAAAAGTGACATAAGTTTGTAAAGAAATCTGAGCAGAGCCGTTCGTTCTCTATGTGACAATTTCATTGAGGCAAGAATGAAGGTTAGACATAGCCGTAAACCCTTTCACGACAGTAAAATTTTCCGTGATTCCATTTTAAAATAAACTTATATATTTTATAAGTTATATTTTTATAAGAAGATATTTTTCTTCTATGACGTTTCTTCGTCATTCACGAAGAAAATTACTTGCGTGTGATTCATGCATAGTCAACTCATAAATGTACATATATGCTCATACTATTTTTCAATTCTTACGACTTAACACAAAGATTGTTGCTTTGACTCACATGTCCTGGCATCCTTATGCATCATTCTTACAAAGCCATGCACATAAAGCTATGCATGGCACATGGATACTGTTCGCATACACCATACTCGAAAATTCACGTGTTAAGGTCTTCTTGCTCATGAATTTTGAGAACTATTTCATAAGACATATTTTTTGTTAAAAATTATATCACATTTTTTTGAGCAACTATTGCATGAATCATGTCTTATATTCTCACAAATATTTTGTTTATGATTCTATATTGAAATAAAAACATAGAAATTTATTGCCTTGTTGGTCGAACGTGCTGAACGTTGAGATTTAAAAAAAAAATGGACGCAGGTTCGAGCCCGGGCTGGACCAAAATTTTTTTTTTTGTGATTTTTTTTTTTTAACCTTTATATAAATGTCAATATTAAAAGTAACTAGTAAGGTATATCTTCGACTTGGCCAAAGTTAAAATACCCCCACAGGTGATTCGCAGTGGTACAAATCTTAAATTGCAGCTCTTTTTATATGAGATTTCAAAGAATTTTACTATTTTGATGATGTCTAAAATACATTCATATCAAATTGTTTTCCTACAAAATAAAGACAAGCCTTTTTATAAAGTTTTCAATTATTGGTTGTATGGGAGGTGGGCGTGTTCTTGAGTGGTTGTGCCAATTTTTCTAACACGCCTCAATTTTGATATAATATGCAAACACAAATACCCAATTTCAGGTCTGTAGCTCAAATATCAGCCTGATTATAGAGTTTCCAATATTATGAGTTGTATGGCAGGTGGGCGTGTTCATCGATGGATGACGCCCATTTTTCTAACACATCTTGGTTTTATTATAAAAAGAATGAATACCTAATTTTACTTTTGTAGCTTCGACAGGAGCCTATATATATAGTTTTCAGTTTTGGGGTTATTTGGGAGGTGGGTGTGTTCGTGGATGGATAACGCCCATTTTTCTCTCACGTCTTACTTTTTATATAAAAATAATAAATATTTAATTTTACTTTTATAGCTTCGACACAAGCCTCTATACATAGGCTTCAATAATAGAATTGTATGGGAGGTGGGCGTGTTAGTGGGTGGATGACGCCCATTTTTCTAGCACACCTGAGTTTTGTCATAGACTATACAAATACTGAATTTAAGTTTTGTAGCGTAAATATTAGTTCCTTTATGGAGTTTCATCATTGGGGTTGTATGGGAGGTAGGCGTGGTTTTCATCCGATTTAACCCATTCTCGAACATGATCTTTGTTTTTTCAAAAGAAGCTTAAATATCGAATTTCATTACGATAGCTTGAATATTACGGCTGTTATCGTGTCCACACACAGACAGACGGACAGACAGACGGACATGGCTAAATCAACTCAGGTGGTGATGCTGAGCAAGAATATATATACTTTTCTATACCAACCACGCCTCCTTATGGGCGTTACACACGTCATGACAAAATTAATATACCCCTTACGCAGTACGCGTGAGGGTATAATAAAAAAAATTAGTTTTATGGTTCATAGCTATGCTAAAATTATATATCAAATACAAAAACCCAAGTGTTTTTGTTGAAATTTTCTGACAGTTTTTGTGATGAGCAGTTCTAAAATATGTGTTGCTACAATTAATTTATCGTTATAGCCCGTTTCAAAAGAGAAGAACATTTTCGCGCATGTTTGAGAATAAGAAAATAATTTTGAGAGCGTTCTTCATTCTGATTGGTCGACATTAAAAAAAAATTGAATATTCTCTGAGCAGAAAAATAAATAAAAAAAAATTAATGTATATTTCTGAATTTTGTTGTTCATCGCAACTGCGCTGCGGAAGTACTGAATTTTATTTTTTGAAATCAACCAATCAAAATCAAAAAAACAGGGGGCGTTAAAAAATAATTTAGTAGCCGAAATTTCACTTCTCAATTTTTCCTCAAGAAAATAAATTATTTTTTATGTTAGTTGTATTTGACTTCTCTCTTAAGATGCAGGTTTCTGCAGGCCGTCGGTGCAACACCGTACTTGTGCGATCATTTGTTCTGAATGTTTGCGCATTTAAATATATAGAAAAATAGTCAAAAAAAGCATAAAGTTCAGCGAACAGTACAAAAAGAGCAGGAAATTACGCTCTAAAAAATTTTCTAGCTTTAAAAATAATTTCTCATAGCGCATCGAAAAATGAAACTAAAAAATGTTCTTCTCTTTTGAAACGCGCTATACCAATATCTCAATGGAAGTGTGATGGGCTGGAATGCGGAGGACGTAGGTTCGAACTCCGGCTGTGTAATGCAGGCTTCAAATCTGAGTTCTTGTGTGCCACACGGCGGCCATTTTCACACAAGTTTGATAGTTAAGAAGCTAGTTCGCCAGTATGGTACACTAGTTGGCTTGTTGGCAAAAATTTTTTATTTTCTATGTCCAAAAAAGCAAAAAAAAAAACATTTCTATAGCCATTACGTAACCAGGGTTGTGATTAGGGTTACCAACTCTGAAAAGTACAAAATCGGGACGGAGCCATCAAAAATGCGGGACTTGGCTGAAAAATGCGGGACAACATTAGAATTTTTTATTTTATAAAATATATCCTTTTATTCTATTTTTGCGAAATAAAGGGTATCAACTATGCCTTTACACCATCGCTTGGTTCCTTGATATTGTTTAGATCTCTTTCCAACTCTTGCCCAATTCATGAAAAAACCAAAAAATAAATCCAAATCGTTTTGATAAATAAAATATATGAAAAATAAATTATATAGCCTGTTTCAAAAGAGAATAATATTTTCGCGCATGTTTGAGAATAAGAAAATAATTTGGAGAGTGTTCTTCATTCTGATTGGTCGAATGAACTGCGCTGCGCAAGTACTGAATTTTATTTTTCAAAATCAACCAATCAAAATTTTAAAAAAAAGTGCGAAAAAAATATTTTGTCATTCGTAATTTCACTTCACAATTTTTTCTTGAGAAAATAACTTATTTTTTATGTAATTTTTATTTTATTTCTCTCTCAAGATGCAGGTTGCTGCAGGCCGTCGGTGCAACACCGTACTTGTGCGATCATTTGTTCTAAATGTTTGCGCATTTAAATATTAAGAAAAACAGTAAAAAACATTAAAAAACAGCATAAAGTTCAGCGAACAGAACAAAAAGAGCAAGAAACTACGCTCTAAAAAATTTTCTAGCTTTAGAAATAATTTCTGACTGCGCATCGAAAAATGAAACTAAAATATGTTCTTCTCTTTTGAAACGAGCTATAAATTTATTTTGATAATAAAATTAAACGGTTTAGGAAACTGTGTTTCATGTCCAATTGGAAATTTAGATACAAACAATCTTAAGTTCTCAAATGCGGGACAAAAGATGTCCCGCAAGGTGTCGTCGCGGGACGCGAAAAAATTAGCTGAAAAGCGGGACGTACCGCAAAATCCGGGACAGTTGGCAACCCTAGTTGTGATGAAACATAAGTGTAGTACTATATGGAGTACATTTTAATGATTTAAGTACGATATGAAAAATGTTTGACACTTTTTGTTTTCTGTTTGGTAGTACTCTATGTAAATTGCAAACAGTATACGTGATAACTTTGTTTGGATTCAGTAAAAAATTTGTTTCGAAAAAAGTAAGCAGATGCGGAAGACTTGGAGAGCATTTTTGCTTTATTTTCCCCACACAATAATAATTTTATTTCGAAGCAATAAATACTTTTTTAAGAGTACATTTCTACTGTTCTCAGATGTAACCTTGTGTGTGCCCAAAAAAATTCCGTAATTTGAACACTCGCTTTCTCGAACACATGCAAGCCGCCATATTGTTTGCCACATGAGTTCCAGATGTGAAAGCCACATAAGTATCAAAATTTGAATTTAATTGTTGGAATTCCAATTCTATGTCACAATAGTTGCTTAGTTAAAAATAACCTCTGAAATAAGATTGCACTTACATCCGAAAAATATGTTTTCTTACATGTAATATTTTATTTTATTTAAAAAAATAATTATTAAAACAAAAAATGCTCTCATCCGGGTTTTGAACCCAGGCAGTCCAGCGTTTAAAGCAAACACCAGCAAGCCCGGCTAAACTCGAAGTTTGGAAATTCTGATTCATTTTCAATAAGAAATTCGCAGTTCGTAGCAAAATTATATCATTTTAGAATTTAAGTTCAAGTAACCACGAATCATGCGATCATAAGTCATATACCATGAATTCTGTTTTAAAGCATAGAATCATGGCCAATTTTTGCATGAATTGTGTGCTAAATGCTTTATTCGCGTTCAATTTTCTCAATTTTCTCCGTGTTATAAAACAGAAGAAGCCTGGAGGTCAGGTGGGAGTATATAATGAATTGGCATTCAAGTAGCTTTTGTAGCCCAGACCTTTGCCTATGACTTTTACTTATACAAATGTACGCTATATGTTACCTATTTATTTAAAAACAATAAAATATCGCTGGCAAACATACTTGCTTCCCGTCGCAAAATGATTAAAATACCAGTTTTGTTTTTTTTGTTTATTTTATGAAATTATCTTAATATGTTCGTCATTAAAAAAAACTTTTATCAATAATTTATTTATTCCTATTATTGTTGTTTTGAATTCATAACCAAACACATTTCATGCTATTTATTTGCTAGACTCTGAAAGACACATATCGCACACTAAATACAAAACAGTCAGAACTCAAAATTTTTTCATATCGACTTTTTGTCATAAATCAAGTCACAAAATACTTATCTCACTATCTTTTTCATTATTTTCTTCATCAAATGGATGAATGAAGCTTTTGTGTTTAAATGAAAATTTGCTTTTACTTTGCAGTTTCAACCAAAGGGTTATATTTTTCGCATCTCCTGAAAAGTCATGGTTTTTGAGTTGTGACTGTTTTGTATTTAGTGTGCGATATGTTTATAAATAAGTCTGTGAAAGAATAAAAATTACAGTTGTATTTGTCAATAAAAATATTTTTAATTTATATTGCCGCATTAAAAATATATAATCTTTTTTAAAAGTCTAAAATTTAAACAGTCGTAAAAATTTTAATGATGCTGAAATTTCATTGTTATTTTTTTTTTTCTATATTCAAATTTATACTCAAATTTTGTATTTGTTCTTTCTAATATTGAATTGCTTTTATTTGGTTGAATGTTCATTTTTGACTGCACGCTACAAATCCTTTTGAAAATGTTTGCTTGTTTACACAACAAACAACAATGTTTTTCGCATTTTACAGTCAAAACAACACAAAAAGTTTTAATTATTTACATTTGCAGTAAAAATAAACTTTGTTTGATGTTTTATCACGTACGAACATACATTTTTTTTTTCTTTTTTTTTGCTTTTTTGTTCATGCTGAATAAGAAAAAAATATATTATACAAGCATTTTAAAGTGAAAAAATAAACATTTTCATTAGAAATAAACACTTTCTAAGCCGGATGCAGCAACATAATGATGATGATGGTTTAGCAGCATTTCTTATTGGAAATCCTGACTGTTGAAAAACATAAGCAAATATTAATTAATTTTATAAAATGTTTGCAATATATAATATATTTTCACCAGCTCCTTCATATAAAAAACTCTTTATCAAATAATATAGATATTAGTTAATTTTATTAAATTTTCCAATTAAACCAACTCTTTTAAGAACAAAAGATTTATTTTTCTTTTCATATTGATCATTTCTCTCATCTTAGCGCATTTATGTGCCCTTAGTTTCTATTGATGATATTAAATCGTTTGAGTGACTTTTATTAATTAACTCTTTTCATGCGCAGCAGTGCAACAATCCTTTTATAGATCTTAGCATTTTCCTTTTAAAATGTGAAATTTACTAAAGTGTGCAGTTTATTTTAAAAACATTTCAATCTAATCAACTCAGACAAAAGCTTCGACTAAAGTAGTTGCAGAGAATAAACCAAACAATTAAAATGTGGTATTAAAAACGTGCCACAATTTAAATATTTATAGCACGAATCATTGTGTGAGAAACTATTCTATTGTTGTTTTACATTATTTTGTTGTTTTTTTTCATTCTCTTTGTTTACGTACCAATTTGGTAAAATACTATTTGCAACTGATATGAAAATAAAATAAAAATAAAAAGGAAATTTTTAAATGCAGAAAAAAGCATTTTATTTTAAATGTTATTCTAGCCATTTTGTAGAGTGAAAACTCATAAAATATTTTGCAGTCACTTTAAATAATTGCCGCCACTCACCTCTCACATCCATACCAACACACACACACACATACACACACACACATACACACCACACACTAACAGAGATGCAACTATGACTGACAGCAAACCCCTTTTGGAAATACTTGTAAGTTTATGTAATTTTTTTCAAAGTTGCCTTTTTTTTTTTGGCGGAACTACCTTCGAAGTGAAAAAAGCTATTTTTTGGTAATCTAAAGACATACCATGTTTAAAATCTTAATAATACCATAAATAACAAAAAAACCATTTTTTATTGAAATAAAATTCAACATTTTTATGAAACCTCTCTTCCGGACTTGTTTTTGTTTTTTAGAAAAGGGCTCAACAGTGGTCTATAGTACTCGAAATTTGGTTTATAAAAAATATCAGCGTAACATGCAGGTAACATTACTTTATCTACATTTAATTGAAACCAACAAAACAATTTTTGTATTTTCTGTGAAATGAATGGAGAAAGAATGAAACTGAATTGAGTGCAGCATATAGCCGCCATCCTTGCTTTCTTTTCGTCTGTATCACTGTCCGTTAAGCCGGATCGATTTTGTATGGAGAAAAAAAAGTCAGCCGGTCACCAACTCAGAAGATAAAGGGACTCTTAAAAACTATTTCGGCATAACTTTTTCGGCATCGCAGAAATCCCCATGGAGCGTTTTTGGTTCTCCTGAACCCTTTATTTGGCCAAAAAATTTAGTTTTTTGCATATAAAGATTTTGATAGTACACAAACATTAGCTCACAATTTTTTTTGGTCTTTACAAACTCTATTGAGACGCCAAAAAGTCGATATTAGGCGAAATCTAAATTTCGATCCGACTTACTGTCCATACGAAACTTTATCTTACAGACCCATTTCTTATCAATTACCTTGAGGTGGCCAACTGCTGCTTTCTTTAAAATCTATGTACTATTTTTGGCTATTGAGTCTAATTCATTCTTCTTACTGGCTAACCATTGATCCATGGCTTTTTTCAAGCAGAGCCTGTTTGAGCGATTTTGGTTCTTCTACTATGGGACATTAGTTTTGTTTCATGAACTAAATGCATTTAATTGACGTCTGTCTAACAATATTTGTTCATTATCAACAAGTAAAGTCGTTGCTCGTTACACTCGTGTATGTCAAGTCAAAGCAGTAATTTATTTTAATGGTTTCGGTTATCATAAATGAATATTGCTTTGACATACATTTTTATCACGTATTTAATCTTTAGTATTAATTGATAAAGATTTAGTAATAATAACTTAATCATATATTGAGACTACTATATATTGATTCATACCATCAAAAAATGTCAGTAATTGTTAAAAACAAATATATGAATTGACACAAATTGCTAAACATTATATTCAATACAATGGTTTGTTTTGTTTATAATTACCAAGTCTCAGTTGACATTAGCTACGTTCGATTCGCCAGCTTATGCTCAAGTAATGTAGTTTATTTCAAAGTTCTTATGAGAAAACAACAACAAAGTCTCCAGCTAGTTGAGGGTAGAGAAAGTCAACTACCGATTGAGTTGAGTAAAGTTGCGTTGCCAAGCTCTTTTTTTTAGTTGGTTTGTGTCCGGGATAGGGTAAAATGTCATAGGTTCTGACAAAGTGTGAGTGAGTACACAAACAAAATTAAATTCCTTCAACCAGTCAACTGTTTTATTCTCAAAATATACCAAAATATCTTATGTCGATTGATTTATTGGCAGGTAAAAAATTTTAATTTATCTATCATAGTGTTGCCAACTATTGAGCAAATAAAAGCAAAATGAGTGGATGTTTTTTCTAGGGACCGAAAATAGCAGTTATTTTCGAAATTTCAATTAAAAAAGTCAGACAGAGAGAATTTGTTTATTCGATATTTGAATATAGCAGTGCTATGCTTGCTAGCTAAAGAATAATTATCTTAAAAGCTTTTTATTTGTTTGACTTTTATAAAAAAAGTTATTTTTTCACCGATTTTTTTTCGGTCAAAAATATAAGTTAAAATTTGACTTTTATTTTTTCAGTCAAAAATATAAGTAAAAATTTGACTTATATTTTTTCAGTCAAGAATAAAAGTTAAAATTTTACTTTTATTTTTTGAGTCAAAAAAAGAAATATAGAAATAAGAAATGAGGAAAGACTTAAAGAAAGGTATAAGTGTATAATTCGAATGTAAAACCCTTCTATAATCTATATTAAAGCATTTGAAGCTTTTGATAAAAGTGTCAGTTTTCCCATAAAAAAGTTACCTTATTGATCTTTTCGATCTTCTATGCATGAGTTTCACCGGACTATACTAGAAAAAATACCAAATTCATCATTAAAAGATGAGTCATCTTTAAGGTAAGACATGACATTTGCCATTTTTTTAAATTGAATTTTTTGTATTTAAGTAAATATTCTTAAAATTCTAAAAATAAAAATTTCATGGAAAAGTTCCTACGGATTCAAAAGTTACAGCCGGATTAGTGAGAGCACATTTTTAATTTTCGCCTTTTTATACCCTAAACCTGAAAGGTGAGGGTCTATTAACTTTGTGCTAACGCTTGTAACGCATAGAACGAAGAGAGTCCGGTATAGAAAGGTATATATATTCTTGATCAGCGTCATCTCGTGAGTCGAGCTATTTATGTCCGTCCGTCCGTCTGTGTGTTGTCCGTATACACAGGATAAGAAGAAGGAGTTGAGATAATTGGATGAAACTTGGTACACATGGTCACATGAACCCAAGGATCTGCACTATTATTATCTGAATATTTTTGGAATCCGCCCACGGACACCCCTACCTCCCATACAACGCAAAAATTGAAAACTTCATAACTCAGCTCATAGTTAACCTACAAAAATAAAATTTGATGTGTATGTGTTTTATACCAACACAAAGATGTCTTCGAAAAATGGACGTCATCCACTCAGGGACACGCCCACCTCCCATACAACCCAAAAATTGAAAACGCAATAAATAAGCCTGTATTTAACCTAAAGAGCTAAAATGTGGCACATATGTTTTTTATGACAAGACAAAGATGGTTTTGAAAAATGGACGTAATCTGACTACAGACACGCCTACCTCCCATACAACCTAAAAAGTTTTAAACTCAATAAATAAGGTTATGTTTGTCATAGAGAAATTAAATTTGGTATATATGTATTTTATACCAAAACTAAGGTGTGTTCAAAAATTGGGAGTAGTCCGTCCATGAACTCGCCCACCTCCCATAGCGAAAGCACAATAAAGGCATTAACTGTGAGCTACAGAAATTAAACTTGGTATGTGTAAATTTTTCATCAACATTTAAATGCATATAAAATATAGGCTTCATCCGATCACGGACACGCCCATTTACAAAAATTTTTTTGTTTTTGAAAAGTGGGCTTAGGGTATTTCATAGTCTTTAGACTTTCTTTACTTGTTTTTTCTTTGTTCACAAACTTTGAACGCGTTTATCTCGAAAACATATTTTTCGTACTGATTGCGGCACTAGCGGGCAGTGGCGTAGCGAGGGGGGGGCAGGGGGTGTCAACTTGCCCCGGGCGCCACTCGCAGAGGGGCGCCAAATCATTCTCAAGACAAACAAAATTTTGCAAAAAATTTTTTTGTAATTAATTAATTCAATAATTAAGTTAGCCAACTGTAAGGTACAATACTATGATAATGCTGCCCTTATGTCAAATCACATATCTGGCGTTCAACAAAGAATAATAGAAAAAAATAGTAAGGCAACATTTGTAAATTGTGAAAACCACACATTAAATTTAGTTGGAGTTACTACAGCTAACCAAAATTCAATCATTGTAGCATGTTTTGGAATAATTGATAACATACGTCTCTTTTTCTCACGTTCAACATTACGATGGAAATTGTTAAAAAATGCTTTAAAAAATCTGTTAAAGAATCTGTAACACGATGGAGCGCAAGCAGTTAGCGTTTTTGTCGAGGGACTGGAAGAATACGTAGAACTATAAGAAAAATTAGCAGAAGAAAATACTGCCACAAGTGGTACACCAGAAATGCTGCAATCTTTATCTTAAACCGAATTTAAATATCATAACTTTAGTCCATTTCTGGCATGAACTCTAAGAGAATTGATCGTGTGCAGCTCAGATTACAAGGTCCAAAATGTCGCCGACAAATGCGAGGAGAATTGACTGGAGATATGACCTTTCCGCAGAAAGCGAAAAATCTGGCGTTATGAAAAGCGTTCTTGATCGTCTGCATCAGGAAATAAGTTCACAATTTACACGACTTAGGGACCTTAATTCCAAATTTTGGTATTTACTGGACGCTGAAAATTTATTAAGTAAGGATAATCCGTACAACGATCTTGAAAAGAATTGTAAAAATTTGGGTGAGTTTTATAATACAGATATTAATGGAACAGAACTTCCATTTAAAGCACAAGATGTTTTTCCAAACCTGAGAGTAGCACTTCAAATACTTATTACTATTTCAGTATCAATGTATCAATCAGTGTAAAATTGAATAATATATGTAAAATACAGTACAATGTCGAATTTTAGCGTCTTCACTCAAATGCATCTCCTGACCGTATTTTTCCACGCATTTCTTTCGGCGGTAGCTTATATTCTCCACTAAAAATGAAAATAGTTTTCGATTTTTTATGAATTATCATAGCGCAAAAACTACTCATCCAAATGTTAAAATTCGTTGAACAAACATGAAGAAAATTAGAAATTTTATTCGGCTTAGCGTGATTATTAATATTGAACAAGATATATTTCAACAAAAATCTTATAAATTATTTAAAATCTGTAAAAATTACGTAAATCCTAGTATTCTGTCCGTTTGCGTAGAATTTCACTCGCAACATTCATTTTTTTGTTGCGTGAAAATTCTGACAAATATTTTGTTGTGAAGAAATTGAAAAATTTGAGAGTCATGCTTTACTTCTCAAAATAGACCAGCCTTATTATACAAAAATTCAATATTTCTTTAGTTCGTGTTTGTAAGAGTAGAATAGAGTTAAAATAACGAATTATACATGATCAGTTCGATACAATTGATGTCAAAATTACATATAGTAAAATTTACTTAATTGAAATAAAACAATATAAACTTTATTATTTCAGTAAGTGAGTAGTTAAGCAAGCAACAGTTATCTTTAACGAACTGTCAAAGTTAAGAATAAATATTGCTAGCAAAGATGTTATGGATACGAGTTAACAGGTTAGGTAGTTAAGGGCCAGTTAACGATAACCACAAGTTTCTTTAATGCGTTTGGGAATTCTACTGATGTTGATGCTCCACAAAAAATTATTTAAAATTGAAGTGGCTGAATATTTCTTCATTCGTTAACCAACGTTCTGTTTTCTTCATGTCCTTTTATTTCTTCGGCTAATGATAGTCCTATTTCTGATGTTTGAACCACTTCTTTTTTATTAAAACCAATTTAGAAATATATTAAAAAACTTTAAAATTAATTGGTAACATCTCGATGTTACTCGATCTTTGTACTCGTACAGCTAACATTTGTCAAAATTACCCCAATCAAAAATGTCAAATGTACCCAAATGCTCTCGGCTTCTTTTTTTTTAATTTTTTTTTAAGTTTATATTTAGTTTTATTAAAATTCACTTATATATTAAAAACATAAATAGTTTTTACCTTTTGTAAAAGATACTTTGATTAACTTTTATAACTCGGTCAGGACGTCCTTACGAATCAGTGCCGGAAAATAACAGTTACCCGCCCAAAAACACAAAACCTATTCAGTTACTTTTCTTCATGTAATGCAGGAATCGTCAAACTTGGTGACGATAACTTATATACAAAATTTATAAAACAAATTATTGAAAAATAACGGTTCGTTCATACCGAAAACGTCATAGTCGAATGTGGCCCAAAGTCAAGGCTACCCCAGTTTACCCTACGAGGCTTAACTTTAAAATTTTTTTTGCGATTTTCGTGTTAAGAGACCCTAAATCTATAACAAAATATAATGAACTGTCGTGTACAGAACCTTTTTCTGATTTTGACGCATAGTGTTATTTGTATTAATGTTATTTAATAACTGTATTATAATTATTTGTACAAAATATTAAAAAATATTTATTTATATTTCATTGGGGGCGCCAAAAAATTGTTTTGCCCCGGGCGCCAGTTATGCTCGCTACGCCACTGCTAGCGGGTTCATTTTTTGACGAAATTTTTTTTTGTACTTTTTTAAACTTGATTCGCTATCGTATGACACGAGCTTTTTTGAAATTTGTTTTCGATTTTTTTATGAAATTTTAAAGTCAATATTTTTTTCGAAAAAACACACTTTCAAATTTGGAACATCACCAAAAATTGAAAAAAAATTAAAAAAAAGCTCAAGTCATACGATAACCAATTTTGTTAAAATTTAAAAAAGTCATTTTTTTTCCAGATCGGACAATTTTTGCGACTCCCAGCGCTGCAACCACGAGGCCCCGTTTTTTTCTCTGGCGCCAGTGTGGAGCTCTATAAAACCATGTTGGAGTGAAAATATATTTTTGTTGAATTTGTTTTCTTATGATTTGTTAAATTCTCTTAAAATCTTGCACGGTTAAAAATCTTGGACTAAATTTTAAACTTTTTTGGATTACATATAGGACACGACCAAAAAAAGATTATTTTTTAATCCAACGAAAAGTTTTAAATTTTTCAATCCAAAAAGGATTTATTTTTAATCCGCAAAAAGTTTAAAATTTCTTAATCCAAGAAGGAATAATTGTTAATCCACAGAAAGTTTAAAATATTATAATCCAAAAAGGATTACATTTTAGTCCAAAAAAGTTTAAAATATTGTAATCCGAAAAGAATTACTATTTAATCCACATAGGTTTAAACACTGTTTACAGTAATAATGTATACTAGTAAACCTGTTGCCCGAATTCGAGCAATTCAATAAAAATAAATTGTTAGAAACATTATAGACGTTTAATATATGATATTTTATTCAATAAGTTATAACGAATAACGATATATTGAGTTTTAATAATGATATAAAATATCATTATCTGAATGGTTTGACTTGAAACGTTTGATCTGACACAAAATTTTTTAATGTTACTGTCAAAATACGAAGACGGACTTACACTTATATAAAAGCTGAGAAAAACATTATTACTATTCGAAAACATCGCAGCTTAACTCTTCCAGCTCTAAAAAAATAACTAAATTAAAAAAAAAACGCATTAAAAAATAGATTTAAGAAACAATACTAAGATATATTTCAGAAATTAATAAAAGGTACTTGCAGAACACCTACAACATCGATTTATGACGCATTTAGATGAAAAAACACCAAAAAACCCAAAAAAAAAGTTTTTTTTGAAAACTGTTAAAATTTGACTGACTTGTTTGCTCGGAAAGTGGAATTTTTTGATTTTGGAACTGCATTTTTCGGACAATTGACATTTGAGGAATGCATAAAAGATAATTTTGGTTAAAAATTTTTAGTTTTGAAAAAAATTCAAATTCGATCAATTCATAAGCTCTTCTCAAACTAAATTTCAAATCGATAAAATAACGGATTTTTGTACAAAAATTTTATTTCTGTTTTAAAAGGTTGGGAACCCCCTGAAGTGAAATCACAATTTTTAAAAGTGGTTTGCACATATACAGCCTAAACCTGATTTAATGACATCTAAATCGATAGAATCGGTCCATTGGTCTGGGAGGAGTTGAAGTCACAAAAAAAACCTTAGCCTATTAATTATATAGATAAGCAGGATGATTAAAACAGATTCGTGGCTATAACTTTTAATTGGTTATAGCTATAATGAAATTTTTTTCAAATATATTGTTTTTGAAGCTTATTGAAGATTTAAAAAATATAAGAACAACATTTAAAAAAAAAAAATTTCGAGCAAAAAACCATAGGGGGTAGCCTTGTTTTTTCGATGACACATAGTATTTATTAATTTTTCTGTCAAACAAAAACAAATTCATCTTAAAAAAACCACATACAATGAAAGAAAATCAAAAATGCAAATTTGACATTTTTTTATTTTTACAACAAAAACTATTTTTAATACATTTTTTGAGGAAACATTCATTTTATTGGACTCTTTTTAAAGGCAATGATTAAAATATAAATAATAAAGTAACGGTAAAAACTTTGTTATTATTTTAAAGTCAATTAATTGCAATTAAATACAAAAAAGAAATAAATGAAATTTTTTAAATAGTGGCAGAGATATTCGCTTCCAAATATAGAACTTTAAATTTCAGACAGTTTTTTTCTCTGCCTTGGCGTTTGATAAAAATACACGTTAAACAACTAAAGAAAATATTAAGAAAATTCATTAAAAATACATTTGGCAAGATAATTACCGTAATTGCCAACACATTTCAAAGAAAATTAAACAAAAATTTAAAAAAACAAAAAAAAATTTGAAAACTGTTAAAATTTGACTGACTTGTTTGCTCGGAAAGTGGAATTTTTTGATTTTGGAACTGCATTTTTCGGACAATTGACATTTGAGGAATGCATAAAAGATAATTTTGGTTAAAAATTTTTAGTTTTGAAAAAAATTCAAATTCGATCAATTCATAAGCTCTTCTCAAACTAAATTTCAAATCGATAAAATAACGGATTTTTGTACAAAAATTTTATTTCTGTTTTAAAAGGTTGGGAACCCCCTGAAGTGAAATCACAATTTTTAAAAGTGGTTTGCACATATACAGCCTAAACCTGATTTAATGACATCTAAATCGATAGAATCGGTCCATTGGTCTGGGAGGAGTTGAAGTCACAAAAAAAACCTTAGCCTATTAATTATATAGATAATCTTTTGGTTCAGATTTTAATAAACAATTTGTTTCATTTAATTAAAAATAAATTTCGGATGCTTTAACAACATTTAGAATTATATTTAGCTTAAATTTCGTAGTAGCAGTAGTTTTCAATCTTATACCTGAATTACAATGCGGCAGTGGCAGCGTCAGTGGCAGTGGCATTGATCAGCTGTTATTTGAGGAATACTGTTGTTCAATGGTAAAACTTACATAGCAGCAGTGGCAGTAAGCAGTACTGCCGAGGTTAGCCTTATTTCTTAATTCACTGCCAACATGCAAATAATTAAGCTACTAAGAAAAATTCCACATTTGATGCTGACGCTGCCACTGCTAGATTGTAATTTGCAGGCAGTAAAATACGAAACAGCTGATCACTGCCGCTGCCACTGACACAGCTGCTGCCACTGTCACTGCTGCATTGTAATTCAGCTATTAAAAAGCATAAATACTTTTTCCTGAAAATACTACTTTAATGCAAATTTGTAATCCAAAAACAGTTTTAAATTTAAACTTTTTCGGATTAAAAAAATTAAACTAAAATATGGAATAAAAAATAGTACTTTTAGGATTATAAAAATAACTTTAAACCAAAGTTTGGATTAAAAACTAGTCCAACATTTTTAACCGTGTGCAGCGAATGTTATGTTTAACCTTAAAAGATGAGTTGAAATAACAAGAATCTGCTTCTAGCAAAAGTGCGCTTTAAAATTGCTGCTGTAACGGTATTGACTGACTATGGCTATCAAAACGTACCATTTAATAATAAGTGTGTTATATTTACAAAATTCGCTTCCAACTTACAATGCTGGGCTTAAAATATATAAAAGCAAATATATGTTAATATAAAAGCAATACATTTATTACAAAATGTTAACCAAATTCAAAATAAAGCGATTAATTATAAATTTTAAAGATATATTAACTTCATGATATACTTCAAAAGGAAGAATGAAACTTTTTTCTTTGAACACAGCAAGCATCTTAAGCAAATAAATTTATATATATTTTCAAAGAAGTCCTAAATTCTTGAAGTTTCAAGAGTTTAAAGGATGTGTGCCTAATTCTCATTTAAACGAATTAGCAACAATGATTTTATTAAACCTTTTCAAACGTAAGTTTCTAAAACAATTTCCGCAGTGGGTTAAAATTATAATTCTAAATTTGTTAGTAAAGATAGATAGATTAGATAGTAAACAGTGTATAAAAGAGGCTTTTATTATAATATACAAAAATGTGCCGAAAAGTTGTCACAGTGCTTAATAACACTTTTTGTAAATTTTTAATTCTAAACTTATCTGCATTTCTTTTTTTTCAATTGATGTAATTTTTTATGGCCTTCCAACATTTTAAACGCAGAGGATTTTAGCAAAAACTTTCTGGTGTTAAAATATGTAAATTTAAAATCTTAAACTTGTTTAACATAAATTTAATGGAAGTTTAACTTGCATATCTCCTGGGTTGTTTTTTTTTTCCTTTCGAATGAACTGTATTATTATGTCAGTTTATTTTTCTTTAATAGCGCGCTTGCTATTCTCACACCAAGATATACATTCCTAGTGGGTAGCTTATGCATGAGTTTGGTTATCTGTAAGTGACTGTTTATGTCTGCCGGTGTTGTTGCCTTGCTTTATTGCTCTTTTGACTTAAGTCCCCGAGGAGTTTTCATAAATCTTGCTCATCGTCTTCAATGCCATTAACTGTCTTTTATTTTTTTTTTTTATTTATTTTTTTTTTTTTGTTGTTTTTGTTTTTTTCTTTTTGTTGGTTTTGATGCAATATTTTGTTTATAGTTTACCTTGCTCCTTCTTATCTGCTCCTGGCTGGCTTGTCTTATTCGTGTGCCTTTCCAACTTTATCTAAAAACTTTTCCACTAATTTTCGGTTTTTCCTTCTCATTACACTTGGCTGACTCGCAGTGAAGCTGTCTTAAATTGCCTGGCTGGCATATTCAAGGTAATTTAAATGATCGCTTTGGCTCAGAAGCTCAAAAAAGACGAAAAAAGGACATATTTAAAATAATTAAGTGGAGTAATATGAGATATAATTCTTGTTGGTGTGAGTTAAAGGTATTTGCTTGCAAAATAATGAAAAACAATTTTATAAAAATTATCTGTGTCATACATATGGTTGAATTTAAAGCAGTTTAGCAGGGGGGACATGACATTGGACGTTTTTTTATATCGACTTTTTTATAATTTTGTATTTAAGTAAATATTCTTAAGATTCTAAGAAAAAAATAGAAAAATTCTTCGGGTTCAAAAGTTAGAGCCGGATTAGTGAGAGCGCATTTTTATTTTTCTTTGCATTGTTCATTCTTCACAAACTTTGAACGCGTTTATCTCGAAACCATGTTTTTCGTACTGGAACCGGCACTAGCGAGTACATTTTTTGTCAAAATTTTTTTTGAACTTGATTCGCTATCGCATGACACGAGCTTTTTTTTTGTTTTTTTTTCGATTTTTTATGAATTTTTAAAGTCAATATTTTTTTCGAAAAAGCACACTTTCAAATTTGGAACGTCACCAAAAATTTAAAAAAAAATTTAAAAAAAAGGTCCTGTCATACGAAAACCAATTTTGTTAAGATTTAAAAAAGTCATTTTTTTTCAGATCGGTTAGTTTGGAGCTCTATAAAAACATGTTGGAGTGAAAAATATATATTTTTTAATTTTTATACCCTAAACCTGAAAGGTCAGGGTATATTAACTTTGTGCAAACGTTTGTAACGCATAGAACGAAGCGAGTCCGGTATAGAAAAGTAGATATATTCTTGGTCAGCGTCACCACGTGAGTCGAGCTATTCATGTCCGTCCGTCCGTCCGTCCGTCCGTCCGCCTGTCCGTCTGTGTGTTGTCCGTATACACAGGATAAGAAGAAGGAGTTGAGATAATTGGATGAAACTTGGTACACATGGTCACATGTACCCAAGGATCTGCACTATTGAATATTTTTGGAATCCGCCCACGGACACGCCTACCTCCCATACAACGCAAAAATTTAAAACTGCATAACTCAGCTCATAATAAGTCTACAACAATAAAATTTGGTATGTGTGTGTTTTATATCAACACAAAGATGTTTTTGAAAAATGGACGTCATCCGCTCACGGACACGCCCACCTCCCATACAACCCAAAAATTGAAAACGCAATAAATAAGCCTATGTTTAACCTAAAGAGCTAAAATTTGGCACGTATGTTTTTTATAACAAAAAAAAGATGGTTTTGAAAAATTGACATCGTCCGCCCACGGACACGCCTACTTCCCATACAACGCGAAAATGGAAAACTGCATAGCTCAGCTCATAATTAGCCTACAACAATAAAATTTGATATGTATGTGTTTCATACCAACACAAATATGTCTTCGAAAAATGGACGTCATCCGATCACGGACACGCCTACCTCCCATACGACCCAAAAATTGAAAACGCAATAAATAAGCATGTGTTTAACCTACAGAGCTAAAATTTGGCACGTATGTTTTTTATGACAAGACAAAGATGGTTTGGAAAAATGGACTTCATCCGCCCACGGACACGCCCATTTACAATAAATTTTTTTTTTTTTTTTTTAAAAGTGGGTTTAGGGTATTTCATAGTCGGCCTAGACCGACTTTAGACTGTCTTTACTTGTTTTTCTTGTAAAAAAAATTTTGAAAAATGCTTGTTTTTGACTGAGCTATGAATTTTTAAAAAAAGGTCTGTTTTCTCTGCCGCGAAAGTTATGTCCCACCTTAAGTAAATATCCGAACACTCAACTAAACTGTGGAATATAAGTTATTAATTTTACTTTAATAACTAAGGCACTTTTTGACAAAAATATTTGTTATGTTATGTTATTTTCTTCTTGTTCTTCTTATGTTCTTGTAAGTTATGTTCTTTCTGAAAAGTTTTAAATGATATGAAATAGATCGGTCAATAGTCTATTAATTATCTGTTGCTGTTGAAGTCAATTACGCACAGTTTTTGATTTGTCAATTCCGCTTCAGTAATTCGATGTAAGAAATGCATGCTTTTAAAATTTTCTGGTTTTAAAGTTATAAAAAATTAACTCTCCTAATAATAAAAAATAACTTGACATAGATAACAGTTTGTATTCGACACTTTGATCGAGGCATTATTTAAATATTTTTTACTTCCTGCCCAAATTCTTAATATTTAATATTTTTTAGATTATTTTTGTGTACAATAATAGTTAAAATGTTCTCTTCTGTAGCTTAGCACTTTTGAGGTCTCAATAGCATAAACATATTTTCTTTCCTTATGAAACGTTTTGTTTAACCATAAAAGATTACACATTTTGACATCCAAGATTACTGACTAATAAATTATTTAAAACTCTACCAACTACCACTAAAGCAAAATATCTGATTATGGGAATCCTCATTTAACTGGTTGACCAAAAGTAGATTTTATCGAAAAACACAACGTTGTAGAATTGTTAAAATCTCTTTTTATGGAAAATTGAAAACAACAAGCGTCAGACAGAGCACTGCCAGCAGTTGCTGTTTTAAACTTTAAGCAGAATTTCACACTAAAACGAAAACATGCAAACGCACTCATACATACATGCAAGCCAGTCCAACCGTCTAGAAGAAGTAATTAAAATGGAATTTATGACCAACGCCATGCGGAAGTCGAGTAGTTGTTGTTGAGCTCATGTATATGAATAGCGAGTGGCTGGCTTGTGTGCTTGAATCAAATTAAGCCAGGATTGCAGTAGCATAGAAAGGACACAACAAGCATGTTCTATGAAATCAATGTAAGAGTTTGTCAGGCATGTCTGGCTGGCAACAAAATATAAATTGCATGCATGCTCAGCGAAAGGCGACACCAAAGAAAATTAGTCAAAAGAATGCAATTAATTAAAACAACAAAAAGCACAAGGAACAAAACAACAAAAAAAAACACCAACGATGGACTTGCATAATTTTACACAAACGACGATAGCAACAGCAAATAGCAAATATTGTGGTAAGATAAGTTATAAATGTGTGTGTGTTTTTATAATGTGACGTAATTTGAATTGCATGCAATTCAAAGGAAGTCGTAGAGTTAATAAAATCGGAAATAGCAGCAACTCGTGACTCGCAGCAGTTCACTAGAAAGTGAACTCATTGTCAGTTAAGCTTACATATTTTTTACATGGAATTTTTTCTAACAAACTGTTTTTTTATCAACTTCATTAAAGAGTATCAGCATTATTTGGTTTATCCTAAAAAAAGTGCCTTTTTATGACCGCCTGCATCCTTAACTATGTTTTTCTATTTTCATTTTTTTCTCGTAATTTTTATTACCTTTGCTTGAGATTTACGTTCTGGCAAAAACAAACATATTATGGAAATTTTTTTAACGCTTCTAACGCTGCATACAAAAAAAAAACACTCTTGTTCACTATTACGTTGTTCTGTTAAAACTAGTGCTGGCTGGCATTGGTTGAAAAAAAAACAAAAAACAAATGGTTGCTTGTTTGCATAGACATGCATTTTGCATGAGTTTTAGTGAGTTGCTTAAAGCAACTGGTTAAAACACACACACTCCCACCCACACACACTAATCAATATACACACAAACTAGATGTGTTTCGTTTTTGTGTGTTTTATCATCATGTTTTGGCAGTTAGATTTTTATGCAAATCCATAAGAATTGCATTCAGTTTTTTGTGCCTTGCATGCATGCTTCTGTTGTTTGGGGACCTCGCATATTTTTTGCCCCATTTTTTAAACTCAGTCTTAAAGTTAGAGTATAATTTGAACACAAAAATAAATAACTATAAGAGAGAAAATTGAAAAAAGCTCACTAGATTGTTCGATTGTTTGGAAAAAGAATTTATTCATGCTTTAAAATATTCAAAAAATTTTCGTGTATATAAAATCTGAGATTGTTTTTGATTTCGAGTTTACTATTAAGAACAGGATTCTACGGTATAGGTTCGATATTGTGACTCAAGGTGAGTAAAACCCTAGCTGGGTTTCACGAGTTTGGCGACCGATTTGTCTTTATGGCCAACAACATATTATGCTCCTGCGTGATTTCGCCCAAAAAAAGGTACCATCACTTTTTAGTCAACAGCTCCGTCATAGTTGGAGATATTGGTTTGCTGTCTGCGTTTTTGTTGTAGCTAACAGTCTAATGGTTAAACATAAAAACAAAACATACTCATCAAATTATTTTTTCAAAACTTTTTTTTTAAATTAAAAAAAAATTTTGATTTTTTTGTTTTTTTTTTTTGCATACTTGGAGGAAATCCAAATTTTTCCTATACTTTATTCAACAAAATTATAGCCGAAGAAAAACTAAACAAATCTTATGAACATACCTGTGTGATCTGAACATATCCAAAGTACTTTAAAAGCTCCAAAAGATCATATAATTCGGTAAACAAATTTTTATTATTTTATTTAAATGTTTTATTTTATTTTCATATACTTTATAATGATGTAATAAAATTAAGAGTTTACTTCTTACAAAACGGAAAGCCTAAATGAATCATAAATTATTAATTTCATGCGAATATGCGTAAGTTATGATACATTATTTATTTATTTTTCTTCAGTATTAATTGACCTTTCATCAATGAAAGACTAAGCCTAGTACAGCGTCGAGAGCAGTGGTGCACATGGAAGCCTTACTGAGCCATCTTCTTTTACGTACAAGTCGTGTGTGCAAAGGTACCGGACTTTTGTGACACTAGCAGGGAATCAGTTTGCGTTTGTAGTATAGGCGTTAATATCTTGTGCGCAAATTTTTTTTTTTTTCTTTACACACATTAATAGATACAAATTTTTGGGATTGTTTTGGACGCTTCGCCAAAGTTGTGCACTACTAGCCAAGAGTATTCCAAAGGAGATCCACTGTGCTCAGCCCAAATTGCTTTATATTAAACAAAAAAGTGGCAGGGCGGAACGTATGACACCTTTTTGCTGCAGATTTTGAACAAATATCTCAAACGGTATAGACCGATGAACAATGAAGTTTAATGCATGTCAGAAAATATTGATATTACAAAAAAAAGTATCACGTGGTCATCGTAATTTTTTTTTTTTGTGGAAAGTTTATTTGTTTGTTAACATAACAAAAAACAACTGTTCTTTTGCTATGAAAAAATTTAATTTATTCAAAAAGCTGGCAACTCTAACATAGAAAATTCCAAAAGACATAATTTATTGCATACTCCATTTTCAATATTTTTACTTTTATCAAAAAGTAGTATTTCCTTAAATCTACAAAACATGGTGACAAACAAGAAGAAATAAACAACTTATATTCTTAAAAGCGGCACACGCCACAACTTCAAGCTATTCGAAGACCATGAAGTGAATCACGACTTCCATTAGATATGGAATAGCAAAGTGCATTGAATGCGAGGGCAACGCGCTTGAGATTCTGTTGTAGAATGTCCTGCATCGCATTCTATAACAAACCGGTGTTTGTATCATAATAATTTAATCATTATTCCATCATAACATAATTTAACAAAAATGGGCGTAATGCTGACACTTTTAAAAACTTGCTTCATTGTACGATTATTTTGAAAATTCTGAGAGAGTACAAAACTACGATTTGGATAACATGTTACGATTTTATTTGAAAAATATATTTAAACAATCCTTATTTTCCGCAAATTCCTAATTGAACAGTCAGATTATCATTCGATTTGAGATCTGCAACTCTGTTGCTGGGAAAATTTTGCCTCGAAAGACGACTTTGAGAAACAACTACGTCAGTTTTTCAAAAATACAATCTCGGAATTCATCAATAAAAAAAGCATGCGTTATACCGTAAAAATGGCAGAAGATAGTTGCAAAGAACGGCCAATATTTGGATTAATACATAATTTTGTTAATGGAACAACAAAAATAAGGTAAATTTTTACCAAAAGAAATCGAATACTTTTTCTCAAATCAATATAATAGATACACTCAGAAAATAATTTCTCAGAATATGATAAAAAAAGGCTAAAAATCATATTTAACGGAAAATGGTAAAGACTTTGCTTCAGAGAATGCCTTTCTCTAAATAAACAACAACAAAAAAAAATTGGCCATTTCAGCCCTTGAAAGGACTTTGACCGAGCTTCTTATGATCAATTGTATTGTGTTTGTTATTTAATGTTTGCACACAATTGACGGAGAACTGGACTCCGAACGGCTAAAGTTCACATGGTTGACATGGCATTATTTACTCTCTGAGGTTTGCCATTGTCTGCAGAAAGGTGGTGACCGATCAAAAAAATTTTTTATTGAAAAAAATTTTTCGCCGCGGCTAAAGATCGAACCCGGGCTCCGATCATGCTAAGCCACACACTTAACCTGCATGCCACGGTCACGCCTTTCTCTAAATGCGATCCTAAAAATTCTCCAAAACTGTTTAAAAGCTTCTATGAAAAAGAGATATATATAAAAATATATCGTTTTTAGAGAAAAAGATTTTTCATTTTTAAGAAAACACTTGGTTTTATTGAAGAAAATGTTGTCTCAAAGTGAATTTTTTATCAAAATATAGGAAAAATTCTTCATTTTCAATAAATTTTTCTCTATAAATGAGAACTTTTTGTGCGAGAAAAATATTTATCATAATTAGAGACATTTAAATATATCAATTTCCTAGAAGTGAAGAAAAATTTCCTCGAAAATGTAAAAATTTATTCCAATTGAAGAAAATTTTATTTGAAAACAAGTAAAGAAAGTCTAAAGTCGGTCTAGGCCGACTATGAAATACCCTCAACCCACTTTTCAACAAAAAAAATTTTATTAATTATATAATTTATAAAAAAATAAATATAAATTCATATAAATTTTTTAGCGAGTCCGTGGACGGATGAAGCTTATAGTTTATATGCATTTAAATGTTGATGAAAAATTTACACATACCAAGTTTTATTCCTGTAGCTCACAGTTAATGCCTTTATTGTGCTTTCGCTATGGGAGGTGAGCGTGTTCATGGACGGATTACTATCAATTTTTGAACAAACCTTAGTTTTGGTATAAAATACATACATACCAAATTTAATTTCTCTATGACAAACATAACCTTATTTATTGAATCTTAAACTTTTGGGTTGTATGGGAGGTAGGCTTGTCCGAAGGCAGATGACTTCCATTTTTCAAAACCATCTTTGTCTTGTCATAAAACACATACGTGCCAAATTTTAGCTCTGTAGGTTAAACAGAGGCTTATTTATTACGTTTTTAATTTTTGGGTTGTATGGGAGGTGGACGTGTCCTTGGGCGGATGACGTCGAAAACATCTTTGTGTTGATATAAAACACATACATACCAAATTTTATTGTTTTAGGCTTATTATGAGCTGAGTTATGCAGTTTTAAATTTTTGCGTTGTATGGGAGGTAGGCGTGTCCGTGGGCGGATGACGTTCATTTTTCAAAGTTATCAAAGTAAGTTGATATAAAACACATACATACCAAATTTTATTGTTTTAGGCTTATTATGAGCTGAGTTATGCAGTCTTAAATTTTTGCGTTGTATGAGAGGTAGGCGTGTCCGTGGGCGGATTCCGAAAATATTCAATAGTACAAATTCTTGGGTTCATTTGACCATATGTATCAAGTTTCATCTAATTATCTCAACTCCTTCTTCTTATCCTGTGTATACGGACAACACACAGACGAACAGGCGGACTGACGGACGGACGGACGGACGGACATGAATAGCTCAACTCACGTGGTGACGCTGATCAAGAATATATATACTTTTCTATACCGGACTCGCTTCGTTCTATGCGTTACAAACGTTTGCACAAAGTTAATATACCTGAGCTTTCAGGCTTAGGGTATAAAAAGAGAAAATTGCTATTATCGAAAATAGAGAAATTTTTTACTGGAGAAAATATGTGCTTTTTTCTGAGTGTAGTGACCAAATTATATCACAATATATAATATTTATCTCTTTATTTAACTCAGCATTTCTTCTTCAAAGTGGAAGTCATGGTCATTTGACAAAAAGCGTGGTGTACAAACAAACGAGTTACGGTATGTCGAGTTAAATCATTCATTTTCATTTTTTAAGATAAAATTTAGTGATTTTTGATTGTTTTTAAAACATTCCTTTTTCCTATGGAAACGATAACTTGAAAACTATGCAGCCGACATTTCTCAAATTTTGCTCAGTATTTTGGTTACAACAAATAGCATGCATCCTAGCAGCACTTTAGTATTTTTTTTTTCTTAAATCATTAAAAATTATAAAGTGTTATTCTTGAAGGCTTTTTCAAACTTATCGGTTATATGTAGACATGCTTCAAGTTCATTACGTAAGTTTTCAGATATTTTAATATATCGTTATGTCGTGTTGAAATAAAACAAATAATTAAATTACTATCCATATGACCCTAAGGATTTGAATGAGCACTATGATCTGAGATCGAGTTTAGTTGTTGTTTTGTTCTTGCAACTCACTGATAGAGATTGATTTCTCTGTAAAGATATGTGAGAAAAATATAGTAATATATAGTAATATATATAAAAGACCTCGATATTATATCTTATATATCTGATATTATATCTGAAAGATATATTATGTCTTTTATATGTAGTAAAATATATAAAAGACCTCGATAGTATATCTGAAGTCAATTTAAAGCAATTTGTATTCTTCTCATGACCGTGGCGTGCAGGTTAAGTGTGTGGCTTAGCACGCTCGGAGCCCGAGTTCGATCCCCAGTCGCGGCGAAAAGTTTTTTCAACAAAAAAATTTTTCTGATCGGTCACCACCTCTCTGCAGACAATGGCAAACCTCAGAGAGTAAATAATGCCATGTAAAGCTTCTTGAGAACATGAGCCGTTCGGAGTCGGCATAAAACATGTAGGTCCAGTTCTCGGTTAATTGTGTGCAAGCATTTAATAACACACACAACACAATTGATCATAGAAGCTCGGTCGAAGTCCTTTCAAGGGCTGAAATGGCCAATTTGTTTTGTTGTTTTTGTATTCTTCTCATACAGATTTTTTGTTCATTATCGTAGCGCGAATTGAATAAAATATATGAAAGAATGATTCTGTTAAAATGTTCAATTTATTAGAAATATTTTAACATAACAATTAGTTAATAATTATAAAAGAAAAATAACAAATTTTCTTATATATAGTAATATGTTGAAAACAATTTTATTTTGACTTAAAATAATGTTAGTTTTTAATTACTCATGTTAATAGATTTTTTTTTTAAACTGTTCAATTTTAATTCACTTAAATTTATCACTAATGCCGTCTGTTATGCATTTCATATATTTATATATATATATATATATATAACTTATATACATATGTTTGTATGTATATAATAAATTTGAAATCTTTCTATGGATTTCTATACTAAACTGTTAATAGTTTTTAGTTTTATAGTTTTTTTAGAAATATATTGCTTTAGAAAACGATATATTTTGAAAAAAGTTTTATTTTTTTAATTGCTTTAGTAGAGCATACAAAGAGTAGAATTGACAATGTTTTATTATAAGTCAAGAAACGATTTTAGTTTTTAAATTTTATTTTCAGTGTATCTAAATTTATGTAGATTTTTTTAGCGTATTTTTAAAGATTTTTTAATTTTGATTTGGTTTTTTTTTTGTGTTCTTCTTGTAATATAAGCTATATGTTTTTTTTTTTTTATTTACAATAAAATTTGTGCTGTTATTAAATATTATTTAAGGTTATTTATTTTTGAGTAAAAATCAGTTGCTTTTAAATTGAAAATTTTTATGTTGAACTTTTGAGTACTTAAGTTGCATATCATTTAGTTTTTTTTTTTTCTTTTTGTTTTGACTAAAAATCGAAATTATAAACTTTTTATTTAAATCAATAAATAAGTTTGGCAATGTTTTGAAAGCTCCTTTGAATAAGTTTTATTGAAGTTGCTTATGAATTGCTTGAGTCAAACCTTAGAAAAGCTGAGCAAACCGGTTTTAAGAAAAAATTAAAAAAAAAAACAAATGAAAACTAAATACTTTAATATAATAACATCTATTTAGTTTTGATTTTGCGCCATTGAAGTTTGATTTTATTGAAATTTGAGGTTAGACACTATTTTAAAGAGTTGACAATTTGAAGAGAAAGAGCCATACAGTTGCTTCAGCTAAGCTTTAGAAAATATATAATTTATATGTTCAACATTTAAGTTTTCATATAAAATAGCTTTTTTTTAGTTTTCCAAACTTTTTTTCGCTTGAATAAACTTGACTTTTCTTGCTTTTATTGCATTGAACTTTAAGAATATTTTTTTTATGAAATTAGTTTGCTTTTAGTATTGTTTTGAACAGCTGTGTTTTATGTTTCATTTAGCTTAGTTTTATAAACATTTTACAGTTATTTTGCATTAAAATTACATGTTTCTAAATATAAGAAGAATTTCAGTGAGGCGTTAAAGTAAAGGAAGAGCTTTTTTTTATTAGAGTAACTTTAGCACTTACGCGTTTTTTTTTTGCGACGAAAAAATACTGCATTAAAAAAAAAAGCAATAAACAGCTTTAAGCTTCTATTTGTTGTAGTGCTATGTTTATGTTGAAAAGCTTTCAATGGCTTTAAAGTTACTTTGTTAAATTGTGCATTTGTAACATTTTTCCATTGCAAGTAGCTGTTTTTGTTAAAGTTTTCATTTTAAATTTTACGAGTAAATTTATATGTTCTTTATATGCTTGTAGTAAAATAAGTACCGTTATATTTTTAATTATAATCATAATAAAGCTGAACCGCATATAGAATAGTAATTATTTCAGAATGATGGATAGTTTTTTTTTTAATGATAACTATTTGTTCTATTTTCGGCTATTTTAAGCTTAGACTGCCTGGCATGTGTTTGTGTAATTTTGTTTGTGTTTGTGTTTTTTTTTATTGCTTCAAGTTTTTCCACAAATGTTCGCTATATATTTTCAAAAATTTCACTTAATATCATAAGAACTAATTTTATTTTTTCTTTGCTTCTCTAAACTTATGCTAAATGCTAGTTTATAACATTTTATTTTTTTTTTAAATATTTCCCATAATTAAATTATTAAGTTTTTATATAACTTTGAAGGCTTTTTTTCTTTAAATTGGTGTATTCAAAAGTTGCATGTTTTATTTCATTGCATTATATTAAATTGAACTTCGTCTTAACCTAAAATTATTATCCTTTCAAAAATTTTTTTATATATATAAATGTATATATATATGTATTTGAAGTTATTTTGATTTGAAAAGTTTTAAGTATATTTGTAGGAGAATTTTGCCGTTACTGTTGCATTTAAATATAAATAAATTGTTGCAGTTTTGCTGCGAAAAATCGTATTCAAAAGTATTGAAATTTTTATATTAATGTTCAACTTAAATAAAGTATAGTTTTTAAGTTATTTTCTTATTATATATATTTATATAATTTATTTTGCAAAATGTTCTCTCAAGCAAAAGCTTTTAGTTTTCCTTCGTTTTAATCACTTAAAGCTTTAAACTTTAAATTTTACTTAAAGAAAATAAGTAATAAACATATGTATGTTGTTAAGGTTACTAATTTTTAGAAAAGTTTGTATCTTCTTTAGGTTAAGTTTGAGTTAGCCGTAGGCTGTTATTTTTGCAATGTACCAAAGTTTGAGTGGGAGAAAGTATTTCAGTGTTTGTTGAGCTTTAAGCTATTGTTTTGTTTTTTTTTTTTTTCTTAAATTTAACCACCACCTAAACTTAACGCCTGAACTATACGTGGATCAGCTTTACTACCCTCACGAAATTCTTCTAATGTTAATTTACCATCATGATTTTTATCCATTTGATCGAATATTTTGTCGACTCGTTTCTGCGGCGTGTTTTCGTCTTCCGCCTGCGGCTGCTGACCCTGTAGAAAGAGATATTATTTAAATGGATTTATTGTGAAAGATATTATTTAAGATATTTTTTTTTTTAAATAAGTTGAAAACAAAATATATTCTTATGAAGCATAATTTTTGGCAAATAAGAGTTACTATTTTGAATGTCGCATTAGAAAATAGAACAAAAGCTTGAATTATATATGACAAAATTTGAATTTAAACATCTTTAGCAAAAATGGGGAAATATCAATTTTTTTTTTTAGGTTCTCAAAAGACATTTCGGAATTTTTTCAAGCCAGTATTTTTGTACTATCAAAATATTTACTTTTTGCTTATTTTGGGTATGCATTCTGAAAAAAAAGCTTAAATTTTCGGCCGAAAAAGGGGATCAGTTGTACCAAAACCACTTCATGGGGATTTCTCCAATCCAAAAAACAATGATGGCTGGCTTTTTTTTTATACATTCAAATCGATCCGACTTATTAAAGGTGTTGGAAAATAATTGAATGACAATGGGTTAAAAATTTGTCGATCTGATTACGAAGAACAATCTACTGTTCTTTAAAGAATTGTCTCTATGGATGAAGACAGTGAGGTTTTTACTTGACCTACAAAAATACAAATTTAAGCTCGACGTTATTGAGGAGAATTGGAGCCAAGTCTTGGAGATATCAAATACGAAATTAAGTATTTTTGAGATGATTTTTTTAAATTTTTTGGAGATACTTAGAGTTCGCGCTAGTCGGATTTTCCCTGATAATTAGTTTTTTCGGAAATTTTTCAAATTTCAAGCATAAATTAGTCAACAAAATATCTGTGTCGACAAGGAATAACCGTTAAAGTCAAGTAAGGACAAACTGAGGTTACTATTTTCATTGCGATTTTTCGCAACAAAATACACTAGTACGCAGATTTAAGCTTTAAAATTAAATGTTTGAAGCCAAAAAATCTAAACAGCAAAAGTCAGAGTACCTTGATATTCGGTAGCAATTTTCATTTTAAAAATGCTCTATTGAAATTTTGAACATGAGTTTAGCTGTTATTCCTTGTCGCAGTGGCTGAGTTAAGTAAATAAATACTTGTTAGAGTACCCATTCAAGTGTATGGAATTTTCAAAAGTTCGCTCCCCACGAACTTTCTTAGAGTCTGCACAGAATTTTTGAATTCAATCTCAAATAGCGATTGTTTTTTTGCTATCCAAAAAATTAATAAGAGAAAATCATATAAACATAATGGAGTTTATACTTGAATATGAAACACGGTTGTTTTAAATTTTTTTTTTTTAATTTTAAAGTATTTTTTTCTTCCCAGTGTACTTTTAAAAATTTTATAAAAAATCAGTATTTTTTTTTTTCTGAAAGTTATCATAAAAAGATATCTTAAATATTTTCTAATCATAAAATTCTTTCAATAAAGCCCGTATGATACTTCATTTTTTCTCAAATTTTTCTAACTGAAAGCAAGTGGTGCGTGGGAAAGACAATAAATGTAGTACACAAATCTTAATACAAAACGTTCCACATTTTTTTTCTTCAATTCGTACTATATGCATATCCACTCACACCAATTGAGTTTACGCTTGCGCTATATTTCAACTCTTCTAAATTTATTTTCAATGCATTAAATTGGTAAAAAAACAACGAAGTATCATACGGGCTTACTTGCAAAACAACTTTTAATTTAATAGAACCAATTGACAACAACTTTCATATTTGGCTCATGGTTCTGGGGGGGAGGTCCGGAGCCGTGGACTCCCCCATATCTACGCCACTGTCTTGTCGACACAGATATGTTCCTCGTATTTGAGTTATCATTTCGAAAAAAAAATGTCCAAACTTTACTTAAATGTTCAGAAATCAGAAGTTTTGGAAATTTTTTGGTTATTTGAGTACCATATATTTAATTTTTACGTAAAATTTTTGTACATTTTTAAAAAAACTATTCGCAACTTCTTAAAACTCCATCAAAATGAGCAAATATAAAAATAAATCTTTAAAAAAAATAAATCTTAATTTTGCTCTTGCCATTTTAAAGTTAAAGTCCTTAAAACTTTGTTACCGTTAGTTGAATTATTAAATTCTTCGTTGGTGTATCGAATACATAATTGCTGGAAATAAAATACGAAATTTTCACGAATAAAATTTAATATGTTACACCCAAATGACAAAAAAATTGCCAAAACATCTTATTCTGTAGATTAAAGTAAAGTTTGAACATTTTTTTTTTCGAAATCATAACTCAAAGACGAAGAGTTGATATTAAAAAAATTTTTTCTTTAAGGTCATTAGCATACGCATGCATTTTTTTATAATCACACTAGCTGAAGATTTACTTTTACATTTAATCATTTTACATACAATTTAAGATTACTAAACATTGTAAATAAAAATGGGCCAAGCATTGGGCCTAGCGTAAGTTTTCGACATGAAATTGAATAGTTGACTCTGTCAAATGCTTTGGAAAATTCTAGCAAACAAGGTAAAGAAAATTGGCCCAGATCATATAAAACTCTTATATCGTTGATAATTTTTACCACACAGTCTTACAGCTGTGGCCAGGATGAAAACCACACTAAGCATAACACATTAGGCTAAAGGTGTTATACTCGCTAGAGATCTGCTCGGCCATGAGAGACACACAATTATTTCTTGGGCCAAATATTACAGTTAATACATAAGTAGTAAAGTAATACATAAGTATACATTTAAATTAAAATTAAATTAAAACTATCTTAAACTGCTGAAAACAAAACTTATACAATATTGACTTTATTCAATTAAAACATTTCAGTTGTTTTAATAAAGTCTTATTTTATTTTTATGTATAAACTTGAAAAAATTATTTGCTCTAACTACTATATATAACTACTTACCACCATCTGATAAATGGCATCCACTATATTGTACATTTCCTCGCGCGTTATATAACCATCATTGTCAACATCATACAGTCTGAATGCCCCTAAAAGTGTACAACGTTATGTAAGCATACAACAACGACTGAAATATTTTAATTTAAACAAAACAATTACTTAAAAATGCCCCAAATTCCTTTAAAATATATTAAATATTTTACCTACTATAAATTGTATATATTTTTTTTTTTTAATGAGAATAAAAATAAATTTACAAAAATTCAAACAAACCGATAATCATACGTAAGTGAAAAATGCAAAACTGGCAGCTTTTTTAATAAAAATAGATTCATTTTTGAACCAACAGCAACAGTAGCAGCAGCATCAGCCTTGGCAGTCAGGCCACCCTCTGTGAACATGTGATTAAGTAATGGAGTGATGTGTTTGTTTATTTTTTTATACGTACATATTTATGTATGTAATATAGGTGTCTGTTGCCGGCCTTTGGCTTGATGCATGCTGCACTGTTGCGAATAAGATTTAAATAATTTGAATATTTTTAAGCCATCAACCACTATTTTTGACATATTGATGTGGATTTATTTTTTTTAAATATTATGTGCAAACCAGAAAACAGCAAACAACTCAAAGTTATTTATTACCTCATAACTCTTTTGAGTTATTTTTCCGCATTTATTTAATAAAACTGTTAAACTTGCAATATTGAGTTTAACAAGTAAAATTGAAAAAAGTATGTGATAAAATAATAGTTTTTTGCTGCAGTTAGAAAGCCACAACCAATAAAAAAAAGTTTTTTTGTATCAAGGTGTACAAAAAACAAAGACATTTACTAGTATTTAACTGAAGTTACAAACATATTTACCAACATTTTCATACTCATACTCGATTTATATTTATTTGGAGACATAAAACTTTTTCACCAGAAACATTATTTATTTGCAGAAAGCAACACATGGCAACGGAAATTGAATTCTCAGGCTCAAAAATAAATTAAACCCAGTGAACAAGCATACTTTTTAAAATATTTATGAAACTTTGTGATTAGAAAAGCACATATTCGGCACGTTATTTAAGTGTCATGTTTTCTGTGTTATTACTTAATTTATTTAAATCATCACACATTACATCTGCTTCACAAATTATTCTCATCTTTTCTTAAAAACAAAAAAAAAACAAAAACATTTCTAATGACAGCCTAAAATCATGCCTCAATTAACTTTAGCAAAGAAGAAACATAACTGACTAATGTTCAAATAATGTTCAAAAACTTATTTGGATAAAAAACCTTTTGATTGATTGATTGATATCGTAAAACAAAACCAAGCAATCAACCATAAATCATCAGAACCTGAGCAATTAGAAAAACAATCAGGCCAAATGTTAAATTAAAGATAAGAATTAATCAACAAAACAAACACAAAAAAATTGCTTCACTCCACCAGCTCTTTCACTCGCTCTCTATTGCCATATCTCACACTATTCTAACCACTCTCTTTTTGTTCGCATTCATTCTCTCATTACAAAAATTTAAGCTTACATTGTAATTTCTCATCCAGGTTTCCTTTCGATGTGACTGATAAAGCGCGTATAAATTCTTCGAATTCTATTGAACCATCCTGTGTGTGGGCGTCGAAAAAGGAGCAAATGGAAAGAACACGAAAAAACAAACAAGAAAAACCACAAAGTTATATAATTAGTTACAACAATAACAAACAGTGAGACTCAAAAAAAATAAAAGGACGTAGAATTAATCCATAAATCAACAAAGACTGCGTTGGTAGTGGTTGTTGTCGGTCACAGTGTTGTTTGGCTCTAGGGCAGTGGTCATCAACTTATGTTTTCCCATAGCCCGCGGGCGTCGTGTGTTTTTGAGCTTTTGATCACGAAGTAGCGTTCGGCTCGCTGTCAACGTACACTGCGTAAAAGTTTGTTTTTTCTGCTGTGCTTTAAATTTTTAGTCAGTCTGTTTTGAGCGTTCTTGCGGTGAGGTTGTCGCTCGCTGGTTTGTTGATGAATATAAATATTTTACAATGTTTCAGGAAAGATGGTTTTTAGAATTTTTATTTGCTGACAATTTTAACAGTGAATCACAATGTGTGATATTTTCGTCGAACTTCTTAAAACATTATATTCATTTTTTTTTACCATAACTTTTATCTCTTTTGGTTCTTTCTTTGATTTAACATCTATCCTATTATTTAACATGCTATTTTAATAGCAACAAACAAACACGAAGATAAAAACACAACTTTATAATGTTAATCGAACAAGCGACAATATTTGCTTAAAGCAAATGATGCGAGAGCTTTTGAAAACTTCTTATTTCAGTGTAAAGCTCTGCACTCGGAAAGCTCTCTTTGTTGTTGTTTGAACCGCGCGTTGATGACCACTGCTCTAGGGTCAGTGCTTTATGGGGCGCCGGAGTGTACTTTTATTATTTTTTTTTTTTTTTTTTTTTTTTGTACAACGTACAGTCCGCGACATTATTTAAGTTCAACAGAGTGTAACTTAGTTAAGCAAAGTTCATTAGTTTTACCACAAAAACAAAAAACTAAATTAAATCCATTAATATCTGCACGAACAGGTACCACAAAATTGACCGTTTGTGTGCCATAAATTAATATAAAGCATGCGTTAGCGTGTGTCAAGTAGATGTGTATCTACAAGATATATAACTTAATAATACAGCTACTTAAAGCTGTTGTTGTCACTCTGTTTTCTTCAATTAGTATAAATTACCTACTTAGCTGCTTATTAATGCGATTTAAAAGAATAAGAGAACACATAAAGAATACAAGTATTACATATAAAGTATAAAGTATAAAGTATAAAGTATAAAGTATAAAGTATAAAGTATAAAGTATAAAGTATAAAGTATAAAGTATAAAGTATAAAGTATAAAGTATAAAGTATAAAGTATAAAGTATAAAGTATAAAGTATAAAGTATAAAGTATAAAGTATAAAGTATAAAGTATAAAGTATAAAGTATAAAGTATAAAGTATAAAGTATAAAGTATAAAGTATAAAGTATAAAGTATAAAGTATAAAGTATAAAGTATAAAGTATAAAGTATAAAGTATAAAGTATAAAGTATAAAGTATAAAGTATAAAGTATAAAGTATAAAGTATAAAGTATAAAGTATAAAGTATAAAGTATAAAGTATAAAGTATAAAGTATAAAGTATAAAGTATAAAGTATAAAGTATAAAGTATAAAGTATAAAGTATAAAGTATAAAGTATAAAGTATAAAGTATAAAGTATAAAGTATAAAGTATAAAGTATAAAGTATAAAGTATAAAGTATAAAGTATAAAGTATAAAGTATAAAGTATAAAGTATAAAGTATAAAGTATAAAGTATAAAGTATAAAGTATAAAGTATAAAGTATAAAGTATAAAGTATAAAGTATAAAGTATAAAGTATAAAGTATAAAGTATAAAGTATAAAGTATAAAGTATAAAGTATAAAGTATAAAGTATAAAGTATAAAGTATAAAGTATAAAGTATAAGTATAAAGTATAAAGTATAAAGTATAAAGTATAAAGTATAAAGTATAAAGTATAAAGTATAAAGTATAAAGTATAAAGTATAAAGTATAAAGTATAAAGTATAAAGTATAAAGTATAAAGTATAAAGTATAAAGTATAAAGTATAAAGTATAAAGTATAAAGTATAAAGTATAAAGTATAAAGTATAAAGTATAAAGTATAAAGTATAAAGTATAAAGTATAAAGTATAAAGTATAAAGTATAAAGTATAAAGTATAAAGTATAAAGTATAAAGTATAAAGTATAAAGTATAAAGTATAAAGTATAAAGTATAAAGTATAAAGTATAAAGTATAAAGTATAAAGTATAAAGTATAAAGTATAAAGTATAAAGTATAAAGTATAAAGTATAAAGTATAAAGTATAAAGTATAAAGTATAAAGTATAAAGTATAAAGTAAAGTATAAAGTATAAAGTATAAAGTATAAAGTATAAAGTATAAAGTATAAAGTATAAAGTATAAAGTATAAAGTATAAAGTATAAAGTATAAAGTATAAAGTATAAAGTATAAAGTATAAAGTATAAAGTATAAAGTATAAAGTATAAAGTATAAAGTATAAAGTATAAGTATAAAGTATAAAGTATAAAGTATAAAGTATAAAGTATAAAGTATAAAGTATAAAGTATAAAGTATAAAGTATAAAGTATAAAGTATAAAGTATAAAGTATAAAGTATAAAGTATAAAGTATAAAGTATAAAGTATAAAGTATAAAGTATAAAGTATAAAGTATAAAGTATAAAGTATAAAGTATAAAGTATAAAGTATAAAGTATAAAGTATAAAGTATAAAGTATAAAGTATAAAGTATAAAGTATAAAGTATAAAGTATAAAGTATAAAGTATAAAGTATAAAGTATAAAGTATAAAGTATAAAGTATAAAGTATAAAGTATAAAGTATAAGTATAAAGTATAAAGTATAAAGTATAAAGTATAAAGTATAAAGTATAAAGTATAAAGTATAAAGTATAAAGTATAAAGTATAAAGTATAAAGTATAAAGTATAAAGTATAAAGTATAAAGTATAAAGTATAAAGTATAAAGTATAAAGTATAAAGTATAAAGTATAAAGTATAAAGTATAAAGTATAAAGTATAAAGTATAAAGTATAAAGTATAAAGTATAAAGTATAAAGTATAAAGTATAAAGTATAAAGTATAAAGTATAAAGTATAAAGTATAAAGTATAAAGTATAAAGTATAAAGTATAAAGTATAAAGTATAAAGTATAAAGTATAAAGTATAAAGTATAAAGTATAAAGTATAAAGTATAAAGTATAAAGTATAAAGTATAAAGTATAAAGTATAAAGTATAAAGTATAAAGTATAAAGTATAAAGTATAAAGTATAAAGTATAAAGTATAAAGTATAAAGTATAAAGTATAAAGTATAAAGTATAAAGTATAAAGTATAAAGTATAAAGTATAAAGTATAAAGTATAAAGTATAAAGTATAAAGTATAAAGTATAAAGTATAAAGTATAAAGTATAAAGTATAAAGTATAAAGTATAAAGTATAAAGTATAAAGTATAAAGTATAAAGTATAAAGTATAAAGTATAAAGTATAAAGTATAAAGTATAAAGTATAAAGTATAAAGTATAAAGTATAAAGTATAAAGTATAAAGTATAAAGTATAAAGTATAAAGTATAAAGTATAAAGTATAAAGTATAAAGTATAAAGTATAAAGTATAAAGTATAAAGTATAAAGTATAAAGTATAAAGTATAAAGTATAAAGTATAAAGTATAAAGTATAAAGTATAAAGTATAAAGTATAAAGTATAAAGTATAAAGTATAAAGTATAAAGTATAAAGTATAAAGTATAAAGTATAAAGTATAAAGTATAAAGTATAAAGTATAAAGTATAAAGTATAAAGTATAAAGTATAAAGTATAAAGTATAAAGTATAAAGTATAAAGTATAAAGTATAAAGTATAAAGTATAAAGTATAAAGTATAAAGTATAAAGTATAAAGTATAAAGTATAAAGTATAAAGTATAAAGTATAAAGTATAAAGTATAAAGTATAAAGTATAAAGTATAAAGTATAAAGTATAAAGTATAAAGTATAAAGTATAAAGTATAAGTATAAAGTATAAAGTATAAAGTATAAAGTATAAAGTATAAAGTATAAAGTATAAAGTATAAAGTATAAAGTATAAAGTATAAAGTATAAAGTATAAAGTATAAAGTATAAAGTATAAAGTATAAAGTATAAAGTATAAAGTATAAAGTATAAAGTATAAAGTATAAAGTATAAAGTATAAAGTATAAAGTATAAAGTATAAAGTATAAAGTATAAAGTATAAAGTATAAAGTATAAAGTATAAAGTATAAAGTATAAAGTATAAAGTATAAAGTATAAAGTATAAAGTATAAAGTATAAAGTATAAAGTATAAAGTATAAAGTATAAAGTATAAAGTATAAAAGTATAAAGTATAAAGTATAAAGTATAAAGTATAAAGTATAAAGTATAAAGTATAAAGTATAAAGTATAAAGTATAAAGTATAAAGTAAAGTATAAAGTATAAAGTATAAAGTATAAAGTATAAAGTATAAAGTATAAAGTATAAAGTATAAAGTATAAAGTATAAAGTATAAAGTATAAAGTATAAAGTATAAAGTATAAAGTATAAAGTATAAAGTATAAAGTATAAAGTATAAAGTATAAAGTATAAAGTATAAAGTATAAAGTATAAAGTATAAAGTATAAAGTATAAAGTATAAAGTATAAAGTATAAAGTATAAAGTATAAAGTATAAAGTATAAAGTATAAAGTATAAAGTATAAAGTATAAAGTATAAAGTATAAAGTATAAAGTATAAAGTATAAAGTATAAAGTATAAAGTATAAAGTATAAAGTATAAAGTATAAAGTATAAAGTATAAAGTATAAAGTATAAAGTATAAAGTATAAAGTATAAAGTATAAAGTATAAAGTATAAAGTATAAAGTATAAAGTATAAAGTATAAAGTATAAAGTATAAAGTATAAAGTATAAAGTATAAAGTATAAAGTATAAAGTATAAAGTATAAGTATAAAGTATAAAGTATAAAGTATAAAGTATAAAGTATAAAGTATAAAGTATAAAGTATAAAGTATAAAGTATAAAGTATAAAGTATAAAGTATAAAGTATAAAGTATAAAGTATAAAGTATAAAGTATAAAGTATAAAGTATAAAGTATAAAGTATAAAGTATAAAGTATAAAGTATAAAGTATAAAGTATAAAGTATAAAGTATAAAGTATAAAGTATAAAGTATAAAGTATAAAGTATAAAGTATAAAGTATAAAGTATAAAGTATAAAGTATAAAGTATAAAGTATAAAGTATAAAGTATAAAGTATAAAGTATAAAGTATAAAGTATAAAGTATAAAGTATAAAGTATAAAGTATAAAGTATAAAGTATAAAGTATAAAGTATAAAGTATAAAGTATAAAGTATAAAGTATAAAGTATAAAGTATAAAGTATAAAGTATAAAGTATAAAGTATAAAGTATAAAGTATAAAGTATAAAGTATAAAGTATAAAGTATAAAGTATAAAGTATAAAGTATAAAGTATAAAGTATAAAGTATAAAGTATAAAGTATAAAGTATAAAGTATAAAGTATAAAGTATAAAGTATAAAGTATAAAGTATAAAGTATAAAGTATAAAGTATAAAGTATAAAGTATAAAGTATAAAGTATAAAGTATAAAGTATAAAGTATAAAGTATAAAGTATAAAGTATAAAGTATAAAGTATAAAGTATAAAGTATAAAGTATAAAGTATAAAGTATAAAGTATAAAGTATAAAGTATAAAGTATAAAGTATAAAGTATAAAGTATAAAGTATAAAGTATAAAGTATAAAGTATAAAGTATAAAGTATAAAGTATAAAGTATAAAGTATAAAGTATAAAGTATAAAGTATAAAGTATAAAGTATAAAGTATAAAGTATAAAGTATAAAGTATAAAGTATAAAGTATAAAGTATAAAGTATAAAGTATAAAGTATAAAGTATAAAGTATAAAGTATAAAGTATAAAGTATAAAGTATAAAGTATAAAGTATAAAGTATAAAGTATAAAGTATAAAGTATAAAGTATAAAGTATAAAGTATAAAGTATAAAGTATAAAGTATAAAGTATAAAGTATAAAGTATAAAGTATAAAGTATAAAGTATAAAGTATAAAGTATAAAGTATAAAGTATAAAGTATAAAGTATAAAGTATAAAGTATAAAGTATAAAGTATAAAGTATAAAGTATAAAGTATAAAGTATAAAGTATAAAGTATAAAGTATAAAGTATAAAGTATAAAGTATAAAGTATAAAGTATAAAGTATAAAGTATAAAGTATAAAGTATAAAGTATAAAGTATAAAGTATAAAGTATAAAGTATAAAGTATAAAGTATAAAGTATAAAGTATAAAGTATAAAGTATAAAGTATAAAGTATAAAGTATAAAGTATAAAGTATAAAGTATAAAGTATAAAGTATAAAGTATAAAGTATAAAGTATAAAGTATAAAGTATAAAGTATAAAGTATAAAGTATAAAGTATAAAGTATAAAGTATAAAGTATAAAGTATAAAGTATAAAGTATAAAGTATAAAGTATAAAGTATAAAGTATAAAGTATAAAGTATAAAGTATAAAGTATAAAGTATAAAGTATAAAGTATAAAGTATAAAGTATAAAGTATAAAGTATAAAGTATAAAGTATAAAGTATAAAGTATAAAGTATAAAGTATAAAGTATAAAGTATAAAGTATAAAGTATAAAGTATAAAGTATAAAGTATAAAGTATAAAGTATAAAGTATAAAGTATAAAGTATAAAGTATAAAGTATAAAGTATAAAGTATAAAGTATAAAGTATAAAGTATAAAGTATAAAGTATAAAGTATAAAGTATAAAGTATAAAGTATAAAGTATAAAGTATAAAGTATAAAGTATAAAGTATAAAGTATAAAGTATAAAGTATAAAGTATAAAGTATAAAGTATAAAGTATAAAGTATAAAGTATAAAGTATAAAGTATAAAGTATAAAGTATAAAGTATAAAGTATAAAGTATAAAGTATAAAGTATAAAGTATAAAGTATAAAGTATAAAGTATAAAGTATAAAGTATAAAGTATAAAGTATAAAGTATAAAGTATAAAGTATAAAGTATAAAGTATAAAGTATAAAGTATAAAGTATAAAGTATAAAGTATAAAGTATAAAGTATAAAGTATAAAGTATAAAGTATAAAGTATAAAGTATAAAGTATAAAGTATAAAGTATAAAGTATAAAGTATAAAGTATAAAGTATAAAGTATAAAGTATAAAGTATAAAGTATAAAGTATAAAGTATAAAGTATAAAGTATAAAGTATAAAGTATAAAGTATAAAGTATAAAGTATAAAGTATAAAGTATAAAGTATAAAGTATAAAGTATAAAGTATAAAGTATAAAGTATAAAGTATAAAGTATAAAGTATAAAGTATAAAGTATAAAGTATAAAGTATAAAGTATAAAGTATAAAGTATAAAGTATAAAGTATAAAGTATAAAGTATAAAGTATAAAGTATAAAGTATAAAGTATAAAGTATAAAGTATAAAGTATAAAGTATAAAGTATAAAGTATAAAGTATAAAGTATAAAGTATAAAGTATAAAGTATAAAGTATAAAGTATAAAGTATAAAGTATAAAGTATAAAGTATAAAGTATAAAGTATAAAGTATAAAGTATAAAGTATAAAGTATAAAGTATAAAGTATAAAGTATAAAGTATAAAGTATAAAGTATAAAGTATAAAGTATAAAGTATAAAGTATAAAGTATAAAGTATAAAGTATAAAGTATAAAGTATAAAGTATAAAGTATAAAGTATAAAGTATAAAGTATAAAGTATAAAGTATAAAGTATAAAGTATAAAGTATAAAGTATAAAGTATAAAGTATAAAGTATAAAGTATAAAGTATAAAGTATAAAGTATAAAGTATAAAGTATAAAGTATAAAGTATAAAGTATAAAGTATAAAGTATAAAGTATAAAGTATAAAGTATAAAGTATAAAGTATAAAGTATAAAGTATAAAGTATAAAGTATAAAGTATAAAGTATAAAGTATAAAGTATAAAGTATAAAGTATAAAGTATAAAGTATAAAGTATAAAGTATAAAGTATAAAGTATAAAGTATAAAGTATAAAGTATAAAGTATAAAGTATAAAGTATAAAGTATAAAGTATAAAGTATAAAGTATAAAGTATAAAGTATAAAGTATAAAGTATAAAGTATAAAGTATAAAGTATAAAGTATAAAGTATAAAGTATAAAGTATAAAGTATAAAGTATAAAGTATAAAGTATAAAGTATAAAGTATAAAGTATAAAGTATAAAGTATAAAGTATAAAGTATAAAGTATAAAGTATAAAGTATAAAGTATAAAGTATAAAGTATAAAGTATAAAGTATAAAGTATAAAGTATAAAGTATAAAGTATAAAGTATAAAGTATAAAGTATAAAGTATAAAGTATAAAGTATAAAGTATAAAGTATAAAGTATAAAGTATAAAGTATAAAGTATAAAGTATAAAGTATAAAGTATAAAGTATAAAGTATAAAGTATAAAGTATAAAGTATAAAGTATAAAGTATAAAGTATAAAGTATAAAGTATAAAGTATAAAGTATAAAGTATAAAGTATAAAGTATAAAGTATAAAGTATAAAGTATAAAGTATAAAGTATAAAGTATAAAGTATAAAGTATAAAGTATAAAGTATAAAGTATAAAGTATAAAGTATAAAGTATAAAGTATAAAGTATAAAGTATAAAGTATAAAGTATAAAGTATAAAGTATAAAGTATAAAGTATAAAGTATAAAGTATAAAGTATAAAGTATAAAGTATAAAGTATAAAGTATAAAGTATAAAGTATAAAGTATAAAGTATAAAGTATAAAGTATAAAGTATAAAGTATAAAGTATAAAGTATAAAGTATAAAGTATAAAGTATAAAGTATAAAGTATAAAGTATAAAGTATAAAGTATAAAGTATAAAGTATAAAGTATAAAGTATAAAGTATAAAGTATAAAGTATAAAGTATAAAGTATAAAGTATAAAGTATAAAGTATAAAGTATAAAGTATAAAGTATAAAGTATAAAGTATAAAGTATAAAGTATAAAGTATAAAGTATAAAGTATAAAGTATAAAGTATAAAGTATAAAGTATAAAGTATAAAGTATAAAGTATAAAGTATAAAGTATAAAGTATAAAGTATAAAGTATAAAGTATAAAGTATAAAGTATAAAGTATAAAGTATAAAGTATAAAGTATAAAGTATAAAGTATAAAGTATAAAGTATAAAGTATAAAGTATAAAGTATAAAGTATAAAGTATAAAGTATAAAGTATAAAGTATAAAGTATAAAGTATAAAGTATAAAGTATAAAGTATAAAGTATAAAGTATAAAGTATAAAGTATAAAGTATAAAGTATAAAGTATAAAGTATAAAGTATAAAGTATAAAGTATAAAGTATAAAGTATAAAGTATAAAGTATAAAGTATAAAGTATAAAGTATAAAGTATAAAGTATAAAGTATAAAGTATAAAGTATAAAGTATAAAGTATAAAGTATAAAGTATAAAGTATAAAGTATAAAGTATAAAGTATAAAGTATAAAGTATAAAGTATAAAGTATAAAGTATAAAGTATAAAGTATAAAGTATAAAGTATAAAGTATAAAGTATAAAGTATAAAGTATAAAGTATAAAGTATAAAGTATAAAGTATAAAGTATAAAGTATAAAGTATAAAGTATAAAGTATAAAGTATAAAGTATAAAGTATAAAGTATAAAGTATAAAGTATAAAGTATAAAGTATAAAGTATAAAGTATAAAGTATAAAGTATAAAGTATAAAGTATAAAGTATAAAGTATAAAGTATAAAGTATAAAGTATAAAGTATAAAGTATAAAGTATAAAGTATAAAGTATAAAGTATAAAGTATAAAGTATAAAGTATAAAGTATAAAGTATAAAGTATAAAGTATAAAGTATAAAGTATAAAGTATAAAGTATAAAGTATAAAGTATAAAGTATAAAGTATAAAGTATAAAGTATAAAGTATAAAGTATAAAGTATAAAGTATAAAGTATAAAGTATAAAGTATAAAGTATAAAGTATAAAGTATAAAGTATAAAGTATAAAGTATAAAGTATAAAGTATAAAGTATAAAGTATAAAGTATAAAGTATAAAGTATAAAGTATAAAGTATAAAGTATAAAGTATAAAGTATAAAGTATAAAGTATAAAGTATAAAGTATAAAGTATAAAGTATAAAGTATAAAGTATAAAGTATAAAGTATAAAGTATAAAGTATAAAGTATAAAGTATAAAGTATAAAGTATAAAGTATAAAGTATAAAGTATAAAGTATAAAGTATAAAGTATAAAGTATAAAGTATAAAGTATAAAGTATAAAGTATAAAGTATAAAGTATAAAGTATAAAGTATAAAGTATAAAGTATAAAGTATAAAGTATAAAGTATAAAGTATAAAGTATAAAGTATAAAGTATAAAGTATAAAGTATAAAGTATAAAGTATAAAGTATAAAGTATAAAGTATAAAGTATAAAGTATAAAGTATAAAGTATAAAGTATAAAGTATAAAGTATAAAGTATAAAGTATAAAGTATAAAGTATAAAGTATAAAGTATAAAGTATAAAGTATAAAGTATAAAGTATAAAGTATAAAGTATAAAGTATAAAGTATAAAGTATAAAGTATAAAGTATTAAATATAAAGTATAAAGTATAAAGTATAAAGTATAAAGTATAAAGTATAAAGTATAAAGTATAAAGTATAAAGTATAAAGTATAAAGTATAAAGTATAAAGTATAAAGTATAAAGTATAAAGTATAAAGTATAAAGTATAAAGTATAAAGTATAAAGTATAAAGTATAATGTGTTTATCCTTCCTATGCATAAACACGTTCCACATATTATTGTTTTATCAGTGCTTTCCTTTTTTTCGTTGTGAATCAGTGTTGAACAGTGTTTGTCTTAAAAATCTCTTATATGTGCGCATTATCGAAAACATACTTCACGCAGCACTGCTGGCATATGATTTTGTTCTCATGTGTCTTTATGTGAAATTTTTCACTTTCGTCTGGCGTAGCATCTAAGCAGCTTTCAAAATATTTAATTTTCTCTTTGTTGAATTGAAAAACAACTCAAGCATATTTCTGCGCAATTTCCGTAATTCTTAATAGAAACATAATTGCAGAGCTTTCTTCATAACAAAAAATTCGCTTGAATAAAGCAACACAAGACAGCACACAAGGAATATAACGCAGCATAAAAGTTTTTTTGTAAAAATAAACTGAAATCCGCAACATACAATGTCAGCATTAAAATCATAAATTTCAGCAATTTGAATATGTTTTTGTGCCCATCTTATATAATATCTGAAAGTTCCATTTAAAAGTCATTAAATGTACTTTTATGAAAAAATTTACTTTAAACTGGTAGCGATTACAATATATCGCTTTATTTTTTATTTAATAATTTTGAAAGTTTTCTGTATGTGTTCTTTAAATCATGCAGCTAATCTTGAATTTATGTTTTATTTGTTTTTTTTTTTTTTTTGTATCAAAACTGTGATAAAATCAACTTGAAGCAAAACTTATTCATTCAAATGACAAGAATTGATGCTGCAATCTAAACAGCTTTTGCCATTATCATCATAATAAGCTACACAAAGCACCCACTCACCGACACCACCAACACCAACGCACACACTAACACGCTGTCATATTTATGTACTTACATTATTTTCATCAAAAACTCGAAACACCAGCGACGCAAACTTGCTGGGATCGCCTTGTGGGAAGAACTGTTTGTAGATTTTGATAAAACCCTGCAAAGCAGCAACAGAGACGGCAGCAGACAACAACAAAGACATCGCATCAAGTTGAGACAAACAAACACACAGAAACAGTCAGTTAGATAGATTGACAGTGTTTTGAAGCGTATTTTGTTGACAAACACAGCGTGTGGCGCCCGCAAGGAACAGAATTCATTGAATCAAATGTCAACGCAGGATTTTATAAGATGTCAAGTCGTGGCAGCGGTATTGGTAGTTGTTGGTTTTTGTTGTTTGGCGCCAAAATCAGTTGACATCAGAAGATGTTGTTATAAAATGTTTGTTATATTTTTGTTGTGAAAAATACCGAATTACAAATCCGTATATTTAAATAAGTGGTTGCCATTTTTGTTTTTTTTTTTTTTGTTTTTAATTTTATGTTGATGTTGCCAAAATCATTTTTGATTTGTTTATTTGCCATTTTTGAGTTTTGGTGTTATTATTTTATTTTGCATTTTTTGTTATCATCCAAGGTTTGAGCATAGAGTAAATTAAAATAAAAAGAAGATAAAACAAAGCAAATATTTAATTATTTTCTTCTATGTTTTTCAACACACACATAAACAAATATCAAGTTGACAGTAAAATTAAAGAATTGCTGCTTTTAACGTACCTGTTCGGTGAGTAAGCCATTCGGACAGTCTTTAAGGAAGCCTTTATGCCTGTTTATGATTAAATAATTGAAGGAAGTAGGGAAAAAAAACGGAAAAAATATTGAATATTGTTTATGGAAAAAAGAGATTTTTGCTATAGTTTCTTTTGAACTTACCATTGGCGGATTTCCTTTTCTGTGACTGAAATTGAAAGCAAATAGGTTAAGTTAAATAAATTCATATTTAGAATTATAAAATTTACAGAAAAAACAAAAACTATTTTAAGTTATTTATTAAGTTTGTCTCAAGGACAAAACCACAACTTTGTGCTGAATAAAAACTTTTTAACAAAAAAAAAAACCTACTTCAAAATCAGTAAAAAGTAGAAAATAATTTTATATTACTTTTCCTATTAATCGTGATAAAATTTGATAATTTATTTATATACATTATCATATTGGAAAACTTATTTTTTTATTTTTTCCTAATTTGTTTTATTTTTCATAAAAATATTAGTTTTTTTATGATAATAAAAGTTTTTTAGTCGGCGCTAGTCTTTGTCATTATATCATGATATGTTTTATCATCCCTGCCCTTATTTTAACTTTTTTATTAATTTTAGTTTAAAAGTAATTTAAAAGCCTTGCACACATAAACATTCTCAATCTAATGTTTGGGTGAGCTTGGAAAACTGACATTGAATATGCTATTGTTTGTTGCAGCTTCACAAAAAAACTGATTTTATTAGCACCGATTTCGAAGCTTTTTTTATTATGAAAAATACCATATTTATGATAAAAATAAAACAAATTAGGAAAAATTAAAACAATAAGATCTCCAATATAATAATGTATATAAATGAATTATCAAATTTTATCACAATTAATAGGAAAAGTTATTTAAAATTATTACTAATTACTTTGTAGTGATTTTGAAGTAGGTTTTTTTTTTGTTGAAAAGTTTTTATTTCTTCCTTTTAAGATAATATGATAAATTTTAGAAAAAGTTTGTAAACTACGAAAAAACAATTATTTAAGCTCATAATTTTAAAAATGGTTTTTTATATCGTTTCTTGTTCTTTGCTCTTTTGAATTTTTAAATATATTTGCAAGAATTATTAAGCAAAATCTTAAATATGAAACTTTAATTTTAAAAATTTAGTTTTAGTATTTCATGGTTTGTTGGTTATTTTCAATTTTTTATTATTAAAAATAAATTTTTACTATTTCATGGTTTGTTGATTATTTTTAATTTCTGCCTCTTTACAATTTTTATTAAAGTATCACGCCCTTTTTTGACTTCCGCCTTTGTACTTTATTGATCATACTTTATAATAATTCAACCTTGCCCTGCACCAAATTTCGGTTCCCTAGCATTAGTATTAGCCGATATTTCCTTAAAGTGCCTCACGCTATTTATAATCTCTCCCACCTTTTTAATTATTCGACCTACCCACCTACCAAATATTAGTACCCAAGTTTCAATTTTAACTGAAATGCAGTGTTTTTCTAATAGTGACACGCCTCTTTGTCAAATTTCACCCACTTTGTCATAATGTTTTCAATTATTCTATCAATTCTTACAGTGAATTTTTGCCTTGTGGCAATATTGTAGAATTTTTTTCAAGCACGCACTGCCATACCCCTTAGTCGAATAATGCCCACTTCCACGGTATCAGTTTGTAACAATTTTGCCTACCTCTGTACTTCATTTCAGTACCCTTGTATCAATAGTATTCAATATAATCTTTTCTAATATTGCCACACCCCTATATGATGCCCACTTTATTGACAGTAATTTGTGATAAGTGTGTCTACCTCTGACTTAATATCAGTATTCTAGTGTTAATATCATTCAAAATACAGTGTGTTTGAAATATTGCCACACCCCTTTATCAAACAACACCCACTTTATTGTCGTTTACTACCTCTGTAGTAAACTTTAGTTCTTTAGTGTCAACATTATTCGAGATACAGAGTTTTTCTAATATTGCCACACCTCTTTGTCGAATACCTCCCACTTAATTGACCGTAATTATTTATAATTGTACCTAATCGTGCATTTTTGCTGTAAATGTCAGTACCCTAGTGTCAATATTTACTGAGATACAGTGATTTTCTTTTAGTGACACGCCTCTTTATCGAATACGCCCACATTATTGGCAGTAATTTGTTTTACTTGTGCCTCCCTATGTACTAAATTTTAGTATCCTAGTATCAAAAGTATTCGCCCATTTTCTTGATAGTAATTTTCAATAATTGTGCCTACCTCTGTTCTCAATTTCGGTACTCTAGTTTCAATTTTATTCGAGAAACAGAGTTTTTCCAATATTGCCACACCCTTTATTCGAATGACGCCCACTTGAGAGATCGTAGCTTTTAATATTTGTGCCTGCCTTTGTAATTTTAGTCTGAATTTTATTGCCTTCACTCAGAAAAAAGTGTCTCGGAATATGATAAAAAAGGCATCATATTTAGAGAAAAATGGTTTAAACTTTGCTCGAGAGAATGCTATTCTCTAATTGCGATACTTAAAATTCTCTAAAAATGATAAAAAGGTTCCATGAAATAGAAAAATATATCGTTTTTAGAGAAAAATACTTTTTTTTTTTGAGAAAATATTTGTTTTCATTGAAGAAAATACTTCTCATAGTGAATTTTTTATCAAAATATAAGAAAAGTTTTTAATTTTCAATAAAATTTCTCTATAAATGAGAAATTTTTTGTGCGAGAAAAATACTTATCATTATTAGAGACATTGAAATGTTTACATTTCCTAGAAGTAAAGAAATATTTCTTTGAAAATGTGAAAATTTATTCTAATTGAAGAAAATTTTATTTGAAAAAGAGAAAATTGCTATTATCAAAATTAGAGATATTTTTTACCGGAGCAAGGTATGTGTTTTTTTCTCAGTGTAGTGTCAATATTTACTGAGATACATTGTTTTTTTTATGTCAACACGCTCCTTTGTCGAATACCGCCCACTTTCATAAAAAAGCACCTCCACGTTGATGGTCTCTATATTTTGACAAAAATTACGGCAATCGGTCCAGTACTTTAGAAGTAATCGATGTACTCATTTACAAGTAATCATTTACAAAAAAAAAAAAAAACAAAAAAAAAAAAAAAAAAAAAAATAGAGAAACGAACCAACCTTCTACTTTTTGAAGTCGTTTAAAAACCAAACTAAACTCTCTGTGTAAACATGGTATAATATTGATACTTTGAAAAATTTAAAAAACTCGACGTAACTTAAGAGTTATTTGAATGCAAAACGTGTACAAGTTTTAAAAACTATGAGTTCAGTAGTTTTTTTTTGGAATGGTGGTCATATTACATGTTTGGGAAAATCGATTAAAGTTTTGTTCTCTGGCATAACTGAGTTGGAACTACCGTCATAAAAACTATCATTAATCCTTTAATTTTGACCCGATTGGCAACAAAATTTAATACAATATTCTTGAGATGATATTAATTCAACATATCGAATAAAAAAAATAAAAAAAAAATATCTCAAACTGTGTTGGATAGCGTCTTGAACAAAATTCCTTTACAGCCCGCAACTTGCACCATTAAAATGATACGAAGTCGCCTTAAAAGCTCCTTGTCACAAACTTTCTGTCTCTTCTAGACTCTAAGCTTGAAGAGTCTCTAACCCTAAAAATGAATTACCCAATGAGCCTAGGATATGAATCCCAAACTACGCTAACGACCATCGCAAATAAAAAATGGATAATGACGTACGGATATGCACCTAAAATGTCTGAACCCTTTATATGGAAAGTGTTTCTGTCCAATTGACAAAAGGGTGACATCACTAATATCGAAAATATGCGATGGAAAGAGTAAGTCTTCTCTAAGAGAGTAGACTGTGATATATACAACAGCAACCATGCAGAGAAGCGTTAATTTGGATGCGATCGTCATTAGACAAAAATAAGTTCACCTTGTTTCCCGATTCACACCTCAGAATGAAATTCTACAACATAATCCTAGTTAGTGCACACGCCCCAAAGTAGGCAAAAGTTTATGCTGTCCAGAAAGCTTTCTACACGAGCGTAAAATACATTTATGATCACGGCCCGGAAGTTAATGATCAAAATTTTCTCGGCAATAGCAAAATGAAGGTCAGAAACTTTGGCTCCACTGCCGGTCAATTCAGTCTCCATAAGACCATTTCAAAAAATGGTCTAAGACTGATTGACTTGGCCGCGGCCAGAAACCTGGTAGCAAGTAGCACCAGATTCAAACTCCCGATATACACAAGGCCACCCCGCCTTCTCCGGATCAAAAAACGCTCAAAACAAATTAATTATGATTCACCATGTTAAGATGCATCAACTTCTCAGCAAAATATGGCTAGAGGAAAGCATGCCGGAGTATTGTAATCTCAATATGTTTTGTCTTATACTACAGAAAGGAGCTGCAACAGTCTGCACCAACTATCAAGAACAAATTTGTCTTATCACTATTGCATTTCTCTATGGATTTAATAAACTTAAGTTTATTACGCTTAACTACGAAAACTTACAACTTAATAAATAAACCTGCAATAAAATACTTGCAGAGTTGTTGTATCTCATTCGTATACCCTCAATTTGTGTTGCTTTTATTGCCCAGCAACAAGCAGATTTTGTTTAAATTGTTGCATATAAAAAAACACCAACTGCTATTGTATGCGTGGCAGCAAGTGCATCGCACTCTTTAGCTAGCGTTATCTTCAGATCAGCACTTGCTGTAACTTAGATAAAAAAACACTTTTTTATCCCAACAACAACTCGACTTTAACAGATGATGGACAAACATGACAGAAACATTAGCGTGGATATCTTATAGCGAAGACTGTAAGCAGTGAATACGACAGTCAAATACAAAAGCAGACGAATAGATAGATGAACCATAGAAGAATAGCAAACAGCGTTTGATAAATATATGCTTAAGAACAGTTACTGCCAACAGCAGATTGAAGCACAGACAGACAGCAGAAAGCTGGTTGATGGCTTGCATAAAAACCATGCAACATCAGTTGCATGCAACAGAAGTCAGTGCAAAAGAAAAATTAAACTAAACCAGTTGCTATGTTGAAGTAAATGTGTGTGTGTGTGTGTGTATGTGTGTGGGTACATGTTTTGTATATAATTTTAGTTATATCTGCATTTTTTGCACATTTTCTCTACTTTCTTATTTATGAACATGAACACATTTCTTTATTATACGTTTTTTTTCTTGCGGTGTAAGCAATTTTTGTCATATTAAAAATGCAACTCAATGCATTCTAAAGCTAGCTGCTGCTGCTGCTGCTGCTGTAAGAACACACATTTGCTCGCACTTACATATGCTGCATATTAATGTTAGAGCATGTGTTTGTATGACAGCATGTGTATGTTTGAGTGTGCTTTAGTGTGTCTTTGTATATATGTGAGTATATATATATTTACGCCACTGTACATGACTGCAGGGTATGCTTTGTTGAATTGTGCTCGTGCTCGTGACTTGACTCTGTCAGCTCGCCATAATATTGCGCAGCAAGTTTTTTTTTTTTTTTTCTATAAATTTTTTCATAAAAGAATTTAAGCTGAGACAAAAAGAGGCCTTTATGCCTGAAGAATTCTATGCTGCAATTGTAGCTATTGTAAGCATAAGCTTGAAATTGTAAGAAGTTGCATCTTTTTAGTAGAAATTAATTCATATGAAGTTCTATTAAAATCACTCATACGCCAGAGAAGACTTTTTTTGTTCTATTCTATAGCACTGCTATCAGCATACAAAGAGAAAATATGTCTGCAGTATGCTGTTTGCTGATGAACGCACTAAAATTTTCAAAAGCATGTTCACACTTGCACTAGCCTAGCTTGCCACAAATTCAGGGCCGTTGCTTAAGTTCTGAAGGACACATAAAAATGCATTTAAATAAAGCAATAAACAAGCTCACAAAATAACCTCACAAATAGTTGGCATAATTAACTGCACAACAACAACAACAACAGAAATAACAAGGTCTACTTTCACTTGCTTTTCGACATAACAAACAAGTAAGCACTAAAGTTAGTTTGGCTGGTTTTAAGTTTTCTCTTTAATGCTTTTTCTTTAATGACGATTGTTAAATGAAAATGTTTTTAAGTGCTTTTGTTTACTTGTGTGAGTGCAGTCATTGTGTATGAATTTACATATTGATGCATATGTGTGTAAGTTGCTTGTTGCATGCTGCATTCTCTGTGTTTTAACATATGTTTTTATATGTATTAGCATGAGTTTAAATAATGCAACAATTGTGTTTTAATAGACAACAAAAAGGGATCAAAATTTATATGTTTCTTTTGAACGAATTTTTCCTGCTGCTTCTTGTTGTTGTTTATGTTTTTATTATCTTTAATAAAGCATACACCATCATCTTTGAAGGTGCTCAAGCGCATGGCTAGCAGCTATGTGAAGCGTGAAATATGCTTTTACTTAATATTCAAAATTAGCATTTTCTGCAAAGGCGTCCAAGTGAAAGTGCGATAAATAGATCTCAATTGTTACTATATGCTAATCAGATTGCATTAGCTTGAAGCTTTTCTACTTTGAATAATGAAACAAAACAGAAAAAAAAATTCTACACTTGTGCGCCGTTGCGTATGAGTAACAATAATATACTTCATGTTATACACATTCTTGTTAGAGACAGCAATAAACGAGTAATAATGAGATACGTTCTGGTAGATTTTATTAAATTTAGATTGCAGATCGTTAGTCTATTGATAAAGTTGACAACCTCATACAACTTATAAAATAGTACTTAGTTTCAGAATATGTAATTAAGTTATTGTTATTTTTTAGCTGATAGCTCATAAAGCTGGCCATGAATTTGGCTACTTTTCGAAAAAATATTTATTGAAGGTCAAGGTTGCAGCCCTGTTTCTTCGATTACACGACCAGCAAGCGTTGCCAATAGCTTGAAGTGCATCAGTCAAGCTATGCCTTTAACATTCATTTCAAAGAATGGAAAAATTAAGTAGAATGGATAAGAATGGATAAGAATAGTAGTTTATAAAGAGGGAAGTCTCCTTTTAACCTGGAGTAAGTTGCTTCGATGTTTTAATTTGAAAGTCGTATGTTTAATTATGTAAGCCTAGTCAGTCTGCTCTTCAAAACAGAGGAACTAAACGATATATATAACTTTGACTATATTTTGGCTGTTTATGATTCCGACTAATTTTTGGAACTGGCGGGAATTTTTTGACTATTTTTAAAGTTCATGTTCAATTAACACGAAAATGAGTTTAATAAATAAATAAAAAGATAGAACCGTGCCATAAAATATCCCAAACTCGAGTTGAAATAAGAAAGAAAGAAAACATGCTTGCCTCTTATAAAAAAAGGTTAAGGGTGTTGATTAAATTCGAACTTATAGGTTCTGAAATGATATATTAAAAAAAAATTTTTTTTTTCACATAAAGAAAAATCAAGTTAGTTAGACTGAGAAAAAAACTTTATAAATGCTTATAAGCAGGATATATCCATGCATCAAAAAATTGTTTTTTCTTTTCCATGTAGCTCGAAAAAATAGCAAACAAAGGTTTTCGTACCTAAACAACTCATTCTTTAACAATGAAACACTTTTGATGATAAAGATATTATAAAATCAAATAAAGGCGAATAATGCAAAACAAAGTCTTGATAAAATAAAGAAATAAAATGTATGTCTTTTTCTAAATACAAAAATAATATTAACAAACATAAAATAAAATTAGAAGTATAGAAATAAAATGTCTTTAAAAAGTTGGTTTTTGGAGCTAAAATTCTTTTGCCGCGTGAAAAACATGCGGCGAATTTAACGGGGAGTAAAATTGCAGTAACAATTTCATTAAACGAAGTGAATTCATAAATTTTCGGAAGATCAAAATTTTTAGAAATGTTTCGTTTAATGACTTTAGTTCAATTGCAAAAGCAGAGTCAAGTTAAAAATGAACGTGAGAAAAAAAACTAATCAAACAATGGTTTGAGTCCAAACTAACAGACCTAACGAACTTATCCACAATGGTTTGAGTCCGTAAAAGATCAATACGGAAAATTGAAATGGGGGGTAAAACCAAACTAAAAACTTCTATTCTCACTTATTAAGCTCTTTAGAAAAGTGTTTGCATAGTATTACAGCGAAATGCTTTGAATATATTTTTAGTCCTGCCAAAAACTGTCTCGTTTAAATGAAATTACTTTTACATAGTTTCATAACAAAGAAACTACACCTACCGCACAACAGCAAGCTATCATTTGTTTTTTCTTTACAAAAATTTTGGGGTAACTAGATATGTGCTTCTTCAATTTTCTCTCCCGTATGTCAAAACAAATTTGCCACAAATTGCCAGATGCCTATATAAAAGTTTTTAATCTAGGTTTTTACAAGAACTAAAAGTAAATGGTAAGGTAAGATGTATATAGCATGATTAAATGATCCTTGATAACAAAATGATAACAAATCCTTTAAACTTTTTGAAATTGTATTAAAACGGATTTAATCTACTCTTGCTATTATATGAAAAAGAAGATTTAAGTAAGATTATATTAAAAAGTAAATCAATTAACCGCTTAAAACTCTCTGCTTTTTTGGGTTAAAGTTTCACTTATACACTCAGAAAAAAGCTGCCATGTAAAATTAACGTTTTTTAATGTTATTTCCAATGTAAATCAGAAAATGTGGATTTTACGTTAGAAAATGTTAAGTTAACATGTATTGTGTTGAATTGATAAGAAAAATATCGAAATTGATAATGTAATGTTTTACGTTGCAATATCAATTCTTAATGTTAAAATAACATTTAAAATGTTTTAAGTTCATCATTTATTACTGTAAAATTGATAGTATTTCATATCCATTTAACATTATAAATGTAGATGTCAACAACAAGCAGATGTAATGTTTATTTAAGAGCTGAGCCGTTAAGACATACAGGTGACCGTGGCACACAGGTTAAGAGTGTGGCTTTGGATGCCTGGAGCCCTGGTTCGAATCCCACTCGTGGCAAATTATTTTTCAATACTTTTTTTTTTATCTGCATTAATTTACTGATACTTTTTGATATTTTAAGTGTTAAAATAACATTATTATGTGACAGTTATACATTTTTAAATGTAGGTTTCGTAATGTAAAAAGTACATTAGGATAATATCAATTTTAACATTTTTTAATGTAGGACGACTTTTGTCAACTAAAAATGTTAATTTTACGGTTGTTTAATGTACTTTTTTTTCTGAGTGTAGCGTATGTGACGGCAAAACACATATATTTTAGTCGTTACAAAGGTCAACTGCAGTAAAACCAAAACGGAATTAGAGGAGCTTCTATGGTTAAATACCAACAAAATGTTGGAACCTAGATGTACACGAGATAAAGAAGTAAACAAAAAGCGCAACAACAAAATCTTCGCGGAATAAATGTAGTCAATTTTTTTAAATTTTAAAACTAACAAAAGAGTAGAAAAACACTGCTTGAACTAGTGAAAAGCTTCTCGGTAGTTCCGTTTTGTTTTTGCTACAGTTTATCTTATTAGCCTTTTAAAGTTAGTGGACTGCATAAACCACCATGAGTCGGAGTAGCGTCCGACGAAACCATGGTCTAGTCTGCTCGACTTGTTCTGATGAAGATGAAAAATGATAGCCGCTAGCGAGAATTGAACCCTGAACATCGTTGCCTAAGAGCCGGAATCTGTACCTTTACGCCACATATATGACAAACAGGCAAACAAAATGTAATTAAAATTGAACGCGTAACATTAATTTTCATCCGAAAATTGCACGGAAAATTTATTTCTTTAAGCTTTAAACGAAAATATTTAGGCATAGATATACATCCAGCGGGAAAAAATTCTACTGCCTGTTTGCCGCATAATGAGCTTAAAGCTTAATTTGGTTCGTTGGTTAATAAAAAACAGTTAATTCAATATAATTATAACAGCAAAAGTGTTAAAAGTGCAATATTTAAGACTGCCGAGAATAGTTTTTTCAGCCAAAAAACGTCTCAAATCTAAGAAAAATAGCTAAAACAGGAACAGAACGCGTTCGTGAATATAAAGAGTGAATAAGAGCTCTTAAGTATGCAGCCACAGCTGGGTCTGCATCTAATAATGAAGGTATGGTGATTGCAACACCGCACATTGGGAAATTTGGCCCCATCTTGAGGCCAAAAGTCAATTTTTCAACTTTCTATTTTTGTCTACTCCAAAGCATACAAATTTAAACTCTGTTTTTAGATAATGTGTTTTACCAATGCTTTGGTACATCCCAAACATGTTGTTTCGAAATAAGTTAAAATTTTATTTTTTTTTTATGTAGTTTTTTATATCTTGTTAAAATGGATGTACCTCAAAATCTAACTTAAGAAAACTAAAAAATTTAAAAAACTAGTGATGGCTGGTTAAATAATATATCAATTAATAATTTCTATTAAATTGAATGTTTCTGATAGAAAGTGAGTTTATTATGGCTGACCTTTACGAGAAATTGTGTAATTTAAAAAGAAAACTTTAGTTAGAGTTTAAAAAAAAGTTCAAGTGAGTTCAAGAAAACCTCATCATACATCGATAGAGCAATCATTTATGTGTTGTTGCCACAACATCTCATATTGCAATTTTGTGCGATATTAAAAATAGTGGGCGTGTCAAGTCAAATTTGTATTGGAAGCTTACTAATTCGAGCCCAAGTGCTGGATCAAAATTCAAGCTGATAATTAAACTCTATACCTCCCACCTATTAAAAAGTAAGCGCGGCAAGTACATTTTTGTTAAGCAAGCTTAATACTTCTTATACTTAAGTAATGGGTCAAGTTTTAAGCTGATGCTTTAACTTTTCGAATTTTGGCCACAAAATAGGGTAAAATTTCCCATAGTACACCGGTTGAGTTCCAAAATGCATTTTTATGAAGCATCAGTGTATTTTGGTGAATCTACAAAGAACCAGTCCCCAGAAAAACACACTGATGCTTTGTAAAAATGTATTTTGGAACTCAGCCATCAGCTCAACAAAATTTTATAGCCGACCAAGTTGATACACTAAACAATCAACGTTCGTTGCTTTGCGAGGTTCTCACTCAACATAGCAATTATTATGATGAAGCAGGAGGTAATAATCAACAAGATTTGCCTCTGCTTTCGGAGGCGCCTTCAACGAGTACTGTGCAAATGCAATCAAGCATTCAAAAAGAGACAATGTTGAAAAGACATTCGAAAGCAAGTATAACTCCAACTGAACTAAAACAAGGAACGAAAATAACTGTTATTTTACAATTTTCAAATGAAAAAATTGTTGAAAGACGAATAAATACGAATAAATATACGAACGAATATTAAGGCCCGTTAACTGATCTCCGAAGTTTAAAGTCCTTAATCTCAGATTTCGTAAACAGAGTTTAAATTTTAAACTCAGTTAAAATTATTTTCGTAACTTATCTCATTTTTATCGGCAGTTTTCTTAAACTCTGTTTAAAAATTTAAACTGAGATTAAAAAACATATTTGAGCGGCACTGTAGTAAAAATTCTACAACTTTGACGTAGAACATCAAAATATTTCAAAAATGTTTGATAAAATAATGCAAATTGTCAGTTTCATTGGAATATTTTTTTTTCAAAACTTAAAATATGTTTGTTTTTTGTTTATTGTTTTGATTTTTTTGAAGTATGATTTTTTTATTTTTTATATTTTGTTTATGATTGAGAATATTTCCAATTTTCTCAGAGAATTTTTGACAAAATCTAAGTTTAAATTTTGTAAACCTAGAATTTCTGTATTTAAATTTAAACTTGCCTCACCAAGTTAAACTTGGATTTTTTGAGATGAGGTATCGGCGTTAAAATTTAAACTGAGATTAAGGAATTTTAAACTTTGTTTAAGCTTAACTTTGTTTAAAATTGAGATCAGTTAACGGGCCTAAGTGCCTTTTCAATTTTAGACTGATTCTTTAAAAGTTTAAATTTGAGTGTTATTTTTTGCCATGTATTTTTTCTATGAAAAATAAAGGTTACTTTTGACTTTTATTTAAAACAAAAAAAAAAAAAAAATTGGCCATTTCAGCCCTTGAAAGGACTTTGACCGAGCTTCTTATGGTCAATTGTGTTGTGTGTGTTATTAAATGTTTGCACACAATTGACCGAGAACTGGACCTACATGTTTTATGCCGACTCCGAACGGCTCTCAAGAAGCTTTACATGGCATTATTTACTCTCTGAGGTTTGCCATTGTCTGCAGAGAGGTGATGACCGATCAGAAAAATTTTTTTTGAAAAAACTTTTCGCCGCGGCTGGGGATCGAACCCGGGCTCCGAGCATGCTAAGCCACACACTTAACCTGTATGCCACGGTCACCACACTTTTATTGACTTTTATTTTATCGGTCCAAAATAGCAGTTATTTTGTGACTTAAATTTTTTCGGTCAAAAATATTAAGCAATTTGTGTTTTTTTAAAGGTCGCTTGATAGATCGAACTGTTGACATCATGTGTAAAATGTCTCACCGATGAGATGAAAATAATGGTATAACAATTTTTTTGTCGGTAAAATGACTTGAAAAAATATAAATTACCTAATATTTTTGACCGAAAAAATAAACGGCAGGATATAACTGTTATTTTTGACCGATAAAATAAAAGTTAAAATTAACTGTTCTTTTGCCCAAAAAAACTATAAGGCATAAAATAACTTTTATTTTTGCCGGAAAAAATAAAAATTAAGAGATAAAAGTTAATATGTGACACTTTCGACAAAAATCGTAGCTAGTACGGTCACTGGGTACAAATATTGAATGAATCTTTTCAGATACTTTCTCTCTCTATTTCACACTTAAATCTCTCTTATTTCTTACTGTTAAAAAAGTTTCACTTCTGCCACGTGTACGTTGCTACACGCTAGTTTTTTTTGTGATTTTCGTGTTTAGAGACCGCACAATTATATGAAAAAATAGTCGGATGTCAACAAAAACTGAAACTAAATATTTTTCTAGATTAATCAAGACTTTTCATGTGACCATTATGAAGCTGGTGAAATAAATAAAAGCATTATACAAATAATATTTATGAATGAACATTTGAATAATAAACGTTATGAACAACCAATAAAAATTATAAAATTGTAAAATAGGTATTAAATACGTAAACGTAAATTATATACTTAATTAAGCTAAAGAAAAATTATGAAATTTAATGGACTGGTTTTGATTAAAACAAGTAAAGAAAGTCTAAAGTCGGTCCAGGCCGACTATGAAATACCCTAAACAGACTTTTCAAAAATAAAAAAAATTTTTATTGTAAATGCGCGTCTCCGTGGGCGGATGAAGCCTATATTTTAATTGCATTTAAATGGTGATGAAAAATTTACACATACCAAGTTTTATTCCTGTAGCTCACAGTCAATGCCTTTATTGTGCTTTCGCTATGGGAGGTGGGCGTGTTCATGGACGGATTACTATCAATTTTTGAACATACCTTAGTTTTGGTATAAAATACATACATACCAAATTTAATTTCTCTATGACAAACATAACCTTATTTATTGAGTTTTAAACTTTTTGGGTTGTATGGGAGGTAGGGCGTGTCCGTATGCGGATGGCGTCCATTTTTCAAAACCATCATTGTCTTCTCATAAAAAACATTCGTGCCAAATTTTACCTCTGTAGGTTAAACAGAGGCTTATTTATTGCGTTTTCAATTTTTGGGTTGTATGGGAGGTGGGCGTGTCCGTGATCGGTTGACGTTCATTTTTCGAAAACATCTTTGTGTTTGTATAAAACACATACATATCAAATTTTATTGTTGTAGGCTAAATATGAGCTGAGTTATGCAGTTTTCAATTTTTGCGTTGTACGGGAGGTAGGCGTGTCCGTGGGCGGATTCCAAAAATATTCAATAGTGCAGATCCTTGGGTGCATGTGACCATCTGTACCAAGTTTCATTCAATTATCTCAACTCCTTCTTCTTATCCTGTGTATACGGACAACACACAGACGGACAGACGGACGGACGGACGGACGGACGGACGGACATGAATAGCTCGACTCACGTGGTAACGCTGATCAAGAATATATATACTTTTCTATACCGGACTCGCTTCGTTCTATGCGTTACAAACGTTTGCACAAAGTTAATATACCCTGACCTTTCAGGTTTAGGGTATAAAAACGGCTTGAATAAAAAAGTTAAGCTACTAACATTTATAATAATTTTGTTTCACCCAACAAAGTGTTTTATGGCTTTGAAATAACTTAAAATCAAGTAAATGTAAACTTGTATGCCGCCGCTATTAAAGCTTAAATGAAACCACTAGAGCTTAATTATGCTGACGGACGTATTGATGTTACAATTTATTTAATGCATATATTTTAAAATTAAACTTAAAAAAATGTACCTCCGTGCCAGCTACGAACCAGCTACGTACCATGACAGCAACAAGTTATAGAATTAATTTGCATTTTATTGAAAGTGCAAATATTTTTTAATGGCGTCCTTTTAAATTAACATAAACCATATTGCAGCAGCAGACACGCTTGACTCATAAGTAGCACAGCAAACGCGAATCCGTTCTGAATCAATTTGAGTCAAACTATAATGAAGCACATTGCAAACAACCGGCGGGCATGACACGCGAAACGTGTACAATATTTAGAGATAAGCTGACAGGATTGGCATGTAGCGGAAATGACGATGCAATAAAGAAATTCATCAGAGAAGAATTTAATAAAAATATATTATAATAAGCTGGCAGGCAAATGCATTTACAGTTAAGCATAAAATTAAGTTTATTTAAATTTGATTTTAATTTCAGTTCAAAATCATTTACAATCTTAATGATATTTGATTGTTATGTGATATTTTAGGGCCATTATTAAATAGCTAACGGTGGGGGCAGCCTAAAACTAGGCAATAATATATGCCAACAAATGCTGCTGCCTTGCACACTTATGAGGCTGAACGATGAAACTGACATGCATACCTACTAACATGTGAACATGAACAGCATGCGTGAATTTATATATGTTGTTGCTATCTTGTATTGCTTTTAATGTTGTACTTATTGTAAATATGACAACAATTTAAACTTAAGCTTAGCCGAAAATCGAAACGATTGTCCGAAAGTCAAGCCACAAGGACATAAAAAAAAAAACAAACCAATGATATGTCACTGATTCAGCATTTTTATTGTTGCTTTGATTTTATTTTTTTTTTTAAGCTATTCCTTCTGCCATAGTTGTTTCATACGCCACAACGAAGAGAATCACTGCAAATAATTTAAGCGTTGCGGCTCAACTCGCACGTGTGAAAATGCGATTTTTATTTCATTTCTTTTTGCTTATGTAGCTTTTTGAACGGCTATTGTGCGCCAACATGGTGTGTGTGTGTGTGTGTGTGTAGGTATGCATTTGAGTGTGGGCATGTGTGTATATATGCAAGTGTGGAGCCGGAAGTGCTGATTTCTATGCGCTGAAATTGTGCAATTGTGTGGAAATCCATATAAATTCATATAGTAGTATTAAGTGATGAAATATTAAGTGCAAAAAGTTGGCAAGTGTTATTATTTTTGAAAATTATGAGCTTACACAGAAAAGTAGCAGTAACTGAAGAACTGTTTTTTGTGTTGAAAAATCGTATTTTAAAGAACCTAATAATATAAACTTCAAGCAAGCAAAATTTATTACCACTAAATAATAAACTCAAACATATTCAGCAGTTAAGGAATTTTTTAAACTTTGCCAATATATAAAACAGAAACCTGCATAAATTATATAAAAGCAACGAATTATATTCAAACAAAAGTTAGATAAGTAAGTAAAAATCATAATTTTACTGACAAAATGGTAGAAAATTATATCAAAAATTTAATAATAAAATAAACATAAACATATGAAAATCTGTTTTTAATCTAACCAGCAGATCAAACTATCCTAAATTATAAAGTTTTCGTTGCAAATATTTCAAAAATTTCAGGTATTGGAATTTGATTTCGTTATTAAATCATAAAAAAAAATAGCATAATAGCGATGAAATGACTTCCGAACGAAGTGTTCTAACAATTTCGTAAAAATATTTCGTTATAAAATCGAACAGAAAAATCATTTCGACATCGTGACAAATTTAGTTCATCATTAGTAAATCATTAGAAATGTAGTTACGAAATCGTAACGAAATCTAGTTGTAGTTCAATGATTAGAAAGTTGTAGACAATCTTGTACTAATTGGCAATGTTAAATTTTTCGAAGAAAATTTCCTTAAATTATTTTCAACCTCTAGCAGGCTTTTATGTGATACGAACTTGTTGATAGTTTGAAAATTTTTTGAAGTATGTGTCCAAACATTTGTTGCTGCCCAACGAAAACTGCATGAAAATAACGTTTTATTACTGACTTATCTCATTTATTACTCTGACTAATCTCAAAAAAAATATCTAATTGATATGTTGGTCTGAATGTTGTTTTCTTGTAATTTTCTAGTTTAGGTCATAAGAGATAGTTTAAATGAAGGCTCGTTTAAAAAACAACGCCTTCACAGCTGTCACTAATTCCAACTTATTGTCAACCTCCTGAGAACCTGCCACATGTTTAAGAATAATTATTTTATACTACATATAAGTATATCACTTAAAACAGTTTGATCCAACTTCATCATCGAGCCTTTCCAACTATTGATTATTTGTCTATTAAACGCTATTTTAACCTAACTTGACATTGAGTAAAATATATTGGCCAAGCTTAAAACAGTTACAATTAATAGTCTTTTGTTCAAAAAAGGACTTCTGCAGCGGCTAAAATATTATAACAAAAAAAAAATTGATATAAATATAGCTTTTCAAATAAAATTTCAAGCACTTTGCAGTTAAAGAAATTCTTTTATGCACAACGCCTTGTAAAATATAAAAAGCATTCAGCTTCTGCTCACGTTTGCCTGCTTCAGCTAAGTGCAAGTTTGCCATTTTTAGTTCAATTTGAAGATGCTTCATCGAATTGTTCCCAGCAGATATCGTTTCGGCTCTTTTCCATTCAACAATGCATTCATGCACTTTACTGCAATTCAAAATTCCTTTAACTTTGTTGTATTTTTTACAATAACGCTACTATAACTAGATATCCTTCTTATTTTATTTTTTTTTTTTGATATTTTTTTTTTTCGTTTTTTGTTTCATAAGAGGCAAACCTGAAACTAGTCAAATCCCAAAGCTTTGCCAAAGTAATTGAAGAATTACACTTGCACAAAACTTTAACTCTTAAGCAACATAAATAATGAGAAAAGTTTTACGAGCTCTGTGCGTTAGAGTTGCCATACTTTGTACAGGCAAATCCTTTATTGTTTACCAACTAAAAATATGAGTTATCTACAATATAGCCATATTTGCATGATATTAAGTTAAAGTCGGCTCTGAAAATTGAAATCGATCTCTAAGCACTGGCGTGTACACTTATGAAAGCCACTACTAACATGACCAACATCTTTTATTTAGAGCAAAATTGTGTCCTTTTCTTGTTGATGTCATCTCCTTGGGATTTTATTTGATATTTTTCCAATTTATTTTATACTCAACTGCAACGACTTTAAATTGCTTTTTGCATCTATTTGAGTGACACACAGAGTCACTGAGACACAGACACAAGAAAAAGAACAAAACGTTCATCTTGTAGTGGCCAAATACTGTTGAAGGTTGCACAAAATGCAGCAGAACAAAGCACCAGGATAAGCAATGCAAATTGCAGCTTTACCGAATAATGACTGACTGCCTAATGATGTGCTTTTCGTGGCTCTAGAGTGAAAAGTATTGATTGAAGAAAATTTCAGATAAAGGGTGCTTAAGATGAAATGAGGAATTCTGTAAGAATGTTACAAGAATTAGAGTGAACAAGAAAATTTTACTGTCTTGATTTTACTGAACTGATTTTTAGATATAATTGTATATGTTGATAGAATAAGGCTACACGAGAGATATCTATTTTGTCATGATAGATATTTTGTATGATACTCAGAACAGTTCCTATTAAAGGATGAGGTCATTTTAAAATTTTATACATATTTAATAATTATTTATTTATAATACCTGAGTTCGATTCGCCAGCTTATACTCAATTGATGTAGTTATTTCAAAATTTATATGAGACAACAACAACAAAGTCTGCGGCTAGTTGAGAGTAGAGAAAGTCAACTACCGATTGAGTTGAGTAAAGTTGCGTTGCCAAGTTCTTATTTTTTAAGTTGGTTCGTGTACAGGATAGGGTAAAATGTCATTAGGTCTGCCAAAATGTGATGTGAGTACAAAAACAAAATTAAATTGCTTCAAGCAGTAAACTGTATTATTTTCAAAATATTTCAAAATTGACCTTTGGTTGAAAATTTACCAATTTTGTCGATAAAGTAATGAAATTCAAGTTGTTTTCTTACAGAATTTATTGCCAATTATTTGCATGCAATATTTTTTGCCTTTAAACATGAAAAAACTAGTAACAACTGCCGAAAAGGAAGCATAAGGAACCAATGATAAAAATTAAATTAATATAAGAATTTCGTTTGAAGTATATAATTAAGCTAGAAACGGAAGAATAATATAAAAACGTAATAGAGATTAATTAGAACTAGTATCGCCTGGGGTCGAAATTCAACCAATTTATTGATTGCCTATTTATAATTATATGCGAGATGATTAAAATAAGTTCGAGGCTAAACTCTTAATTGATTACAGATATAAAGATATTTTCTTGAAAAAAATTACTTTTTTATATAATTATTTTTTTCAAAAACAGAAAAACAACATTGTAAAAAAATTTAATTTTGTCAAAGAAATCATAGGGGGTAAAGCCTTTATTTTCTGATGGCACGGACAATTTATTAATTTAGTGTCAAGACAAAATAAATTCACCTAAAATTCGGTTTAGACTTTGAAAGAAAATCAAAAATGCAATTTTGAGTTTTTGTTTTTACAACAAAGATCATTTTTACCCCATATTTTTAGAATAAATCAAATTTTATGGTCTTTTTTTAAAATGAATAATTTAAATATAAACAAACAAAAAATGGTATTATTTTCAAAAGTTTTTTTAAGCTAACTGATAAGACTTAAATACAAAAAAGAAATAAATAAAATCTATTGACAGATGGCGGAGATGTTTGCTTCAGAATTTAGAACATTCAATTAGAAACAGTTTTTTTCTCGCTCTTGGCATTTGATTGAAACACACGCTTATTTACTAACGACAATATTAAGAAAAATCGTTAATAATACTTTTGGTTAAAACTTAACTGTAATTTTTATTACAGTGGAAAGAAAATTTAACAAACTTTTAGAAAAAATTAGAAAAATTGAAAAACCGTTAAAATCCGACCACGATATTCTCATGGCAATTCAAATTTTTGAATTCAAAACACATTTTTTTACAAATTTTACAATTGACGAATGGATACAACTAAATTTTTTTAAGAAATTGTTACTTTTTAAAAAAATTCAAATTCGATCAACTCAAAAGCTCCCTCTCTCAACCAAATTTCATATTAATCAAAGAGTTTTTTCTCAAACATTTAATTTCTGTCTTAGAAGTTTGGGAACCCCCTCTATCAGATATATCATTTATGTATACATTCTGCACATTTGGGCAACATAACCTTTCGAATGATATAAGTTTCATTTATTATGAGTTTTAATTAATACCAAAAAAGCGTACGATTAACTTTAATGTCCACGTATTAATATATAAGATTTAATCTGTCACATTATAAAAAAGGCCTTATTACCAAAATAGTAGAAACTAGTTTGTTCCCGTTAAAAATGACGGACATGATTTTAATAAGGAAAAAAACATGAAAAATTTATTTGCTTTAAGCTGAATTAGAAATCAGCCATGGTCACATATTCGATTTAAAATTGTGCAAATAACAATTTTTAGTTCCAAATATTTATAAAATACCTTAAATTAAAAACGTAACTAAAGTAAGTATGACGAAATAAGTTTAAACTTTTTTTTGTGAAACTGAAAATTTCAAAATGGAAAAAAAACAACAAATTACAAGAAAAAAAATTAAAAAAAAAATATATTTTTTTACTGCAACATTGTTTTATAGAGCTCCAAACTGGCGGCAGAAAAAAAAACGGGGCCTCGTGGTTGCAGCAGGCCGATCTGGGAAAATATTACTTTTTTTTAATCTTAACAAAATTGGTTATCGTATGACAGGAGGAGTTTTTTTTTAAATTTTTTTTCAATTTTTCGAAAAAAATATTAACTTTAAAATTCTTAAAAAATCGAAAAAAAATTTTAAAAAAGCTCGTGTTTCGCTCGTGTTCAAAAAATGAACCCACTAGTGCCGCAACCAATACAAAAACATGGTTTCGAAGTGATCGCGTTCAAATTGTGAACAAAGAAAAAAGCAAAAAAAAATAAAAATGCGCTCTCACTTATCCGGCTGTAGTAACTTTTGAACCCGTAAGAATTTTTCCATGAAATTTTTTTCTTAGAGTTTAAAGAATATTTACTAAAATACAAAATTATAAAAAAATAGATCGATTAAAGAAAACGGCCAAGTCATGTCACCCGTTAATAGAGATTAATTTTAATTAACTCTTTCACATAATAAAAAAAGCCGAGTTAACATAATATTAAAAATAAGCCAAAATTTAACTGAAATAAATATAGAAAGTGTAATTTCTGAATCTGAAAAAATAGTAATTGACATTTCATAAATGCATATAAGATAATTTTGGTTAGAAATTTTCAGTTTTGTAAAATATTAAAATTTAATCAATGCATGAAGAAATGCTTTTTTTAGATATATATTCAAATAGCATATAACAATATAAGCAAAATTTATTCAATTCTCTTTAAAACCAAATTTCATAGCAACTTTAAATCAGATGTGCTCATCAAAAATAAAATTTTTAAAATTGGTTTTCAGATAAACATGCCAAACTGGATTTAATGACATCCCGACCGTTAAAACTAACCCATTGGTCTGAGAGGAATAGAATTCACAAAAGAAATCTTTGTCTTTCAATTATAAAGAACAACAGAATGTTAAAATAGATTCGAAACTATTATTATTAATTGATTACAGAGAGTATTACAACATTATTTTGGATGCATGCTAAATTTTTTAAAAATATAAGAACAGCCATTTTTAAAATATTTACTTTCGTAAAGAAATCAAGAGCTGATTCTGTTATAGACGATTCTGAATATTAACTTTTAATTTCGCAATATTTGTAACTTTCTTTGATGTGATTGGACAAAAGAAGGTCAAAATTGAATATAAAAATAAAATTATTGGATTTGACTTAATATTACATTTTTTTGAGAAAAAAATGCGATTTGGCAAAATTTGTTGTACACAAAATTACTGGAGAACTGTACCAACATATTTAAGCTTTACATGGAATTTCATACTCTCTGAGGCTTACATTTTCTGCAATAGCATGACGGGTAATCATACAAATTTATTTTTTTTCTGAAAAATTTACTGTCAAATAGATGAAGATCTATCGGGTACCTAAAAGCATGTTCAGACATAATTTTTTTTTTGTTATTCAAACAGCTGCTTTGACATATCCTGAGAAGCTTCGAACTCATATTTTAAAATTCGTCCATTTTTTCACTTCTTGGAGTTCACTTACGTTCTCCCTCTAAATAACTAATTCCCGCTTGGTTTTTCTCACTTCGTTTTTCTCTCTGTATCTTATGGCTCTTGTTTTTCTGGTTGGCATTATTTTTTTTAGTTTATTTTTATTTCTGTTTTTTTAGATTTAGGTACTAGACTGCCCTGCTGGTATTTTTGAAGTACTCTTGTACAGACATATTGTGTAAGAACAAATACTAGAAAGATTGCTAGATGTCTGAACATTGAATAACGAAGTATCTTTGACTTGGCCCCAAATTTGAAATACCTCCACAGCCATTTTCAATAAAATATATTATTATTTTAATGACTTTTAATGAGAATAAAATGGAGTTTTCATTCGATTTTGCAAAATTTTATTTCTATAAGATTATTTCTATCAAGACCACTTCTCTGTTCATTTAACTTAATTTTTTATACTCTCAAATATCGTCCAAAATACTGTCAAAAGCTTAGATGGCCGTTTAATTATACCCTAAACCTGAAAGATCAGGGTATATTAACTTTGTGCAAACGTTTGTAACGCATAGAACGAAGCGAGTCCGGTATGGAAAAGTATATATATTCTTGATCAGCGTCATCACGTGAGTCGAGCTATCCATGTCCGTCCGTCCGTCCGTCCGTCCGTCCGTCTGTGTGTTGTCCGTATACACAGGATAAGAAGAAGGAGTTGAGATAATTGGATGAAACTTGGTACACATGGTCACATGGACCCAAGAATCTGCACTATTGAATATTTTTGGAATCCGCCAACGGACACGCCTACCTTCCATACAACGCAAAAATGTAAAACTGCATAACTCAGCTCATAATTAGCCCACAACAATAAAATTTGGTATGTATGTGTTTTATATCAACACAAAGATGTCTTTGAAAAATAAACGTCATCCAGTTACGGACACGCCCACCTCCCATACAACGCAAAAGTTGAAAACGCAATATATAAGCCTCTGTTTAACCTACAGAGCTAAAATTTGGCACGTATGTTTTTTATGATAAGACAAAGATGGTTTTGAAAAATGGACGCCATCCGCCTACGGACACGCCTACCTCCCATACAACCCAAAAAGTTGAAAACTCAATAAATAAGGTTATGTTTGTCATAGAGAAATTAAATTTGGTATGTATGTATTTTATACCAAAACTAAGGTGTGTTCAAAATTGGGAGTAATCCGTCCATAAACTCGCCCACCTCCCATAGCGAAAGCACAATAAAGGTATGTACTGTGAGCTACAGGAATAAAACTTGGTATGTGTAAATTTTTCATCAACATTTAAATGCATATAAAATATAGGCTCCATCCACCCTTGGAGACGCCCATTTACAATACAAATTTTTTGTTTTTGAAAAGTGGGTTTAGGGTATTTCATAGTCGGCCTAGACCGACTTTAGACTGTCTTTACTTGTTTTATTTTATTTTTAATCGAAATCCTCTTGAGCGAAGATAAATTTTGATTTTTAAAAATATATTTTTCTCTTTCAATTCTCATAATTTCGCGAATAACTTCAAATACAAATTTTTTTGAAAAATTCTTGATTCTGTTTGAGTAACAAAATTTTTAAAATGATATATGGTATAAAATTGATAATTTAATAGTCCGTAACCTTCTAAAAAAATTCATAATTTTTAATTACTGACTGATTTTCTAAAAGTTTTTTTGTAAAATACTGTTATTTCTTTCACAAAATTTAAATTTTACATTTCTCCGGCTTTATTACCAACTGATACAGCCCATTCAGTTCGTAACTATAATTCTGTTCGAATTTAGAGACGAGGTATATGAAGTTGCACGTCAAAATCTTTATTTTGAAACTTATACAAAAATGTTACGCTATATCTAGGCTAACTTACACTTGTATATTTTATAAAGCCAGACTTTGAATTTAAAATACCTGTTTATCATGGTATTTATAACAGCTCTAATCAAATACCTATAACTATGAGGTAACAAATATTTTGTTCGTTAGTTAAAACAGCATTTCCTATTTTGTGATTTCAAGAAGCAGCTTCAGAAGTTGCATTTTTTGTTTAAATATCTAATTGGATTACATTTAAGTCAGCCAAATAAAATCAGAACTTTGTTCAAGCGACAGTTGAGAACAATAAAAAAAGGTAGAAGACACACAGACACTTGCGGATAAATCGTTTCATTGCATTCTTTAGAAATTTTTTATTTTTCTTCTTTATTTACTCATTTTCAGCAGATATTTGCTTTGATTACTCTTCACCTTGTATTTAAGCCAAATTGAAAAATAAATAAATAAAAAAAATCTAACCAAAAATAAAATCGGAAAAAAACAAAAAAAAACTTGAACTGATAGAAAAATTGAAAAAAACGAGAAAAATATTAAATTCCATTCAAGTAAAGAATGAGTGCATGCCTTGGTGTGCGTAAGCGTGTTCGTGTGTGCCTAGGTATGGGCTATGTTGCACGTTTGCAAGCTTGGCTCGTAATAAAAATGGCTGCCAGACTTATTTTGTACGTGGAATATTACACTGACAGCTATTTTCTTGTCGAGTGTATAAGTAAGTGTTCGAATGTGTGTATATATATATGTGAGTTAATGTGGTTGTGTATGTATTGCTGCATGTTTGTGGTCTGCAATCATTAAGTGCGGAAAAGTTATCAAAGCGAAGAAAAATATTGATTTCGAATGAGTTAAAGTGGCTGAGAAAAAGGAAATAACATTAAAAAAAACCATAAAAAAAAATTAAATGCATCAGTTGATGCGTTACACATCTTCCGCAATATACAATGATAGCTGCTGCGCTATTGTGGTGCTTTCCTTTTTATATCATCAATTTGGAATAACACATTGTTTCTTCCTTAAATTTTCAATAAAATAAATTTTAAATCCTTTTTTAAATACATGGCCAGCTGCAATTTTAATTCAACTTTTATGGCAGATAAATTTTTAAGCTTTTTGTAATGAATTGAATATTTGAAATATGAGCGCATTGCAGTCAAAAATTAATATAAGAAGATTTTGTGTTAAAAAAATAATTTAATTTGTATTGAAATATAAGCTAGTATGAAAAGTGTTGTTTGGAATAATACTTTAACATATGTTGTAATAAATTTTTTTCAAGTATAAGTTGGAATCTCTACCTATTTGTGCAAAAATTAAATAACAATAAGCATAAAATTAAAAATTTATTGCTTTCAGTCAAAGTATACAGTTTTAGAAAGAGTAATGAAAAAATAATATTTTATGATTAATGAGAAATGTATCTGAGCAGGCTATAAAGCCTATATTTTCATAAACAAAATATTTCTAACAAAACACGCAATTTTCTATGTTTTTAGATAAGTGTGGTATGCAAGCCAACAAACTGCATACCACAGTTCGTTCTATCCAAGTTCAATCCTCACATCTTACAGATAGTTGTTTTAATAGAAATAAGTCTAATTAGTCTATTCAAGAGTTCTCGTTAATTGACATTTATTCGTCTGTCTGATGCGCTGGTCGAGTTTGAAACCGATTTTAATGCCTTGGAAACTCATGACGTTTTCTCCCTGGAGACTCAAGTGAAAAGTTAAAAGCCCAATGGAGAAAAGTTTAAGCTGCATAAGATGCATGTTTGGACAAAATGTCCAATGACGAGGATTCAGATATTGAATCAATAAAAAAAAGTATCGCGCCTGGCAAGTATCGAAAGGGCCAATAAATTTTTTTTCCATGTTGCACTATTTTTCTGATCAAAATTGCTGTTCAAAAACTTTCTAAAAGAGTTTCTTGAAGCATTTATATCAGATGTGAGCCGTTAAATCATCGATACCATCAATCAGCCTCGTTAGCGTATGAATAACATTTAATTCACAAACAGCCAAAGTTATTTTCCATTTAAGTTATTTTTAAAGCAAATAAAATCTTTTTGGCTCCTTAAAAGCCACAACTAGAACCAAAGCTTCTATGAACATATATAAATGCATTTTTTTATAATAATACCTCAGTCAATCATCTGTAAAAGATTATTCTTGTTGAGTGTTGATTAAATGCCAATTCAACAGGTAGATAAATGGTTGCTTGGGTAAATTATTTTCCATTTGATTTTGTTGTTAATGAATTTGATTTAAGTTTGAATATTTATCTTACTAAATAACTAATCAAATGCTTGACTTAAAACGTTAAGCTAGCATATGTCGGTAACTATGTTTGTATGTAAGAACGTTAAACCAAACCACTCGACACATCTTCCAAGATATACATCAATGTGCGCACGTTCTTGTTTGTGTTGTGCTTCAATCAAAGCCTGAACACTTGCATATGTTGATGAATATATATGTATGTGTGTGTGCGTTTGTGTATATGTCTATGTTTGTGCTTTGAAATTTAAATTGATTTCGGGTAGCTGCTGCTGCTGCTGCATAACCGAGCAGTTTCGTCCTTTTGCCAGTCGAGCAATCTTGTTTTTTGACCTTTTTTGTTATTTTATTCAACTGTAATTTAAATAAATATAAAGACCTGAGTACCTTGTGGACTCCCTTTCCGTTTAACTCGATTGAACAGAGCCACAGGAAAAAACCTGCTGCAGGAAACTAAATATTTGCAGCAATCAATTCGACTTGAGACAAATTGTAGCCAAGTGTAGGAAATTTGAGAGTTTGAAAAGAGGTATGTTTCAGTGAATTCCTAGAATTTATTTAGTGTCATAAAATGTTATTATCATAAATACCAAACTTACGTGCTTTAGAGCAATATTTTTTGCTGGCATATATTTAGGCTTAAATCATTTTGAAGCCGTCAAATATATGCCACACGCGTATAATATGCGTAAATTGGTGTACTAAAGCCAAAGTAGCGTGTAACATTTTATCATTGAATTATGCAAGAATTTTTGAAACGGCAATTAAGAAGAAGAATTATTTCTTAACACACTTGACAGAAACAAGAAAACAATTTTTTGAAAAAATTAATAATATAGCGAACAAATAATTTTTTAATAACAAGAAAATACTAACAATAAGATGAAATCAAAAACATCAATGACAAAACAAGATATCCAAGTACACATTATGACTCTTAAAAGACTTTTTCAAGACGCATATAAATGAGGTTTTTTCTTCAAAAAAGACTCTTTTAGGAGTACATTTTCGTATGTTCTGGGCCCCAAAAAATGATACAAAATAATAGCTGTTTTATGAGTCTTTCTTGACCCTCTCTTTTTAACCGACTTCAAAAAGGAGGAGGTTCTCAAGTTGGTTGGTTTCTCTGTTTTTTTTTTTTTTTTTTTTTTTTTGTGAATGTATGTACATCGATTACTCCTAAAGTACTTGCCCGATTGCCGTAATTTTTTGTCAACATATAGAGATTATCAACGCGGAGGTGCCCGTTTATGAAAGGGGGCGGTATTCGGAAAAGGGGCGTGTCTCTATAAGAAAAACACTGTACCTCAGTAAATATTGACACTACGGTAATATAATTCACAGTAAAATTACAAGGGCAAGCACAAGTATTAAAATTGACGATCACTTAAGTGGGCGTAATTCTAAAAAAGGGTGTGGCAATATTGTAAAAACTCTGTATCTCGAAGAAAATTGACACTAGAGTACTGAAATTAAGTACAGAGGTAGGTACAATTATTGGAAATTACTATAACAAAAGTGGGCGTAATTCGACTAAGGGGTGTGGCAATATAAGAGAATTACTGTGTCTTGAATAATATTGATACTAGGGTACAGAAATTTATTACAAAGGTAGGAAAAATTACTACAAATTTTTGGAAAAAAAAAAATGGTCGCTAATCGAGAAGGGGAGTGGCAATATTTAAAAAAACACTGTATCTCGATTACTATTGATACTACGATACTAAAATTTAGTACAAAGGTAGGTACAAATATAACAAATTACTGTCAGTAATGTGGGCGGTATTCGATAAAGGGGCGTGTCACTGCAAGAAAAACACTGTATTTCAGTTAATATTGACACTAGAGTACTAGAGTTAATAAAATTCACAGAAAAAATGCAAGGGTAGGTAAAAAATAACAGTCAATTAAGTGGGCGTTAGTCGACAAAGAGGTGTGGCAATATTAGAAAAACTCTGTATCTCGAATAATATTGACACTAGAGTACTAAAGTTAACTACAGGGGTAGGTACAGTTATAAAACAATTAATTTCAATACAGTGGACCTTGTTTGATAAAGGGGTGTGGCAATATATAAAATACACTGTATCGCGAATAATATTGACACTAGAGTACTGATATTTTGTATAGAGGTAGGCACACTTATAACAAGTTATTGTGAATAAAGTGGGCGTCATTCAACAAAGGGGTGTGGCAATATTAGAAAACACTAAATCGAATACTGACACTACTAACTGAAAAAGTACAGACGTAGGCACAATTATTATAAATTACTACCGAAGAATTGGGCGTTATTCGACTAAGGGGTGTGGCAGTGTGTAAAAAACTGTATCATATTGACTTAAGGGTGGTAAAATTCATTGTTAGAATGGGTAGAACTATTGAAAACACTATGACAAAGAGTGTGATATTCTCGACAAAGAGGCGTGTCAATATTATAAACACACTATATTTCAGTCAATATTGACAATGGGGTAGTGATAAAAATACAAGAGTAGGTACTGATAAACACACTGACAAAGACCAGAATAAGAAACGACAGAAAAGCATTTTTCCATATTATGAGCATAAATAATTGGTGTTTAATTAATTTATACACTTTTTTAATATATATCATTTTCTCTAAAAAGAAAGAAATAAAAACTTTTTAACAAAAAAAAAAACCTACTTCAAAATCACTAGAAAGTAAAAAATAATTTTAAATTACTTTTACTATTTATTTCTTGGTCAAATTTGTATTTTTATAATAAATATATTTATTTTTTTTTATGATAATAAGAGCTTCGAAGTCGGCGCTAATATAATCAGATTTTTTGTGCAGCTGCAACACACATATAGCATTTTAATTAAGATTTAAGAAAAATTAAGATTACAAATTAATACAGCGTCACCCAAGCAGGATATTTACAAATAAAAAAGTCTTAAATATAGTAAGGATGGCGAAAAAATCATGATTTTACGTCAATGATTAGCGCAGACTAGAAGCTTTTATTATCATAAAAAAATAAATATATTTATTATAAAAATACAAATTTGACCAAGAAATAAATAGTAAAAGTAATTTAAAATTATTTTTTACTTTCTAGTGATTTTGAAGTAGGTTTTTTTTTTTGTTAAAAAGTTTTTATTTCATATTTAATACTCTTTTATGACTCATATTTAGTACACTTTTAAAACTCATATTAAAAACTTTTTTAAGACTCACCTAAGAAGTTTTTTTGCAACGAACTTTTGTTTTAGTTCAATTTCAATGCACATTATCGCCACAAACAAACAATTCTCCGAAAAGCGACGCCAGTATAGCATGAACGCTTAACGGACAGGTACAAAGTTTTATAAAATTTAATATTAATATGATCGATTATGTTCTTATTTATTTATAAGACATGGTGCTTTTGCAATAATCCGATTTTATTCTTTCAAACGAGTGTTTAGTATTTAAGACTCTTTTATGAGTCTTCTTTCAGCATACATCAATCAATATACATATGATACTTTTATGAGTCTTTTATGGAAAATTATATAACCGTCATATTTAGTACTCTTAAATGAGTGTTCTCATAAAGCAGATATAATAATGACTCTTTTTTGAGTCTTGTTTTTGAACAATTATTTAACAGTTATATTAAAGACACTTTCATGAGTCCTTTTCATGAGTCATAATAAAACAAGCATAAAAAACACTATTCTTAGAGTCATTTTTTTGAAAGCCTCATAAAATGTTAGCAGGGAGCAGTCAGTTAGGGACTAATGAAAGTATTTTTATTAATAATAACATTTGAGTGATATTTAGAAACTTTCAATTAACACTTTTCTTGTTTTTTTTTTTATATTGATCAAACCACATTCAGTTAGAATTTTTTTGTCTCATAATTACAATGCTTAACCGAAGATCACATAACTATGCATTAATATTGGTATTTTGAACAAATGCTAACAGCAAAACCATTAGCACTAAGACAATTCTCACTTACATCTTTTTGATTTAAAACTATTTGAAAACTAACTCAATACGCAGATATAAAGCTAGTGCAACTACTTTATGACCAAGTACTATGGCCAGTACCTCTGGACTCATTTTTATAGTTGAAAATAAAGTACCCTGCTTTGATCAGCGATGGATTTTAATTTTTATGTAACTAGACATACTGTATCATGGCTGGATCTACTTGGTGTCATCTGAGGGACACAAAAAACAAAACAAATTGGCCATTTCAGCCCTTGAAAGGACTTTGACCGAACTTCTTATGAATTGTGTTGTGTGTGTTATTAAATGTTTGCACACAATTGACCGAGAACTGGACCTACATGTTTTATGCCGACTCCGAACGGCTAAAGTTCATGTTCTCAAGAAGCTTTACATGGCATTATTTACTCTCTGAGGTTTGCCATTGTCTGCAGAGAGGTGGTGACCGATCAGAAAAATTTTTTATTGAAAAAAAAACTTTTTGACGCGGCTGGGGATCGAACCTGGGCTCCGAGAATGCTAAGCCACACACTTAACCTGCATGCCTCGGTCACCACGGTCTGAGGGACACAGATTTCAAAAACTTTTTCAAGCATTTTCTTTTTTATGTTCTCTATAACACAAAAAAATATAAACTTACTTCCGTCGATTGTTGCTGGCTTGTCACCATAGTTGACATATAAGATAATATCTTTTGCATGTCGCTATGACAGTGGAGATAACAACATAAAGATACATAAAAATGTACATTGAATGTAATTAAAACTACTTACATAATTATTTTTGTTTATATTAATATAGCCTTCAAATTTAAACAAAATAGAGGAATACAATACAGATATTGAATTAGAGAAAGATTAAAATAAAGGCAAGAAAAGAAGAATAGAGAAAGTTAAGAAAAGTATTTGAGAATTAAATGCTTAAATTTATTCTTATTGAAAACAATTTTAATACGATGAGGTAAAGAATTCCACGATCTAATAACACTGACGAAAAACAATCTACTCGAGCTAAGGAAATTATATGTAGGGACTCTGATGTTCATGTTCCTACTTGACCTGCAGAACTCCAACTTTTCAAAAATGTATAAAGGTCTTCTCGTGTAAATGATACGGTGCTGAAAAATGCAGCGTCTAGCTTCAAGGTAGCTTTGAAGGTTACAACCAAGTAATTTTTTACTGTATTCTGAGATCTGAGATGTGATCAAACTTCCCTAAACCATAAACATTGCGGGCTGCATTAGTAAAAGCAACTAGAAGCTTGTGCAACGTCCGTGAATCAAGATTGCAGTACATGACTTTTAAGTAAGTTATTGCTGGCATTAGCAGTTGCAATGCTAGTTTTTTCTTTGTTTCGAGAGGCACAAAAATTGATGTCATCCGCAGATTTCGAAGAAGATGATAACATTTTTCAAAGAAGAATTTATTTGAAATTCTAAATTGGTCATCCTACAAACCAGTTCTAGCTTTATGTTATTAAGAACAATTGGAGGCAGCTCTTCATTTTTAAAGGATTTTTTTTGAGATTGGCAACACAAAAGAATTTCGAGGGGCTCAACATGAGCATATTATCTATAGCCCAGTTTGACAATATAATTAAGTACTCATTGACTCTAGCGCATTAAACGTTAGCTAAACTCATGGGCCTGGATAAATACAATTAGAGGTCATCAGCATACGCGTGCATTGTGACGTGGTGACATTTGCTAATGTCATTTATAAACAAAATGCAAAATGCTAATGTCATGCAAAAAAAAAATAAAAAAAGAATTAATAAAACAAATCTTACCATAGAATTATTTAAATACATTTTTGAATACCATGTCTTCGTGCACTTTCTACCTCATTTATTGGAAAGCAATGATCTTATTTAGATAAATCTTTTTGTTTTCGGTCAAAACCCATAGAACACACCCAAATGCATCAGATAAATCTCTAAAACCGATCATTTTTTATTTTATTATTTTCAAAACACTATCATAACTTTGAATGCGATTATCTCGAAACCACATTTTCGCGATTGGTTATAATCAAAAGTTATTGAAAAAGTTGTTCGATTTAAATAATTGTTGCACCATGTAGAAAGAACAGTAGTCATTCTCGTCAGTACCAGAATCATAAGCTCTAAAAACAAAAGAAATTTGACCTATTTTAAGCGCTACAAAATACCTGTTTTTGTAAATTTTGACTTTTGGATGCTATAGTTCCGTTACTTGTTGAACGAACCTCTTTGTTTTGGTACCGACGATAACGGCAATAACTTTCAACGTATTCCCGTTTTGGTTTTTATATTCAAATAAAGCACTCAAATTTTTTTGATTGCAACCAGCGGGTTACCTTTTTTTTTGTTGGTCTACTACAACAACAAAAACAATAACAATATTAATTTTAAAATTAATTTTGATATTTTGCCAAGTCAATATAAAAGACCGTTTGCTGATATTTTTAATAACTTTTGTAAAATTGAATTTTCAGCGAGGCATGCCATTTTGTGTAGCCAAGGTAAAAGGAAAAAGCAGAAAAATTAAGAAAATCTTTTACAATTTAAAAAAAAAAACGGTCTATCTGATATCTCAGATAAATCTTTAAGAAAAATTAAAATGAAATCAGCATCAAATCAAAAAAAAATTAAAAAAATGTTATGCCTGTGAGAAGTCTTGAGAAAAAATACTAAATACATAATTATTGATAAGCAGATTCACTTTTCAAGCTCATAAAAGTGAACATCACACTCAGATCAGAAAGGATTTTGATTTTTTTTTTTTTTTTATTTTCTTCCTATAAATTCTAAGATTTTAGATTTCTTCATAAATAACGTTTATCACCTAATCTATGAAATAATTGAATATGAAAAAATTTTTTTTCTTTAAATTTCCTTTTCAAATTATATCTTATACTAGTTTTTCCCGTCAAAAATGACGGGCCTGGTTTAAATAAAGGAAAAAACATGACATATTGATTTTCTTTAAGCCGAATTAGAATTCAATGATGGTCACATACGATTTTAAATTATGCAAATAACAATTTTTTGTTCCAAATATTTATAAAACAATTTAAAGTTAAAATTGAAACCATAGTAGGTACTACGACATAAGTTTAAAAATTTCCTGAAAAACTCAAAATTTCGAAAATAAAAAATATATAAACAAATTTTTGAAGTTTCAATAAATCACAAAACAAAAAATGCCTAGAAATATGCTATGAAATTTTTCAAAAAATCAAGCGTGCCGCACTCACATTTTACGGAATTATGTTATAGTAAAATAATATATTATAATACGTGAACATGAAAGTTTGTCGTATGCTTTTTTGGTATTAATTAAAACTCAAAATAAATGAAAAATATATCATTCGAAAGGTTCTGTTGTCCAGATGTGCAGCATGTATATATAAATGATATATTTGATAGAGGTAGTTCCAAAATTTCTAAGAGAGAAATTAAATTTTTGAGAAAAAAACCCACACTTTAATTTATATCAAATTTGGTTGGGGTAGAGTTCTTGAGTTGGTCGAGTTTAAGTTTTTTTCAAAAGTAACAATTTTCAATTCGTCAATTGTCAAAATTGTAAAAAAAGTGTGTTTTAAATTCAAAAATTTGACTTTCCATGTAAATATCTTGGTCAAATTTTAACAGTTTTTCAATTTTTCTAATTATTTCTGAAAGTTTGTTAAATATGCTCATATATGATAAAAATTACAGCAAAGTTCTAACCATAAGAAGTTTTAATGAATTCTCTTAATATTGTCGTTAGTTATTTTGTTATTGTCGTTATTAGCGTGAGTTTCAACCAAATATTAAGAGAGAGAAAAAAACTTTTTAACAAAAAAAAAAACCTACTTCAAAATCACTAGAAAGTAAAAAATAATTTTAAATTACTTTTACTATTTATTTCTTGGTCAAATTTGTATTTTTATAATAAATATATTTATTTTTTTATGATAATAAAAGCTTCAAGTCAGCGCTAATCATTGACGTAAAATCATGATTTTTTCGCCATCCCTACTCTATTTAAGACTTTTTTATTTGTAAATATCCTGCTTGGGTGACGCTGTATTAATTTGTAATCTTAGTTTTTCTTAAATCTTAATTAAAATGCTATATGTGTGTTGCAGCTGCACAAAAAATGTGATTATATTAGCGCCGACTTCGAAGCTCTTATTATCATAGAAAAATAAATATATTTATTATAAAAATACAAATTTGACCAAGAAATAAATAGTAAAAGTAATTTAAAATTATTTTTTACTTTCTAGTGATTTTGAAGTAGGTTTTTTTTTTTGTTAAAAAGTTTTTATTTCTTTCTTTTTAGAGAAAATGATATATATTAAAAAAGTGTATAAATTAATTAAACACCAATTATTTATGCTCATAATATGGAAAATGCTTTTCTGTCGTTTCTTATTCTGGTCTTTGTCAGTATGTTTATCAGTACCTACTCTTGTATTTTTATCACTACCCCAATGTCAATATTGACTGAAATATAGTGTGTTTATAATATTGACACGCCTCTTTGTCGAGAATATCACACTCTTTGTCATAGTGTTTTCAATAGTTCTACCCATTCTAACAATGAATTTTACCACCCTTAAGTCAATATGATACAGTTTTTTACACACTGCCACACACCTTAGTCGAATAACGCCCAATTCTTCGGTAGTAATTTGTAATAATTGTGCCTACGTCTGTACTTTTTCAGTTAATAGTGTCAGTATTCGATTTAGTGTTTTCTAATATTGCCACACCACTTTGTCGAATGACGCCCACTTTATTCACAATAACTTGTTATAAGTGTGCCTACCTCTATACTAAATACCAGTACTCTAGCGTCAATATTATTCGCGATACAGTGTATTTTATATATTGCCACACCCCTTTATCAAACAAGGTCCACTGTATTGAAATTAATTGTTTTATAACTGTGCCTACCCCTGTAGTTAACTTTAGTAGTCTAGTGTCAATATTATTCGAGATACAGAGTTTTTCTAATATTGCCACACCTCTTTGTCGACTAACGCCCACTTAATTGACTGCTATTTTTTACCTACCCTTGCATTTTTTCTGTGAATTTTATTAACTCTAGTACTCTAGTGTCAATATTTACTGAAATACAGTGTTTTTCTTACAGTGACACGCCCCTTTATCGAATACCGCCCACATTACTGACAGTAATTTGTTATATTTGTACCTACCTTTGTACTAAATTTTAGTATCGTAGTATCAATAGTAATCGAGATACAGTGTTTTTTTAAATATTGCCACTCCCCTTCTCGATTAACGCCCATTTTTTTTTTTACAAAAATTTGTAGTAATTTTTCCTACCTTTTTAATAAATTTCTGTACCCTAGTATCAATATTATTCAAGACACAGTAATTCTCTTATATTGCCACACCCCTTAGTCGAATTACGCCCACTTTTGTTATAGTAATTTCCAATAATTGTACCTACCTCTGTACTTAATTTCAGTACTCTAGTGTCAATTTTCTTCGAGATACAGAGTTTTTACAATATTGCCACACCCTTTTTTAGAATTACGCCCACTTAAGTGATCGTCATTTTTAATACTTGTGCTTGCCCTTGTAATTTTACTGTGAATTATATTACCGTAGTGTCAATATTTACTGAGATACAGTGTTTTTCTTATAGAGACACGCCCCTTTTACGAATACCGCCCCCTTTCATAAACGGGCACCTCCGCGTTGATAATCTATATATGTTGACAAAAAATTACGGCAATCGGGCAAGTACTTTAGGAGTAATCGATGTACATACATTCACAAAAAAAAAAAAAAAAAAAAAAAAAAAAAAAAAAAAAAAAAACAGAGAAACCAACCAACTTGAGAACCTCCTCCTTTTTGAAGTCGGTTAAAAAACTGTCTTAAATTGAATGTTCTAAATTGGGAAAACAATATCTCCACCATTTTTGAAAAAATTTCTTTTTTTTCTTTTTTGTATTTAAGTCTTATCAGTTATCTTAAAAAACTTTTGAAAATGTTACCTTTTTTTTTTGTGTATATTTAAATTATTCCATTTAAAAAGATACTACAATATTTGACTTTTTCTCAAAATATATAGTAAATGATTTTTGTTGTAAAAAATTAAAACTTCAAATTGCATTTTTGATTTTCTTTCAAAGTTCATACCGAATTTTAGTAGAATTAATTTTGTCTTGACACTAAATTAATAAACTGTCTGTGCCATCAAAATCAAAATTTTTCATGCATATGATTTCTTTGACAAAATTAAATTTTTTTAAAATGTTGTTTTTCTATGTTTTCAGAAACTTGGTAAAATTCTAAAATAATTTGTTTGAAGAAAATGGCTTTATATCTCCAATCAATTAACCGTTAAAGCCTCGAACATATTTGAACCATCTTGCATACAACTATAAATGCGCATTCAATAAATTGGTCCAATTTTGGCCCCAAGCGATACTAGTTTATGTAAATAGCCTCTTAGTTTATTAATTTCGAAGTTCGGAGTCTAGTTTCTTCTCTGAAATAAGCTTGAACTCTTTTCATTTCGACCACAATGAAATTATTCCTTCTTTTATGTTATTTTTTAGCACTTTAATTTTCAAATTCTTTGTCATTTTGTTTGAAGTCTTGTAAAAAAATTTTAGCGAACTTTGATAAACGAATTCTTGCTTGAAGTAGTGAAACTCACAGTTCAAGCATTTCTTCAATATCATTCTAAACCTTGCTATCGACTTTGTTTAACTAACTAATTAGTTTGTTTCAGCACAAAAGTAAAAGTTAAAAATCAGTCTTTTTTTAAAAAAATTATAACTTTCTTCTACATTGTAAACTTCCGTGCAAAAAACTCATTTCTCATTAAATTTAACCCATTAAGCCATAACCCATAAGCCATATAAATAATTATATTATTGTAAATATTATTATTTTACAACTTAAAATTATTAATAATGAAATAAATTGTAAATTTTGTTAAGAAAATAAATTTCTGTAAATTGCTGGTTACATCTTTTTTGCAGTTAAATCTCGACCTGAATTCTTTTGGATTCCTTATTTTTTAATTCTTTACAGACATTTTAATATTAATTGCAAAACAGGATTTTATAGTCTAATTCATCGTTAAAATTGCATCATAACAATCAAACACACAATCATACACATCATACACACATGAAACACATCCTCGTTTTAAAAAAACTAAGTTAAAAACTTTATTTAATTCCTAAAAATTGCTTTAAAAAATGAAAAAGAATACATTTTCCTACTTCTTAAAAATGTTGGAAAAAAAAATTGAAGGTTTGAATAATTTTGCACGTAAAGATAGTCAGTAACAAAAATTAGATTTATAAAATTTGGAATTTATAAGTAAAAAAAAAAATTTAATACGTCAGAGTCAAAACAAAGTGTACACTTTTTTTTTACATGAGTTCTACTACATAAAAGTCTTCAACACTGTAATAAGTCCCGTAACTTTTTATGTTTTAAATTCTTGTTTAATTCTCTCTTTGTATAAGTATTAAGTCTTGCAAATAATTTGCTACAACAACAAAATATTTTATAAAAACAAAATTTTGTCCATATTTATCGCGTCAAAACAAAGTGTACACGAGCAAAGTAAGCTTAGCAATTTCAAATGTTTAAAATAAATGTAACGGAATCTCTCCCAAATTAGTTAATTATGCTTTTAGTTTATGTTACAGCATCATTCGCATTTGGTAAAGTGAATAAGTAAGTTTAAAAAAAAGAAATTAAAATGCGTAGTCAAACTTCTATTGAAACACGGGAATTAGTCATAAAATTCCATAAACAAGGAAAAACACTTCGCGAAATCGCTTCAATTATTGATAGAGGTCATAAAACTGTTAAAAAAATCATTGACAAATACAAAAAATTTGGAACAGTAGTAAATCGACCCAGTGCTGGCAGACCAAAAAACTCTGTGAAACTACAATACGATCAGTTGTCAGAAGAGTGCGAAAAGATCCAACCGCAAGCGCAGTGAAAATAGCTGATGAACTTTCCGCATCATCAGAAACCAACGTAAGTGCCAGCACAATAAGACGTGCATTAAATCAAAATGGTCTATTTGGAAGAGTGCCTCGAAAAAAGCCTTTTATTTCAAAAAAAAATCAAAGGCTACGCATGGATTTTGCTCAAAAGTATAAAAATTATGATAATTCATTTTGGAAAAACATAGTATTTAGTGACGAAAGCAAGTTCGAAATTTTTGGTAAAAAAAAAACGACTAAAATATGGAGGAGCAGAAATCAGGAGTTCCTGGAGCAAAACATTACTTCCACAATAAAGCATGGTGGTGGTTCGGTGATGGTGTGGGTGTGTATGGTGGCAAGCCGAGTAGGAAATTTAACGTTTATTGAGAGTACAATGAATAAAATGGATTATCTTAATATTTTAAAAGATAATTTGCCGGCCAGTGTTGCCAAATTAGGAGTGGATTGTACGTGGATCTTTCAGCAGGACAACGATCCTAAACATACAGCCAAGGTAGTGAAGGAATGGCAAAAAATTTCATCAGATGTAACAATCAAATTGGTGGAATCAATGCCTAGACGGTTGGAAGCTGTCATTTCAGCAAGAGGAAAACAAACAAAATATTGAAAATTGATTTAAAGTTATTTTTTTTATTTTCATCCTTAAGTGTACACTTTGTTTTGACTCGAAGAAAATGGAATATGTTTCGTTTTTGAATTATGTGAATTTTTTGTATGTTATAATTTAAAGTTTTAGTCAGTAAATATTAAGAGCATAAAATATTCATTCTATATATACTATTATGTTTCATAAAATAAATTTTTAAAATATTGAAATAAAGTTAAAAGTTTTCAAAAATATGGTGTACACTTTGTTTTGACGCTGACTTTTTCACAACTCCGATCAGTAATATTTTTGTCTGGATTTGTTTTTGAGGAAATTTAAGACCAAGATGTAATTTTTGGCGTCCAATTGATGTATTTGGATATTCTTTAACACTCTCATAAGGGCATAAATTATTTTCTTCAGTATTTAATCCCACTTATTGGCTAAAAAACCTTCTAAAATAAGAACAGTAAACTCGAATAACGCCATCTTGCGGTAAAAGATGCGGATGTCGTAACATATAAATTATTTCAAATGATACATAAATCTATAAAAGAATCTGACAAAAGATGCGGATGTCGTTATACATAAATTATTTCAAAAACATAATTTATTGTTCTGCCCAACGAAACAAAAATAATTTTGTAAAACTTTCAAGTTTGAATTTTAACTACAACATAAAATTAAGAATATTCGAAGTATGTGCCGCAAAAAACCAATTTAAAAATTTTTCTAATTAATAATATGATGCCTTGTTTTGTAGAATCTGTCACAACAAAATGAGCATATTTTTTAACACAATCTGATCAAAAATTAATTTCCACTACATTCAACAAGAACGGCTGAAGCAAGCAAAATCATTGCTAGCAAAGTATTGCGCTCAAGGAAGCACCCAATGCCAACTGTAGCCATCCATTTTTAAAATTAATGCGCAAAACTTGCTTTCAGCATTCATGTTATGCTATGTTATGTTCACTACCTGACGTAATTAATTCTTGCACATGATGCTCATTATTCATTAAATGCACACAAATGCAGAATTTGAGTTATGCTCACACACAGTCGTTATTCAAGCCAAGCCAACAAAGTAGCTCACTGTCGCTGTTCAATATATTTTGTGGATTTTTGGTGGATTTTCAATTAAGCAATAATTTACGACGTGTACAATTCGCGAGGAAACAAAAATCAATAAAAAAAGAGCAGAGCAGCTTCAGACTCATAAAAGATTCGTAGATAGTTTGCTGGTGGGTGTAGGTTTTTACTTTGCTGCAGTCTCATGTTTCTTAATTGGCTGCACATTAAAGTGTGTATGTGTGTGTGTGAAATGCTTACTTTAGTGCAGAAGCTGGTGTGTGTGTTTATTTTAATGTGTGCAACAAGCAATTCAGGCATATTACATCATATATTGTATTAATTTTTTGCATTTCATTGAAATGCTTTTAAAAAGTGTACAAAATACATTACATATGGCTTATTTTCAAGATTCCTTTGATTAATTAAAATGCCTGAATTTGTCAGCACTTATTGATGTTCTGTAAAATTATTTTACAATTTAAATTAAATTAATTTCAACTGTTCAACTATAGCTTAATTATCAGAAATCGTTTAATTATTAATTAAAGCTTGGCAGCAGTACTTCATATTTAATGCACATTCGCTGACCACAACCACAGTCCGGACAGCAACTGTAAATTGGCTTACTTTTGCTGTAAAGCCACAAAATTTGCTCATACCGTTAAGAAAACCGCAGCATGTTGACGGATGATTGCTGCAGGGTATTTAATCAGTTATTTAATCAGCACCACAAAACCAGTTACAAGCATTATAATTCAAGCTCACTGCGTAGCTGGCACTTAATATTCAGCGGTCTATGTGTTTAAGCTATAATTATATTAAAGTCACTCATACGCCTTAGGGGCAAAAACAGCGCATTCAAAACAATAATTCAATACAAGTAATGGTAAGTAGATTTATCTTTAATTTATATTTGAAATAATCTTTTAATGCTTTATTTTTAAGTATTTAAATTAATAATCGTTGACTTATTTATCTACCTCTGTATATGTTTGTGGTTTTATTTTATGTTTTTAGGCTACAGGTTCAATTTTTTTAGTATTATAAAAACTTGGCATATTTTATTAAATATTTCTTTAAATGTTTTATTAGCATAAATTTTAAAATTCAAGTACTTTTCATTGGCATAAAAGAGATTTTTTTCTACTTACAATATGTGTCTGTTGTCAGACGATCAATCGTATCTTGCTTCAATTTCGAACTTTTCTTGCCCATTTTGCTGCTGGTTTTCCTTTGTTTCTCAGACTCTTTTAAATTTTATTTTCTTGTTTCCTTGCTATTCGTTATGTTATATTTCAGCTTTTTTTTAACATTTAACTTTTGCTTTTTATTTTGTTATATTCTGTTATGCCTTTTTTTAGAATTGATATAAATTACGTATAAAATATTGCTTGAGTTTTAAAATTTTTTGTCACAAATTTGTGCGTTTTATGAGTTTCAACAACATTACTATTATTTGATTAAAGTGTCACAAATCTGAAATGAATAAAAAAATTAAGACATTAGTTTTCTGTAAAAATTTAAATGCAATATTTAATGCAAATATTTATAATTATTGTAACACCCATCAAGCTTTTGTGTGTATTTTAAAAGAAATAATTTTTAAAAAGAAATTGAAAAAGCTATCGTGAAGAACAGCCAAGGTGGATTTTGCTCAACTGCTGTTCAAATGAGGATTATTTGTACAAATCTTATACCATGTTTTAGTTTTGAGAGTATCAGAGAAACAGACTTTATTACTAAGAGAATATTTTTCTGCACAGAACTGCAGATATATTGCTAAATTCAAAACCCAACCGAGTATTTCGCACAAAAAAAACCCATCATAAAAACAAACCCATTAAAACCACGTGCACACTTCTTTGCGCAACCAAAATTCTTATCTTATATTAACATCTCAAATAACAGCTATTTTCTTTGCTCCCTAATGATATGTTCAGCCAAAAAAAAATTAATAAATTTTATTACTTATGTGGTTAAACACAACTCACAACTAATACTTATATCATAATATTAAGCTATGAACATGAAAGTTGTGTCAAAATTCAAACATGAAAACATATAAATAAAAATGTAGACGAATTATTTATTTTATGTAGCGTATAATTTTCAGAAAATTCTATGCACTTAAATTTAATGTTACTCATACGTCTCATAATATGGCAGACGCCATAAAAACTATTGTATGTTTGCCATGTTTTGACTTTTGCACAAGTAGTAAAAACATTAATTATATGCAAACAATAGTGACGCCGTTTTACTGGCGACTCTTTCTAACAAGCTCAGTCACACATATTTTTGCACTTTGACGCACTCACTCTAACGCTGACTTGTGACTTTGAGTGCATAGCTACTACATGTTTGGCTGCATTTTTCCTTCTTCTATGTTTGCAAACAACTCAAATGTGACACCAAGCTATCATACACACACACACACACATACACTTATGCACACGAACACACTGCAAGTGCACTTAAAAATCAGAACAAGAAAAGAGTTAGTATATGTGCTGGCGCAAGTGTGTGTCAGTGTGTGCAAGCGTGCATTAAGTGTGAACTTGCTGAATATAAAAAAAATTAAAAAACAGAACAAAAAAAATAACGGAAATGAAGAAAAATGAATGGCGACCGAGCGACACATGGTGCAGGCATTCTTTGCTGCAATTGCATCATTTGCAGTGTAGACCAGGCAAAACAAATAACGATCTATGGCAAAAGAAAGCAACTTTAAGTTGCTCTCGGAAAGTGTGCTGAACATTAGCCAAATTAAAATGAAAATGTTAAAGAAGAAGAAGAAGAAGAGAAAAGAAAACGAAAAGCTTAAAAAAAAAACCAGAAGAAAAACAAAAGCTAAAGGAAAGTCAAATTTGGCACCTAGAACAAAGGCAGCCGACAAAAGCATTTCCACAAGGATTTCCAAAGGGAAGTTCATAAAAATTAAGCTTTAAAGGCAGCTGTAGCAACATGATAGATAAATTTTTAGAATTTTATTTAAATTTTTGAATTTTTCATTTTCTAACCTTTGGAGCTTATGTTAGATATTGTTAAAATTTAACAGCTGCTGCTCTAACAATTAGGTTTCATTCATTTTTCGCACACAAGGATATGTTATACACTTAAATATGCTAAATATGTGTTAATTTACAGTCAACAATTTCTTAATGTGCTAGAGCCATATGCTAAATTAGGCAAAGACACACACACACACACACACATATGAAAATAAACACAAATAGACGCACAACCTAAGCTGTTGCCACACAAAGTGTTAATTTATCCTTTGGTGCATTTCGGCCAAAACTGAATGTAAGCAAAAGCTTATGTTGAGGCTTAAGTTTCTCTGGTTGTGTATTATTAATAAATGTCATCATTTCACATTTATGTGAGCCTTAAGTAGCAGCATAAAATGTTCTAATTGCTTCAAACACGCATGTATTTGTATATACTTTGGCGTATGAGCTGTAAATACTATAGTTGATAATTATGAGTGACTTAGAGGTTTAAGGTAATGATGTTAACAGTTATAACAATATCTTTGACATATGTATTTCATACCGTCTCTTAGAAATATTGAATTTATTAACTGCAAGCTATGAGTGCAATTTATTAAATACAAATACTTTTCACACAGATTATCAGTAGATGAAAAAAGTTATTAATAATTTATAACTTTCAGTAATGCTGCCCAAAGAGTCGATTACTGTCAACTGACAATAAGCAGACAATTTGGTACAAGTTGGTACACAGCCAAAGAAAATATTCTCTCTGTTTTTTTTTCTTCACAACTAAATACTTTTAATAGTTAAGAACCTTATTTTACAATTTTCTTTTTATTTTACAAGTCCGCCAAAACTAAGCTCTAACATATTAAATCTCGGTTACTAAAGGCTGAAAATAATTTTTTTAAAAATATTCAGACTTTGTTTTTGTGTTTTTATATGACTTTCACCACCATCTTAGAAAAATTGACAAAAATATATGTAAATGTTCTAAAGACCGGATCAAAAACAAAGTTGACATGCCTGTGTATAAAATAAAAGTATAGGCCGTGAAAATAAAAAAAAAAAATTTTTGTTTTTTTATATAGTGTGCTCCTCGTTAGCAAAAATGTTTTTAAGCTCTGATTGGAAAAAAATTAATGGAACAACTATAATAAAATATGCAGTTGTGAGGATTATAACAAGATCTTTATTTTTTAGCACATTAGTTTTATTTGCAATATTTTTTTTATATAAAAAAAATTATAAAATTTATTAAGCCGTATAAAAACACATTAAATTTAATGTATTTTTTGATCTTCAAATTATTGCAATAATAAACTAATAAGAAGATTATATCTTACAACGTGAACATTAAAGTTTGTCGTACGCTTTTTGGTATAAGTTAAAATTCAAAATAAATTAAACTTATATCATTAGAAAGGTTATGATATATCTTATAGAGAGTGTGCACAACCTTCTAAGAGAGAAATAAAAATTTTTGAGAAAAAACCCACTCTTTGATAAATATGAAATTTGGTTGGGGGAGAGTTTTTGAGTTGGACGAATTTGAATTTTTTTTAAAAGTAACAATTTCTTAAAAAAATGTAGTTTTATGCATTCATCAATTGTAAAAATTGTAAAAAAATGTGTTTTGAATTCAAAAATTTTACTCTCCATGTCAATTTCTTGGTCGGATTTTAACGGTTTTTCAATTTTTCTGATGTTTTCTAAAATTTTGTTTAATTTTCTTTTAAATGTAATAAAAATTACACCAAACCTCTAACCAGAAGTATGACTTGAATGAATTTTCTTAATATTGTCGTTTGTTATTTAGTGTGTGTTTCAACCAAATGCCCAGAGCTTGAAAAAAACTGTCTCAAATTGAATGTTCTAAATTGGGAAACCAATATCTCCGTCATCTGTGAACATATTTTATTTATTTTTTTTTTGTATTTAAGTCTTATCAGTTAACTTAAAAAAACTTTTGAAAATAATACCGTTTTATTTTTTTTTATATTTATATTATTCCTTTAAAAAAAGACCAAAAAATTTGATTTATTCTTAAAAAATGGGGTAAAAATGATTTTTGTTGTAAAAAAACAAAAACTCAAAATTGCATTTTTGATTTTTTTTTTTTTAAGGTAAATTTTTTTTGTTTTGACATTATATTTATAAACTGTCCGTGACATCAAAAAACCAAGGCAAACCCTATGATTTCTTTGACAAAATTAAATTTTTTTTTTAAATGTTATTTTTCTGTTTTTGAACAAAATAATTAAATAAAAAATTAATTTTTTTGAAGAAAATAGCTTAATATCTCTAATCTATAAAGAGTTATAGCCTCGAACTTGTTTTAATCATCTCGCATATAATTATAAATAGCCAATCAATAAATTGGTCAAATTTCGACCCCGGGGGACACTAGTTAAATTTAATGCTCTTTCATTACGTCATTAAAAAAGTTTGTTTTTTTTTTAATTAAAAAAACGAAATCTTTTTACTTTCCTCACAACTCAAGCCTTTTTTGTGGAGTCCTCATTAAATTTTATCACATTTTTATACCCTAAACCTGAAAGGTCAGGGTTTATTAACTTTGTGCAAACGTTTGTAACGCATAGAACGAAGCGAGTCCGGTATAGAAAAGTATATATATTCTTGATCAGCGTCACCACGTGAGTCGAGCTATCCATGTCCGTCCGTCCGTCCGTCCGTCTGTGTGTTGTCCGTATACACAGGATAAGAAGAAAGAGTTGAGATAATTGGATGAAACTTGGTACACATGATCACATGAACCCAAGGATTTGCACTATTGAATATTTTTGGAATCTGCCCACGGACACGCCTACCTCCCGCACAACGCGAAAATTGAAAACTGCATAACTCAGCTCTTAATAAGCCTACAACAATAAAATTTGGTATGTATGTGTTTTATATCAACACAAAGATGTCTTTGAAAAATGGACGTCATCCACTTACAGACACGCCCACCTCCCATACAACCCAAAAATTGAAAACGTAATAAATAAGCTTCTGTTTAACCTACAAAGCTAAAATTTGGCACATATATTTTTTGTATTAAAACAAAGTTAGTTTTGAAAAGTGGACATCATCTGCCCACGGACACGCCTACCTCCCATACAACGCGAAAATTGAAAACTGCATAACTCAGCTCATAATTAGCCAACTACAATAAAATTTGCTTTGTATGTGTTTTATACAAACACAAAGATGTCTTCGAAAAATGGACGTCATCCGCTAACGGACACCCCCACCTCCCATACAACCCAAAAATTGAAAACGCAATAATTAAGCCTCTGTTTAACTTACAGAGCTAAAATTTAGCACGTATTTTTTTTTATATTAAGACAAAGGTGTTTTTGAAAAATGGACGTATTCCGCCTACGGACACGCCTACCTCCCATACAACCCAAAAAGTTTAAAACTCAATAAATAAGGTTATGTTTGTCATAGAGAAATTGAATTTGGTATGCATGTATTTTATACCAAAACTTAGGTGTGTTCAAAAATTGGAAGTAATCCGTCCATGAATCTGCCCATCTCCCATAGCGAAAGCACAATAAAGGCATTAACTGTGAGCTACAGGAATAAAACTTGGTATGTGTTAATTTTTCATCAACATTTAAATGCATATTAAATATAGGCTTCATCCGCCCTTGGAGACGCCCATTTACAATAAAAAATTTTTGTTTTTGAAAAGTGGGCTTAGGGTATTTCATAGTCGGCCTAGACCGACTTTAGACTTCCTTTAATTGTTTTCACATCACATCATATTTATCACATATTTTTTAACAGGTTCTAAAAGATTCTTGCTTACAGAGAAAACACTATAAAAAATAATTTTTATTTTTCTTTTTAGATTAAGGGGGGACATGATATTGGCCGTTTTTTTAAATCGATTTTTTTTATAATTTTGTATTTAAGTAAATATTCTTCAAATTTCATGGAAAAACTCTTACGGGTTCAAAAGTTACAGCCGGATAAGTCAGAGCGCATTTTTCTTTTTCCTTGCTTTTTTCTTTGTTCACAAACTTTGAACGCGTTTATCTCGAAACCATGTTTTTCGTACTGGTTGCGGCAATAGCGGGTTAATTTTTTCAAGATTTTTTTTTTGTATTTTTTAAACTTGATTCGCTATCGTATGACACGAGCTTTTTTAAATTTTTTTAAATTTTTTATGAATTTCTAAAGTCAATAATTTTTTCGAAAAAAACACTTTTTCAAATTTGGGATATCACCAAAAATTGAAAAAAATTTTAAAAAAGCTGCTGTCATACGATAATTAATTTTGTTAAGATTTTAAAAAGTAATTTTTTTCCAGATCGGACAATTTTTGCGACTGCCAGCGCTGCAACCACGAGGCCCCGTTTTTTTTCTCTGCCGCCAGTTTGAAGCTCTATAAAACCATGTTGGAGTAAAAAACATATTTAAAAATTTGTTTTTCTTGTAATTTGTTCAATTCTCTACAGTAATGAAAAAAATTTTGGAAAAATGTTTATTTTTGACTGAGTTATGAATTTTTATAAAAAGATCTGTTTTCTCTGCCGCGAATGTTATGTCCCACCTTAATACCAACAAAATGTTGGAACCTAGATGGACACGTGATAAAGAAGTAAACAAAAAGCGCAACAACAAAATTTTTGCAGAATCAATGCAGTCAACTTTTTGAAATTTTGCGACAAGCAAAAGAGTAGAAAAACACTGCTTTGATGAAGTGAAAAATGTCTCGGTAATTCCGTTTTGGTTTTACAGCTTGCTGTCCAAACAAAATTATAATAAAAATAAATGAGGACAACAACCTTTTCTTGGGGCCTTTTTTTCGGACAGGTTTTTTAAATATTCTGTACGTAAATTTTTATTTTCTGACCCCAGTTTTCTACTAAGTTTGACAGGGCGGTTCAGATATCAGTTAATTGTTTGTACACACGGAGAGAATTGAGCCAAGGAATAAAACATTTAGCACACAATTCATTTTTCCACATTTTTTTATTATTGAAGAGAATTGAACAAATTTCAAGAAAAAAATATATTTTTCACTCCAGCATGGTTTTATAGAGCTCCAATCTGGTGGCAGGGAAAAAAATGGGGCCTCGTGGTTGCAGCGCTGGAAGTCGCAAAAATTGTTTGACCTGGAAAAAAAATAACTTTTAAAATCTTAACAAAATTGGTTATCGCATGACAGGAGCTTTTTTTCAATTTTTGATAATGTTCCAAATTTGAAAGTGTGTTTTTTCGAAAAAAATAGTGACTTTAAAATTTCATAAAAAATCGAAAAAAATAAAAAAAAAAACAAAAAAAATTCGTCAAACAATGAACCCGCTAGTGCCGTAACCAGTACGAAAAACATGGTTTCGAGATAAACTCGTTCAAATTTTGTGAACAAAGAAAAAAAAGGCGAAAATTAAAAATGCGCTCTCACTAATCCGGCTGTAACTTTTGAGCCAGTAAGAATTTATGCATGAACAGTGGCGTACCGAGAGGCTAAGCCGCCCGGTGCGGATTCCAAATTTGCCGCCCCTCTCATATGCAATAAAAAAAAAATCTTTGATATTTATATAGGGTTTTGTATGCATAGTTTTCACTTTAGAATTTGGTCTTTCATTGCTCTCAATTATATAAAAAAAATTCTAATATACATTTCATCAACCTATTTCTAATACGACGCAAGTTTGGAAAAAATGGAGCAAAACGCGCGCATGAGTCTATTTTTGCTCTCATTTCTTCCGTGGTTTTGTTGTTCTATCTATGTTTAAAAATCTAGAGCAAAAAGTCTACGAGAAACTTCAATCCATTTTTGCCCATCTCATTTCTAAACACTAATATTAAAAAAAAAATACAACAAGTAACTTGAAATGCCTTGATTAGATTAAAATGGGTTACAACAAAACCAAGTTACTTCAGTACTTTTCAGCACATTACTTAAACGAAGTTAAATTTGATGCGAAAAAATTCACTTCAAAATACCGCAATCGAAAAATTATTTCAAAAATTTATTGAAAATTTTTTCTTAGTCACATCTTCGTACAATGTCGTCACTTGAAAAAAATTTCGATTTAATTGAAAATTTGAAAGTCATAATCTATCAAAAAATATATGATAAGTTCCTTGAATTTTTTTTTGGAAATTATTACAAAAATATAAGTATACTCTCCAGTGATTTTTGCGTTAATAACGGAGAAAGTAAAATTGATTTTAGTCCTGCATCGTCGTACTATGATCCTGATTTTGATCCACAAATGAAAAAAGGTGACGAAGAAGAGCTCATGGACAATCATTTCATGGATACTCGATCTGAAGATTCTCAAACAATCTTTTCCAATCGTACTACAAAGGATTCTCAAACATTCGTTTTCAATCGTGCTACAAAGAAAAGATTATTGCATCCAGCATACAGCAATTGCCGAAAAAAATGAAATGCAAAATTTTCGAAAAGGATTATTGTAATTTTTTATAAAACTTCCATCGAAACCGATGCAAAATTTTTTTGAATGCACATTAGTTCATCAAAAAGATCTTCTGAAATTTTCAAATATGTACAATTAAAGGAAATCGTGAAAAACCCATCTAAAAAGAAGGATATTATAGATAAATTAATTCCTTTAATACATGATAACACAAAAATTAATTTTTGGGAAGATTTTAAGGAATGTGCAGATTCTAAGGATCTTTCTATTGGTTTTACAAGCCATGAGTAAATACCAACATTCATGAATTTATTTATATGTTCCATTAATTTTGTTAAAAATAGTATCAAAAGATTTTTTATTGAGTTTAATGAATAGATTTATATATAATTTACTTAATAAGATACTTGTGTAGATACTTAATTATAATAATAAAAAAAAAAAAAAAAAAAAAAAAAAACAAATTGGCCATTTCAGCCCTTGAAAGGACTTTGACCGAGCTTCTTAGGATCGATTGTGTTGTGTGTGTTATTAAATTTATGCACACAATTGACCGAGAACTGGATCTACATGTTTTATGCCGACTCCGAACGGCTCATGTTCTCAAGAAGCTTTACATGGCATTATTTACTCTCTGAGGTTTGCCATTGTCTGCAGAGAAGTGGTGACCGATCAGAAAAATTTTTTATTGAAAAACTTTTCGCCACGGCTGGGGATCGAACCCGGGCTCCGAGCATGCTAAGCCACACACTTAACCTGCATGCCACGGTCACCAACCAATAATAATAAGATACTTAATTAAAATTGTAACAAATGTTCAACTTATTTTCTAAACAATTGTGTTTTAATTGATATTATACAACAAAACCAAGCAACTTTAAAGTTACTTGATTTTGAAAAAACAGCAACGAATAAAGTGTTCTAAGAAACATATAAATAGTGTCCGACCGAATATTCGGTTTCGGTTTCGGTTTCGGCCAGTTTCAGCCCTTTTAGTCAGTTTCGGCTATTCGGCATCAATATGGCCGAAACCGAAACCGAAACCGAATAACTCTAAACACTAAAAAGTTCCTTAAAGTGGTATTAAAAATTATCTCTTTATTTATTATTTTAAAGTTGAACTTTAATATTCAAAGAATATTTATCGTATGTATACGTTATTATTATCTGTTTGAATTGTTTTGTTTTTGAAAGCTTTTAATAAAATTAAAAAAAAAAAATAAAATGTTTTTAAAAACAAATTTGTATGTAGACTTTCAGTTTCGGTTTCGGTTTCGGTTTCGGCCGAATATTACAAAAATGGCCGAAATTCGGTTTCGGTTTCGGTTTCGGCCAAAATTTTGGTTTCGGTCGGACACTACATATAAATGTTTTATTTGCTTTTAAGTAACTTCATAGTTGCCTGGTTTTGTGAAAAAACAAAAATCTTGTTTATATGAAATGAAAAAATATATGACAAAAATTTTCTCAGTATCTTAAGTTCGACTGAATTGTTAAAAAACTGCAACGCAAAATAATTTGGCTAGCACAAGTTTCAAAAATTTCGAAACTTAACTCTTAACTCTTCAATAATTTGAAAAAACTTAAAAATCTTATATACGGAAAGATTATATCCTATAACACAATACCTCAATTTCTCACAATTTTCAAAAAACAAGTTACTTGGTTTTGTTATATCACGGGAGAATTCTATATTTACTAAAATATAAATATGATATATTGACACCTGAACAAGTATTTTTTAAGGAGTAACCTGGCATAATAAAATTTTGTCATTGCATACACACTATACTTATACTCTACAGTTGAAAATAAAATTTATTTATGATGTATAAAGTGGTGAACAAAACATATGAAATTAAAAGCGCCATGAATTTTTTAAAAAAATTCCATCAGCAGTATATGTGATTAAAACAATAAAAAATTTTTTTGCGTAATATTTTTCCGAAAAATATATTTGTAATTTTTCAAAATTATATCTATTTTTATTGAACTTATACACATTTTTAAACATTAAAATAAACAAAATTTTGAAGGCGTCAGGTCCCCTTAAACGTTAATAATCGCTATTATTCCAAATGTTGACTTACGCCATATTAGAATTAGGCCAACGATAAAAAAGTTTATTCCTTAATGACACCGAAAAGGAAATTTATACAAATACAATTTTTTTTATATAATATTTTATTAAATTATTATTTTTCTTGTTTTTTTATTAGCAAAATCGGTAATTACATTTAGGGTGCTCACAGTTCTGTATTATCTGCTCTGTTTACTTTGCCGTTTATTAACTTTAGAACATTTTAGCACGTGTTAACTTTGATTGTTTTTGTTTTACGTACAAACTTGAGATCCCACTTGTTGCTAAAGTTATCTCATAATTCTTCCTTTCCGTTCATTCGAGGCATGTTTATGAACAAATTTCAAATTTTTGAAAACTATTTTTGCAATTTAGCTCCAAAACACAAAAAAAGGTGCTCACAGTTCGATCTAAATATCTTTCTAAAGTTGTCAGGTGTTAACTTTAGAAGCAAACTGTGAATTCCCTAATTGTCAAAGTCTATTTCATTACTTTAGTTGTATTCTATAGATAATATGGCAAGATTTTGTAGGCGAAAAGTACTCATTGTAGTTCTAATGTAGGTTTTTATAAATAAAAGCTAAGAATAAAGCTTAAAAGTATAACAATGTTTGGAACTGCGTTTTCTAGACTTAATTTAAAAATAAATTTTAAAAGTTCAAGTGGACCTTTCATACAAGAATCAGTTTCTTTGTGAGCTATAGAAACAATATGCTGAAGTATTTTTCTCTCAACGAGAAACTCTTCATTGTCAATTTCTTCGTGACAGAATTCATTCAGTTTACATTCCAACTTATCATTCAGGAGAATCAAAGGAGTAAGAATTGCGAATTTTTCAGCAAGAGCATGAAGCTGCTGAAACCTTGTGGTCATTTCTCAAAATCAGTTCTTGAAAATTAATAATTAAATTATTAAATTAGAAAATGACCTAAATCAGTTTAGACCACGCCTAACTCCTCTCCAAAGTGATTTTATTAAAACAGTGAAATCCCTTAAAAAATCAAAAAACATTATAAAAGATACGACTTAAAATTATACGCATAAGTCTTATTTCTTAATATGCACTCTGAACTTACAATTCGCCATAATCAAACGAAAATTCCGCCTTTCTCCCACACTCAACACATCAAAGCACAAAACAGCTATTTTTACCAAATATACCTAAGTTGAAAAACGTTATTCTGTTAAACCACTTTTCTACTGGGCATTTCCACTGACAAGTTAAAGCACTTAAAAACTCAAAAAACTTTGAGTTACTCGAAAACACCAGTTATTCAATGCTTGTTTCAAGTCGCAGCCGAGTTATTCGAAAATTCAACCACTCGCACATGCCTAAATATTATGTCTTTTTTTATTTCTTTGGCAACTAATTTTGAGACTCGAAAAACGATTTTACATTTTGGTTGTGCTCAATACGAAGCTCATAAATATAGTTACATTTACTGTGGTGGCCAAATTTATTCATTAAGTTTAGTTCTTTCTTTTGTTTGTACACCTTAAAATGATAATGTACACATATTTATTTTGTAAAAGGCTTTATTTAGCTTCAGTGCCGCCCCTAAACTAGTGCCGCCCGGGGCGGACCGCCCCCCCCGCCCCCCCCACGGTACGCGGCTGTGCATGAAATTAAGAATATTTACTAAAATACAAAATTAAAATTATTTCAAAAAACCGCCAATGTCATGTCCCCCGTTAAAAAAAAATTCAAGATATATGACATATTATCGCATGTTTCATGGTTACTTGCACTTAAATTCGGAAATGATACAATTTTGCTACGAACGTACACATTTTTATTGAAATTGAGTCAGAATCTCCTGATTTTGAGTTTAGCCGGGCTTGGTTGTATTTGCTTTAGACTCTCAACTGCCAACTGAGCGCAGCAAAATATTTTTTTTGTATTTTAAATAATTATTTTTTAAATTTGTGAAGTTAAACTTCTTCGGTAGCGAGTGAAATTTCAAAGTCTCTTATTCGTGACGCTAGGCTAACGTTTTCAATTCATATGAAAATTTTCAAAAAATTATTGTCGCTAGCTGGATTTGAACCCGGACTTCCTCGACATAAGGGTTGGAAACTCTACCTCTATGCCACATAGTCACATGATAAGCGAGTAAACAAAATGAATTAATATTGAACGGGTTGTGGTCCGTTTCTAGTATATCACAGACACAAATTATGTCTTTTAATTTTCATCCTAAAAGTATGCACAGAAAATGTATTTCTTTAAGCATCGAACGAAAATATTTAGGCATACAATTCTACTACAAATTCAATAAGTATGCCTCTGCTTTCAGAAGCTCCTTCAATGAATACTATGCAATTGCAATCTAGCATTCAAAAACTGATAAAGTTGAGAAGAGATTCGAAAGCAACTAAAACACCAACTAAATAAAAACCGGGACCGAAAATAACTGTTATTTTACAATTTTTAAATGCAAAAGACATAATGAAAAAAATTGTTGAAAGACTTTTTCAAATATACCCTTATGTAACAAATATCCTCAGCCTCACGAATATTAAGCGCCTTTTAAATTTTCGACTGTTGCTTTAAAAGTTAAAAGTTAACTGTTATTTTTTTGCGTTGTATTTTTTTGAGGAAATATAAAGGTTACTTTTGACTATTATTTTATCGGTCAAATAAAAACAGTTTTTTAGTGATTTTTAATTTTTCGGCCAACAATATCAGGCAATTTGTGTTTTTTTAAAAGCCGCTTGACAGATTGAACTGTTGACATCATGTGTCAAAGGTTTCACTGATGAGATGAAAATAATAGTATCAATAGTTTTTTAGTCGGTAAAATGACCTTTGAAAAAATATAAATTGCCTGATATTTTTGACAGAAAATATAAACGGCAGAAAGTAACTGTTATTTTAAACTGATAAAATAAAAATAACTGTTATTTTTGCCCAAAAAATTATGGGGCACAAAATAAATTTTATTTGTAAAAACATTTATAAATACAAAAAAAAACATATAAAAATTCTTTCAGAAAAAATAAAAGTTAACAGTTAATATGTGACTTTTTCGATAAAAACCATAACCTGTACGGTGCCTGGATATAAAAATTGAATCAACAGATTATTATTCCATTTCGTATTGATTCAATTTCTTTTCAGATACTTTCTCTATCTATTTCACACTAAAATCTCTCTTATTTCTTCCTATTTAAGAAGTTTTACTTCTACACGCGAGTTTTTTTTTTTGAGATGCAGCTTATGAGACACAAGCATCTACTGAGACATAGAATTGAAATTGGAAATCCAATAATAAAATTAAAATTTTTGATATTTACACAGTCGGCGTACGAACCTAGGTCCTTCACATGCCAGCCATTCACCTTTCCACTTAGTTGTTGGTTACGATAAATTTAGTGTAGCAAAACATATTTAAGTACTGCTTATTTCAAAAACTGTCAAAAAGTTCAAAGAAAAACATAAAGGTTTTTGTACTTGTTATTTTTTTCAGTTATGAACCAAACAATTCTTTTTTTTATAACTATCAACATTGACATTTATATTTGTTTAAAAAATATTAGAAAAATATATTTTTGTTGTATCCGGGCTCGAACCCGCGTGAAAAGTTTTAATAACACAACACTCAACACGCTCGGCCATCAAGGTAATACATTTCGTTGTTCGTCATAAGCAAAATATTTGTAAGAATTTAAAACATGAGTTATGGCCATGATAGAATAATTTTACCAGGTAGTGTTGACAAATGTTGATTCTCTCAGCTACAAGTAAACGAACTCTTGTCAAAAACAGCTGTTCGTTGTTATATTCGTTGGCGACATTCAGCTGTGTCAATTGTTATGACAGCAACACATCGGGGAGCGCTATTATCGGTATTGAAGTTTCAGAAAAATTGTAAAGTTTATGAAATATTAAGCTTTGTATCAAATACGAATGGAAATTTTACCAACAAATTAAAAATTTTCTATTTTTAAATGCATTTTAATGCGCAACTTCATATTTATGTGCATTAAGTTTTTACCAACTGTTGAGTAAATGACGGACTGTGAGCGCTCTCTTTCTTGTTATATTTTTTGAAAAAAGTCCGTTTTCAACAGAAACGTCAATACTACCTTGGAGTAATTATATCATGAGTTATGGCAATAGTTGCTCAGAAAATGTGGCATTAATTTTTTTTAAAAAATATGACTTATGAAAAAGTTCTCAAAATTCATAAGCAAGAAGAACACTTGAATTGTTGAGTGTGACGGACGTTAAGTTGAGCTTTAAGAATCCCGGATCCTCTGGGTTTGCAGTCAAGTACGCCTACCACTCGAATACCAACGCCGCTGGGTTAATTTTATGAATTTGAATTTAATTAATATTAAGAAGCGTAGTTCGAATTTAATTAATTTAATGCTTCAATAAATGTTTTTGGCGAAAGCATAAATGTTAATAATGCTAAAAAATTCCAAAACAAATGGAATTTTTGTCCCAATTTCTTGACAAAATATTCAACTTTTCTAATTTATGATTGATTATATTTTTACAAACTGCATTACTCGAAAAACATGTTACAACAACAACAACAAAAAACAAACAACTATTAGCTGACATCACAAAAAGAAATTAAAAATAAACTTACTCTTCAATTGATTGTTAGACTAGCAAATAAAAACAAAAATGTTCAACTAAGCTTTTCGATGCTTCAAAGTATTACGAACGCTTTAAAGCTCTCTCTCTCTCTCCCTCAAGATTGCTGCTGAAATATATTTTTAAGCCCTTCTATGCGCCAAACACACGATCCTTGTTTTTTATTATTCGTTTTTATGGTTTTCCATGCGAGCTCATTCAACCTATCGTTGTTGTTCTTGGTGTTGTTGTTGTTGTAGTTCTTATTGCTACAGTTTTCCTCGTGAGCTTAAGATTTTTGTTTACATTTGCGCTGAGCAGTGCTTAGATGCTGGAAAAGTTGAAGGTGGTGGCGACAGCGCAATGTAGCAGATGCAGCTTATTTGCATACAACAATAAAGGAATTTAGAACACATCTAAAGTCGACGGACAAACGGATGGGTGTTAAAAAAAAAAAGTAATAAAAGAAACATGAAAAAAAAAATAACAGCAATGCTGGGAAAATTAGGATAAATAAATAGAAAAAGTAAGAAAAATAAGCATACAAGCGCTCATACAAACACTCTTAAACACGCACTGAACTATAAGTTGATGGCAGCGCAGAATGCCATTCAGAATTCAAGAATGGCTACGCTTGCATGTGTGTGCATGTAAATTGCATACACTAATATGTGTATGTGTGTCTGTGTCTATGTGTGGGAGTGCATGTGAGTAACTTTGTAAATGCATTGGTGCGCATTATGACAACAAGTTGATGGTGTGCAACCTATATGAGCACATTTTTTTTTATAGCATGTTGAATGTTATTTTTATAGCATCGCTAGTGCTACGCTTCTAAGCTGCCCACTTCTTTTTCTTCTTCATCAGCTTTCTACTTTAGTTTATTTTCATTTTCAAATCTGTTTGTTTTTTTTGAGCCACGCTTTTTGAAACGCAGTTTTTTTATTTTTGCATGTATTTCTCTTGCCGCGAAAACAATTTGCAACTGAAAGCAAACTTCTGCACAACAACAAAAACAAATTCTAGAAAAGGGATTCCAACCGTGATCAAGAAAGTTTTTCTTAGTTCTTTTCCTGCATGTTGAACTTTTTTCATCATTTTTTTTTTTTTAATTTTTTGTTATTTTTCTTAAGTTTTTATTTTGGGCTTTGTTACAAAAAACAAAAAAAAAACGTAATTGTTAAATGCAATTTTGCTGTCGGGGTGTAGTTTTCTGTCTTGTTTTTTCTTATTTACTTATTTTACGCCGGAAGAACAGCGTTCGCTATAAAGTTTTCCCCATAGTTTTTCGTTTCTTACGAATGCACAAAATTCCCTGAAGAATAAAAACTATTTAAACGGACTTTACAACTTTAAAAGGATTAATTTTTTTCAATATAAATAAAAATGGCTCATTCCACAGAAATGAGGAACGGGAACATGAATTCTAAAATGCATGCATTTGAAGTAATTTTTGGTTTTCGAATTGAAGTGGAATCTTAAGTTAGTCCTGCTGCAAAAAAATTTTTAAATTAAATGCTTTTTTATATTATTTTGATAATTTAACTAAACAAACTTCAAGTTGAAAAAAAATTTTTAAATATTTTGATTTAATTTAAACCTTCAAATCAGTCATCTTTTGATACAACTTTAAAAAAAAATAAGGTTAGTAATATTAAAAAAGATATTAATGTTGTGTTAGAATAGTTTGTAATAATGATTGGTTACAAAGTACAAAATATTTAAACTGAGTGTTTTTTCTGTGTCACACCCGTCCCAAAAAAAGGCTATAGTTTTCCTAAGATGCAACATGGGCTTATGATAAGAATGAAACTTTCCTAAAGTAAGGATGTTGATGTTTTACATAAATTTGTTAACTTTTTTCATTCAATAAATTATTTTTACTCTTCATTTCCGTTACAAGAAGTTGGTCACACCCGGAACGGTTTTCAAAATTTTTTGCTAATAATAAAATTTTTGCAAGTATATGAATAAATTCTTTGATTAAAACCAGTTTTGTAAATTCATGTATAGCGAAATCATTTGTATAGGTATTAATTTGATCAAAAATTCATGCGAAAAATTTTTTGCAAAAAAATATTTTTTTTTAAATATATTAAAAACTTGAAATTATTTGAATAGGTATTAATTTGATAAAAAATTCATGTAAAAAAATTTTTTGCGAAAAAATATTTTTTTTATTTATATTAATACATTAATTAAAAACATATTTTTTTGATTTAAGTGTCAAAAATATGTGAAAGTTATTATACCAATTAAGTTCTAATATATAATTCCCACATCATTCGCACTCGTCACACCCGGGACAATCTTATGTCACACCCGTCCCATTTAAAAGTTTAAAAAAGAATGGTTATCGCCATTTTTTCAAAATATTTTTCACTATTATTCAACAGAAAATATATTAAATTTGAATATATGCAAGTTAAAAATGGTCTCATTGTGGCATATGGACTGAATTTCAATGTTAAACTCAGAATTTTTTGTTTTTAAACTTGTGCTCGTCACACCCGTCCCAGGTGTTTAAGCGAATGTAACTATTAAACTGGTATAAATAATTGCATTTTGTTTTAGCATTTCAAAACCTTGGGGCATCTTATAAAATACCCTATAGTAAATTGCTAAAATTTAAACCGGTTAATACCATTTTCAGCACGATAAAGTAGTCAAAACGTCACACTCGTTTGTATGGAATGAGCCAAATGCTTTTTGTTGGCTTACAGCGGAAGCGGATATGTTTTGTTTTAAAGTTTTCTTTAATTCGCAGAAAATTGAAAGGCATGTTGTAGATGCAATCCTCACAAGCTACTGAAAAAACACATTTAAGCATCAGTTGAATGTAATAAATAAATTCCTTCTATTGAACGGGTTTTTTATTTCGTTGAAGCTAACTATAATGAATGCGAACGAGATGCTGAATAAAGATAACTTATGAGTTTCTTCAAGGTCAGATTTTTATGAGCAGATGAAGAGGTAAGGAAGATATTTTCTTGTAATTATAAAACTAATAAGTATTTACAAAAAACAAAATAAAAAAAACAAAATTAATATTTTTCATTGATTTCAATTCAAATTTAAAATCAAGTCTAGTCAATGCTTTGAAATTTACTCTATACAGAGTTGTTGCTGCTGTTAAAGTTGTTTTCTTCATTAAAACTTGCAATTATAATTAATAATTATTAATTATAATTATATAATACATATAATTATATATAATTGAGCTACTTGAGGTAGCTCAAAAATAAGTCTTAATAATAAAAAATCAGTTAAAAAAAACAGTTCGGAGTACTTTTTTCAACTTACTCAAATTAAAAAATAAACTTATCACTACATTTGGAGAGAAAAATAACTTAAAAAATTTTTTAATTTTGAAGAGAAATAGATCAGACGATATTCTTTCATAAATATCATATGTATTGAAACCGTTTTTCTTCAATCCTATCGTTTTGTGAAAATATGTGTTGTTAACAATAAGGTGTGTCCTGCAACATATGATGAAATTTGTGTTCTATTCAAATTTGTTCAAAGCAAATTTATTCCTAAAAAATTAAAAAAAGAAATGTAATGTGTTGACCCAGCAGTGTTAGACTTTCATTTTTATATACAGTGAATCAAAAAAGTTTAGGCACAAAGGAGTTTTTAGTTTAAATTTGTTTTTACAACTTTTTCCAGTACACTTTCCAGAAGATTTATTTTTAGAAGTATGTAATATGAGATTTCGTATTTTTATTATAGTAAGTACCAATTATGCTGAATGGGGTTCATATCGGCTGATTGCAAAGGTGTTTTTAGCTGATTTTAGAGCTAGATAAGCCATTCCTGTTAAAGATAAGACCAATTTTTTGGGTTGTTATTTTGTTGAAATTATTATTGTATCCCAGTTAGCCCCAATTTTTCAACACTGAATGCCAAATGCTCATTTAAAATATTCAAGCACAGGTGTTTATACATTTTCTCAACAATAAAAACGAGATTTCCAACTTCAGACGCCACCAAACAGCCGTTAATCATAAGATTTTCAACACTGGATTTCACTGTTTTTATTTCGTTCTTTTCCTACAGCTCTCTGTTAAATTTTTTTAAATGAGCGCCATATGTTGCAAACAAATTATATTTAGATTCATCGCTAAATATAATACAATCCCATAATGAATCCCGCTCATTAACGTAGAGTTTTGGAAACTCCAAACACTTTTTTTTATTTGAATCCCGCTCATTAACGTAGAGTTTTGGAAACTCCAAACACTTTTTTTTATTTAAAGCTTAAATTTGTAGCTTGCGTCGAGAAACTCGCACTGTATATCCAGCTTTATTATGTGTATCGCGATGTGGTCGAGCACTAAGTTCTTTCAAACCATTGCTGTATTTCGTGGCACAATTTATCAGCTTTACCTTAGGGTTTTGAGGAACTGCAGGCACTACAATTCACTCCTGGTGTAGCGTTAATGTTTTGTCACGAGCAGATCGGCTCTTTCTCTTTACTTTACCAGTATTTAAATAATGATTTATGATGTTACTTACAGTTGAATATGATCTCTTTACTATTTTACGGGTTCGCTATACGGTTTTTTCGGTACGTAAGCATTTATTATTATTTTACGAACTTCAACCGAAATATCTGTTCCACTGCTTATTTTGCTCAATCTTTATCGAAACCAAGATCAACAATCAGTAAAAACTTTTAACAAATAACTTAAATGCAAAACTTAAGACAAAAAACCAAGAGATATTGTTATATAAGAAACAACATGAGACACACACAAAGTGTGCCATTTTTGATAAGAATTGATAAGGATTTTTCCTTCTTCCGCTTAAATTTCGATTTTTGTTTGAAGTAACGGAACATTTTTTGGATATTAAGAAAAAACTATTTCTAATGCTACTTACTTCATTAAAAATTTGGTCCAATTCGTTATTAATAGATAATTAAGCAACACTTTGTTTCAGAAACATTCCTTGTGACCATAGCTGTTAAATTTCGATTACGATTAGAAATCATTTAGATTATTTTTCAAAAAGAATTATAATCATTATATAATCCTTAAGTAAAAAATTTTTGATTAGTAATTGATTACGATTACAAATAATCAAACTATAATTACGATTACTTTAAATTACGTATATAATCAAAAAGAATCAAAAGTAATCAATATACTAGATACCGACCACAACCCGTTAAATATTAATTACATTTTGTTTGCCTGTGTTACCATATGCCGACTCATATGGGATGCTCAGTTAAGGAAGTCCGGGTTCAAATCCAGCTTGCGACAAAAGTTTTTTGAAAATTTTCATATGAATTGAAAACGTTAACCTAGAGTCACGAATAAGAACCTTAAATTTTCACTCGCCGCCAAAGAAATTGCACTTCAAAAATCACGGTCAACTCTTATATAACCCATATAGTAAAAACTCCATAAAAAGGTTTCTTTTTGAGCTAAAACTTGGTATGTGAGTTATATCAAAACTAATATGAGTAAGAAAATTTCGTGCTATCTGACCACGAACACGCCCACCTGTACAACCCAAGCAACAATTCTTAAGAGTTGAGCTAAGAGTATTCCTGCGAAGACTCTGTATCTTACAAGCCATTTCTAACAGACTTATACAAGACTTCAGCTATCAGAGTCAAACTCTCAAGAGTTAAAGCTTTATAGATTAAGTCTTATAGCTATACATCTCCAAGGTTTATATTGAAGGAGTTCTGATCTGATCTGGTATACTGTAAAGTCATGGGCCCTGTAAGTGTCAATAAAGATTATATTATGTTCTAAAATGACATTTGTCAGAGTAGAAGACTTTGTATAAGAACAACGGTTCGACTTGAAGAGTACTACTCTGATTTTAAGAGTAGTGGTTTGGATAGAAGAGTATCACTCTTATTATTAGAGCAATGGTCTGACTAGAAGGGTATCACTCTGATTATAAGAGCAACGGTCTGACTAGTGAGTGCTTTTTCAAAATGGTGGTCCTACAAATTACGTCTTTAACCCATCTCGTAGAGTATAAAACTTTTATATGTGACTTACTAAAGTATATTATTTTTGAAGTAAGAGCTGTACTCTTGTATGGAGTATCAACTCTTAAAACTGCCTTACAGTGCATTTATTGAGAGTATAGTAAAATTTGTTAATTAAATAAAACTTGTAATGTGGAATTTTGCGAAAGGGGACAGCTTCGAACCAAGGTGCAATATAAGATTCATACGGTAAAGCTTCCATCGCAATAAAATGTATGCGTTTATGTGATAAAATATTACACCACGCATATACAATATTAAAGATATAATAATTTGGGAAGTATTGTTTTGTAACGACTAAAGTTGTTACAAATAAATATTAAAATAAATATTTATATAGATTCCTATTAAAAAAGAAAAATAATAATTTTAAATGCCGACGGCAACATTTAATTAAAACTTAAAAGTTACCAATGAATAAATAAAAGGAAACAAGGAAAAATTAATAAATAAAGAAGAATAGAAAAAAAAAAAAAATTTCATAGTAATGCAAGCGAGGATCCAATGTGGTCTAACTTAGTACTAACTGTAGTCTAAGTACTAACTGCAGTAAAGGCTGCTTAATGTATCAATCACAGTGCAGCACACATACACACAAAACTCGTTTGGTAGCAATGTAAACAGCCAGGCTATTTATAGCAACGTTGCATTGTAGCACTTGCTAACATGATAATATGATCATATGATGACAATAATATGATTCACATGCAGTGAACATTGAGTAAGTTGTGCGCAAAATGTTGGTTAAGGCATGTTGAGTTCGATTGACATCTCAATTGATGTGATTAATGTTTTTAATTGTAAATAAATTTTCGGGTGGTGATAAAGCCAGGGAATTAAAATTGATTACAGATTTCTGTAATCAGACCACCTACCCTCAGTAACTCAGTTACTTGTCGACTCCGGTCAAACTCAAGCTCCGGCTTTTCAACTCCGGTAAATTTCAAGCTAAGGCTTTTCGACTCCAGTCAAACTTAAGTTTAGGCTTTTCTGGTTCAGTAACCCACCGTATTTTAAGTAGGTCTGCGTTTAGAGGGCCTGTTTTGCAGTCGGCCTTCTGCCGTCTACCGCCTGAATCAGTTTGGCCCTCTGCCACCATGAGCACTTGCCACTAATGTTTATACCGTATATGAACTAATTTTAGGTATTCACTAAGTTTGTAATAAATATTTTATATGAAAAAAAAAAGAATAAAAATAAAAAAAAGCAAACAAAATAGATTATTAATCGTACACGGAGAGAATTGTGTGCAGAAATTATGCGCTATGGGCACAAATTATGCAAAAATTGTTCACGAAAAATGACCAAGAACAGTTGTTCATAATCTATGCACACTTGTTCATAACTTAAGTTCAGCACTATGAGCATGTTTTATGAACAACTGGGCATAGATTATGAACAACATTTTCATAGATTCTGAACAACTGAGAAAAGGCTATGAACAACTGTGAATAGGTTGTGAACAACTGGGCATAGATTGTGAACAACATTTTCATAGATTCTGAACAACTTGGAAAAGACTATGAACAACTGTGCATAGGTTATGAACAACTGGGCATAGCTTATGAACAACATTTTCATAGATTCTGAACAACTGGGAAAAGACTATGAACAACTGGGCATATTATATGAACCACTGGACATAGTTTATGAACAACTATGCATAGGTTATGAACAACTATGCATACGTTATGAACAACTGGGCATAGGTTATGAACAACTGTGCATAGGTTATGAACAACATTTTCATAGATTGTGAACAAATATTTACATCTCCTGCTAATATTAAAGAAACAAAATTTCATTTTATTTTCAAATGTCAAAATGAATTTAAAAATTCCAAGCGTCGACTGTGCTAACCTTCCACGTCTGTTTCTCAATTGTTTTTCTTGCCACAGGCTTAAAAATTGCTGCCACCACCTTCGAGACTTTAATTAATTCTAAATCTGGAAGAAAATTCAAAAATAATAATTAAATTAGTTCTTTATTTCATAAGTTTAAATTGTTTTTACCTTTGTTTGTTGGAAGATGATTTATAATTTTTTAGCAGCTGGAAATTTAACAATATTTTTGCATACTGCTATAATGTTATCCTTCAGTGAATTCCAGTTGTTAAGAAATAAGTTGGACTTTTCCGGGTACAAATTATGGAAGTCAATATCGATCTAAATATAAAAATATAAAGTTTTTATTTATATATTATATAAATTTAAATTTTCTACCAAACGATATCCGTTACTATGCGCATATAATGGGCAGTCGGAAAGTATAAATTGTAGCGGATGGATATTAATGTCCTGGCGCCGAAGAGCAAAGCTGGAGTTCCAGTTCAATTCCACCGTCTCCCAAGGCGAATTTCTTGTTTTTAGCCAAATTTTATCTTCTGAATCGATTCCTGATACCGAAATAGCACTTTCTTCTCGACTTTCCAATTCGGATTTGTTATTTGTTCTAACGCGGAGATATTTTTTAAAAAAACCGGATTTTCTGAGTGTTAAATATATGATAATAGCTCAATACTTACCTCTGGTTTTCTTAATTTACACAATTATATATTTCTAAATAATATTAAATGATATATAACACACTACTGTCGCTTCTAAACACAACCAGCACTCTTTACACAAAGAACACAAGTGAAACTAACTTGCAATTACTGCATACTCATTATCCATATGTGTACGCATTGTTCATAATCTATGCAAAAATGGGCACAACTTATGCCCATCTACAACAAGATACACACATATCAAAATGTTGGGCAAAATCTATGCACAAGTAGGCATAACTCATGAACAATAAGTGTTAATAGTCGTTCATGCACAATGTTCATATATTATGATCAATTGAGTTTAATTTTCAAATAATTAAGCTATGAACAATGTTCACAAACTGTGCCCATTTTTTGTGTATAACTTATGCACAATTTTAATAGATTGTGCAGAATTTATGGTTTTTAGGCATAATTTATGCGCAAAGCTGCATATTCAAAAATGTACCTTAACATTTTATAGTTATGAACAGCTTGTGCATTAATAATGCACAACAGTTTTCTCCGTGTACTGAGCTAAAACCTTTGAGGTTTAGTGATTGTGTTGACCTTAACGTCAACCGCGACTAATTCTGCGATTAATTAGTCTATTTAATTTCTGATTGAGAAAAATTTACTTTGCCCAAGGGTTGCGAGATCCCTTGGACGGACCCCGGAGAGGCTGAGCATACCTCAGCCTTCGAAACAAAAACACTCGTTACAGTTTGTAAACATAATCCTAATAAAAAATATTTGATTGTATTTATATCAACGTATTTATGTTTTAATTCTCTTAAGAGTATTTATCTGCAATAGATCTGTAAGTCTTGTCTTAGACAATGCTTCTAAAAGTCTTCATGTTGCTTACGTGGTCTAGAGGTCGATATAGTTTTCAAGCCTTTTTTGCACAGATACCGACCTTGTTCGTATTACTTCTTGAGTGCAACTGAAAATATTCCTAGTCTATATCTAAATCTTTTCAAGTGTGGTTTTTCATATATATTTAAGCATGAGGAATATGATTTTTTAATTGTTTATCTTTCATATTTTGTCATAGAAAAACAAGTAAAGAAAGTCTAAAGTCGGTCTAGGCCGGCTATGAAATACCCTAAACCCACTTTTAAAAAAAAAATTTATTATAAATGGGCGTGTTCGTGGGCGGATGAAGTCCATTTTTCCAAACCATCTTTGTCTTGTCATGAAAAACATTCGTGCCAAATTTTAGCTCTGTAGGTTAAACACATGCTTATTTATTGCGTTTTCAATTTTTGGGTTGTATGGGAGGTATTCGTGTCCATGATCGGATGACGTCCATTTTCCGAAGACATATTTGTAATGGTATATAACACATACATATCAAATTTTATTGTTGTAGGCTAATTATAAGCTGAGCTATGCAGTTTTCAATTTTCGCGTTGTATAGGAAGTAGGCGTGTCCGTGGGCGGACGATGTCCATTTTTCAAAACCATCTTTTTTTTGTTATAAAACACATACGTGCCAAATTTTAGGTCTTTAGGTTAAAAAGAGGCTTATTTATTGCGTTTTCAATTTTTGGGTTGTATGGGAGGTGGGCGTGTCCGTTAGCGAATGACGTCCATTTTTCAATGACATCTTTGTGTTGATATAAAACACACACATACCAAATTTTATTGTTGTAGACTTATTACGAGCTGAGTTATGCAGTTTTAAATTTTTGCGTTGTATGGGAGGTAGGCGTGTCCGTGGGCGGATTCCAAAAATATTCAATAGTGCAGATCCTTGGGTACATGTGACTATGTGTACCAAGTTTCATCCAATTATCTCGACTCCTTCTTCTTATCCTGTGTATACGGACAACACACAGACGGACGGACGGACGGACGGACGGACAGACGGACGGACGGACGGACATAGATAGCTCGACTCACGTGGTGACGCTGATCAAGAATATAAATACTTTTCTATACCGGACTCGCTTCGTTCTATGCGTTACAAACGTTTGCACAAAGTTAATATACCCTGACCTTTCAGGTTTAGGGTATAATAAATACAGACAAAAATAACATTTCAGTTAATGTTTGACGTAATCCCTATAAAAACAAGTGAACAAATTGTAAGTAAAAAAATTGCATGAATTGCTTTGTTGCTTTTTTTGAAAAATAACATAGACTTAGGCCCGTTAACTGATCTCCATTTTAAACAAAGTTAAGCTTAAACAAAGTTCAAGTTTATATAAGTTTAAATTTTAACGCCGATACCTCATCTCAAAAAAATCTAAGTTTAACTTGGTGAGGCAAGTTTAAATTTAAACACAGAAGTTCTATGTTTAAAAAATGTAAGCTTTGATTTTGTCAAAAATTCTCTGAGAACATTGGAAATATTCTCAATAATATACAAAAAATAAAAAATAAAAAAATCATACTTCAAAAAATTCAAAACAATAAACAAAAAAAAACATATTTTAAGTTTTGAAAAAAAAAATATTCCAATGAAACTGACAATTTGCATTATTTTATCAAAAATTTTTGAAATATTTAGATGTTCTACGTCAAAGTTGTAGAAATTTTTATTACAGTGCCGCTCAAATATGTTTTTTAATCTCAGTTTAAATTTTTAAACAGAGTTAAAGCAAACTGCCGATAAAAATGAGATAAGTTACGAAAATAATTTTAACCTCGTTTAAACTTTAAACTCTGTTGACGAAATTTGAGGTTTAAGAATTTAAGCTTCAGAGATCAGTTAAGGGGCCTTAAAACCTGATTTTTTATATTACTCAGAATTTTTTTTTAATTATTTTTTGTTCAATAATTATAAGAAAGAACAATATGTTTATCAAAATCTCTTGTATGGAACGGTTAAATTATCCGAAAGACCCTTTTTTTGTTGAAATTTCGTTGCGTTTAAAATAGACCAGATGACTTAAATGACCAAGTTTCAGAAACGATTAACAGTTTTTCTGCGTAACAAATATCTTTTAAGACTATCTGCGGCAACCTCTACTCATACCAATATTTTGTTTCTGAAGAAGTTATTCAGAAGTACTTCAATGTATTTTACAACTTCTTAGTAGACATTTTTGTGCTAATCGGACTTCTCAATAGCCGAATGCCAACATGCACATAATATTCAGTTTAAAATAATGACATTACACATAGACCACTTTTGCTATGCAATGACCAACAAATCCCTTGGGACTAGGAGTAGGAGCAAAGCATAGATGAACAGAAAATGACTCAACTTATAACTTGTGGAAAAAGTGACAATTGACAAGTCAAATACGTGACTTTTAAAGAAAGAAAAATTCTTTAAGCAAAAATGTTTCTACAAAAAATAAAATTTTATTTTTAAAACTAGCTACATTCCACATTTTTTTTTTTTTCTATTTGTTTGCAAAAATTTGGCGTTACGACACGTTAAACATTAACTGTAACTAATCTGGGCTACTCACCATGCAGAGAACTTCGGAGCTGCTTCAAATCCCCACAAAGTAACCAAGTGGAAGCTTTTAATGTTTTCGGCAGCAATTATTTTCGCCTCACTTGTGAATTGTGACAGCACCTGCAACCATTAACGCCAACAACAACAACTAAAAAATACAAGTTTTTTTTTTTGTTGTTTACATAATCCTTGCACGTTGTACTGGTTTCAGAATTTGAAGTAGTTGTTGCTGTTGTTATAACACTGAGCCACACACAACACTGTCAATGAAGAGTTTTATTTTTTTGGGTCAAATACTTTTCATTGATGGGGCGAATTACAACAAAAAACTATCAAAAGTTAAATCATGCACGCACACAACAACTGCAACATCACTTAATTGTTAACTTAATTTGTAAACAAATGTAAACGACGCACCATCAACAACTTTAAGTTGTTCGAGTATGGTTTAATGTGTGTGTGTGTGTGTGTATATGTGAGTGGGTGTATGTGTAAGTTATTGAAGTAATAAATTTTACTCAGTCAACTTATCGAGTTGCTTTGTCTGAAAGTGTGTCACTGTGTGTGTTAGAGTAGCAGCAATTCTTGCAACAAAACGAAAAACACGCGCGCGTCTTAAACGCTGCGTACGATTGACGGTCAAAAATGCGACTGAAAAGCTTTCCTAGCAACGAGTCAGTCGCAGCCTGTCGCCGAGCAGACATTTGCCGAGCAGCAACAGCAGTTAAGACAAAGCAACAAAAAAAAAAAGAAAGCAAAAAACAAAGCATATAAATAGCGTTTTTTACTCTGTTGGAAAACTTTGACTAAACATAACAACAACAATGAAAGCAAAATTGTCGTTTAGGGTGTCCTTAGCATGTCCTGACTGCTGTGGTGAATAATAAACGATGTGCGTTTGAGTAAATGTGTTGCTATGTATGAATTTGCTTATGCCATCAGTTTTATGAGCATATTTTTTGGCGCAGAAGCCTCTACGAGTAGCACATGGCTACTATGTTGAGTAGCAGCTACTGTTTTTACGCATTGTGGTGAACTTCAATGTAACTTTAGCATCGTCAACAACGGTTGCTTTAAGCGTCTAGAATTGCGGCTCTTATACAATACCAAAAAGTGCTTGTACATTTTTTTAAAAAGTCCTTTGGCTGTGACTGGCAGTTTTTTCTCAATGAAAGTGTGGTGAAGTTTAAATTCATGTATAATTTTGTGAGTATCTCTTAAACACACCGCAGTATAGCAAACATATTGAGTGGATTGCTAGTTAATGTGGTAGAAATATTCAAATTTTATATTTAAATTCAATGATACTCAAACTGCATTTAATGTTCGGAAACGGCAATGAAAATGTGATGCATGAAACGACTGATTGAGTTTGAATTTAAAGATGTCGTAAGGCTTTCGGCATACGTTATAAACATAACAAAGAAAGAGATAAATGAATGAGAGAAAAATGGAAAGAATTAAAAATTTTAAAATTGATTTGTTTTATCCCAGATCATTAGGCATAGAAACAACTGTAACAGTGCAACACAGACTCTTATTACACTATGCAACAGTCAACAAAATAACAGGATTCTGCGGTGTAGGTTCGATACTATGACTAGAGGTCAGTAACACCCTACCTAGATTTCGCGAAATTGGCGACCAATTTTTTTTATGGCTTACAACGTATTGTGCTCCTTAGTGATTTTGCCTAAATATGGTACCATGACTTTTTGGTCAACAGCTCTGTCATAGTTGGAGATATCGCTTTAAGACTGTCTTTGACAAATTTGTAGCTAACAGTCTAATGGTCAAATATAAAAACAAAACATCCTCAAGAAATCATTTCTTTGAAAACTTTTTTTGAAAAAATGGAAAAAACAATTGTTTTGCTTTTTTTGACATAACTTGAGGTGAATCCAAATTTTACCTATACTTCACTCAACAAAATTATAGCGGGAGAAAAACTAAACAAATCTTGTGAACATACTAATGTGATCTGAAAAAGTCAACTATACCTTCAAAAGGTCAGAAAGACCATGTTTTTTATTTAAAATATATAAAGTGATAACATTATCTACTAAAATCTTGTCAACTTAAAGAATGTTCTATGCTTGAAATATGTCGGGCCATTCCCAAAATCTGGACTCAGGGTCAACATTTCGCCTACTGCCTTGTCAACGTTTTGGCCTATAACTTAACTGATTGTCTACGGAATTTAAAAATTTAACCTGGATCCTGAAGGATGAAACTTAAGGTTTTTCAATGATGTATATTATGTATATTGTTTGGGGCAACTTGAGAAAAATGTGTATTTTTAATCTGCAAAAACAACGTTTTTCCAATTTATTCGACCTTTTCCAAATCTGACGAGTTTTCTCTACACGTTATTATATAAAGACCACACTAGTTCTTTAAAAATTCATAAAAAATATTTATTAACAATTTATAAGTAATTTACTTTTTAAATATCGGTCAGTAATTGACAAAGTTATTTAACTTTTCATGAAATGATATTTTTCTCCAAAAATACTTGGACTTTGACATTGACATTGACATTGACATTGACATTGACATTGACATTGACATTGACATTGACATTGACATTGACATTGACATTGACATTGACATTGACATTGACATTGACATTGACATTGACATTGACATTGACATTGACATTGACATTGACATTGACATTGACATTGACATTGACATTGACATTGACATTGACATTGACATTGACATTGACATTGACATTGACATTGACATTGACATTGACATTGACATTGACATTGACATTGACATTGACATTGACATTGACATTGACATTGACATTGACATTGACATTGACATTGACATTGACATTGACATTGACATTGACATTGACATTGACATTGACATTGACATTGACATTGACATTGACATTGACATTGACATTGACATTGACATTGACATTGACATTGACATTGACATTGACATTGACATTGACATTGACATTGACATTGACATTGACATTGACATTGACATTGACATTGACATTGACATTGACATTGACATTGACATTGACATTGACATTGACATTGACATTGACATTGACATTGACATTGACATTGACATTGACATTGACATTGACATTGACATTGACATTGACATTGACATTGACATTGACATTGACATTGACATTGACATTGACATTGACATTGACATTGACATTGACATTGACATTGACATTGACATTGACATTGACATTGACATTGACATTGACATTGACATTGACATTGACATTGACATTGACATTGACATTGACATTGACATTGACATTGACATTGACATTGACATTGACATTGACATTGACATTGACATTGACATTGACATTGACATTGACATTGACATTGACATTGACATTGACATTGACATTGACATTGACATTGACATTGACATTGACATTGACATTGACATTGACATTCACATTGACATTCACATTGACATTGACATTGACATTGACATTGACATTGACATTGACATTGACATTGACATTGACATTGACATTGACATTGACTTTGACTTTTTCTTATTACACTTGATAAGTAAGCCTTTAGTGCTTTTGATTTTTTTAAGAGTTTATAAAAATATATTAAAAACTTTTATATTTTTGATTAGATAACATGATTTATATATTATGAATTTTTATTAAGTTTAACAAAATGCTCAAAACGTTTTTAGCTTTTTTCATGACTTTGTTCAACTCAATTAGATTGAATTTACACAAAAGGGTTAAAGACAAACTCAATATTAACTCTCAACTTTTTCAACACTCAAAAAGCACTCTTGAGGAAACTCACCAAATATTGTTTTAGCATTGCTGGAATTTCGACGTGTTTTACAGCGCTCTGTACTTCTCATTTTCTTTACACTTCTTACTCAGACCCTTCATTCTCTCTCACTCTCTCTGTCTCAGTTTCTCTCTCATACTTTTGCACAACTCACCACGTGTTCGTGTTGCCAATATTCAATTTCATCGTTGTATTTGTGGTAATTCTTGTCGCCGCTCTTGTCTAGTTCGTGTTAAGCAACACTTAACTATCCCTTTATCAGCCTGGCGTCCATGCGTTCACCTCTCCACCGCAACTTAACGCAACCTTCTCTACAAACCGTTGTTGCTGTCGTCGTCCTAACAATTGTCAGAATTAACAAATATGATCTGGGGTTATGTTTCGAACTAACGAACAAGAGTCTTGGACGTACAAGTGAGATGGTAGTTTTTCTGTTGGCCAAACTTTAGTGAAATGGTCGAAAACAATCCACATTGTTTAGTTTTTGTTTTAACGTTATACATAGTACATATATCTTTATCAATGAAAATTAATCGTAATCCTTGTGTACATAATCGTAAAAAAAAAATGCAAAGCGCGCGCTTTTCATCGCCTTTTTCACGTACATGACGTAATCCATAGGCACTCACACACACTTTCACAATAGTTTTATATTCAAAGTTTTTAGCGGTTAAAGTGTTTTTTTGTTTTGTATATTGCTTGGATTTGTTTATTTGAATTTTTATTTTATGTGCCAATTAGACGATGATAAAAAGTTTTTTTTTCTACTTTAGCAGCTTAGTTTCATGTTTGTGTTGCAAAGTTTATCAAAGAAATATGAACGACGACTTGCACGACAGCGAGATGTGATGTATTCAGTCAGCGGTTAAATAGTTGAAATGGGGATGAATGAAAATTGCGGTGGAATAAAAATGTTTCCGAAAAACAACTTGAATATTCTTCCGTTGAATTTCACAACAAGCTGTGTTGTTGTTGTTGTTAAAACAATTGGTGTAAATTCACTGTGAAGATAACTAGATGGCAAGATGAGAAGATGACATCAACAAGACCAGACAAAGAGAACAGTTCATATGATTTTTAAAGAAATCCAGTGTTTGTTCCAGTAGCCACACAGTGATTGTAAATTTGGAAGCATTTATATACTCGTTGTTTTTCTTATGTGTTGTATTGAATTCTTTTTTGTTATAAAAACAATATATTTTTTATAAAGAAAAAAGTTAATATATTGCTGAAATATTTTAAGATGTTTAAAGCATTTAAAAATTTTTGTATTTTTCGGCATGTTTTTAAATGCAGCAAGTTTAAAAAATATTTTAAAGAATTACTTTTAAAAGATTTCTCTTAATCTCAACTCAAAATTTTTGACCTAAGTGGCAAAGAAAAATATCCCATAGGAACACCGAAAACCATTAACATTTTTTGAATTTTTTTTTTTGTGCGACTGTTGTTTTACCCAGTTTTAAATATTTCGAAGTTTTTATTATTTAATTCGCAGTCATTTTCATATTTGTTAATGACAGAAAGTTCTAATGGTTTAATATATTTAATCTGTTTCTGTCTATGAACAAAAGTTGCCGCTACAAGTTCTGTTCCAAATTCAAAAAGTTGAACTCTTACCCGAGTTGCTCATCTGTTCATCAGTTTTAAAATTTGTGCACACCTAAAAGTATGCTATGTATTTCAGCTATACATAAGAAAACCCTTATTTATTTAACTGTTTTATGAACATGAAAATGGTTTTTGAGTCACCGCCAAGCCCTGCACAGTCATTGTATTACCAACAACAGCCTATTTAATGTGCGTTTTTGTACTTTAACCCATCTCTTAAACAACTCACGCTCTACAGACGCTACTTTTTTATATTTTTTTTTTTGTATTGTTAACAACATGTTCGGCATTGTTTTGCCCACAAAACAGTGAATTTTGCCAAAAATTAACATAATTTCTCCATTTGATCAATTAACAACCACAACTAACTGCTATGAATCAAAGGTTCTGCTTTTGCCACTGTATAAAAGCCACTGACTTGAAAATTATTATTACACGTAATTAAGACGCAACGCGCGTTGTGCAAAATGCACGCTAAATTAAGTTTTATGAATGTGCGAAGCTTCGTGAAAATTAACTAATTTACACGCATGTTTAATGCGTCTCTCGAGCGGCTTGCTGTGACCGTTAAATGAAAAAATGAACAGAAAGCAAACCAAATAAAAATTAAGCCACAACCAGTACATAACAACTTTGACTACAGCCACACACTAAATAAACACACAACATACAACAACAAAACCACTAACAAAAAAAAAACAAAGAAAAAATAAAAAGTATACCAAAAATTATCCGCCGAAAAAACACACAAAACAGTATTTATAGCAAAATTGGTGGACACACTGTGCTCTATGGTTAAATTAAAGGCACGTCGTCAAGGATATCATGAAACGATACACACACACACTCACAAAAAAGTTCTAATAAAAATCATGCCGCACACTCTGGCTTGAGTGACGCGCAAACAAGGCGCCAATAAGAGGTGGCGCGGCGAATAGGTTTTTTTTTTCTGTGTGGGTGTGTGTGTGGGTGCGTTTGTGACGTTCAAACCTTTGTCATATATGCTAAATAGTGTCCCCCATAGTATGAATTGCATGTTTGTTGAAGCCGGTTTTATTGAGCAAATAAAAATATTTATTTATGTGCAAATTATATCCTTTGAGTGCGTCGTTGTACAGAAGCTAATTTTATTTAATTGAGCTTGACAAACTTTTTGCAAACATTACTTTGAGAATATGTTATATTCTGGAATTTGTTCTAACTAACGCTTCCATCCCAAATTAACCAAAATTTACGAATTTTCTTTAAAAGTATTTAAGGAGGGACATGACATTGGCCGTTTTTTAAAATTTTTTTATAATTTTGTATTTTAGTTAATGTAAGTCTTAAGACTCTAAGAAAAAAACTTGCATGGAAAAATTCTAACGAGTTCAAAAGTAACATCCGGATTAGTAAGAGCGCATTTTTTAATTTTCGCCTTTATTTTTCTTTGTTCACAAACTTTGAACGCGTTTATCTCGAAACCGCTGGTTTTTCGCACTGGTTGCGGCACTGTCGGATTTTTTGTATTTTTTTAAACTGGATTCGCTATCGTATGACACGAGCTTTTTTTCATTTTTTTCGATTTTTTTATGATTTTTTAAAGTCAATATTTTTTTCGAAAAAACACACTTTCAAATTTGGAACATGACCGTGATTCAGATCTCATTTAATTTGGTTTTGGCTGAAACTGTGCCAACCACTTTTAAAAATTGTGATTTCACTTCAGGGGGTTCCCAACCTTTTAAAACAGAAATAAAATTTTTGTGCAAAAATCCGCTATTTAATCGATTTGAAATTAAGTTAAAGTTTAGTTTAGTTTAAAATTTTAGTTAGTTGTTTTTCTTAATTTTTGTTCAACTTTCTTTGAAATGTGTTGACAATTACAGTAATTTTCTTACCAGATGTATTTTTAATGAATTTTCTTAATATTGCCTGTAGTTGTTTAACGTGTATTTTTTCAAAACGCCAATACAGAGAAAAAAAAACTCTCTGAAATTTAACGTTCTATATTTGGAAGCGAATATCTCTGTCAGTTTATAAAAAGTTTAATTTTTTATTTTTTTTTTATTTAAATGCAATTAATTGAATTAAAAAAAAATTTAACATTTTTACCGTTACTTCATTATTTATATTTTAATCATTGCCTATAAAAAGAGTCCGCTTAATTGAATGTTTTCTTAAAAAATGGTATAAAAATTGTTTTTGTTGTAAAAATAAAAAAAAAATCAAATTTGCATTTTTGATTTTCTTTTATTATATTGAGTTTCTTAAGGCGAATTTGTTTTTGTATCATCGAAAAAAAAAGGCTTGATAACTTGATAGCCGGTGTACATCCTTTTTAAAATGTGTTCCATAAAAGATTTACACGCAACAGAAACATCATTCTCCGAGAGGAAGATGCAGCCAAGGTCATGGCAACGAATATGATGAAAGGATGAATTATGACAGATATACTTGGATTGGAAGTAAAATAAAAACTTTTTAACAAAAAAAAAACCTACTTCAAAATCACTACAAAGTAAAAAATAATTTTAAATTACTTTTACTATTTATTTCTTGGTCAAATTTGATAATTTATTTATATTCATTATTATATTGGAAATCTTATGATATCAATTATTCTGAATTTTTTTTATTTTTATTATAAATATATTAATTTTTTATGATAATAAAAGCTTCTAGTCAGCGCTAATCATTGACATAAAATCATGATATTTTTGCCATCCTTACTCTATTTAAGACTTTTTTATTTGTGAATATCCTGCTTAGGTGCCGCTGTATTAATTTGTAATCTTAATTTTTCTTAAATCTTAATTAAAATGCTATATGTGTGTTGCAGCTGCACAAAAAATCTGATTATATTAGCGCCGACTTCGAAGCTTTTATTATCATAAAAAATTAATATATTTATAATAAAAATAAAAAAAATTCAGAATAATTGATATCATAAGATTTCCAATATAATAATGAATATAAATAAATTATCAAATTTGACCAAGAAATAAATAGTAAAAGTAATTTAAAATTATTTTTTACTTTGTAGTGATTTTGAAGTAGGTTTTTTTTTTTGTTAAAAAGTTTTTATTTCTTTCTTTTTAGAGAAAATGATATATATTAAAAAAGTATATAAATTAATTAAACACCAATTATTTATGCTCATAATATGGAAAATGCTTTTCTGTCGTTTCTTATTCTGGTCTTTGCCAGTATGTTTATCAGTACCTACTCTTGTATTTTTATCACTACCCGTGATTATAATATTGACATAATAGTGTTTATAATATTGACACGCCTCTTTGTCGAGAATATCACACTCTTTGTCATAGTGTTTTCAATAGTTCTACCCATTCTAACAATGAATTTTATCACCCTTAAGTCAATATTATACAGTTTTTTTACACACTGCCACACCCCTTTGTCGAATGACGCCCACTTTACTGACAACAACTTCTTATAAGTGTGCCTACCTCTGTACTAAATATCAGTACTCTAGTGTCAATATTATTCGAGATACAGTGTGTTTTAAATATTGCCACACCCCTTTATCAAACAACGCCCACTTTATTTAAATTAATTTTTTATAATTGTGCCTACCTCTGAAGTAAACTTTAGAACTCTAGTGTCAATATTATTCGAGATACAGAGTTTTTCTAATATGGCCACACCTCTTGTCGAATAACGCCCACTAAATTGACCGTTATTTTTTTATAAGTATACTTACCCTTGCATTTTTTCTGTGAATTTTATTGACTCTAGTGTCAATATTTACTGAGATACAGTGTTTTTCCTATAGTGACACGCCCCTTTATCGAATACCGCCCACATTACTGGCAGTTATTTGTTATATTTGTACCTACCTTTGTACTAAATTTTAGTATCGTTGTGTCAATAGTAATCGAGATACAGTTTTTTTTTAATATTGCCACTCCCCTTCTCGAATAACGCCCATTTTTATTTACAAAAATTTGTAGTAATTTTTCCTACCGTTGTAATACATTTCTGTACCCTAGTATCAATATTATTCGAGACACAGTAATTCTCTTATATTGCCACACCCCTTTGTCGAATAGCGCCCACTTTTTTTAGAGTAATTTTTTATAATTGTGCCTACCTCTGTACTTAATTTCAGTACTCTAGTGTCAATTTTCTTTGAGATACAGAGTTTTTACAATATTGCCACACCCTTTTTTAGAATTACGCCCACTTAAGTGATCGTCATTTTTAATATTTGTGCTCGCCCTTGTAATTGTACTGTGAATTTTATTACCCTAGTGTCAATATTTACTGAGATACAGTGTTTTTCTTATGGAGACACGCCCCTTTTCCGAATACCGCCCACTTTCATAGACGGGCACCTCCGCGTTGATAGTCTCTATATGTTGGAAAAAAATTACGGCAATTGGGCAAGTACTTTAGGAGTAATCGATGTACATTAAGGCGGGTCACCAAAAATGAATATAAAAAGACACCCTCTAAAATGAAAGCTTACATCGAAAGTGTTTCAGCACTATAAAAATTTTTTTTTTTGGGTGTCCCAAAAAACAGCCAAAATGGTCTTTTAGTTATAACATTAGTATTTTAAGTCCGATCATGAAGTATAAGATATCGTTGGATAGGTCTGAAAGAATACTACATCGTGTTCTTTGGTGTCGTTGGTGTCAGAGGTCATCTTCAAGTAGATATTTTACAATTTTAATTTTTTTGCTCTAGGTACCCCATAACTTCGATTAAAAATTATTATTTAAATAAACTTCATAAAAAATCAATGTACTATTGCGAAAGAATTAATTGATTTTGTTCACTACAAAAAAAGTTATAAAGGTTAGAAGTTTCAGTACAACTACTGTATTTCTATTATTGAAATATTCAGTAGTTCGAAATTTTACGTGATTCCGCTATAACTGCTAATCTCAGAAATACTTTGCATTTGGGTACTTCTACTTTCAAATATCAAGGATGATATCAAATATCAAGCAATTGGCTTTTATGAAACTTGTTCCGTAATATTCAGTACTTAATTGAAATCGGTAGTTGGCTCCACTTTTTGAGTTCGTCATAGTTTTTAAACAAATTTAATTTACAAAAAATTTTCATTAAAATGGATTTCATTAAATGTGATATTAATAAAAACAAATTGCCAACAAACCGCGATGTAGTTCAATACTTACACTTTTTGAAGTGTGAAGGTAGTGAAAGCCTCCCAAAAAACCATAAACTAAAATCATTTTTCGCGAGTGTTCTGAACACTATAAGGGAGATTTGGCAACGCGTCGAAATTCCGGTGATATCAAAAACAGCAATTCGAAACAAAATGAATAATCTTGTGGAGAAGTTTTACGATGTTAAGAAACATCCGTCGAGATTGGAATCAGATGAATGGGAAAAGTTGTTCTTAATTTCACAATGTAAGTGCGTCATAGAGCACAATGAAAATTGTAGCTGCGAATCAACACAAGATTCCAAAACACGTTATTGTCATGGGTTGTCATGGCCACCTTAGTCAGTAAGTAAGTAAGTACTAAGAGAAAATTGTAATTGCTGAATGTTTCTATAATAGAAATACAGTAGTTGTACTGAAACTTCTAACCTTTATAACTTTTTTTGTAGTGAACAAAATCAATTAATTCTTTCGCAATAGTACATTGATTTTTTATGAAGTTTATTTAAATAATAATTTTTAATCGAAGTTATGGGGTACCTAGAGCAAAAAAATTAAAATTGTAAAATATCTACTTGAAGATGACCTCTGACACCAACGACACCAAAGAACACGATGTAGTATTCTTTCAGACCTATCCAACGATATCCAACACTTCACGATCGGACTTAAAATACTAATGTTATAACTAAAAGACCATTTTGGCTGTTTTTTGGGACACCCAAAAAAAAAAATTTTTACAGTGCTGAAACACTTTCGATGTAAGCTTTCATTTTAGGGGGTGTCTTTTTATATTCATTTTTTCTCCCATATAAAGCGACCCACTCTAATGTACATACATTCACAAAAAAAAAAAAAAAAAAAAAAAAAAAAACAGAGAAACCAACCAACTTGAGAACCTCCTCCTTTTTGAAGTCGGTTAAAGATTACTGAGAATATTTATCTTGATATAGCGTATTTTTAAGAATACACCTGGGTTTCTTTTCTTTATAAAGAAAAGTGAAAATTATTTTGGGTTATATTTTTATATATATTATTCTACAGCCAGCAAATCACTCCGATAAAATACTTTTATGTTAATGTTATGTTACAGATTATTTCTTAAATGTGTGCACCAGTTTATTGTTTTTAGATAACTTGATCTCTTTGCAAAAGCATACTCAAATACTTTTTCACCACACGGTTAAAAATTTTGGACTAGTTTTGAATCCAAACTTTGGTTTAAAGGAATTTTTAATACTAAAAGTAATATTTCTTATTTCATATTTTAGTTTCATTTTTTTTTTTAATCCGAAAAAGTTTAAGTTTAAGACTATTGTTCAACTACAAATTTGCATTATGGTAGTATTTTCAGGAAAAAGTATTTATGTTATTTAATAGCTGAATTACAATGCAGTAGTGGCAGCAGCTGTATCAGTGGCAGCGGCAGTGATCAGCTGTTTCGTATTTTACTGCCTGGAAATTACAATCTAGCAGTGACAGCGTCAGCATCAAAGAAGTGAATGTGGAATTTTTCTTAGTAGTTTAATTATTTGCATGTTGGCAGTGAATTTAGAAATAGGGCTAACCTCGGCAGTACTGCTTGCTGCCACTGCTGCTATGTAAGTTTCACCATTTAACAACAGTATTCCTAAAATAGCAGCTGATCAATGCCACTGCCACTGACGCTGCCACTGCCGCATTGTAATTCAGGTATAAGATTGAAAACTACTACTACTACGAAATTTAAGCTAAATATAATTCTAAATGTTGTTACAGCACCCGAAATTTATTTTCAATTAAATGAAACAAATTGTTTATTAAAATCTGAACCAAAATTTTATTATATAAATTATTACAGTAAAGTGTGTTTAAACCTTTGTGGATTAAATAGTAATCCTTTTCGGATTACAATATTTTAAATTTTCTTGGACTAAAATCTCATCCCTTTTTGGATTATAATATTTTAAATTTTCCGTGGATATGCAATTATTCCTTATTGGATTAAGAAATTGTAAACTTTTTGCGGATAAAAAATAAATCTTTTTTGGATTGAAAAATTTAAAACTCTTCATTGGATTAAAAAATAATCTTTTTTTGGTCGTGTCCTATATGTAATCCAAAAAAGTTTAAAATTAAGTCGAAGATTTTTAACAGTGCAAAAAGTGGGTTTTTTAAGCGAATATATAAAGTTGAAATAAAAAAGTCATGTCATCGATTTTCAGTTTAAGGGCAAACTCCAAGTTGGAAAAAGATTAATCATATATTTTGTTCAGACCGTATTCTATTTTAGGAGTACACATCTTGGGTGGTTTTTCGAAATTCGTTAAATAAGATTACAAATATTTCTAGTAGTCATATTGTTATAAAATTTTAAGAAGCCTTTTATTGATGTTTTAACAATGCAAAAAAAAAAATGTAAAAACATGTTCCAAATTGAAAAATTTATAGGCTGGTAAATTGGGGGGTGGGGGTGGTTGGGTGTTAGGGTGCGTCCTTCTCGTATGATTAGTGATCTGAAAAAGAAAGGAAAAACGATTCGTTATAAGTAGAATCTCGCTATAGTCTGAACTACGGAAATTAAAAAAAAAAAATTTTTACAAAACATGAAAAAACAAAGTGATTTTTTTGCCCAAAGTTCTGAATTCAAAGTTCTAAATTTTTTAAAAGTAGTACAACACATAATATTATAATTGTTTGAACCTGACAACTTATTTAAATTAAAACTACTTGATAAAAAATATCATAAAACAATATTGAAAAACAATGTTTTTGAATTCCATTCAAAACATTTTTTAAATATGAATAAAAACTTTTCTTTTAAAAATAGAAATCAAGCAAAAGGCACGTTGTCTCAAATATAAAGATAAGTAAGAAATTTTATTGTTAATTACAATTCTTCATTGTTTTTGTACTATTAAAAGATCTCATTGCATCTTATTGCACTAATGTTGTCTAAATAAATGTAAATGTAAATGTAGTTGGAAACAATGGCCCTGCCCAATAAAAGAATCCTGTGCATTTACCAGACGTTAGTCCTTTAGCGAAACTTTTAATGAAATAAGTGAAACCTTTTGGTGCAAATGTACGTCAAATACCAGACAATTAACTAAAACTTGCAGCACGAATTCAGAAAATGACACAGGTACTTTGAAAAATTTGGACGAAAGACTACTTAGCGACCGAAATGGAATAAAGCACAACCAACTTTAAAAGTTGGTAATCTTGTTGTTGTGGTGACCGTGGCATGCAGGTTAAGTGTGTGGCTTAGCATGCTCGGAGCCCCGGGTTCGATCCCCAGCCGCGGCGAAAAGTTTTATTCAATAAAAAATTTTTCTGATCGGTCACCACCTCTCTGCAGACAATGGCAAACCTCAGAGAGTAAATAATGCCATGTTAAGCTTCTTGAGAACATGAGCCGTTCGGAGTCGGCATAAAACATGTAGGTCCAGTTCTCGGTCAATGGTGTGCAAAAATTTAATAACACATACAACACAATCGATCCTAAGAAGCTCGGTCAAAGTCCTTTCAAGGGCTGAAATGGCCAATTTGTTTTTTTTTTTTTTAATCTTGTTCTAAGATAATTTACCATCAATATTTTGGAAAACAGCGCACGTAATTGAAGTTTTTGTAGGACCAGATAAACTTGTTCGAAAATATTTGCTTAAAAGTTGCAAATGGTGACTGGGAATTTGGAAAAAAAACACCTAAGAATATAATATTAGAGCGTTCAATTCAAAAATTGTGCGGACTACCTGTTGATGTTGAAGTTTAACTTCAAAGGGGGGGGGGGGGTAATATGATTAAACCTGACTAGTTATTAAAACTAAAACTACTACATAAAAAATTTCATAAAAAAGATTTTGAAAAACAATATTTTTAAATTACATCCAAAACATTTTTTAAAACATTAATAAAAATTTTTCATTGAAAAATATAAATCAAACAAAACAAACGAAGTTTTTTTCAGATTCGTTCCGATTCGTAATAAATGTAGTTATAAACAAAAAAAAATATATATTCCCAACAAAAAAAAAATAGCTATATAAAGAAGGTCGACACAAAATTTTCAGTTAATCGGTTCAGTAGAACTTGAAAATCACGTCAGACGTTTTAGAAAAAGTAGTTTGGAAGAAAACTTGTTTAATGATATAAATTTATAAACATTTTTTTTTTTTATTTTAAAAGTATCAATTTATATTATAAAAAAGAAATAGCTGCTAAAAATATTCTTACTTTTTTGTTAATCGAATTTTAAGAAACTACCCAAAATTTTTACTCCTAAACTAAAATAACGCCTTGATGCTGAAAAAATTTTTTTATACGTATTTAATATTATACAAATTTGATAAAATTTGTGAAAAAAACGATAAAAATTGTTTACTGATGGAATATTTCATACATAATTCAAAATACGTGATGTCTTACTGCACAAATGCCAACAATTCTTTATATCTATTAGAAGCTCAATTTATTTAAGGTATCTTAAAGAAAAAATAGATTTTAATCCACATTTATTTTACATTTTACAGTTTATTAAAAGTTAATGATGGCTATTGGTTGAAATAGAACAATGAAAACATTTGCATAGTTTTCACGATAAATTGAAATTCACTTGAATTAAACTTGAAATTGACTTTATTGACAGCAAACAAATTATCAAATTTTTACCGACTTAAAGAACTCTAAAGCTTTCTCTCACTCTATCACTGACAATTGAATAAAAATTTATTTTTTTATTTATTTTACTTTAACATAATATATTATAAGTTATTATTTAAGTTTGGACTGTAATCTGTACCGCCAACTGAGTTCTCGATAAAACCATTACAAGAAAAAAAATAAAAAAAATAAAAACAAAATAAATACAAATAAAACTCACCACAGTAAAAACAAAAAAAAAACCACGGCAAAACTTTCTGCATATTGCTCAACTTAAACTTTTTAACGCACAAAAGTTTTTGCATCCTCTTTGTTGGTGGTTTTTAATTTAATCCTCCAAACAGGAAAAACAAACATAAACAACGCAACAACAACAACAACAAGGACAACAACAGCAGCAGCAGCAATAGCAGCAACAATATTTCGCAGCCAGCGCAGGTAGTCTGGCAGCAACATTTTACCAGTTTATGGGCTGTGAAAAACAGAAAAGTTGAAGCTACTTCGTAGTCGTAAATCACAACTTTTTATATTCAATTCTATAAATATTTTATTTATTCCAGATCTATACAATTGAGACAGGAAAAAGATAGTTTCTATTGATTTTAGCATTTGTCTTAGACATGCTGGACACATTTATCTTGCAATAGTTTTTGTGTGTGCAGAAAAACAAGAAAATATTTAAAAAATACTTATTGAACTAACATCCAATGGATTGCATAATTTGTAGTTTTCGCTAAGATATTTTTGGAAGAGTATAATGGACGATTTAGGATGCTTTGCTGCCATAAGAAAGAAACTAGAAAAATAGCTGCATGAATTGATTGGCTTACAATAATAATCTTTAGAAATTGAATGCATGTAAGAATGTTAATGCTTCTTTTACATCAGTCTGAAGGTAGGACAGAAGGTAGAAAAAATGTTGAGATGTCTTCAGGTTAGAGTTTTGTCTCAATTTCACACCTGAAATTGCTGACGACATTCTGTCGGATATTTATGCTCAAGTTTTCAAAAAATAAATACAATTTTATATGAAACTTTTAACTTAACTGATAAAGATGTCAGACCACAAATTTGGAAGCTTTCTTGAAATATTCACGCCTGATTTCTTTTGTGTATATCATACCTAGTTTTGGTCTGAATTCATGGTAGTTAAAGCAATTGTGGCATAGAGGCCGCATTATTATAAGAATTTCAAGCTTGATATCAAGGAAAGATATCAAAAAATGTTCAAGCCATGATGTTTGATCTCAAGTATAAGTTGAAAAATACGAATTTAAAACAATTTTTTTTTGCAGTCACCACATGAACTAAGGTTGAAATTGAAACTCTTGAGAATTGCCGTTTGAAGACACAATAATGGCGTTTTCGTTTCTATCAAAAAATGTTACCTTTTCACAGACCTTGCCTTTTTTCGTGTTCGATTCTAAAATAAGGGCAAACGTTTGAGTAAATTCTGTGTTCGTTTCTTAAAATGTCGCACTCACACAGGGCAAAATAGGCGCATTTTCTGCCCTGCGAAGCTTTCTCAGGATAGAATGTTGCCCTGCATATCAGTTGTTTTTAAAACGGCAATATTATGAAATACGTGCGTTAGACAAGGATGGTTAGATTCGTTTATTATGTATTGACATTTTCTGAGTAGGAAAAACATGCACTTTTACAGGGTTGCGGGCAACATTGAAAACATTTTGCACTGCGACAAGGTAGCATTTTTTGGCAGAAACGAAAACGTCATAAGTTTAACCAAAATTTGAAAAAGTTATATAAAAGAAAAAAAAACTCAGTCCAAGTACTCCTACAGTTCTTTGTTCGCAAGCAATTATTTATTATTTATATGCTACAGTCCTGCTATTAGAATTTTCATAGAATCATCGTAACCTTGGAGCACAAACTCTTTGAAGGATCATAAATTTAATGATATAAAAATTTATGCTTTCTTTGGTGTAAGCAAAAAAAAAAAAAAAGCAACCACAATTTGAACCGCAACTTTGCAAAAATTTTATATGAATATCTTTTTGTGGTCATCATTCGAATGATTTGAAAGATAAAGAAAAAATTATATAAATGCAAATGATGTGTAACAAAAAGAAACAAAAAAAAAAAAGAAATCATAAAGCAATACAGCTGAACTGAACAAAAACAAATACATAAAAATTCAAATGAAAATACAAGACCTGCTCGATAGACATAAATTTCAAGGCTTAACCAAAATAGTCAGAAAAAAAAAACATACAAAACGCCCAGGCTTAACATACAAAACATGCTGTCTGCAGACAAAAGTCTGACAATCTTAAGCGTTTTTCGCTGACTGGTTTTTGTTGCTAGTTCAACGAACTTTTTTTTTATGAATCCAACGTAGCACTCATCATAAACATTGATATGCTGTGCTGCGTCAACTGATTGATGATATCATTCAACTTTGGCCAATTCAAATAGCATTTTTTTTTATATTCATAGCATAGTTTTATGATGACTCATAAAAATAGGCTACTTTTCCGGCAAACTTACAGGATATGCTTGCTTTGTTGGTATATTTTACTTTGCACGCACATTATTCAAAACTTAATTGCCACATTTTATGACTGGGCTGGAGTTGTGAAGTTGCAAGTATATGTTTCGTTTTAAAATTTAGCATTTGCCCGTAACATTTAAAGAAATACTGAACTTTATCAATTTTTTATAGCCTGTCAAAACTTGAATTGGCTTTTCAAACATAGGTATAAAAAAAGTTAAAAACACTTGTTTAGATTTCAAGAAAATTTATTCATCAACTATAGAAAATAGTCTTTAACGTATTCAGTCTGATATTTTATCAGAGACTTTTTAATAATGTTCATGAAAACTTGCAAGAGCTTGCCATTTTGAACACATATTAAGCCAAGTCAGTCAAATTTTTATACCCCACGCGTACTGCGTGAGGGATATATTAATTTTGTCACGACGTGTGTAACACTCAAAAGGAGGCGTGGTAGGTATGGAAAAGTATTTATATTCTTGCTCAGCATCACCACCTGAGTTGATTTAGCCATGTCCGTCTGTCTGTCCGTCTGTCCGTCTGTCTGTCTGTGGACAAGATTACAGCCGTAATTTTGTAGCTATCGTAATGAAACTCGATATTTAAGCTTTTTTAAAAAAAAACTAAGGTCAAGTTCGAGAATGGGCTAAATTGAATGAAAACCACGCCCACCTCCCATACAACCCCAAAATTGAAAACTCTACAAAGAAGCTAATATTAAAGCTACAAAACTGAAATTTGGTATATGTATGTTCTATGTCAAAACTGAGATCTCTTAGAAAAATGGGCGTCATCCACTCACTAACACGCCCACCTCCCATACAACCCCAAAATTTAAAACAGTATAAAAAGGCTTATATTTAAGCTGCAGGAAAGCAATTTGATATGTATGAATTTAAGACACATAAAAATAATAAAATCTCTCAAAATCTCATACAAAAAGCTCTCCAATTTAAGATTCTTCCACCCTTAAGAATCGGCCGTGGGGGTATTTTAACTTCGGCCAAGTCGAAGATATACCTTACTAGTTTTATATATTTTTTGTCTTTGTAGCATTTCAAAAATTTTTTTTTTATATACCTTAGTTCTAAGATATGATATTTTTTACAATATCTCAGTTAATATTTTCAGCATAGAACTAAATAACTCAATTCTAGTTCATATCAGATCTGACAAAAATAATCCCTCATCAATAGACCAATTTAAAAAACAACACACTCCCACAAGCGTTGCAGTTCATCTTTTTGAATTTTCATATTTGCATGCTCATCAACTGAAGCATCTCTCAACAGTTTCAATCCATTGACCAAGTGCATCATTATATTTGCAGCAATGTCTGCAACACGTAGTCCGTATATGTCGGTATGTCAGACAAGCATTGCTGCAGTATTCAGCAATGACAGCATCAGTTTTCGAACTCAATCAAGTGCATAAAATATGCCTGAAAAAATGTGCTAGTGGTAGACTGCATTTCCATGCCACATATGCACATGTCTCTTTGTTGGTTTGTATGGTTGTGTGCTCTGTCAATATATCATTCTGCTTTCACTGAGGTCCAGAACCACAAGTGTATTAAAAGGATTAATAATTCGTTTCAAAATAATGTTGGATTTATGCAAACGACATTGTTCGCACATGGTATTTTTTTTTTTTTTTTATTATTATTTCGGACTTAAGCAATAGTGATGGGCTAAATGATAGCAGATGCAATAAATATTTTGCAAAATTTTTTTTTTTAAAAATTTTTCTTGACACATATTTTAGTGAGAATTGTGTTACTTTTAAGCAGGTATCGCATATAATGATTATTTTACAAATTTTAATGAAAAAAAATCAGTATGTTCTAAGTGTCAGAGAAAACTTTTGAGTGTACCGAAATGTTGGAATTTGTGTTTCCTCTTCGAATAAATAATGATATCTATTTTATAAGTATTATTATCATAAAAATTAAAAAGTATTATTATAAAATAATTTTTTAATTTTTTGCTCAGAAATAAGAAGTATTTTTGATTTTAAATAAAATAAATAATTTAATAATTTTAATAAAAATAAAAATTATTTTTGATTTTTATTTATTTTGCTGTGAAATATAAATTATTTTTGATTTCTATTTTTATTTTTTTTTTTTTTGCTCAGAACTAAAAATTATTTTTAATTCTTATTTATTTTGTTCAAAAATAAAAATTATTTGCTGGTTTTTTTATCAAAATTCAAACTCATTATTTAAAAGGAATAACAGTTAGGCATGTGTAAATTTTTCATCAAAATTAAAATGTTTAGAAAATATGGGCTTAATCTACACACGGGGAACCCTTTTCCAATACTTTTATTGTTTTATAAAAACGTAGTTTAAGGGTACATCAGAGTCGGGCTAGACCAACTTTAGACTTTGTAATTGAAAATGAAAGCCATTAATTAGGGGATGATGTAATGAGCTACTGGCATGAAAAACGGTTTATATATCCATTCCTGTAATCTCTAGTGAAAATAGTTCACAGCGTTCCAGCTGCACAAGTTAGTGTGAAACGGTAATTTGCAGTACTTCGACTAATTTAAAGTGAACAAAGTTGTCATTTTTCATCAGAAAATTTGCACAAAATTTTATTCTTAAAAATGAATGCCTGTCATTTTAAAAATTCTCAATAAAATAAGCTTTAAATTTAATAACCTCTTTGTTTTTTTTCAAATTAGGAAGAGATAAAAAACAAAACTATTAAGAATCTCTTACAAGAAGAAAACTTGTGAAATCGATTTTTAATCTACGAGCAAAATAAAAAAAATCCTTAAACAATTTAAATTTCTGAACAAAAAAATAAAAATCTACAACAGATTTTAATTATTTAGCAATATAAAGGGTGTTTTGAGCTTGCTTCAAAGAGCTTGCTGATTTGAAATTAAAATAAAACACATGTCAATTTATGAAATGGCCAAAAAAAATTTTTATTTGGTAGATATTTTCTTGGTATTTAACATTTAAATATAATTTCGGGCATATGACCACCATGACTATTTTGCACAAAGGTCATTCTGGAGATGCAATTTTCGACCACCTTTTCAAGCATTTGAGAGAGTATTTCAGCAATGACACGTTGAATATTGGTTTCCAAAGCGTCAATCGTTGCTGGTTTATCCACTTAAACCAATGACTTCAAGTATCACGAACGCGGAGGCCAATTCACCTGTCCATTTCTCGAAATAATGTTTTCGTTGAAATGTTCTTTCCATAAGTCGATTGTTTCGCCCGCTGTATGACAAGTGGCACCATCCTGTTGAAACCACATTTCGTCCACATCCATATCTTGAAGATTTGGCAAAAAAAATTCATTGATCATGGTTCCGTATCAATTTCCATTCACGGTAACGCGTCGTCCTTCCTCATTTTTAAATAAATAAAGACCTATGATTCCACCAGCCCATAGACCGCACCAAACAGTACATTTATCGGGATTCATTGGTAATTCTTGAACGGCAATTACGTTCTTTACGTTTCTTGGTAATTACGTTCTTTATGGTGGTCTTCTACGGACGATTATGTGCACCATAAAATTCACGAAGTGCTTATGGTAAGTAAACATTTTTAATTGAACACTGTTTTTGAAAATAAATTTCCAAGATTTGGAAGCGTTGTTCTGGAGTTAACCTTTTCATGATTTGCCAAACAATACTGAGTAGAAACGTCACTTTAAACTGTCAAAACAACTGTCGATGAATAGAGTAATCCATATTGAAAAAAAACCTCATAAAAAAATACCCTTTAATAAAATAAAGTGGTGACCGTGGCATGCAGGTTAAGTGTGTGGCTTAGCATGCTCGGAGCCCGGATTCGATCCCCAGCCGTTGCGAAAAGTTTTTTCAATAAAAAATTTTTCTGATCGATCACCACCTCTCTGCAGACAATGGCAAACCTCAGAGAGTAAATAATGCCATGTAAAGCTTCTTGAGAACATGCACTTTAGCAGTTCGGAGTCGGCATAAAACATGTAGGTCCAGTTCTCGGTCAATTGTGTGCAAAAATTTAATAACACACACACAACACAATCGATCCTAAGAAGCTCGGTCAAAGTCCTTTCAAGGGCTGAAATGGCCAATTTGTTTTTTTTTTTTTAATAAAATAAAAAAACTATTTCTATATCTGACCAAAAAAAAAAACAAACAAAAAACCAAAAAAAAAAACTTTTTCGTTTTTTTATTTTTTGTCTCAAAATCATCAAAACCTCAAAAACATCAAAAAACGAAACAAAACACATTTGTTTATTTTTATTTTTTGTGTCAAAAATAAAAATTAAAAATGATTTTTTTTTTGTGTTTGAGTACAAAAATTAAAATACTAATGATTTTTTTGGTTTGAGCAAAAATTAAAAATTATTTTTCTGATTGAGTTAAAAACATAAAAATCAAAAATGATTTTTTTGTTTGAATTAAAAGAATAGAAATCAAAAATTACTTTTTGTTTGAGTGAAAAAAAATAAAAATCAAAAATGATTTTTTTGCATAAGTAAAAAAACTTCATAGGTCAGTCAAAAACAAACATTTTTCCAAAATTTCACTCCAACATGGTTTTATAGAGCTCCACACTGACGGCAGAGAAAAACACGGGACCTCGTGGTTGCAGCGCTGGGAGTCGCAAAAATTGTCCGACGTGGAGAAAAAATTACTTTTTTAAATCTTCACAAAATTGGTTATCGTATGACAGGAGCTTTCTTTTAAAAATTGACTTTAAAAATTCATAAAAAGTCGACAAAAATTATAAGAAAAGCTCGTGTATAACGATAGCGAATCAAGTTTAAAAAATTACAAAAAAGAAAAAAAAAATTCGTCAAAAAATGAACCGAATGTCAATTCGTCAAATGTACGAAAAACATGGTTTCGAGATAAACGCGTTCAAAGTTTGTGAACAAAGAAAAATGCGCTCTCACTAATCCGGCTGTAACTTTTGAAACCGTAAGAATTTTTCCATGAAATTTATTTCTTGGAATCTTAAAAATATTAACTAAAATACAAAATTATAGGTTTAATTTAAAAAAACGACCAATGTCATGTTCAATGTAAATAAATTTGAATAAAATAATTTAGTAATACTATGCAAAAAAAAAAAATTAATAAAAAAGGGTGTTTTTTAATAGCTTTACACTGTAATAGTGCCTTAACACCAACAAATTTTTAACACCAGTCAAAAATTTTTAGTTTAACCGGAAAGGGTCAAGGGTTTGAAAATTCTCAAAATAAAGGGTCGGTTTCTCAAATCATGCTTAGGAAATACTTAAGTAAACTCAATAAATTCACTTCATCAACTAAACTTAAACTTAAGTGGTAGAAAAAATCTAGTCCTTAAGTTATAGCTATACTTAACATCAAAGCTGCTAAGATCTTAGTTTAGGATTAAATCAAAATTTTCAAGACCCCTCTTTGACTCATCAAAGTTTTTACAAGTTTTTTCTTTTTTTGTTTTAGTTAAAGTGATTAACATATTTAATGAAATACATATATTTAAAATCGACGTCTTTAAAATTCTGTTGTTCTAAGCTACAAAAAAGGATATTCGATCGAAGCCACAATCTTTTCATATCAAAGTCATATCATAATCTTCAAGTTTTATTTATTTGATCCACTACCACTGTGTATTCTATAACATTAAGTGGAAAAAGAACAAGAAGAAGGAAAAGAGGTCACCCTTCCAAGAACAAAGTTTCCTCTATGAAAATGTAAAGATATAGTCTACAAATGCTGTATAGAATATACCAGAATTCTCTAAATTAACATTAGCGGTATTCACAATTTGGAGTTTATGGTCTTGCATTTGTATTTCTGATATAATTGATATTTGTAGTAAATTATATTTGAACTTGACGTTCTATGGCAGCACTGCTCATAAGAGTGCTCACAAACTGAAGCAATTTTTTTTTAATATATTAAAAATACTTCAAAAACTACAAATCGTGAATATCGCTATTGATAACTTATATTGATAACATCGTTATTCATTTCGCATTTGGAAATATAAAAGCCACAATGAAGTTTTCAAAAACATACTCAAAGCTCAACAACAGATTTGAGGTTTTCATATATCTGTACAGAACTTTCAGAATAATTAATGTGCCATCTAGCGAAAGCTTAAAATTATTTTACCAAATAAGAAAAATTTTGTGATAGTTTAAATTTCATAGTGTTATCTAGCTTTTTAAAGCCCACGGCAAATGACTTTTATACACGTTGACCTTAAATTACACGCTCGAGTAGTTGGTTAGCCGTTGCCAAGATAAGCCAACAACAAAACTTGCCTTAGCACAGCCAAGCTTCCATTAAAGTACTTCTAGATAGAAGAACCTCTAAAAAAACAAACGGTTTTCACAAAGATTTTCACATCTTTGGTGGCTGCTAGCTTTTAGCCAACTATACGCGGCGCAGCAGCAATAAAGATAGGAAACGCAATTCTGTCAACTGCAAAACGTGCGCCAAAGTGTGAATGTGTGTGAGTGAGTGTTGTGTGTGTCTCTGTGTGTGTAAGTGATTGTGTGTGAATTTGTGAGTATGTATCACACGCACGTGAGCCATATAAGGCATTAAATGATAGGTTTTGGGTTTTTTGCCAAAAATGTTTGTGAAAGAATACATATAAATTTTATAAGGATTGCATATGTTTAGAATAATAATAATAATAAACAAAAAGGAGAATGTCAAAAATAACATGTGATACAAAAAAAAAATAAAATAAAAACAAGTTTACAAAAACAAACTTGCTGTTCAAATGTTTGCTTCTTTTAGCAAAATAAAGAAAAGAGACAACTAAGAAAAATAGCTGTGAAGCAATGAAGCCCCACATTCGAGGCTTCTTAAGACAGCAACAACAAAAAGAACAAACACAGAAACTATAAAAAATATGCTACAAAGCCTTGACAGCTTCGACTTTGTACAACAAGGACCTTCAATTGGCAGCATTTAAGGGTTTTAAAGCTGTCCCATCTTGACACGCACGCACGCATTCACTTCCTTTCAGCTGATCCTGAATTTTGAGCTAGTTCAATGCTTAGCTTTCTCGTCTACTTCGTTTTCTTCAGTCGCCTTTCTTTATTGGCGTAGATTTTCACTTTTAGCTTTTCGCTTTTCGTTTTTCGTTTTTCGCTCTTGATACTTTGTTTATTTTATGAAGCTGCACTAATGGTGTTTTATTATTATTGGCAAAGTTTCTGCACAATTTAAATGGAAATGTATGAGGAAGTTTGGCAATTTTGTGTTGTTTTTTTTTTTTTCTTTATTCATTTTTTTTTTTTTCGTTATGTCCCACTGTTTTGGAAATCGATAAAAATGTTGTGCTTAGCGACAAAAGAAGCGCGCCCGAAACCATTGAAGCTGCATGGTTCCATGGCCTATAAGAAAGCACATAACGAAGCTCTATTTTACATAGATTACTTAACAGCGAGATTAAAAACCATTCAAACCTTCATTAAATAAACTGCGTAAAGAAGTTTGCGCCCAACAATAGACAGCTGGGTACGGTAGGCTGGAGATGAATTGATGAAGTGTTGTTTGAAACTTAAGTTTTAAATTAGCATGGCTGACAAGTCGTTTGTTGTTGGTTTTTTTTTTTTTTTTAATAATGGCATTTTTTACAAAGTCATTGATTAACTTTGTAAAATAGCAATAGGTCCTAAACAACAGGGCGTAGTCGTTGCCGTTTCGTATAAATTAAATAGTTTTCAGTTGCAGTCTTTGAGTTTGTTGTTAAGCTTTGATGAGCTAAAATTGTTTTTTAAAGGCGAAATTACTGATTGGACAACAAATTCAGTCGTTAGTATTGTTTTATAAAATCAATTGATTTTTATTCGATTTCATGTAATTAAATATATCTTGAATTTAGCAAGAATCTTAATCTTATATATTAAAACGTGAACATTTAATTTTTTCAAACGCTTTCTTGGTACCAATTAATACTCAAGACGCTTGAAACTAATATCATGCGAAACATTCTAAGAGATAAAAACACTTTTTGAGAAAAAATTCCACTCTTTGATCAATATGAAATTTTATTGGAAGAGAGCTCTTCGAATTTGAGTTTTTTTTTTTTTAAGTAACATTTTCTTAGAATAATTACGTTTTATTCATTCATCAATTGTAAAATTTGTAAAAAATAAATGTTTTGAATTCAAAAGTTTGACTTTACATGTCAATAAGTTGGTCAAATTTTAACGATTTCCAATTTTTCTAATTATTTCTAAAAGTTTATTGAATTTTCTTTTAATCGTCATAACAATCACTGTGAAGCTCTAACCAAAAGTATTTTTAATGAATTTTCATAATATTGTCGTTAGGTTTTTAGCGTCAGTTTCAACCAAATGCCAAGAGAGAGAATTTTCTTTTGAAAATTGAATTTTCTTAATGAGAAAGCCCATATCTCTTTGGAAAAATTTAATTAATTTCTTTTTTGTATTTAAGTCTTGTCAGTTAACTTGAAAAAAAATTAATAAAAATTGTACCGCTACACTCAGAAAAAAGCTTATCGGAATATGATAAAAAAGGCATCATATTTAGAGAAAAATGGTATAGACTTTGCTCCAGAGAATGCTATTCTCTAATTTCGATACTAAAAATTCTCTAAAAATGGTAAAAAGATTCCATGAAAAAGAAAATTATATCGTTTTTTGAGAAAAAACTTTTTATTTTTGAGAAAAGATTTGTTTTTATTGAAGAAAATACTTCTCTAAGTGAATTTTTTATCAAAATATAAGAAAAGTTTTTCATTTTCAATAAATTTTTCTCTTTAAATGAGAAATTTTTGTGCGAGAAAAATACTTATCATTATTAGAGACATTGAAATATTTCCATTTCCTAGAAGTAAAGAAATATTTCTTCGAAAATGTGAAAATTTATTCTAATTTAAGAAAATTTTTTTTGAAAAAGAGAAAATTTCTATATCGAAAATAGAGAAATTTTTTACCGGAGCAAGGTATATGTTTTTTTCTCAGTGTACTTTTTTGTTTTTCTTTAAATTATTTCTTTTAAAAAGAGACCACAAAATTTAATCTTTTCTCAAAATATGAGGTAAAAATTATTTTTGAGTTATAAAATTGTGGCATTTAATTTGTTATTTTTAGTTTATAATTCTTAAAAAACATATTCTTTAAGAATTATATTTTGACCTTTATGCCAAATAATTCATGAAGTAACAGGCTTGCTACAACAACAAAATTCTATACAGAACAACCGAGCAGACTAGACCATGGTTTCGTCGTACGCTACTCCAACTCATCAGTAGTCTCTGGTGGTTATCTTTTAACAATGATTTTTGTTGTTAAAAGATAAAAACTAAAATTTTAATTTTTGAAGTTCTTTCAAAATTTGTAGCGCATTTCAGGTGAATTTGATTTGATCTTGATCCTAAATTAATAAACTGTCTGTGCCACCACAAAATCAAGGCTATCTACTCCATGATTTTTATAACAAAATTAAATATTTTTAAATGTTGTTTATTCTATATTTTTATATATATATTTTATATTTTATATATATAAAATTCAAAAGTAATTTCTAAGCTTTTTTCTAAAATTTTTTTTAAAATTTATACCTCAGTACAAAATTAAATATTTTTAAATGTTGTTTATTCTATATTTTTATATATATATATAAAATATATATATATATATTTTTTATATATAAAATATATATATATATATTTTATATTTTTTATATATAAAATTCAAAAGTAATTTCTAAGCTTTTTTCTAAAATTTTTTTTAAAATTTATAACTCAGTCAAAAACAAACATTTTTCCAAAATTTTAAAATAAAAAATTACAAGAAAAAAAAATTAAAAATTATATATTTTTCACTCCAAAATGGTTTTATAGAGCTCCAAACTGGCGGCAGAGCTTCAAAAAATGGGGCCTCGTGGTTTCAGCGCTGTGAGTCGCAAAAATTGTCCGATCTGGAAAAAAAAATGACTGTTTTAAATATTAACAAAATTGCTTATCGTATGACAGGAGCTTTTTTTAAATTTTTTTTTTTTCAATTTTTGGTGATGTTCCAAATTTGAAAGTGTGTTTTTTTCGAAAAAAATATTAAGTTTAAAAATTCATAAAAAATCATAACAAAATCATATCAATAATTCATATAACAAATCAATAGCGAATCAAGTTTAAAAAAATACAAAAAAAAAAATTTTACAACAAAAAATGAACCCGCCCCTACCGCAACCAGTACGAACAACATGGTTTCGAGATAAACACGTTCAAAGTTTGTTAGCAAAGCAAAAAAAAGGCGAAAATTAAAAATGCACTCTCACTAATCCGATTGTAACTTTTGAAGACGTATGCATTTTTCCATAGAATCTTAAGAATATTTACTAAAATACAAAATTATAAAAAAAAACTCGATTTAAAAAAACTACCTAGGGCTAAAACTAGTGAAGTTATACAAAAAAGACCATTTTGGGTAGATTTTGGGTTCACAAAAAAAAAATTGGTTATTGTGCTGAGATCCTCTCAACATTAGCTTTCATATTAGGGGCCGGAAATGCAAACTTTTGTTCCCCATATGGGTTGACCCATCTAAATAATCATACCTCATGTAATAAAATGCATGAATTTAAAAATGCTATATCTTTTTAATAAACCATAAAAACCACTTTCATTCTTATATTATCAGAATCTTCTTAATAAATTTCAAATTTTTTTACCCGTGCCCATTGGAGATACTTGATATTTGATATTTCTTATTTTTCAAAGCGATGTAACTCAAAAAGTTTATGATCTAGTCACTTTAAAAAATTTATATTTTAATTTCTTACTAAGATGTATCTAATACCAAAAAAATAGGTCTGCCACTAGTTTCTTTCTATTAAAATTTGTTTTGCAAAGTTACCAAAAATTACTATTTTTTTTGTTAACTTTTACGTTTTTTTTTTTTAAATTTAATAACATCCCAATTAATTTTTCTGATATGCAAGATAATAACGGTATAATTAATGTTATGTTTATTCATTTATTACTGTATTTTTAATAGGAGCTGAGATATGATCATTACCGCAAACTCTATAAGATACGAAAATCGCTCGTGGTTGCATGACAAACATGGCCGCCATTTTGTAAATACAACAAAAAAAATTTTGTTTTAAAGCAGTTCTAAGGTGCTGAAACATAACGAAATTTATGGTAAAAAAAGAAAATTTTTTTAAAATAGTCGAGCGACCACTATGTGCTCAATCTCTGCGGACTGGCCCTTTAGGTACACCCTTAAAAAATTTCCAAAATAAATTTATACCGGTGAGCGTATATTTACATTTTTTACAACGAATGGTGTTGATTTACATCGCTTGCCCGGTGTGAAATGACAAACTTATCCGATCGGTGTAAAATAAGCAAGGCAAAGAAGAAAAGCAACATCGAAAGCATGTAAGCATTGACAAACAAATTTAAAATTGGAATTTCATAAGATCGAAAGTAAAAGACCAGAATTCTAAGACATGTTCATGAAACAGTTTTGGCCAAAATTGACATTAAAGTAATAAAGAAAAAGTCCTACATTTGAACCCATAGGAATTTGTCCATGATATTTTTTTTCTTAATATTTTAACAATATTTACTAAAATACAAAATTATAAAAAAAGTCAATTTAAACAAACGGTTAATGTCATATCCCCCCTTAACATAAAAATTTCTCAAAGATGATTTCATTTTTTAAGTTTGCTTTAAATTTTAGTTTTATTGAATTTAAGACCTGACTGACAATGGTACGAATAAAGTTAAAATACTGTTTTCTCTACAATCATTGTTTTATCTTTTTTAAAACAACCAAAAATGTCATCGATAATCTTATCAACAACTTCAACTCTTATACAATTATTTAACCAATAGCTATAATTTATTTGATATCTCTCTTCATAAATACTCTGACTAAAGTAAAGCATATTCAATTTTGAGCCACTTTAATGCGCTTCCTGCACTTTAAATATAGACATTCAGTTCATTGAGGCTTGAACATGAAGTAGATAGCTTTTAATTTTCACCATTTACAGACAGAGTCATCAGATTAACGAAAATACAGAAGACAGAAGACAGACGATAAACGGAAAGCCCGTTAGACAAATAGGCAGGCTGAGAGGCTGAGCTGCAGCATCCGACAGAACAGACATAACGACAGTTACCGACATTAAACAAGCAGATTTCTTGTCATTAACATAAAAGCTTATAATTTGAGTATTTTGCCTCTTATCTTCATGCTTAGTTGTTGTATTTATTGTTGTAGTTGTTATTTTAGATGTTGTTCATTTGCTGGTTTGTTTCATCCTAACTGCATGTGTAAATGTGCAGCTTCCGGTTGCTGCTCAACGTCACACATAAAAAAAGAAAAATAAACGAAACTACAACGCACCCATACAAGCAGACATTTGCACACACACACACCCAGCACATACATCCACTTACCATTACAACTCACCCACTACAAGGCTGGAACATGGTGCACAGCCTTGAATTCCTGATTTTGCCACGTTGAATACCATGAAAATCCTGCGGCTTAGCTGTTAAAATGCGGGTCTAGCTCTGCATTGTTTGCTTGTGCTAGTATTTTTAGTGCTTAGTTGTTGTTGTTTTGGTCTTAAATTTCACCCACTAGCTTGTATGTAGGTTTGCCAGTTGAAGAGCCTCATACAAGTTTAGCGCAAATTGTGTTTTTTTTTTTTTGTTTGGGTTTTTTCTTTGGCCACTTGAGGCCATTTACCGAATAGTTTTTGCTTCACTTTAGTTTCTATTTTTGGGTCATTTAACTGCAGAGCACACGCAGACCTTTTTTTTCATTGCATTTTTCAAGTTCTATATTTCTGTTGATCTTTCTTTTGGCCAATTGCCTGCTAAGCATCTCGTTGTAGTTTTCTTCTTTTTTTTTTTTTCTTTGTATGATTTTTTTTATTGATTCTACTTTAGACGCTGTGGTCGAGCCACTTGTACTTCATTTTGCTCTAACCCGCTTGAATTCAATTGAATTCTCTGAAGCGAACTCAGTTGACTTCCGGTTCACGTTGAACGTTGAACCAATTAACATAACTTGCGGAGTGCGAATTGTTATTGTGCCAATGATGGCAGAATTGAACGAAAGAGAACGAGGAATAAGGCTAGATTGAGATTGCTTGCAATGGGTAGAGTACAATGATTATTACTATTCATATGAGGCAGATAAGAAAAAAATGTGTGCTCAGTTTTTTTTTTTTTGTGAAACTGTAATTTATTTGAGGAATGGAATAGCATTGGATATAACTAATAAGATTACCATCAGCTCATGAGCAGATAGAAGTCATTTTATTTGTTACAACACGCAATAGAAGTTTCGTTGACAATCAGAAAAATTGGTAAAATTTTATCTCTTCCAAATTATATTTCTGTTTCTATTACACTGACAAAAACTAACTGTAAACAGGAAAATACAATATATCGCACTCTAAATACAAAAAAGTCACAACTCAAAATTTTTTAAGTGAAACTTCTTTAGCCACGTATATAACATCCGGCGAACTAAACGGGGAGTTAAACCGATATAACACTTTAATGAAACGCAGCGAGTTCGTGCAATTAAATAACTTTCTATAAGCCATGACTAAATGGTTTGAGTTCAAGCTCGCGAAACTAAACAAATTAAATAACTCACCATAAGCCATGGTTAAATGGTTTGAATCCAAACTAACGAAACTAACCAAACAGACTTAACGAAGAAAAATACCTAAACAACATCAAAGCATTAGTCCGTATTTTTATACCCCCACGCGTACTGCGTAAGGGGTATATTAATTTTGTCACGACGTGTGTAACGCCCAAAAGGAGGGGTGGTAGGTATGGAAATGTATATATATTCTTGCTCAGCATTACCACCTGAGTTGATTTAGCCATGTCCGTCTGTCTGTCCGTCTGTCCGTCTGTCTGTCGACACGATTACACCCGCAATTTTAAAGCTATCGTAATGAAATTCGATATTTAAGCTTTTTTTAAAAAAACTAAGAGCAAGTTCGAGAATGGGCTAAAACGGATGAAACGCCTACCTCCCATACAACTCAAAAATTGAAAACTCTACAAAGAAGCTAATATTTAAGCTACAATACTGAAATTTGGTATATGTGTATTCTATATCAAAACTGAGATGTTTTAGAAAAATGGGCGTCATCCACTCACTAACACGCCCACCTACCATACAATCCCAAAATTGAAAAATCTATAAAGAGGCTAATATTAAAGTTAAAAGACGGAAACTCGGTATTTATGTATTCAGTGTCAAAACTGAGGTGTGTTAGAAAAATGGGCGTCATCCACCCACTAACACGCCAAACTCCCATACAACCCCAAAATTTAAAACTTTATAAAAAGGCTTATATTTAAGCTGCAGGAAAACAATTTGATATGTATGTTTTTTAGACACATAAAAATAAAATATCTCTCAAAATCTCATACAAAAAGCTCTCCCATTTAATATTCTTCCACCCTTAAGAATCGGCCGTGGGGGTATTTTAACTTCGGTCAAGTCGAAGATATACCTTATTAGTTTTGAACTGAAACTACATTAGCAGCTTACAGAGCAATATGGAGAATTGAAACGGGGAGTTAAACCCAACTAAAAGGTTAAAAACCTAGGAGTTTTTGATTTTATTGCCAAGTGTAAAGCACTTTAGAATGGTGATTATATTTCATTACAGCTAATTGCATTGGCCCAAAATTGTCTAGTCTAAGTTAAATCAATTTTAAATCGTTTCATAACAATATAACTTAACTTGCAGAACACCACTTAAACAGGCAACTGTCATTTGTCTTTTCTTAACGAACAAATGTCAATAGCAAAATAGAGTATTTACAATTTTGTTCCCTTTTATCACCACCAATAGCCCTTTTTCAACATAAAATTTTTGGATAAAGGTTTTAACAATAAATAACAACTAGTGGTTTGATATGATGGCTATAAAACAGATTTAATCTACTCTTTTACTGAAACTTTTTTAATTAAACGATATTAAAGAGTTAACCACAATTAACCACTTTAAACTCTCTACTTTTTTGGATTAAAGTTTCACTTATACCGTGTGTGTCGATATTTTGTTATAAATCAATTCACAAAAAAAAATCTCACTATCTTTTTCATTATTTTCTTCATTAACTGTCAGAATGAAGTTTGTGTGTTTAAACGAAAATAGGCACATAACTTTAAACAAAATACCTGTTTAATCCAGGTTTTTCTATATCATATCGGAACAATTTTTAAATTGCAGTTTTTTAAACGTAGAATAACGTCTTACAGCTGGGTTTGTATGGGTTCAGACTTAACAGATTTTTTCAAGGTCATGAAACTTTTTTGGCTAATACTTTAGGGTATACCTACAGCCCTTAATACTCATCTTTCAAAGATAATATATACACTAAAATATCAGATATATTCTGCGCTGAATGAATATCGAATTTTGGATTTTGTCACTATTATATTTAAGTTACAAAATAGTAAAATATAAGAAGAAAAATTCATGTTTTTATATAAGAAAATCATTCATCATCAGTTGCTTAGGCTGTGCTTGCTGCTTTCTGTGTTTTTGTTTCGTTGTTTGTGCTTGCATTGTTTTTGTTTTGCACGAACTGATTGGTTCCTATTGGTAGCATTGTAAGCACAATATTTATGGCCGCGGCTCCATACAAGCCCGACCACTGTGCATTGGTTCGAATTGGGTTTATGTATGCACTACTTTTCTAGTTAACGAAGTGCTCTTTTTTGACACGAGAGGTCATGAACCTCTTTTCAACTCAGTCAATCAACTCAAACTGTCTAATTTAAGGAAATGGGTCTGTGTTCCGATTAGATTTAACTCTTATAAAAAAAACGAGTTGGATATTTCGTTTTATGCTTTTAACCAATAGATGGCGTAAAATTTTAATTTTTGTTTTTAATGCAAATTAATTTGGATTTCACATCCCACAAGCACTAGCTAGTGTAGCTCGCAAGCTTTGCATCGGGCAGAGAAGAAAATGCCACCAATTGAAAGTGCCTTCTTTTCAACTAAGTTAATAAACTCAACCTATCAAACTTAACGAAATGATCGAACAAATTTAACATTTTGCTTGTTTCTTTTTGCTTGCTCATTTCATCATGTTGCTTTTAACTTTTTCTTTGTTTTCGTCTCGATAAGTAGTCCATAATTGAGTGTTAATTTTCGGAAGATTAATAAAAAATACGTACAAAATGTACAAAACAATCGGACGAAAGAGACAAAGTAGAAGAGGTTATAACTTAAACGGAATTCTACGTCTACACTTACGACACTATCGAACTGTTTCTTTTTTTCTAAAGACTACGTTTTACTAAACCACTGAATAAGTCTTTCGAAGAGAATCATTGTATTATATTCGAATTTCATTAATTCAAATTACAAAATGGAAAATATAAGAAAAGTAAAGCTATTCAACAATTTGAAAAAGCTTTTTAATTTGTCATTAACGCCTGATACTGTGGCGGAAGAAACCAGCGTCTAAACAGAGTGATACAAAAGCTTGGTTTGTGTCTAAGATAACAAAAAGATGTTTATAATCACTCGTTGTAAATTCTATGCTTTAAGACCGATTGATAAAAGTTGCTACAACAGGTTTAAAGAATTTTTAAGGAAAAGTTGAAATTTCAATTTATCGAGTATGGGAGTATCCCATATGGTAAATATGCAGTTTGTAAACCAACTGCATATTTAAGTGAATAAAGCGAAATTCAAATTTTTCTTTTTTTTTCGATTTTGTAAATTTTTGTGAAACAAGGTCACATGTCAGGTCGTTTTTATATAGAAAATAATTGTTAGTCTTAATTAGACAAACAATTTTGTTGCAGATTTAGCATCCTTGAAATTCATTTTCACTATTTGCAGCACCTTTCAGTTCGATTAATTTTATGTCAGATATTTCAGCCTAAAAATTAACAGACATAGTATGGCGTAATAAGAATTATATAGTATGTCTTATTTTGCACAAATCGACACATATTATCAGATATAAATTTCTGTATGAAATCCACAATCTTTTTAGTAACGCTCTCAATACAACTTTTTCAAAACTGCCCTCCAATTTTGATGCAAATTTTGCATGAAAATGAAAAACAACCTTTCATGATTTTCAACACAGTTCATCACAATATTTAGCTTACATGATAGGAGTTAAAAAAGCACATCTCTTAAATACTCCAAAAGCTGTAGAAAAACTGTAACAAAAACTGAACAAATCTCAAGACAAAAAATAATAAAAAATTTCAGCACCTTTAACCGAGCTTTAACAAACATTGGAATTCTTCAAAAAAAAATCTGCTGCTCAACATAAAAATCCACTTAAACTTCAGCACAGTGCTTAGACGGCATAATCAGCAGCATCACAGCGCTTAAGTGTATAAAAAGGCTTACAGCGATGAAAAATTGTGGACAACTAAATTTTAAGCCGATTTACGCAGGGCATGCTTGAGTTTATCGCACGCAGCAGGAGCAAAGAAGAAACAAGAAAAAACAAGTAAAGAAAGTCTAAAGTCGGTCTGGGCCGACTTTTAAATACCCTAAACCTACTTTTCCAAAAAAAAAATAATATTATTGAAAATGGGCGTGTCCTTGGGCGGATGAAGCTTATATTTTAATTGCATTTAAATGTTGATGAAAAATTTACACATACCAAGTTTTATTCCTGTAGCTCACAGTTAATGCCCTTATAGTGCTTTCGCTATGGGAGGTGGGCGTGTTCATGGACGGATTACTCCCAATTTTTGAACAGACCTTAGTTTTGGTATAAAACACATACATACCAAATTTAATTTCTCTATGACAAACATAACCTTATTTATTGAGTCTTAAACTTTTTGGGTTGTATGGGAGGTAGAAGTGTCCGTGGGCGGATGATGTCCATTTTTCAAAACCATCTTTGGTTTGTTATAAAAAACATGTGTGCTAAATTTTAGCTCTGTGGATTAAACAGAGGCTTATTTATTGCGTTTTCAATTTTTGGGTTGTATGGGAGGTGGGCGTGTCCGTAAACGGATGACGTCCATTTTTCGAAGACATCTTTGTGTTGGTACAAAACACATACATATCAAATTTTATTCTTGTAGGTTAACTATGAGCTGAGTTATGCAGTTTTCAATTTTCGCATTGTATGGGAGGTAGGCGTGTCCGTAGGCGGATGATGTCCATTTTTCAAAACCACCTTTTTTTTGTCATAAAAAATATATGTGGCAAATGTTAGCTCTGTAGGTTAAACAGAGGCTTATTTATTGCATTTTCAATTTTTGGGTTGTATGGGAGGTAGGCGTGTCCGTGACCGAATGACGTCCATTTTTCTAAATCATCTTTGTGTTTGTATAAAACACACACATACTAAATTTTATTGTTGTAGGCTAATTAAGAGCTGAGTTATGCAGTTTTAAATTTTCGCATTGTATGGGAGGTAGGCGTGTCCGTGAGCGGATTCCAAAAATATTCAATAGAGCAAATTCTTGGATGCATGTGATGATGTGTACCAAGTTTCATCCAATTATCTCGACTCCTTCTTCTTATGCTGTGTATACGGACAACACACAGACGGACGGACGGACGGACGGACATGAATAGCTCGACTCACGAGGTGACGCTGATCAAGAATATATATACTTTTCTATACCGGACTCACTTCGTTCTATGCGTTGCAAGCGTTAGCACAAAGTTAATATACCCTCACCTTTCAGGTTTAGGGTATAAAAACAAAAATAATATATTGTAGCAATAATAAAAAAAAAGTACTAATAAAAGTGCTTGAGATGAGAAATGAAGAGCACAGAAGAAGCACAGTCTTAAAATCAATTTTAATATAATATCATTCAAACATACATACACACATGTTTAGCTTACAAACATAGGCAGCAAACATACATATACTTGACTGCAATCTGTGCGTGTATTTTTGACAACCATTATAAGCACTTGACTCTATTTTACGAGCGCTCATTAAACGCAGTGAACAGTTGTTCTTTTTTAATCCTTGCTTCTGGTGTGTGTCTGTTTAAGGACACAAAAATGCAAAAACAAAAACTTTGCTGTACGCATGCTTTTGGCTTAAGCCTTGCCAGCAAATTGAATGGGTTATGCAGTAGAAACAAAAAAACCAAAAAAAAAAAAAACAAAAACATGTGCTACGCAAAACCTACAACACTAATACTAACGACAACATCATTAACAATAACAACAACAACTGTTACTACCAACAAACAACCAGCAAACAGCGATTTTTTATGGCTATCATAAAATTAAAAGCATCTTAAAATAGAACTCATGCAACAACCACGCTGCTTCAGAACTAACTTCATGCCTCATAGTAGTTTAAGGCTGTGCTGGTTAAAAACGCCAAAGAGTTGCCAACCACAGTTAAACACAATTTAAATAGAATCCTTAAAGCTGACACCAGCTCCGCCACCGCCACTCATTTGTGACACAATTAATTATTAGAAATTAATTCCAGCCAACTTTTGAGCAAAATAAAAATAATAAAAAGAATAAAACCTTTATCCAAATCATTTTGCCTGCTACGTCTACAAGATCTCTGGGTTTGCCGCAGCGTCAATAAATTCCTAAAGTGCCCAACAGCCATCAAAACCGCCTTCACCGCAACGTCCCACTTCGCCAGGAATTCTATTAAATCATTCTAGCTTCTCATTAGATAAAGGATTACGCGTCGTTCCTTTCAAAAGGGCTTTTAGTTTGGCTTCCTGGCATCGCATCGCCACTCTAGCACAGCTATTTGCATTTCAAATTTATCAGCATTTTTGTTTGCTTTATTCTCGATTTTATTTTATTTTATTTTTTTGTTTGTCCTTTTTTTTGTTACACTTTGTGTCCCTTCATTTGTGTAGGAACCGACATACAGCCTGCTGTGTTCAAAATTGTTTTTTTTCGCTGCGTTCTATTGTGTGCACCTTGAACTTTCCTCCAAGCACAGCTATTTAATGTTGATGATTATTTCCTCTAAGCCTTCCTTTGAGACATGAATGCAAAGAAAGGGTGTTTAACCGTAACTGGGGCGAAATAACACCAGCTATTCTTTAATAGAGGTTGCCCAAAAAGTTAACATTATTTTTTATGACACACTATTAAAATCACGATAGTTGTTTGTTTTTTTTTTTTTCTTAAATAAAAGAAGTTGTTCATTTAAATTTTATTTAAAAATAATTTCAAAATAGTTCTTGTGGTGAGTGAAGGGAGTAACCAATATATCCTGTTTAAATAAAATAAAGATATTTTTATGTGTTTTACTTTAAAAGCTAGCATTAATAAAAATAACATTTCCTACTCTCTTCATTTTCCATGCAACTTCAGCTATAACATATACCGTTAGTATTTAATAGCTTGTATAAATAATCTTAAGCACACATGAAGCAACATTCCGCACATAATTTATAGTTACCATAAACATATAATTGTTTTCTTTTATATTTACGAGCTAATGACATGTGTTTTAACTTAACAAAAGAAAGCTTTCGGCAATGAATATATTATTGCTCATATATTTTATACCTCAAAAGATAATGTTCAAGTGGTTTTAATACAAAAACTAGCTTTTGTAACTGACTTGCCAGAATGCTGTAAATAAAATAACATTGTAAGTTAAAAATAAATTTATGAATAGAAGGAACAATTAACCGTTTGAGATAAAAAAAGACTTAAGTTGACTTACTTACTTAGATACCCAATGGCTTAAGTTAAGTATTATTATAATTAGGGTTATTATTACTTACTATAACACATGGTTTCTTTAATAGCCGTTTTAGTTACAGGTCAACAAAAATTGTTTTACAAATTTTGTTGTTTACCGAATTTCAGGTGAATAAAGTCACTTTTGAAAGCAATTTAATAGCCTTGTGCTGGTTATTGACAATTATATATTTATTAATAAGATTAAGAGTTCCTCATTCTGAATTGAAATTTTTTTTATATTGTCAATTTTTAGAAAAGGTTTTAATAACTAAAAACTAAAATATAAAATATATTAGAATTATAAATCAATGTACTAAAAGAAAGCATAGTAAAGATAACACTCTGTTAGAATATTTTTAGAAGAAACTTTTTTTACATAATAGTCAGTGTGGCTTAAGAAAAAGAAAGCTAAATCGGTCAAAATAAAAAGTCAAAAAAGCTCAAAGGCTTAAAGCAAGAAGAAAAAAAAAAAAATATGTGTGTGGCCGCCACGCACGGTATAAGTGAAACTTTAACCCAAAAATGTAGAGAGTTTTTAGTTTAGTCTTACTTAACAAAGTCTCATTTCATATAAAGCCATGAGAAGATGAAGTTTATTTTAAAAGAGCAAAAGTGCTTATATTCAGGGTAATGCGTCATCAAAGAAAGCAAATTGTAGGGTAAGACTTCCCATTTCAGCGTTTCGACATGTGGCTGAGCGTTGTCATTTTGGAAAATTACCTTGTTGTACCTTTGATCGCACTCTGGACGGTTTTGCTTCAATGCTCGGTTCAAACGCATCAATTGAGTTCCGTAGAATTGCTCTGTGATAGTTTCACATAGTTGTAGCAGCCTATAGCACATCACGGCCCCACCAAATACAGAGACCAAACATAGAGAAGGACCTTGTCACTGTGAATATTGGACTTTGACGTCGATTTTTGTGTATGGCCGGGCAGCCCCATCATCATCATCATTATAAATTGAGTTCTTCTTGTACAAAAATGAACTTAAAAATAGAATCCATTAAAGTTTTGATCACCACCTGCGAATGACCTCAGAAAATCCCATTGCATTCGATAGGCCATAGAATCATCCATTTTGGTCAAATTCATCCATGGCATCCATGAAAGTGTGACCTCAGATAATCACATTGCATCCGATTGGCCATAGAATCATCCGATTGGCCATTGAATCATACAGGTTGAAAATTCCAGCGTTACATGTCATGGTTGGAAACGTATCGAGTTGAAAATTCCACCTTCAAAAAGTACGGTCTAAAATTTTGTTGATTAATTCATCTGTTAGTTCGGACTCAAACCATTGTTTGATAATTTTGTTCCTTCCGAACACCTTATGAATTCTAAATTATAAGGTTTTGCGAACACCTTGTTTCACTAAATTCACCTAATTCAGCTAATTGGCCTAAATTCACCACAATTCACCACAATTCGCCGCAGTTTCATTCGTTTCATCGGTTTTACTACCAGTTTCGTTCGCCGTATGTTGTATACGTGGCTAAAGAAGTTTCACTTCAAAAACATATTTTTTCTGATGCAATATTAATTTTTTTTATATTAAGCAAAAATTTTATTTTAAATATAAGTAAGAAAGAGTTATGTATAATGGAACCAGTTTTATTTTGCTCATCACCATTTTCAACAATTACAATATTTTCGAGTTCCAAATATATGGGCTAATCCAGTGTGTCGGACGTTTCATTCGAACGTTTCTTTTTAACATTTTTCAAATGATCCAGATATATATTTGGGAAAGATGTACATTATCGAAAGGCTATTCATTGGTATGATAAAAAGAAAATAAAACTATTTTTATTTAACATAAGTTTTGATAAAAATTTTAGTTTTAAATATGCGTTCGGACGTTTCACGAAACGGAAGTAAATTTAGGCTTAAGTTCATACTATGCCTAGATCTGCGAATTTATCAGGCATACAAAAAAAGTCAGAAGACAAAACTTTTTATAAACTTAACAAGCTTTCAAACGCGTCATACTGTGTCTTTATTAAGCGCATAGTAAGGTCACAGTAAATTATCGTATTTGTTCGGACGTTTCGTGTCGGACGTTTCAGGTTTTTCCTCTAAACAAAAATGAGTAATTTTATTGTTAATACATGAAATGATTAATTAAAATTAATATAAATTACACGTGGTGACCGTGGCATGCAGGCTAAGTGTGTGGCTTAGCATGCTCGGAGCCCGGGTTCGATCCCCAGTCGCGGCGAAAAGTTTTTTCAATAAAAAAATTTTTCTGATCGGTCACCACCTCTTTACAGAAAATGGCAAACCTTAGAGAGTAAATAATGCCATGAAATGCTTCTTGAGAACATAAACTTTAGCCGTTCGGATTCGGCATAAAACATGTTGGTCCAGTTCTTGGTTAATTGCTTGCAAACATTTAATAACACACAGAACACAATTGATCATAAGAAGCTCGGTCAAAGTCCTTTCAAGGGCTGAAATGGCCAATTTGTTTTTGTTTTTTTGTTTTTTTTTTTGAGGAGTAACGTACTTCTTGCACTTGTCTTACTGCCGTCAATTCGCTTTCTTTCAGCTTCCTTTGCTCTATATTCTTTGTTATTTTTAATTTTGTTTCTCGATACTTTTGATCTAGCTCCTGATGAATAAGACATCTGCATAAATACACAAATAAATAAAAGTAAACACAAGTATAATCTATATTATGAATAAATTAGCTCCTATTTCAACTTACCGTTCGGACGTTTCAACAAACAATTAGCTTTAAAAACAAAATTCCGTTAGTTTTTTTAATAATGTTTTTTTATTTGAAGAACTAGTTCAGTTTGTTTAGAAAATATACCTTCTTCACGATTACTTCACTTTTTGTAGTTTTGTGGAAAACGAAATGGATATTTCCGTGTTGAACATTTCATACAGCGGGCAATTGACAAAGAGCAGGAAAATAGAAAGATAAAAAATATACAACAATATATAAAAAAATAAAAAATAGAGCGAAAGCTTGATTTTAAAAGCTTAACAGAAACAAGTAAAAAGGAGAAAATAAGATTTTCGTATGAGTGATGCAAAGAGACTCCAAATTAAAAAAAAACAAGTGCAATTTATGAGTTGAATATCAGAGAGTAGTGATGCAGCTTAGTATATGTAATACAACTTTTACGAAAAGACAAACTTATATTTTTTTGGTTCTGGTTGACCATTTTCTGGATTTGCCCATATCATTGGATTGAAATTCCAAATGATTTTTTAGTTTTTGCCAAGTAGAGTTTATTTTTTTGTTGGAAGATGGTTTTTTTTCTAAAAATCAAAAAGGTTTTAATGACTGGACAAATTTTTGTCTTCGAATGTAAGACTATATCATGTATTCAATAAAACTTCAGAAAGTGTTAAGTAATTTACAATCAAAGATTGGTGCGTTGCCATTTGCTCGACAATCTCTTGATCACAAAGAAAATACTTATATGTTGTATAATGCTAGACCACAAATGATGCTTTGTGAGGAATCCTTTGTGCAAAGTAGTCAAAAGGGTCACAAAAATAATCACCTTATTCAGAGTTAGAATCTTGTTGAAACAATACATCTTTTAATATCAGAAATCGTGTTACTTTTTTGATTAGGATAGCGACGATAGCTTTATCTGTGTGATAAAAAAGAATTTTGATGAAGCGAACTAATTAATGTCTTCACATGTGCTGCTTAAGAGTCTGGATTATCTTCAGGATTTAATTTTAATAGAATTCATAAGTTTAATAACATACTTACCTATGTAGGTACACTTATCTTAATAATTAAACTCAGTGTCGTAACTTAATTACTGTCCAGCCAAGAAGGATTCATCGCCTTCTTCTACTTATAAAGGGGTTGCATATTCAATAAGGTTGAAAAACACTGCCCAAGCTCACACGCATTTTTTTCCATTATCTCGATTTTCTTAATAGGCGATTTTCACAAACAAATTTATAAAAAAAAACCATCAAAATCGTAAATTAATTCAAAAATAGACATTTTATAACGATTTAAATTAAATTTTGTTTTTAAAAGTCTGTAAATATTTGACTGGCTTTGATTGATAAACTACTTTTTATGAATTAGTGATTAGTAAAAATTTTATAAAAATATTGGCTAGTTTTTGGGCAACAATTTTGCATCATTTGACTATTTTCGGCATTCGGCATTGAATCACAATTATAACGCAAATGGATTCAGAACCAACACCATTGTGTAGTTTTTGTTGAGAATAACGCTGATGCAAACCAAATTCGGTGAATTACAAAAATCTTTAAAAATCGAAGTAGTTGTAAGTAGTGTTTAAACTAGTTTTGTGTTTCTGTTCATAATCTGACTGAACTCACATGAGCCGGTGATTATAGCACTGCACTCGTCATAAAACTATATAAAATCTCAGTCTGCACATACTTAAGGTTATGAATGAGCACACTATTTGTACGTACACTGAGAAAAACATACTTTAAAATAAACAAAAGATTTTAAAATAGAAATTTATAGGCTTTTGCGTTTCTAAAAAACAAAATTTTAGGCATGTGTGTTTAATTTTCAACTACACTGAGGGAAAAATGTGTTAAAATTAAATGAAATTGTTTTCATATCTAACGAATTTATTTTTGAAATAGAGCTTGAAACAAATTCATTAAAATTAAATACAACTGTTTTTAAAGTTAAATTCGAAACAAAAGTTTTTGTTTTGAATTGGTTTGACAAATATCGAACAGATGATAAAATACTTATTAATTAAATATTAAAATATTTCAAATGCAAACTTCATCGAATGAAGTAAATATTTGATATTCGGAGAGACCCGAGGGTAGCTGGTTGTAAATCTGATGCTAAGAACTCGGAAAAGCTAAAAGAATGGCATCGAAAAAAATTTGCTTGAAAATATTTGTTTTAAGTTTTGAAATTTTTGTTTTAAGTTTGTTTTTCATAACAAAAACATTTTTTTAAAAACAAAAACTTTTGTTTTGAATTTAACTTCAAAAACAGTTGTATTTAGTTTTAATGAATTTGTTTCAAGCTCTATTTCAAAAACAAATTTGTTTGATATGAACACAATTTCATTTAATTTGAACACAGCGGCTGTTATTTCAAAACACTGTTAGGTTGAATGATTTGCGTTTAAGTTAAGACTTTTCTCTGTTGAGTGAGCGTTTTAAAAAATTTTTGTGATGTTAAAATCATCTGATGAAATATTTTTATGATTTTTTTTTTAAATGTCTGTATTCTCAAAGCAATAGTTTCTATATGTGTTTCGCTATTTTTATGTTATCGTTATCAATATCTCAGTGAAAGTGTGCTGGACTGTCGCGCGGAGGACGTGGATTCGTATCCTAGCTGTGTAAGTATCAAAAATTTTAAATTAATAATTGAAATTCAAATTCTGTTTCATTAACTGCTTGGTCAAAAAGAAGCTTCAAAATAAGTTCACTTACAATCTTGAAAAAAATTGTAAAATTAATATATTATTAAACAAACAATATTCGGGGGTGTCATGAAATTCAATAGGTGTCGGAATTGATTTTTAAAACGACAAGAAATTTACTTTGGTCTCGTGAATTTCAACATTATTTGTTCGGAATAATAGTCCTATTCGAACATAAAACCAATAATGTCAGGATTCATGACAACAAAGCCTTTTAAAGTCTATATTTTTTTCGAAAAAACACACAAAATTTGGAACATCACCATAAATTAAAAAAAAATTTAAAAATTTTCTTTTAAGTCTTTTTTTTCCAGATTCCACAATTTTGCCGACTCCCAGCGCTGCAACCACGAGGCCCCGTTTTTTTCTGTGCCGCCAGTTTGGAGCTCTATAAAACCATGTTGGAGTGAAAAATATATTTTTTTTCTTGCAATCTGTTCAATTCTCTATAATAATAAAACAAAAATTTTGGAAACAGGTTTGTTTTTGACTAAGTTATGAATTTTTAAAAAAAGGTCTGTTTTCTCTGCCGCGAATGTCATGTCCTTCCTTAATTAAATTTTTTCAATTTTTTTGGCAAAGTTTTTCGTCATTGCTGAGTTCAAGAAGTATTTCAACCAAAGAGGCAATTGAGCATCTTTAAAATTTGCTTCTTCAACTATTTAAGAGCCGATTTTTATCTTAATAGGTTGAAAAATTTATTGAAAAAGTCAACATGTTTATAACTGTGAATTTAAATTATTTGAGTACCCAGTTTCAAAAAATTATCAATTATAATTTTATATCAACAAAAAGCAAATTTTAAAAATGATCAATTGTTCGTATTTTTTTTTTTTATTAAGGATTATATTTATGGGACCAACTTTTATTTGAATTTTTCTAATTATAGAAATACAAAAAAAAACCTTTCAGTTGAATTTCTAATTTTTTAGCGTTGAAAGGGTCAACTTAAGTTTAAAATTTTTAACTTTTTCGGTTAAATAATTTGCGTTCTAGTTGAATTATTTTCTTGTAGCGTTGAGAAAGCCAATTTGTTAAATTTTTCAATTTGGTTTCAACTTTAAGTTAAATTTTTCAACTTTTTCGGTTGAAAAGTTAGTCTCTTCATTCTATTACTAACTACTTGGGTTGAGAAAGTCAACCTTTCTGTTGAATTTTTCAATTTTTTTTTCGGTAAAAATTTTCATTTTTGAACTTTGTAGTTGAAATTTCCAACCTTTTCATAGAATGATTTGACCAAAAATTTTAATTATTCTACTAAAATAGTTGAGATTTTCATACTATTTTCCTTTTCTTTTGCTTTTAGGTCTAAATTTTCTACATTAAAGTATTCTAAGTATTAACATGAAAGTACTCTATTATTAAAGTAAAAGTTTATTCAACTTTTAGGGGGCGCAATTTTAACCCTTGGCCTAGGGTGCTGCAAATTCTCGGGCCGGCCCTGGTTACTGGATGAAAATTCATGAATGCGATTTATGGAGATCATGTAAAAATTCATAATTATTGTGTTTTTGTTTTTTTGTTCAGTGTATACTAAAGTACTATTGTACTTACAGTACTTAAGTACTACAGAAATACAGGCAGTTTTAAATCAATTTACAATCAGATTTTAGGTGTTCATAAATAAAAATATTTGCCAAATATATCGAGGGAAGTCTTTTTGTACCAGAGACTTGAATGAGATATTTGACGGGTTTAAATTTTTCAAGGCTTGCGTGAAAATTTACAAGAGGATAGAAAAAGTTTGAAGCTTTTAATCAATAATTTACATGCACATGTCTATCCTTTTAAAACAACTCCATAGATTTTTTTTAAGGTTTCCTTTTAAGTGTTACAAAACGCTGCTGCAAAATTGATGAAGCCAGTCATCCTCACGTTTGAGCATAAAGAAATGTCATAAAAAAAAAGAAAGACTCAGTAAGAAAAGTTCTCGATTTTCCAACATCTACAACTTTCCGCATCAACACGCCCACACACTCACTCACTCAGACGCACATCACGTGACAATGAAACGAATTCCTGGCTAAAACAAAAGCAAACTTTTTTGCGTTTGATAGAAACTTTTTAGATACGCAGACATGACGTGCCTGCACCAACTTCAATTTTACCATCCACAACGTTGTGCTATACTGCGTGAAACTTTTTTATGCCATTTACGCCATTTTTTTTTTTTTTATTTTTTTATTTGCATTCACTTTATTTTTGTAGTTTACGCAATTTAGAAGGACTTTTTTTAAAAAAATAAGTTTAGTAAAAACAGGCTTAACAAACTTGCTCACAACGCATTTAACAGCTTACCAGGTAATGTGCAGATAAAGAAAAAATACTGCACTGATGCGTGACTGTTGGAATGTGTTGTTTTTTTTTTAATTTATTTTTCCATGTTTTTTTGTTTGTTTTTTCTACAATTAAGTTACGTTACGTGCTAAGAAATGGGTGAGAGGTAAGCGTGGGTGACCCAATTTCTAGTTGGGTTGGATGGTGTTGTTGTTGTATTGACTTGAATAATTTTTAACTTTTCGCGTTGCAAAAGTAAGTCAAAAGCAACCAACTGCAAAATAAACAACGTAAATGAGTAAGAAATGAGTAAGAAAACAAACAAACTAAAAAAAAAACCAACACAAAACAAAATCAAGGTTTGTAGAAAATGAAAATTCAATTCAATTAGAAACGTTCTGGGATAAGGAAAAAAAAGCAAAGAGAGAGAGAGAGAGATTTAGTGAGGAAGTTGGAGTGTGTGAGTTGTGAAGAATAGTGCGAGAAATCTATATGTAAGGCAAAAGTTTACTTTTTATTACATTCAATTCACGCAAACATAGCGGCATCAATCAAAATGTGAAGGTCCTGTTTTTCATGTTTGAGAGTGATGATTGTGTGATTTCTTTGTGCTTATTTTGTTGCAATCCATCTTCATACTTATTTTCCGTTACCTAATGATTTTGATGTTATTTTTTCTTTTTATGTTGTTTTATTTTTGGACTCATTTGTTTTGCTTTTCTATTTTTTGCATTTGTTCAGCGTCACACACACATCAATAAATCAAAAATATTTTTATGGATTTTAGTACGCAATACAAGGCAACATAATCCAATTGCAAGCAACAGGAGTTTATAATAAATTTTGTAATGTTTTTTTTCTTTTTTTTTTTGTTGTTTTTCTCTAATAAATAACAATGCGTTAAACGTTAAACTTAAGGCAAGAATTAAAGCTTATATAACAACAACAACAACAACAACAACGAAAAGCACTTTTTGAATTCTTGATTCTAGAGCAGCAGCAGCACATGACATCATATAATGTAATGCTTAGCTTGGCTACGCTATGCTAGCAGAGCTTTGAACCCAAAGTAGCTGGTGGGTGGTTTCGAACCATTCAACCACCTGCCCGCTGGCAACAACCAAAGACCTCAACCTCAACATAGCTGTGCTGCTTACGCCTACGTAATCGACGTAAATTATGCGAATTGCCTATTTTATGTTGTTGTTTTTGTTGTGCTTGTTGTTGTTAATGATGTTGTTTTTGTTTTTATTAATACGTTTGGCTTTCGAAAATTACAGCAAACTTTATGTTTTGGAAACAAAGAAATGAAGCTGTAGTAAAACAAGCAAAAAAAAAAAAAAACAGGCCGAAAAAAAAATCGAAACCAAGTGCTGAACACTTCCAGCGCAGGCAGAACGGCGGAAACGTCGCCTCATGAAGATTTTTATCGAAATAATTTTTGCGTTGACGTACTTTGTATGTGGTGTGTGTATGTGTGTGTGTTATCATGTTTGTATTTGTTGTTCCCACACACTTGTATATCGCCACATTTGTATGTGAGTTATATTTTTTCTCTCCACAGAAAATAAAAAAATACGAAAATAAATGGCAAGCCTCTTTGAGTCTAAGTGAAGGAGGTGTAAAGCTTACTTGGGGGAATTAGAATAAAATATGGCTTTGGGATTTTTATTTTTTTTTTATTTTTTTATTCTTCTGCTTTCTTTCGGTTAATGAAGCTTTTACCATATCTTTTATTATCTTTTTAATAAATTTTCCTTCATTCTTTGCTTTGTGTCTTGCAGTAGTCCTTCAAGCTCGTTTTTATATAATGTAAAAGCTTTGTTAGGCAGATTAGCTTAAGTTCTAACACCCTAAAGCATGTTTATGAAGGAACTACATTTTTCCTTTTCTTTTTTTAAATACTTATGCAATTATTTCAAGAATGATAGTATCATTCTTTAGGCTTTTTGTTTAATTGGTCATTATTTGTTCGAACGGCTAAAAAGTGTCAACAACTTTTTTTTATTTGCTATAAATTATTGTCTACATTTGAAAAAATAGGCTAGGCTGTGCAATTTGTTCTTCGTTTTTTTCTTTACTGTTTAAGTCATTAGTTCTTAACCAACATTTTAGAAATTTTTTCAAAAAAATTCAACGTTTCAGCAAGGATAGAGTAATTTTCAAAATTGCTATTAATTTCATTAACATTTTCCAAATCTTTGACATAATTAATTTCCTTTTATAAATATTTCGTAATTTCTTGTAAGCTCACGCAACTTATTTATCTGCTGCTATCACTTCATTTGCCATTCAGGAAATTTTTACCTTAATTAGCACAATTTTTTCTATATTTTGACGAACAACCAAATAATGACGTAAACAATTTCAAGCTTTCCTATTTTTATATAAAAAATGTTTCCTTTGTTAAGCAAGCAAATTTGTTGAATTCAGGTCAATGCCCTCGTGTCGTGTTACGGCTATCACCCACGTTGAAATTATGTAAATAACAGCCATGGCTGTAAATGATATCAAAAACAAATTAAATGAAAAAAAAAAACAACTTTTTATGACATACATAAATAGCAGGATATTGAAGAAGTTTTTTATTCATATACAAAAACTATCATAATTAAGCAAGTTTATGTTATGTCATTCCCTTTCATAAATATGTATACAATAATATTATATTTATATTAACATATAATAAGAATCTGTTATGTTAAACTTTGCTTTTAACGACGATATATTAAAAGCTTACAAAACCATAAAAAATCAACATCAATGTTTTCTTTACTGTCCTCCGTAAATATGAATAATATCTAAAAAAAGCATAAAAATAGTTTTTTAATACAATAATTATTTCATAAAGTAGGCCTCCAAAAATTGTTCATTCCTTGCGGATTCTAATTTAATGCACTTCCGTAGCGTTATCTCTAATGTTTTGGCTAACCATGATGTTAAATTAAGTTTACATTTCAAATTGGTTTGCTTCAATTACGTTTAACTTCATTTCGAATGAACCGATTTGACAGTGGCGGTAGTTTTAAATTGACATCATATGAAAAAAAAAATAGTTACAAGAACACTCGCTTGTCCTAGTTGGATTTGGGATCATAATTAATTTGCATTAATAACAAAAATTTAAATTTTACGCTATATATTGGGATCCAACTCGTTTTTTCATAAGAGTAAATTCTAACAGTATCACAGACCCATTTCGTTAAATTTGACAGTTTGAGTTCATTGACTGAGTTGAAAAGATGTTGTGATTGACATAGAGCACTCATTTCTAAGAAGTACATACAAAAACACAATAAAGAAGTAGTGCATACAAGAGCCCAATCAATAAGCCTGTGAATCAGTTCATATTAAACAAAAACAATACAAGCAAAAACAACGAAACAAAAACAAAGAAAACAGCAGCTGGCTGATTGATTTACTTATTTACTTATATAAACACATGAATTTTTCTTCTGATATTTTACTATTTTGTGACTTTAGTATAAAAGTGACAAAATCCAAAAATTAGATATTCATTCAGCTCAGAATATATCTGATATTTTAGTATATATATTATCTTTGAACGATGAGTATTAAAGACTGTAGGTATACCCTAAAGTATTCGTCAAAAAAGTTGCATGGCCTTGAAAAAAATTGTTAAAACGATCCCATACAATCCGCACTGTAAGACGTTATTCTACCTTAAAAAATATCTTATCTTGTCGAATTTTGTATTTTTGATTTTGCCTTGATCGACGCTTACAGAAGAGTTTATCATCTGCTTGTTTTTTTAGCAGAAGAGAGAGCTTGTTGAAACTCTTGCAACATGAACGTGTGTAATGAAAACGACCAAGAAATGCATGGCATCGATGTTAATTTCTTAAAAAATATAACATTTCAATTAAAGATATTTATTATTCAAGTTTCATAAAGAAAATAAACGAAGTAAAATATATGATATACTTTATAATTTAAATATACTTTAATAAAATTTATTTCATAAAACTCTCCCGGTACTTCTGAATTTTTTTTTTTCAAGCATTATTTTTTACTTAAATTTTTTATTAAAGTAAGAGTACATAAAGACAGATGTAGGAGAATGTGTTGCAGTTCCTAGCTGAGCACTAAGAAAAACGGTGATAGTTTCTCAAAAAACTTAACACCTTAATTAAAGATATTTATTTTTAAATTTTCTTAAAGAATCTTGGCTTATGTCCTTTTCTTTTAAACATATGATAATTTAAAATTTATTTCATAAAAAACTCCCAGTACTTCTAAAAATTATTTTCAAGCATTATTTTTTACTTAAATTTTTTATTAAAGTAAGAGTACATAAAGACAGATGTAGGAGTATGTGTTGCAGTTCCTAGCTGAGCACAAAGAGAAACGGTGAAAGTGTAAAGAATCTCGGTTTATGTCTTTATACCCCAAACCTGAAAGGTCAGGGTATATTAACTTTGTGCAAACGTTTGTAACGCATAGAACGAAGCGAGTCCGGTATAGAAAAGTATATATATTCTTGATCAGCGTCACCACGTGAGTCGAGCTATCTATGTCCGTCCGTCCGTCCGTCTGTGTGTTGTCCGTATACACAGGATAAGAAGAAGGAGTTGAGATAATTGGATGAAACTTGGTACACAAGGTCACATGTACCCAAGGATCTGCACTATTGAATATTTTTGGAATCCGCACAAGGACACGCCTACCTCCCGTACAACGCAAAAATTTAAAACTGCATAACTCAGCTCATAATAAGTCTACAACAATAAAATTTGGTATGTGTGTGTTTTATATCAACACAAAGATGTCATTGAAAAATGGACGTCATCCGCTCACGGACACGCCCACCTCCCATACAACCCAAAAATTGAAAACGCAATAAATAAGCCTCTGTTTAACCTAAAGAGCTAAAATTTGGCACGTATGTTTATTATAACAAAAAAAAGATAGTTTTGAAAAATGGACATCATCCGCCCACGGACACGCCTACTTCCCATACAACGCGAAAATTGAAAACTGCATAGCTCAGCTCATAATTAGCCTACAACAATAAAATTTGATAAGTATGTGTTTCATACCATTAGAAATATGTCTTCGGAAAATGGACGTCATCCGATCACGGACACGCCTACCTCCCATACAACCCAAAAATTGAAAACGCAATAAATAAGCATGTGTTTAACCTACAGAGCTAAAATTTGGCACGTATGGTTTTTATGACAAGACAAAGATGGTTTGGAGAAATGGACTTCATCCGCCCACGAACACGCCCATTTACAATAAATTTTGTTTTTTAAAGTGGGTTTAGGGTGTTTCATAGTCGGCCTAGACCGACTTTAGACTTTCTTTACTTGTTTTGTAGTAAAAATATGATATTTTAAAAATTATTTCATAATCGGCACAGTAGTTTTTAAGTCTACTTGATTCAAAATATTTGCACTTCAATTATATGAAATAGTATAGATTAATATTGATATATAAAGATATAGATTATATTGTAGTACCCTCTTTGGTACGATTACGAGATGTGTTAACCCTTGGGCTTCATGGAATTTATTGAAAAGAGTGCCTTTTTGGGCAAAAAAAAAAAATCCCAAACGAGCAAATTTCTTATCATTTTAAATTCAGAAAGTTATCAGCAGCTGCGTTCTTCTCGCCTCAAAATAATTCATATTATTTTTTACATGCTAGGCAAATAATAATCGCAAAACTAATTTTGGATTGGTTTTGCAACTCATCTTTTCGTTCTAAAATTGTGATGTAGACTTTAAGCAACACTCAAAACCAGAACAACCGAAGGGCCAACGACGAATAATTTTTCTTGTCGTACCTTTTAGAAAATTTTTTATCGCGATTAAATTAAGGAGAAAGGATCACAGCTATTGTTCGAGTACTTATTTTTGCAATTTTTTAAACAATTCTGAGAAACATGAGAGCAATAGAGAGCAAGAGAGAGAAGAACACGTATGAATTTTATACCCTAAACCTGAAAGGTCAAGGTATATTAACTTTGTGCAAACGTTTGTAACGCATAGAACGAAACGAGACAGGTATAGAAAAGTATATATATTCGTGATCAGCGTCACCACGTGAGTCGAGCTATCTATGTCCGTCCATCCGTCCGTCTGTGTGTTGTCCGTAAACATAGAATAGGAAGAAGGAGTTGAGGAAATTGGATGAAACTCGGTACACATAGAACCAATGCTCTGCACTATTGAATATTTGTGGCATCCTCCAGGGCACGCCTACATCCCATACAACGCAGAAATTAAAAACTGAACAACTAAGCTTTTAATTAACGTACAACAATAAAATTAAGTATGTATGTGCACTATATCAAAACAAAGATGTCTTCAAAAAATGGGTGTCATCCGCCCAAAGACACGCCCATCTACCATACAACCCAAAAATTAAGAACTCATTATGCAAGCTTCTGTTCAACCTACAGAGATAAAATTTGATACTTATGTATTTTTTTTAAAAAACAAAAATGCTTTTGAAAAATGGACGTCATCCACCCACGGACACGCCTACCTCCCATACAAACCAAAAAATTTAAAACTGCATAAATAAGCTTATGCTTGTCTAACAGAGATATAATTTGGTATATATGTATTTTATACTAAGGTGTGTTTAAAAATTGGGCTTAGTCCGTCCACGTAAACGCCCACCTCCCATACAACCCACAATATTAAAAACACTATTTACAAGTTCATAGTTGACCTAGAGAGATAAAACTTGGTATGGGGGAATTTCAGATCAAAACTGAGGTGTGTACTAAAAAAAGCGCCATCTGCTCACCGACACGCCCACCTTCCATACAACCTATTATGGTAAAAACTCTATTCAGAGGTTAATATATGAGATACAAAGACAAAACTTGGTATGTGAGATTATTGTATCAAAACTAAGATGTGTGCACAAAATTGGCGTTATCTGCTCATGAACACGCCCACGTTTCATACAACACACAATATTAAAAGCACTATTAAAATGTTCATATTTGACCTAGCGACATAAAATTTAATATGGGAACAAGTCACATAACAAATGAGGTGTGCGCTTAAAATGGGCGTCATCTGCCCACCTACATGCTCACCTACAATATAAACTAGACAAGTAATTACAGTATTAATTCTATAGGTATAAAGATTACATGAATTTTTATAGGAAGTTTATCTATTTGTTTTAGTATTTTAATATATATTTAAATATTATAGAAGGTTTAGGCTATTCCATAGTCGGGCTAGACCGACTTTAGACTTTCTTTACTTGTCATATATATAAACTAGTATAGAAACCTGTCATACGACGGGTCTTATTTAAAATAATCAAGTAGCATACGATACAACAAAATTTTTACATTCACCTCAAATGTTGTTTTGTTCCATTCGTCGTCAATGTGTCCTTACCGATAAATCTGTGTCGACAAGGAATAACCGCTAAAGTCGAATCATGACAAACTTAGATTATTATTTTCATTGCGATTTTTCAGTAGTGCGATTTTTCAAATACAGTAGTACGCACATTTTTATGGTTGTAACTTGAAAATTAAATGTTTGAAGCCATCAAATCTAAACAGAAGTTAGAGTACCGAGATAAAAGGTAGCAATTTTAATTTTAAAAATGCTCTCCCGAAATTTTGAAAATGAGTTTAGCTGTTATTCCTTGTCGACACAGAAATATCAAATAAATTTTGTGTGCATATTTCAGACTGACAGTTAACAGTTTAAGCGATAGTTGAACAGTCATATTTGGCTATGAACAGCTTGAGCGATATAAAACACGGAGCAGGACGCTTGTCTTTTATGTATTAAAAGTCACTGAGACGGGTTTTTTATATCAAATATTTGAAAAGTTGGTTTTTTAAAAAATATTAATTTTTGGGTTAATCGAGAAAGCAGTTTTTTACATTTTGCCGAATATTTTGTTGTTTTTGTTGTTCATCTAGATATTGTTAATAACATTATTTTCATATGCTTACCACATACCATAGCTCATATCCACCACCACTTTAAATCTATACTTTTGTATCTATTTCTCTGATGATCAGTTTTGTATAGCCTCTAGTGTTGAACTGTATAAATTACCAAACGACATGAAAATAGTGTTTACCTTAAAACTCATTTAATAAAATTACAAACCAAATCATACTGTGACATATTTGCACACAGGTAGAAATATTTGGCTATGCAACATTATATAAAATGTTTAAACAGCTATGCTGAAATGAATTAATTTATTTGTTAAACATAAGCACGACATATTTACAAAATGTGTGCACACTAATGCATATTTGAGCGAAACATAAGCGCGAACAAGATAGTTAATGGCCGGCAAATAAAGGCAATAGAAAGCGGTAACATGAAAATTAGTTGTGAAATTTTTTTTTAAATTTAATTGTTAAAAATATAAAAATTTATATAATTATTATGAATATATAAAGTGCTTTTTTGCGATGTAAACTTAAAGTTTAACATCGGTTAATATAATTAAATAATTTAAAATATCATTATACCAGACTATCTTGCTGGAGTGAAGTGAGTTTTTGTTAAGCTCATGCCATGGATTTGATTATTTGAATAGCAAATTCCATTATTTTCAGCTCATCCATCAATCTCAGTCAGTCATTCATCAACCACCATCAACCGCTTTTAGTGTAAAACAAGCTCACGCACTTAGAACGAACACGCTTACCTGTCAGCCGTAGCGTGCAGAAATTATGCTGCGGGTGTGCATAAAAAAAAATATTTTAATTAAATTTTAGGCTTATTTAGATAAGGTTTGTGTTTCATGTATATATATCATGTTTGGTCATAATTAGCTTAGCTGCCATTTTACTGTTAAAACAAAAAACACAATTATTCTTCAATTAGTGGATACTGAATATGGAAAATGTTTTAAATTATTTGGTGGCAAGAACTACTTTGATTGCATTATTTGGCAAATATCTATTCAGTTATAAAAAAAATTCTTATAAATACATTATTTTATGTTAATTTAATGAACATCATCCACTCAAATCACCAAAACTCCTTTTTTAAATTTGATATAACTATAAAACTGACGCACTAAATTCTGAAACTGAAAATCCATTGTCCAGCTAAACAACGTTGGTTGGATTTAACATTCATGTTTGTTGCAACGTATCACTTTTGTACGTTTTACAATCACTGAACATGTGTCAATATTTAAGTAAATAGTTTGCTCTAAAATGGCAGATCTGTGGGTCAGAAATGCACACACATCCTCACAAATGTATATCCAGCGCAAAGTGGTTAAATTCTCGAAAACCACATAACTCTGTATTATGCAAATACATCGGTATGTTAACATTTTGGAATGTTGGAATTTTCAAATTAAGAAATCACACTAACGTGTCAACCGTAACATTCCTGCTGCTGTTGCCATATAAAGGTATCCAGCAAATTGCGGTCAAGATGAAGTCAACCACAAAATCAACCAAAGTATGAAAAAAGTGTAGAAATAAAAAAATTAACCTGAACAGACCTAATTTTCCAAAGTTGACTGCTATATTGGAATGAAATGAAAAATTCAATTCTCTTTTTGCACACAAGAAAAAGAACAAGAATTTTTGTTTTTTTTTTGTGTTCTATTTTTTTTCTTATGCTTTGTGTGCGCTTTGTTTGTTGGCATTGAAGATAAATCCGTACTTGTAGGCATTGTTTTGATTTTTTTTTTTTTTATTTTTTGCTCTGCTGAAGCAAAACCTTATAAGAGCAAAAACTACAACAATTCGGCTTGGTTGATGGTCATTGACAAGGGCAAGGGCAAGGAAACCAACGTGGTCAACTTTATTTGCGGTTGAGTTGAATTGAATGAGGTTGATTAAGGTTGAGCAACTTTGAAGTCCTTAATGCGTTAGCTTTATTATACAAATGTGAAAAGAATTTAAATTTAAGAAAAATCTCATAAAAGAATTTACGTCAATAAAAGTAAATGTCAGATGATTTCAGATCACAAAAAATATCTATAAAAAATTTAATCAGTGACCCAGTCGTATAATAAGAAATGGAAATATACGGTTATGTCCATAATAAATTCTTGGTAATTGTTTGCCTTGCCATAAGTTCAAATAAATTTACAAATTATATAAATTTAAATGAAGTTGAACTTTGAGGCTTATAAGAAACATAAATGTTGTATATAAAAAATAACAAATTTATATAAAATCACATTTTTGTAAAAACAAAAAAAGAAATGGTTTTCGTCTTATTGTTAGTCAAATATTGTAACCTAAATGTTGGGGTTGTGCAAAAATTATAAAAAGCTTGAATTTAATTCTTCTGTAAAGGCACTGCAGAAGGCCATGCACGTTGCTTTTGAAATGTCTTGTCCTATAAATAGGGAAAGGAAGAAATCCTATCCTCCATGGTGGAGTAAAGAACTCTCTGACCCTAGAAAAAACAACAAGTAAACCTTCAATAAATGTCAAATAAATTCAAAATATGCATGGAAACTATTCGTGACTCGAAATAGCTATATTGAAAGATTATACCCACTCATTTCAGAACCTGTAAGTATCGGCTAGACTAATTTAAATCCTATCCGAGTAGAATTCTAACCCTTCTTTTATAAAAAAGCAGCATGGTACGTGGGCAGAATCTTCTACAGATTGGTTGAAACACCTTTCTGACACACATTTTCCCCACTGTAAAGATAGCAGCGATGACTTATCACGAAGGAAGATGTTGGTTAGTGTTGCTATGAGTCTCATTAGCCCGATTGTCACAAAAAAGAAAGATCATGTGTGCTATAAATTACTTTTTACCCTATAAATCTCCAGGCCCGAATGGCATACTACCAGTAATGCTTTCAAAAATTAAAAAAACTGTTGCGTCCTTGCTCGACAATATTCACACACTGTAAACGCCTTAACTACATTCCAATGAGCTGAAGAAGAGTCAAAGTTATCGTTATTTCGAAATTTGGCTGATAGGATCACGAATCGGTCAAGTACTTAAGAGCCATTAGTCTATCATCATTCGTGTTAAAAATGCTGGAGAGAATTCTAAACATTCAAAGCCTACCTTAAAGAGAAATCAGCGGAGACGGCTTCACATAAGGTTATTACTACCATTTAGAGATCTCTGCCTTTCTTAATATTGAAAGAGCATTCAGCAACATTTATATAGGTGGCGTCCGTAACTCACTTCCCGAGGTTGATATGGAACACTTCGATTGACTCGATGCTCAATACAAGAGTTATTCAGGCGGATCTTGATAAAAGCCAACTAACTAGATTCGTAAATAGAGGAACACCTCAAGGAGGAGTCATTTCTTCTTTTGCTCATATCTTTTGCTCATATCTATGAACAGGATACTGTATCTACTTAACAATAGTGGTTTTAGACAGTGGCATATGTAAAGCACGTGGAAGTTATGGCATCAAGAATGTTCCTCTCTATACTTGCAAGTGAAATTTTGGAGGGAGCTTTGGAGGGATCTTTTGGAGGGAGCTTTGGATCCTAGCAACACAGAACAGATATTATTTACAACAACAAAAAATTCAGTATTTCAATCTTTCGCGTTTAAACGTTCAAACACTTTCTTTATCCAAAAACAAAAACAAACAAATTGGCCATTTCAGCCCTTGAAAGGACTTTGACCGAGCTTCTTATGATCAATTGTGTTGTGTGTGTTATTAAATGTTTGCACACAATTGACCGAGAACTTGACCTACAAGTTTTATGCCGACTCCGAACGGCTAAAGTTCATGTTCTCAAGAAGCTTTACATGGCATTATTTACTCTCTGAGGTTTGCCATTGTCTGCAGAGAGGTGGTGACCGATTAGAAAAATTTTTTATTGAAAAAAACTTTTCGCCGCGGCTGGGGATCGAACCCGGGCTCCGAGCATGCTAAGCCACACACTTAACCTGCATGCCACGGTCACCACTTTCTTTATCCAGTCGTGCTAAATATTTGAGAATCACACTAGATTCGAAACTTAACAGAGAAAATCAAAGATTGAATGAAGGGTTAAAACAGGCCTGTATAGCCTTCTACGCCCTAAAAAGTTGGGCTAAAGTTGGGGTCTTAAGCCAAGAATCTTTCTATGGCTTAACACTGAGACAGTGCGCCCGTTCTTGTCTTATGGATGCGCTGAACGTTCTGATGGGCACTGAAAATGTTCAGTTAAATGCCACCGGTGTAAGCTGGTGATAAGCAGAATTGACTGCTACATTGTAAATCTCGACTTTGCAAAGACATTTACTAGCAGGTTCCCAACCACAACGAAATTCGCAATGAAAGCCCCGCGGATCTAAGATGGAATGCAGAATTGGAGCTGGTATATACTCGAAAAACCTGGGTATTGCCAACTCCATCAGTCTCAATCAGCGTCTTTCAGACAGAACTTCCAATATAAACAAAGGCTTGTCAGGTTAAAAGTCGAGCCAAAACAAAAAAACCAAAAAAAGCAGATACTGTCAGATAGCCAAGCTCACATGGTAGAAGAACTGGCCATGCTAAGTCATTAACTTAACATAAGCATTATTTGGGTTCCCGGCCACAGAATTCGTCTGAATTCTATGAAATCGGCAGTTCTTGTTCGTCTGAATTCGGTTAAAAAAAAAACTATAACTATAAGCACTCAGGGGCGCAACCAGGAATTTTTTTTGGGGAGGTTTTATCAAATGTAGAACTTATATATAAAAACAATTTTACGTAATTACAGCGGCTGAGTTGTAGCGGTAAGTGCGTTCAATTTTTGCACTAATGGTTCCCTGTTCAAACTTCAGGCATGACCAGCACCATTATTTTTTTTTTTTTTAAATTAAAACGGTCACTGTCAGTATATTCTATCCGTACAGAAGGTGAACAGCAGTGGTAGCGGTCGTTTTAAAATAAACTGGCTTCAACGTTGTTTAGGATCTGTTCGGCTAAAATATTTTGGAAGCACCAGTTGTAGGCCGTTTTATTGATTTTTTTTTTTTTTTAACTAAAATATTTTCATTTTTACTCGGGTTCCAATAAGGTCAGCAAAAATTTAATATTTTTCTCCCCACACATTCAGAAAAAAATGCCTACCTTTCTCCGATAAAAATTTCTCTATTTTCGATAATTCAATTAAAATAAATTTTCAAATAAATATTTCTTCACTTGTGGGAAATGGAAATATTTCAATGACTCTAATAATGATAAGTATTTTTCTGCCACAAAAAATTCTCATTTATACAGAAAAATTTAAGGAAAATGAAAAATGTTTACTAAATTTTGATAAAAAATTCATTGTGCGAAGTATTTTTTTCAATAAAATTAAATCTTTTTTCAAAAATAAAAAAGTCTTATTCTGTAAAAACGATATATTTTTATATATTTCCCTTTTTCATGGACGGTTTTTATCATTTTTAGGGATTTTTTAGTACCACATTTAGAGAAAAGCATTCTCTGGAGCAAACTCTATAACATATTTCTCTAAATATTATGTCTTTTTACTTATTCCGAGAAACTTTTTACTGAGTGCAGTGAACATTTTTCATCCGTACATCACTTCGTTGTAAAAATACCCAATTGGCTGTTACTAGCTTTAAAATTCGTCCTTTAGTGAGCACTAATTATGCTCAATTCCGAAAGTAAAAACCGCTAAATTTCTGACACCTTGGGATGAAAAAATAAAAATCTGAATTTTAAAAAATCGTTTGGTATTACTTGTCCAATGCACAAATGCTGACGAAATCGAAATAATATATTTTTACCCATAGGTCTTTCCTACACTTTTCCAAAATCGGTTAAACCCTGAAAACCCCCCTTTGGTTGCGCTTATGACTGCACTACTTTGACTTAGCGAATGGCAGATAGAGGATAGAGGATTTAATAATCTGTGCTACAGACATGAAAACCTGGCCTTCATACAAACTAAGCAGAACTCGTGAACTGTTATCCAGATCACAGGCTTATATAGTTAGAGCAACGTCAATCAGTACATTGAAGGTATTCTTTTCAACAAGCACTGTCGTGGCAGTAGCGACCCGAGCACAAAGTTGTGTCAATCGCCGATGGTGATTATTTTGTAGGTGACTGTTGTTGTATTTGAATAGTTCATTTTAATTTTAAACATAAGGTATTACGGGTCTAATATGGATGGACAGGCATATATAAATAAATAGTTCATGGCTGTCTTAAGCTTTTAAACTCAAAACCTAAAAACAAATAAATAGGAATTGTTAATTAGAAAGAGAGAATTCAATGTCAGAACTTTACATAAAGTACATTTACACCTTCAAAACAGCATTTCTATTTTAAATTTATAGTTGGAAATTGTTTCTTCATATGAAATCAAAAAACATTAAGTTGCATTTGAAAAATTTTACAGGAGAAGCAAAACACTTTCTAAATTGAAAAAGAAAAAGAAATATTTTCAACTTTTTTCAGTTTTATTTTGAAAATAAAAATTGTTGTTTTTAGAAGTGGGAGTTTAAAATGAACATGTATTTTGATAAGGTGAATATGTGAAAATGTCGATTTTGAATTTGATTTTCATATGAGGCCTTTTTTTATTTCATATAAAACAGATTAAAGTTTAAACAGTTTAAAGATTGTAAAATGTAAGTTTTTATGTTTAATAAAAATTTGCCGCGCTTGATTTTAAATACCTTATTATTTGTATGTAGCTACTAGCGATATATATGTTTATTTTTTTTATACAATCTTCTTTTCTTAAACTTCCTTTGCAATATTTAGATATTTAATTTTTGCTCATCTTCTCTTAAATGTCTAAATCTTTTAATTCACTTGCAGCTTTTTTAATTCATATGCAAGTTTTTGTGCTTCTTTTTATTTTTTGACATCCAGTCGTTATCTCATGGTTTTCAGTTTTCACTTGATATATAATTAGTTTTTCATTTTAGTAAAGCTTTTTAGCATTTCAAAAAGCTGACTTTCTATTTAATTAGCAATTTTCACATTCGCATTATTTTTGTCATAAATCACAAATTTTACAGCAACAACAAACAAGACCAACAGCATCTCAAGCATAAGCAAACCCATCACCACACTTCACCACACTCTAGTACTTCTTTGGTTGTACATTTTCGTTTTATCTGCCCGTACCACAAAAGTTTCAGATTTATTTTCTCTTTTTCGCGGAAATATTTTTTTTTGTGTTTTTCCGCGAATAATTTGCGTTTTTAATTACATGATGCTCTTTATACAACTCTGAGTAGTTTGGAATGAAGGGAATATTTTTGTGTAAATTTAAGATATAAAGGACCAATTATAAAGACTAGTATCGCCTGGGTCGAAATTCGACCAATTTATTGATTGCCTATTTATAATTATATGCGAGATGATTAAAATAAGTTCGAGGCTATAACTCTTAATTGATTGGAGATATAAAGCTATTTTCTTCAGAAAAATTATTTTTTTTATTTAATTATTTCTTTCAAAAACATAAAAACAACTTTTTAAAAAAATTTAATTTTGTCTCGTGCCTTGATTTTTTGATGACACGGACAGTTTATTAATTTAGTGTCAAGACAAAATAAATTCACCTAAAATTCTGTATAAGTTTTGAAAGAAAATCAAAAATGCAATTTTGAGATTTTGTTTTTTACAACAAAAATCATTTTTACTCCATATTTTAAGAATAAATCAAATTTTATGGTCTTTTTTTAAAAGGAATTATTTAAATATAAACAAACAAAAAACGGAATTATTTTCAAAAGTTTTTTAAGTTAACTGATAAGACTTAAATACAAAAAAGAAATAAATAAAATCTATTCACAGATGACGGAGATATTGGCTTCCCAATTTAGAACATTCAATTTGATACAGTTTTTTTCTCTCTCTTGGCATTTGGTTGAAACACACGCTAAATAACTTACGACAATATTAAGAAAATTCATTAAAAATACTTTGGGTTAGAACTTTACTGTAATTTTTAACATATTTAAAAGAAAATTTAACAAACTTTTAGAAAAAATGACAAAAATTGAAAAACCTGGAAACATGGAAAGTCAAATTTTTGAGTTCAAAACACATTTTTTTACAAATTTAACAATTGATGAATGCATAAAACTACATTTTTTTAAGAAATTGTGTCTTTTAAAAAAAATTCGAGCAACTTAAGAACTCTCCTCCAATCAAATTTCATATCAATCAAAGAGCAGATTTTTTCTCAAAAATTTAATTTCTCTCTTAGAAGGTTGGGAATCCCCTATATCAGATATATCATTTATATATGTATTCTGCACATCTGTGCAACAAAACCTTTCGAATAAGTTTCATTAATTTTGAGTTTTAATTAATACCAAAAAAGCGTACGACAAACTTTAATGTTCACGTATTAATATATAAGATATATTATTTCCTAAAAAATAATTAACATTAGTTATTTTGTATAAAAATGTGTTAATATTGTGTGTTATTCATTCAGATAATCCATAAAATTGAGAAATTTCATAAATCTTTTAAAGACAAAATTTTTGTGTCTCGAGTATAAGTTCACAAAATGAAACAAAAGTGAAATAAACTTCTTTTTTAGATTAGCTCAATCTACTCTAGATGAATGAAACTTGAAATTTAGACTAAACAGTATCGGAAAAAGGCTGTACCACATAATGAAAGTGACAAGTTCCGCTTCAAGTTCATGGGTACACTTTTGTTGAATTAAATCAAATCGAAAATCATAAAAAAAACTGTCACTCCAAAATGTTTACGATTTAATTTCTTTTTTTTTAAATTTTTTGGCATTTTAGCAGAATAAATATTTCAAGTCACTGTTAACAACATACCTACCCTCCAAAATTTATTTTAGATTTGCTCTATTAGCCTAGTTCTCATAATTTTTATTGTCATTAATTGAATTTTAATCGCCTTCATCACTCCCAACAAATTCTTAACGCTTTTCATACTAACAACAATATCAATCATTCTATGACAAAAACATGCCAACCCTCAAAGCACATCATCAACAACCACAGCAACACCATCACTACCACCTTTTCACTTTTCTATTGACCGTTTGATTTTTGGCTATTAAAGTGACTGGGACAATGTAACCCGCACTTGATACCCAACTATGAGCTGTTTCAAATAATCGATCACTCCGGCCTGCAATCAAAGTCAATCAGAAGTAACGCAGCTGTTCATTTAAGTGTTTGAAGTTGGCTGTGGTCCATAGCCACTAGTTGGATGTTGGGCATTACCAGTCAATATTTTCAACTTTTCATCTGGCTGAACAGACGATGTACCTACGTTGGCTGGCTGCCACTTAAGTGGCATTGTGCGTTGAAGAGCTTATTGGGCAGTTGAACACTTTGTGCCTTTGTCAGGTCTCCAAAAAAACAAAATAAAAAACACAATCTAGGGGACTTAAACTGTAAGCTGGAGCTGTCATGAAAGTGATTTTGGCAATATTTGAATGAAGCAAAGAATTGTTTTTCACACTCTCCTCCCTTAGCGGAAGTATATTAACAGTCTTTAGCATATATCATGCCTTCTACGTTTATACTACATAGTTTAACAACAGATAAGCTAAGAATATAATTTTAGTATTTAAAGAAAAACCCATGCCTCGGTTGTAAGTTCAGAAAATGTAACGAAAGTGAACTAGCACCACTTTAAGCATCTTGAAAAAAAGAAGATGTGTGAGGTTTTTTAAAAAATGTCTTTCAAAAATGGTAGGCACGCATCCACTATACAAACAAAAGTATAATATATGTGAATCAAATCAGAATTAATCGATTTATAGAAAAATTAAACCATACATTAGACCGGATCATTCTTATGTGGATAAAAAAAATTTCAATCGGTCGGGGTCTCGAAAGTTAGAGGAACTCATTAAAATGATTTCTGCATACTTTTTTTTCATATCGGAGAAAAACCGCCGAAGCAATTTTGATTCTTCTGAAGGTCCTTTTTGGTAAAAAAAAAATGTTTTTTGCTTGTAACTTTTTATTTTTCACAGAACGCATACCCACATCTTCTTAAATGTTAAAATTTCTTACTCATACTAATATTTTGACACACAAAAATTGTTAAAATTTTTTTTCATTATAACTCTTATTGACCACCAAAAATTTAATTTTTTGCTATTTTTAAAAAGTCATTTTTTTGAAACCGCTGTAAAAGACACCTTTTTTATAAGATTTACGTGGAATTGTTATTGTTGGAAAGGTATTAAGTTCTTTCTTTCGTTCTGTGTATCGCTTTAATCAAAGCTATTTGAATTAAAAAAAAAAAAATATCGAAAACTGGACGATAAAGCAGTCAACAAAAGAAATTAATTGTTTGTATGAATAAGAAATATTTCATTTTATTAGATTCCTTAAGTCGATTTCTCACATTCTGTCAATTTTCGCACACAGCTTTGATTAAATCGATACACAGAAAGAAAGAAGAACTTAATACCTTTCCAACCATAACACTTTCACGTAAATCTAGAAAAAAATGTGTATTTTAAAGCGGTTTTAAAAAAATGTCTTATTAAAAATATCAAAAAAAATCTATTTTTGGTGGTCGATTTAATATTTTAGCAGGTGTGGGAATGCGTTCTGTGAAAAATAAAAAGTTACAAGCAAAAAATGTGTTTTTTTACCAAAATGGACCTTCAGGAGAATCAAAATTGCTTGGCGCTTTTTCTCCGATTTGAAAAAAAGTATGCAAAAATCATTTAAATGAGTTGCTCTAACTTTTGAGACCCCGACGCACGAAATATAAATTTCGATCCGGTCTACTATACATGTTTATCTATTCTAATATATTAATATTCTAATATATAAAAATCTCGTGTCACGGTTAGTGTTTGAACTCCGATTTGAAAAAAAGTATGCAAAAATCATTTAAATGAGTTGCTCTAACTTTTGAGACCCCGACGCACGAAATATAAATTTCGATCCGGTCTACTATACATGTTTATCTATTCTAATATATTAATATTCTAATATATAAAAATCTCGTGTCACGGTTAGTGTTTGAACTCCTCCGAAACGACTGGACCGATTTTAATAAAATTTTGTTTGTATATTTGGTAGGTATGAGAAAAGGTTGTAAAGTACTTTTCACCCTCCTACCCGCGCGAGGCGTGGCATTTTCGGCTTTACTTTCATCTATAAATCACACATCAATGATATTCGCTACGAACTTACTATTGAGTCTTGGCCTTCGACTGTCAAATTTGAGCGATCTTTTGAGCGAAGGGTGGAATGGTATTGCCCATAAAATTCAATTTTTTGATATCGCATAGATTTGCAACTAAATGTCGTATAACAATGAAACGCAGTATGAAGTAACTGATTAGGTCAAGTCTTTCAATTATAAAACAGACATGAGCATTGCAAAAATCGGGCGTGGTTGCACCCATACAATTAAAATTTTCGATACAGAATAGCTATACAATTAAAAGTTACGGACAGACCATTTAAACTCAGAATGGAGCTACTATTTGGTGGTGTCCTGCTTCTGGAACGGGCATCATACAATGGGTGTGGATCCGCCCATATAAGATACATTTTTTTAAAGTGAATCGATTTGGAAATAAAAGACACATTTTAAATAAACTCGGTTTGGAGTACTTATTAAACTCGGTTTGGAGTACTTAACTGTTATTGAACAAGGGGTGTGGCTCAACCTATAAAAGACAATTTTTTGTATATTTAATAGCTTTGGAAATAGAAGTCGCAGAATATTGAAACTCAGAGTGGAGTTACTATTTGTTCATGGCCTTCTATTGGCAAACTGAATATACATTGGACAAGGACGGCAGCAACGTGACGGGTACCAGCTAGTAGTATTATAGTATCTCGGTTTTTAGGTTCACTACCTTTTTATATTTTTATATATTACAGCAGCGAAGAAAATTTGTTTTATCATGAAGCACGCATAAGTTAAAATGCCTTGTTCTCTACTCTCTAAATATGTTGAATTCCTCAAGTTCTGAAAATTTTCGTTCCATAGACAGCAGCTACAGTATGATTCGAGTACTTTCTAAACAAAGATCTGGTTTTAAAATATGCCACATAAATGCCCAGAGCTTGGTTAACAAGATAGATGAATTGCGGTATGTATTTGAAGGTTCTGGTATGGATGCTATTTGTGGAAGTCAGACATGGTTTAATAATGTTATGTCAGATGCTTTGTTCAGTATGAATGAAAATATTATGTGTAAAATGCTCTGCAAGTCGTCACATGATAGTGCCATTAGGTATGTCTTTGTAGTAATTTTCAATGGTGATCAAATTTTGCTTCTTGGGACAGTTTATCGACCTAACCGAAATGTTGATTCTTCATCTCTTTTAATTACACTGGAAAACATAGCACTTTCTTTCACTTAAATTATTATAGCTGTCGATTTTAATTGTAACCTCCTATCAGAAAATAAACTGATGCAACATATAAATAGCTTAGGTCTTTTTCCTGTCAATACTACAACACCTACTCACTATAAAAAAACCATCAATACTGTCCTGGATTTATTCTTTGTAAGTGTTAAAACTAGAATTGTTCTTTACGATCAACTATCTGTACCCAATTTTTCAAAGCATAACCTAATTTTTCTCGCCTATGACATACAGCTACCGCGAACATTGACTATACTAGTCTTGAAACTGCAGCATTTAATATACACTGGGCACTCATTTTTCATATGAACTCAGTTTCTGATCAAATTGAATTCTTTCAATATAATGTCAATAAACTTTTTAATGAGTTTGTCTTTGTAAGGCATAAAAAATATGATCATAAGCAACAGCCCTGGTTTAATAGATCAATTGAAAATCTAATATTACTGCGCAATAAAGCATACAATCGTTGGAAACGTTTCAAAACTCTAGGCTTACTTACTTACAGGAGGAGCAGTGGCGTAGCTAGGGTTGGTCGCACCCGGGGCGGAAACTAAATTGTGCACCCCTTAAGAAGATTTTTTTTATACAATAAGTCGATGAATCTTACTACATATTCGAATCAACCTCTACAAAAATGACATATTTTAGAAGAGATTAAAAAAAAACAAAACTATGCTATCCATGAATATTTGATAAAAGTAAGAATCTAAAATTTTCAGAAACTTAAAGAATTTTTTCTGAATTGTTCCAATATTTTTGTCTCCGGGCTTATAAGTTGTGAGAGACAAATGTACTAAGAGTAAACCACACAATATCAGTTTTAATATAAAAACTCTAGTTAGTTGAATATAGAAAACTTTGAAAAAATTACGAAAAATTTTGCATAATTGAAGAAAAAATAAGACCTAGAAGCAAAACTTTGACAAATTTTCCCTAGTGACCCTGAATAACTACTAATATAATTATTTTTTTTTTCGAAATCAACCCCCATTTTCTATATAAAATTTAAATGAAATATTAAAATTCATTGATAAACATTTTTCATAATTTTTATCAATTTCTTTATAGTACACTGAGGAAAAAATGTGTTAAAATTAAATGAAAGTGTGTTCATATCTAACGAATTTGTTTTTGAAATAGAGCTTGAAATAAATTCAAAAAAATTAAACAGAGCTGTTTTTAAAGTTAAATTCAAAACAAAAGCTTTTGTTTTTAAAACAATGTTTTTTCTATGAAAACCAAATTTAAAACAAACATTTTAAAATTAAAAACTCATGTTTTCAAGCATATTTTTTTTTATGCCATTTTATTAACTTTTCCGAGTTTTAGCACCAGATTCACAACCAGCTACCCCCGGGACCTTCCGAATACCAAATGTAAACTTAATTCGATGAAGTTTGCATTTGAAATATTTTAATATTTAATTAATTAGTTTTTATTTTATCATATGTTCGATATTTGTCAAAACAATTCAAAAAATTCAAAAATTGTCATTGAATTCAAATTTTTGATTGTTTTTTCAAAAAAATAATAAGAGAAAAATAAAAAAAAGAAAGGAGTTTATAGGTAGGTGAAAATTAAACACACTTGTTTTAAATATTGTTTTGTAGAAAAACAAAGGCGTTAAATTTCTATTTTAATATTTTTTGTTTAATTTTAAAGTATGTTTTTTTTCTCAGTGTATCTATATTAATCTCCGCTTGGACTTTTATAAACAAGATTGAGGTCTGTAACATCTGACTGCGTTATAAATATCACCATAAATACCACCATAAATATCTCAGTATCTCAATATTACACTGATACCAAATTGATATCAGAAATTTTTTTTCATTCTCATTATCTACATAATTCTCAAAGCAAACTTGCCCAGGTTGAACAAGGTCAAGACTCATGAATGGCTCAAAAAGAGGTGACAATTCCAAGAAATCTGGTGTTTCTTCACATTCGTTGATTGAGAACAAAATTTAATTTTAATTATTAGAATAATTTTTAAGGAACTATGCATCATATCTTCTATTAAAAACTGTATTTTTGTTAGTTTTTGTTGGTTGATTTTTGAACAGAACAATAATTATTTTAGCAAAATAAAGGAGTCGGAAAACCATCTTAGAGTTTTTAATGGACATCTTAAAAACAAAAGAAAAAAAAAAAGTCAGAAGGCCATAAAATTGTCATTAAACGCCATTTATTTAATTTAAATAAAAAACTTAATGAATTTAAATCAATTTAATTTTTTAGAAATTTTAAGTAAAAAGTTTATTTGTGATTTTTAAACTAGTAATTTTATGTAACAGTATACCCAAAACATATTACTATTCAAAATTATGTTCTAGCAGGTTAAAAGCTGTAAGTGAGGTTTGTTTCATGATATATAATCTCAGAACTTAGTAATCACAAAATCATAAAGTATATTTTTATTTTTGAAATTTATGACATGAACATGTTTTTCTGAAAAGTTCTGGAGAAATGTATTGCTTACGAAACAACTGACGCCTCTATTCATCATACTCTGAAAATCATGCAGGTTTTCGAAACTTAATGGTTTTAGAAATGTCTACTCTGCTAGCAAGTTTGAACACTTCTTAACCTGAATATAAGATGTAAAAAAGTGCTTTTTTGTAAAACTTAATGATATATAAAAAAAAGGGTTCTTACATTTTTAATTTTGTACTCCATCTTAATATCATGAAAATTTTGATATAATTTGTTTGGAAATTGCACCCCTAACCAATGAAAAATTACATATAGAATTGACTTGGGTTTTAGTGTGAGCGTTAATATTGAACAAAATTTAATATAAAGTTTAAGTTTGTTTCAATAAAAACGAAGTCGTGGTAGTGGTAAAAAATATTTTCATTCCCTTTTGCACCCTCTTGATATTCAAATATAAAACCGAAGTCATTGAGGTGTGTTCTTTTTATTAAAAAAATCAAAAATTATGTGGTAAAAAGTTCTTTTGCCAAATTTTACACCCCATTTTGGCGTGAACCCGGGGCGGACCGACACCCCCCGCCCCCCCCTTGCTACGCTACTGAGGAGGAGTTCAATATATTTGCTGATATACCCATGCCTTAGGGAACAGTTAGTCATAATGCTTATAGAAATATTAACTCCTTTTCTAATATGGATTCCAGATTCAGTTTCTGTTGCTGCTGCCAGAATGATGTTCTAAAAAGTATCTTAAGGATTAAGTCTTATTATCGGGTATGATGAAGTCAGGCCTATTTTTCTAATAATATTGCTTCCGAGGATACTTCCATATCTAACTAACCTTTTTAATTCTGTGCTTACGAAGTCAATTTACCCAAAAGGAAAATGGAAGAAAGCTAAGATCATTCCATCACTGCCCTCATTGATGTATCGGAAGACTTGCGTGCTGGTTCTGATGACAATGAAGTTGGGTTTTTAGTCCTTTTGGACCACTCTAAGGCTTTCGACATAGTTGATCATGACATTTTAGCGACCAAGCTTGTTAAAATTTTAACGCTGTGCAATTCAAAAAGGAATTAGCTTTATATTTTTCTTCGCTGTAGGTAATAGTTCGATAATAAAAGAATATAGAAAAAGTTAGAAAATAAAATACTCCTATGTTTAAAACATGTTAGTAGTTTAGGTTTGTTTATGAATTGTTTAAGGTTATACCTTTATGAATGTACCGAACTTGTTTGCAATAAGATCTTTTTTGTTTTTTTTTTTTTGTATAGTTGAATGCTCACTTATTAAATGTAAGTAAATTTAAGTGTGTCGAAAAAGTGTTAAAGGGCAAAAGAGAAGATTATTTGTAGCCTCTTTAAGAAGCAAGAAAGCAATTAACTTATCTCCACTTATTCGGGTAAAACTAACACATATAACGTGCACAGCGGTCACACTCAGTTTTTCAATTTCGAAATTAATGGAAGTAAAATACTCAATCCACATATTTTTCTATACTCTCAATACTTTTCATTAATCAGAACAAATTAGCTAACTATACTATTAAATAATTATTAGTTAAGACGTCATCGACAGTCAGACAATTATGTATGTATGTATATCTAATAAAAACAATTGCTGTCAGTAGTAATCATAAAAACAGCTAACAGCTAAAGCAATTTTACGAGAAACACTTAACTATAAGTCAAAAATGAAGAGCATCTTATTATTTGGTCAGGCATTGTTAGTGCACTAAAATCAAATGTTCGCAATAACCGTTAAGATAAAAATCAGCTACCCATTTTATATATTCTATGCATTATAAACGACTAACAATCAACATAATATATAACAATGTTCGTGCAGAAAATTTTAACGCCTTTTCAGTGGGCAGAGAGCATGAGCGTGTCGCTCACACGCCACATTACAGTCACTCATTGATGAAAAAAAAAAACCATACTCATACTCCACATCATCGATCAATCATCGTTATAAATGATTAGCCATCATAAAACAGTTTCTTAACATTATTTTTTATTTTAAGCACTACCAGACGTTTGAGTTTTTTCCTACGTTTTTCTCTCTCTTTATTCGTGGCCATTTATAGATTCTTGAACCTTTTGTTCAAATGCAGCGTGCAAGAGAACGACCTACAATAGCCTACAAAAGCCTACAACTACAAATCGTCTCATAATAAATTCATTCATATACTTTATATTTTAGCCAATTACTCATGCCCGAATTCGCAGAGCACATTAACTCAAGTGTTTGCTGATTGTTTCCCGCCATTAAAGCGCTGAACATAGCATATAAATAAATGTAAGCTAGTTAAAACCACATCCAGTCAGCTGCCATTAATAAAAGGCTTTGTTGAAGAACACACTGAATACAGTTATCAAGACAAAGTTCAAATTTTCTAACCATTATAAGGTAAAAACGAAGTGTTGCAAGGCATAAATAAATTGTGTTCATTTTTCGTCAGTCAAGTTTCAAAGAATTTTGAGGGTCGATAATAAGATGCTTAGCTTGTGTAAGTTATTGTGTAAATAGTGTGAAATTTTGGTAAAGAAAAGCTGTAAAAGTTTATTTAGTTACTTTGAGAAACATTTCAGATAGCGGTAATAAAGTTGTAGCTTTTTTAGAATATTCCGACGCCTACACGTCTTGCACATTTATTTGTTAATTAATAACTTCCTTAAGTAATTGTTACTTTAACTACACTAATTAACGCTGCTGCTCACGCCTAACATGAGGTATCATTAAGGAAGTTTTGGTAAATATAGCAATTAATATTAATTAATTATTAAACAACATATTTATAAGTGCTGAGCAGTGCAAAGAATATAACTATTATTTGTTTGAGAAGATGTTGTGTTTTACTAAGATATACACTTACAATAAAAAGTAATCAAATAAGGAAGGATTTTAGGTTTTTCGCGTAAAAAAAAATTTTTTTTTATGAAACGGTTAAAACTTGTTTAAAATGAAAAATGGGCCCAAAAATACAAAAAAAAAAATGTTTGTTTTTTTTTCCAAAAAAATACACTGAGGGAAATATGTGTTAAAATTAAATGAAATTGTGTTCATATTCAATGAATTTGTTTTTAAAATAGAGCTTGAAACAAATTGATTACAATAAAAGACAACTGTTTTTAAAGTTAAATTCAAAACAATAGTTTTTGTTTTTACAAGAATGTTTTTGTTATGACAAATAATTTAATTTTTGTTTGTTTTTCAAAAAAATAATGAAAGAATATTAAAAAAAGAAAGGAGTTCAAAAGAGGAGGTAGTTGAAAATCAAACATACTTGTTTTAAATTTTGTTTCGTAGAAACACAAAGGCATTAAATAGCTACTTAAAAATGTTTTGTTTAATTTTTATGTATGTTTTTTTCTCAGTGTATGAAATCTTAAAAAAAAGCAAAGGCTTGTTCATAATACTTATTACTAGTGTCCGACCGAATGTGAATTTTTGCCGAAGCCAAAGCCGATTCTTCGGCAAAATGTAATAATAAGCCGAAGCCGAGTAACAAACAAATGTTTTAAAGTCAAAAAAATTATAAAAATTTATTCTTTGCTTTTGTTATATATTCATTTACAAGTACAAGAAAACGTAATGAAATCATTAAATGTAAGAGTTTTTCTACAAAATTCGGATATTTCTGTAATTGATTTATTGACGTCAGGATAACGTAGAAAAAAAATGTTATCAATTTTCGACCCAGTCGAGAAAAGCTTCAAACTGGGTCATTCCACCGAGATTGATCACAAAATAGCAAATTCGGTCGGTCAACCATTTTAAAATTTTTTTTTTAACATTAATTTCGTAATGTTTCGGCACCTTAGAACTGCTTTAAAAAAATTTTTTTGGTGTATTTACAAAATGGCGACCATGTTTGCGGAAATGAGTTTGCGGTAATGATCATATCTCAGCTCCTATTAAACATACAGTAATAAATGAATAAACATAATATTAATTAGGCTATTATCTTGCATATCAGAAAAATTAATTGGGATGTTACTTAATTCAAAAAAAAACGTTAAATTTTACGAAAATAATCGTAATTTTTGGTAACTTTAAAAAAAATTTTAATATAAAGACGTTAGTGGCAGACCTATTTTTTTGGTATAAGGTACGTCTTAGTAAGAACTTAAAATATAAATTTTTAAAAGTGACTAGATCATAAACTTTTAGGGTTAAATCAATTTGAAAAATAAGAAATCTGAAATTTGCCCCAACTTTGGGGTCAAATATCTCCAATGGGAGCAAGTAAAAAAATTTGAAATTAATGTAAGATAGACTACTTAATAAGAGGAATCTGATGATATAAAAATTAAAGTGATTTTTATGGTTCATTAAAAAGATATAGCATTTTAAAATTCGTGCATTTTATTACATGAGGTATGAGTATTAAGGTGGGTCACCCCATATGGGGAAAAAAAGTTTGCATTTACCGCCCCTTATATGAAAGCTTATGTTGAGATGATTTCAGAACAATACAAATTTTTTTTGTGAACCCGAAATCTGCCCCAAATGGTCTTTTTTGTATAACTTCACCAGTTTTAACTCGATCGTGAAAAGAAGTATGTCTTTGGATAGGTCTCAATTAGTACGCAACCACCCCAAAAACTTTAAATTTTTTGATATAACAAAAACTCATAAAAAATCTGGGCGCTTAAAGTAATAAAATATATATGGCTCAATAACGCCTGAACGACTGGACCGAATGTAAAGAAATTTGGAATAATTACATATAAATAATTTAAATATAAACAAAAAATAAAACGGTATTATTTTCAAAAGTTTTTTCAGTTAACTGATAAGACTTAAATACAAAAAAAAAATAAATAAAATCTATTCACAGATGGCGGTGATATTTGCTTCAGAATTTAGAACATTCAATTTGAGACATTTTTTTTCTCTCTCTTGGCATTTGTTTGAAACACACGCTAAATAACTAACGACATTATTAAGAAAATTCATTAAAAATACTTTTGGTTAGAACTTTGCTGTAATTTTTATTACATTTGAAAGAAAATTGAAGAAACTTTTAAAAAAAATTAGAAAAATTGAAAAACCGTTAAAATTCGATTAAGATATTGACATGGAAATTCAAATTTTTGAATTCGAAACGAATTTTTTTACAAATTTTACAATTGACGAATGGATAAAACTACAGTTTTTTTAAGAAATTGTTACTTTAAAAAAAAAATTCAAATTCTACCAACTCAATAACTCTTCCCCAACCAAATTTCATATTAATCAAAGAGCAGATTTTTTTCTCAAAAATTTAATTTCTCTCTCAGAACGTTGGGAACCCCCTCTATCAGACATATCATTTATATATACATTCTGCACATCTGGGCAACATAATCTTTCGAATGATATAAGTTTCATTTATTTTGACAAACTTTAATTAAAGTACGACAAACTTTAATGTTCACGTATTAATATATAAGATTATGTAAATTTCAGGAACCGAAAATAATGATTATTTTTCAAATTTTAATGAAAAAAATCAGTATGTTCCAAGCGCCGGAAAAAACTTTTGAGTATACCGAAATGCTGGAATTTGTGTTGACTCTTAGAATAAATAATGATTTTTATTTTTTTGCTCAGGAATAAAAATTATTTTTGATTTTTATTTTGTTTGCTCAGAAATAAAAATTATTTTTGATTCTTATTTATTTTGCTCAGAAATAAAAATTATTTTTGAATTTTATTTTTTTTTGCTCAGATGTAAAAATTATTTTTGAATTAAATTTTTTTTGCTCAGAAATAAAAATTATTTTTAATTTTTATTTATTTTGCTCTGAAATAAAAATTATTTTTGATTTTTATTTTTTTGGCTCAGAAATAAAAATTATTTTTGATTTTTATTTAATTTGTTCAAAAATAAAAATTATTTTTGATTTTTATTTATTTTGTTCAAAAAAAAAAATTATTTGTTGATTTTTAGTTTTTAGCTCAAAATTAAAACTGATTATTTTAAAGGAATAAAACTTGGGCATGTGTAAATTTTTCATAAAAATTTAAATCTATACAAAATATGGGCTTATCCGCGCACGGACAATTCCTTTTCCAATGCTATTATTTTTTATGAAAAAATAGGTCAAGGGTATGTCAGAGTCAAGCTAGACCGACTTTAAACTTTCTTTACTTTTTTTAACATGTTCTAAAACCATTGCTTAACAAATTATGTTTGTTTTAAACTGAAGCGCAAGCTGGCCTTGACGATGTAGATATTGAAAGCTTCGCTATTCCGCTATTTAGTGTGAACAGAATTTGTTGTTTCAAATTTTGGGCAAAATTTTGTTCTTAAAAATGAATGCCTGTCATTTTAAAAATTCTCAATAAAATTAATATCAAATTTAATATCATCTTAGTTTCTTTTCAAATTTTGAAGCGATAAAAAACAAACCTATTAAGAATGTCTAACAAGAAGAAAGCTCTTGAAATCGATTTTTAATTAAGGAGCAAAATAACAAGCGATTTAAATGTCTGAACAAAAAAATAAAAACGAAAAACTAATTTTAATTATTTAGCGAAATAATAAAAATCAAAAAAAATTCTTTCTATTTATGACAAAAAAAAATCAAAAAAAACCATACAAATCATTTTTCGATTTTTATTTTTTGTCTCAAAAATAAAAATTAAAAATTATTTTTTTTGTTTGAGTACAAAAATAAAAATTAAAAATGATTTTTTTGTTTGAGGAAAAAAAATAAAAATCAAAAATGATTTCTTTGTTTGAGTAAAAAAAATAAAAATCAAAAATGATTTTTTTGTTTGAGTAAAAACAATAAAAATCAAAAATGATTTTTTTGTTTGAGTAAAAAAAGTAAAAATCGAAAATGATTTTTTTGTTTGAGTAAAAAAAATAAAAATCAAAAATGATTTTTTTGTTTGAGTAAAAGAAATAAAAATCAAAAATGATTTTTATACTTGAGTATAAAAATAAAACTTAAAAATAATTTTTATTTTTGATTTAAAAAATTAAAAATCAGAAAACAATTTTTATATTTAAGCAAAAAAATAAAAATCATAAAATAATCATTATTTCTTAATTTTTTCGATATTGCTCATAATTATTTCGGTCCCTGGTAAATTTAGACCATTTGCATAGTCTACTGACTGGGTTTTTCTCTTTTGTAAATATTATTATGTGTGTCTTCCATACAAAAACATGTATAAAATTAATAAAACCCCAATGTAGGTTCCCTAGGAACCAATCGATATTCTTTGAATTGGAATCGATATTCCAATCTGCGATGCAAACTATTCCTCCTCAGGTGAACCTTCACCTGATATGCAAAAATGAGCAAGATTAAGTTCAAAGATAACTCACATCCTTCCCTGGGAAGCACTTTTTAAAAGCATTGAAGGAGACTTAAAACTCTATTACTTTGCAAGTTATGCTTCGATCAACGTGTTAGTTTGAGGGAATATTTTCGAAATTTTATATTTTCAGAAAAGCAAAAACCTCGCAGAAAATAGTATTTCTAAACGTTGAAAAAATAATTCTGAGGACGTTGGAGTATCCTGATAAATTTTTTAGCTTTACAAAATTAACTCGCTTTTTTGACTGAAAATATAGTTTTGGGTCGTTATGAATAAATAAATTTTTTTTAAGCAGTTCCTAAGATATTCCTAATATCAGGAGGTTCTAAGAACCTGCTCAAAAGATCTACAATGAACCAATAAAACAATTTAATATTCAAATCGATATGAATGCTATTCAGATTCAAATATTCCGTTAAGGATATGAAACTTCTATGGTACTTGAACTCATACCTGGCAATGAAAAGAGGTAATGAATCATTAACTATACGTGATACTGTCTTGAACACTGTTTATATACGTCTGAATATTTATGCTATGCTAGTTTTTTGCATTAATATTGAAGATCTTCTTCAAACAAAAGTCAAAAATATTTCTTGGATTTTCTGGCTCTCTCCAAAGCATTGCCAATGAAAATGAAAAACACAAATTTTACCGAGTATCAGTTTCATTTTGACTTCCCATAAAGTGCTAAGAATTCTTCTCATCTGTTCGTGTACAAAAACTCAATGGAATTTTTAAGGTTGTGTTGTATGTTTATTGTAGAGAAAATACAACATGTCTTATAGAGTGTTCAAAGTAATAACAAAAATAATTTTTTTAAGCATTTGCCATATAAAGGATTTTACGTGTTTGGTTCCTCTTCATCAAAAATTGTATCAACTTAAGTGATAGTGTTCATCGCCTCACCCATTCTGAAGTTTTCTCTCCGGCATGTTTTTTTGCTCAAAAATAAGTGATGGTGAGTGTCTTAGATGGACTCGGCTGAATTTTCTCCAGCCTTAAAACAAAAACTAATAACATTGATTAAACTAAACAGCTGCTCTTAAGTAGGCAGTAGATTTTTTTTATATATTTTATTTTCAGCCCAATTAGGTCAAAACTAATTAATGGAATATGTTGCAATACTAGCTTAACCACCGTTAGATCTACAACAACATTCAAGTGTTCAAAGCAGATGCGTCTGCAATAGACATAAAATTCACACATATGAGCTATACAGCTATTAAAGCTAGTGTAATAACCATAAAAGAGCACAAATAGTAGCAAAAATAAGAAAAAAACAAAAAAAAAAAACAACAATAGTAAAAGTGCCAAGATAAGTAAAACCCTTTTGCTTAGATTTTAGGCGAAGATAAAAGAAAATCTAAATAAATTTAGATGAAAAATCAAATCAGCAAAAATTAAAAAAAAGAAAGAGTTTTTCGTCTAATTTATTGTGGCGTACATAACAGTAGTGGTAAGGTTCAGAAGGGATTCAGAGTCAGAGGAATAAGCTTTGTGGTCTTGACTGCGGTTACAAAGCTGCTGATGCTGATGCTTTCATTGTTACGCTTAAATGCACGATTTATTTACGAGTTGCGCCTAAAAGTATTTCTGTGAAAGCTACAAAATGAGTCCTTTGTGTGTTTAAATAACTATATATGTATGCGTGTATGTGTGTGTGTTTATATGTAATTGTGATGAACAAAATCAGTGCATGGCAACGAAAAGAGCGACAAAGATAAGAATTTATTAACATTTGGCTCCAGAGCAACTTAATTCATCGTATATCCCACTCCTTCACAGCCAAAAAGCCAACGGCATTGCTCGGCAGACTGTTAATTTTGCAAAAAAAAACAAAAAAAAAAAACAACAAATAAAAAGCAACAAATACAAAATTGGCTTATTGTTTGGCTTGAATGCCATAAAACATGAATGCTATGATTGATCCCTGCATAGCAGCAACAATACAGCAACAATAGATGCTACAGATGTCGTAGGTGCTGATGGCTGCCTAGGTTATAGCTAAGCTTTTGTTCGCATCATCATCTATGAATGCAATAAAAATAAGTAAAACTGGAAATGAAAGTGGAAATCCTTAAGCTATTCAAGGTTAAACAGCACACAGTTCACAGTTGATGCTGAAAAGCGTAACCGTGGCTGACATTAAATTTGCTATTAAAAGCCCTGCTATCTGTCATAATAGCAACGCCCACTAAAGGCTCACCCTGGCTAAATGCCTTGCGTAATCATTTTCCTGAAAGTTGGCACACTTTAATTACACTTGAACACTTACATTCTCATTGTAAAATGAAGAATCCATTCCAACACATTTTCTGTGCCAACATCAAGCTTTAATGGCCAAAATAGAGTGTTAACTTTTTTGAAAGCAGCATTAAAGTTGTCTTTACAATTAAGCTGAACTCATCTTCAACTTCTGCTGCCATGCCACAAATAGTTTTGTCCAGAGTTTTGTCAAGTTGCAGCAAAACTTCTGCTGACCATTACAAGCTATATTTTATAGATGTTAAAAAAAGACGCAGTACCATTAACTGCTACTTGAGACATTTTTGAATTCTTTACTTTTAAATATACTTAAATTTTCTTTAATAATTTATAATATTCGTGCTTGGATTTCTCGCTTGGCTTATTTAATGCTTTTCTTTTATTTGTTCTCCGTCTGGCCGCTCAACTTAACTGTTTTGCTATTAAGCTTAAGTTCAGCACTTAGAGTGCGTCATTTGGCGGCATTTCATTTTTATTGCATGCGCTGGGTGCAAAAGTAATTTTTGCATCTATGAGTGAAGATGAGGCAACGGGTTCAGTGGAATGGAGAGCGAAAACAAATTTGGCCTTTAGACGTCTTTATGTTCAATGTTATTCAACATTATCGTCATGGTTCAAGGGTCAACATTTTGCGATGTGACATTTGGCATAAAATAATGCACTGACTACATGTCTTGGCGCAAGCTAGCAGTTTAATTTCTGCTTTATTTTTCTGAATAAATGTAAGAAAAATATTTATATAAATTTTTTTATTTCAGTCACTCTGACAATAAATGATATTTGCCTTGTAAAGCAAGACACACAAACATTGGACAACATTTGAAGGGACCTTTGTTTTTGTTGCTTTCTAAGAACTAGATATAATTTAATTTGTGGAGACATCATAACATAAGCCAGCGTTTATTTGAAGTCACTTAACCGAACAATTTTTTTATTTATGGCGTGTTTTTATGAATTTTTTTGTTTTTTTTTTAAGAAACTGTTTACTGTAGTAGATGTAGTGAACCCATGTGCACTTCGACTCATAGGATTTATAGTGCATGTCCACAAATATTATTCCAAACATAGATTTATTATGGCTTTAAAATTAATACCTTTGATGGAGGCCACAAATGCCTCATTAAAATAAAGTTGTAGCTGAAAAATTGTATGGAATGTACTCTGTCTGCATACATCTAATTCCAATAGGTCTTTATTTTTGATGATGAGATCCGAAGCCAAGGTGACCCGTCAAATTCACTGTAAGATATTGTAGCACTTAGCATGAGGTAATGTTCTGATTTTGGTTATGGTTAGGGTTATGGTTACGGCAATGGTAATTAAAATGGTAGTTGTAATTTTCATGGTAGCGGCAATGGCTATGATTTTGGTAATGATATTGAAAATGGTAATGGTAATGGTAATGGTAATGGTAATGGTAATGGTAGTGGTAATGGTAATAGTTGTGGTAATGGTAATGATAATGGTAATGGTAATGGTAATGGTAATGGTAATGGTAATGGTAATGGTAATGGTAATGGTAATGGTAATGGTAATGGTAATGGTAATGGTAATGGTAATGGTAATGATAATGGTAATGGTAATGGTAATGGTAATGGTAATGGCAGTGGTAATGGAAATGGTAATGGCAGTGGTAATGGTAATGGTAATGGTAATGGTAATGGTAATGGTAATGGTAATGGTAATGGTAATGGTAGTGGTAATGGTAATGGTAATATTAATAGTAATGGCAATGATAATGGTATGGTAATAGTAATGGTAATGGTAATGGTAATGGTAATGGTAATGGTAATGGTAATGGTAATGGTAATGGTAATGGTAATGGTAATGGTAATGGTAATGGTATTGGTAATGGTAATGGTAATGGTAATGGTAATGGTAATGGTAATGGTAATGGTAATGGTAATGGTAATGGTAATGGTAATGGTAATGGTAATGGTAATGGTAATGGTAATGGTAATGGTAATGGTAATGGTAATGGTAATGGTAATGGTAATGGTAATGGTAATGGTAATGGTAATGGTAATGGTAATGGTAATGATAATGATAATGGTAATGGTAATGGTAATGGTAATGGTAATGGTAGTGGTAGTGGTAATGGTAATGGTAATGGTAATGGTAATGGTAATGGTAATGGTAATGGTAATGGTACTGGTAATGGTAATGGTAATGGAAATGGTAATGTTCATATTTACGGTAATCGTAATGGTAATTGTAGTCATAATCGTAATAGAAATGGTAATGGTAATGGTAATGCTAATGTTAATGTTAATGTTAATGGTAACGGCAATGGTGATGGTAATGGTAATAGTAACGGTAATGGTAATTGTAATGATAATTGTAATTGTAATTGTTATGGTTATAAAATGGTAATGGTAACAGTAATGATAAACGTAATTATATTGGTAATGATATTGGCAATGGTTATGGTTATGGTAATGGTAATGGAAATGTTAAGGGTAATGGTAATGGTAATGGTAATGGTAATGGTTATAGTAATATTAAGTGTAATAGTTATGGTAATGGTAATGGTCATGATTACGGTAATAATTATGATTATGATAACTGGCATATACTTTCGCTTGTTATATTTTTGTACAAAATATTTACTTATATTTGCAAAACTTGTACATATAACAAGTAAAGAAACTCTAAATTCGGTCTAGCCCCACTATGGAATACCCTAAACCTCCTATCAAATTAAAATATGTAAATATTGATCCTTAGTTTTGATATAAATTCTCTGATACAAAGTTTAATCCCTGTAAGTTATATGGTTATGGATATGGTTATGGATTCAAAATAAGATCCTCCCATATCAAGTTTAATCTCTGTAGGTCATGTATAAACCTTTTAATGGTATTTTCAATATTATGGGTTGTATGGGAGGAGGGAGTGTTTGAGAGCGGATCACGCTCATTTTTTGTGCATGTCTTAGATTTTGTACAAAATACATACATACCAAATTTGATCTCTGTAAGACAAACATAAGCTTATTTATGCGGTTTTCAATTTTGTGGTTTGTATGGGAGATAGGCGTGTCCGTGGGCAGATGACAATAATTTTTTAAAGGCATCTTTGCTTTGGTATAAAATGCATACATACCAAATTTTATTGTTGTAAGTTTATTACGAGTTAAGTAATACAGTTTTCAATTTTTGCGTTGTACGGGAGGTAGGCATGCCCGTGGGTGGATTCCATAAATATTCAATAGTGCAGATCCTTGGACCCATGTGATTGTGTGTACCGAGATTCATTACAACATACAGACGGACATGGATAGTTTCGCGAGGTGACTCTGATCAAGAATATATATACTTTTCTATACCGGACTCGCTTCTTTCTATGCGTTACAAACGTTTGCAGAAAGTTAATATACCCTGACTTTTCAGGTTTAGAGTATAACAAACTGTTTGGTACAACAGTGCGTATGATTAACATATAATTTTAGCAGAACCTTTTTCTCTCTTTACGATCTTCTTTTAATGTATGTATATTTTTAGATATTTCAACATTAGGATTCAGGACAGCAATTTAAGAAGTTTTCAATTTTTTTTGTTTATTTTTTTTTTTATATGAAAAGAGTTAACTGAATACAACAGCAGGGAGTATGATGAACATTTAATTCTTAAAAAAAAACAAGCTTTCAGCCGAGTTAAGTAGGTATTAGCATTCAACACTCAACACTGCCACTCAAAATAGTTTCATGAATAAATTACAGTCAATTTTAAACCCTTCAACAAACAGTGACAAAAAAGTGTTTTGAATATCTTTCGTTTGTTTTTTATATATATTTTTTTCTTTTAAGATAATTAAAAACAATATTCTTAAGAGATAAAAACTTTTAAGAACCTAAATAAATTAGGAGACAGCTTGTTAACCCAATGACAAAAAACAAATAATTTTAAGCGACGAAAACAAGCTGAGAAGTAAAGCAAACAACATCTGCACAAAAGCCAAGAGCTGTAAAAATATATTAACTGCTAAAGTGCCAAATTGTATTTTATAACAACAACAACTACAATTTAAAAAGAGCAGGTCAACAAAATAAAATTTCCGCCTAGCAGCTATTTAATCAGCAATCGTCAACATTGGCAACAAAATTAGAAATATAGCCAGTATGGCAACAACAAGAAGTTAAGCGATGTCTTTATTGTTTTTTTTTTAATGAAGAAGACCTGCCTTTAAGCTCAAGATTTGCGACAGTCAACTTACGCACAAAGTTATTTTAACATTAATGTTATTGTAAAGCTGTAAACTTTATTTTTGTTATAACAAAATGTTGTACAAGAATTATAGCCAAACGGCTGCTGTTTGGCTGTAAATATTTTTGTAGAATCATAGAATATAGCTACAACTTTAAGAAAAGCAATTCCTAATAAGAAAAATAAAACAAGAAAAAATTCCATTGATTTGACGATACACATTAACAATATCATAAGAACGTGACATCAAATTTATTGACAAAGTGCGTGGGCGATGGGCAATAAAAATGGCTGAATGTTGCTGACCCTAAGCACACAAGCATTTCCAAAAGTATTCCGAGTTATGTGCGTGAGCTCATCATGCCTTAAGCTGTTGGCTTAAATCCTTGAAACAAATTACAGATTTTTTTTTAATGTTGCCTTAATGATTTGGCCTTGATTTAATGCCGCATAGAATTTGCAGTTTTTATTTAGTTTTAAATTTGATTTTAAAATATTTGATTTCTAAATATTTTTTTGATATAAAGAAAATTTTTTGATCTTGGCTATTTAACACAATTGATAGGATTAGTCTGGTACACAAAGCCTTGTCATTTTGTTTACTGTTTGCTAAGAAATATATAAATGCCACGAGCCATAAAAATATCATTTTCTTAAAAAAGTTTAGAAAGGAACCAATCGATGCAACTCTCTTGCTTATTAATCGCTTAGTTAGTTAAGCGAGATGTTAAAAAAAGATTCTGAATTTTGTTCAAAAATCAAAGTCTTGTTAATTTTTTTTTTCCAATAACTTTTGTGTTGCAATAGAAATTTGCTTTTTATGTGCTTATACCATTCTTCAAGAAAACATGAACAATTTTAGATCCTTTTTAACAGAAGGCATTACTGTATTCTAAATAAGTACTACACTGAGAAAAAAACACATACCTTGCTCCGGTAAAAAATGTCTCTATTTTCGATATAGAAATTTTCTCTTTTTCAAATAAAATTTTCTAAAATTAGAATAAATTTGCACATTTTCGAAGAAATATTTGCTTACTTCTAGGAAATGGAAATATTTCAATGTCTCTAATAATGATAAGTATTTTTCTCGCACAAAAATTTCTCATTTATAGAGAAATATTTATTGAAAATGAAAAACTTTTCTTATATTTTGATAAAAAATTCACTAAGAGAAGTATTTTCTTCAATAAAAACAAATCTTTTCTCAAAAATAAAAAGTTTTTCTCAAAAAACGATATATTTTTCTTTTTCATGGAATCTTTTTACCATTTTTAGAGAATTTTTAGTATCGAAATTAGAGAATAGCATTCTCTGGAGCAAAGTCTATGCCATTTTTCTTTAAATATGATGCCTTTTTATCATATTCCGATAAGCTTTTTTCTGAGTGTAGAAACAGTAAAATTTATATAAGTTTTATTAGGTCAATTGATTCAAACTTATACAGAATATTTGTTCAAAATTTGCTTCCAAAGGAATGTCTTAGCATTTCAGAGGCTTTTGCACTTATGGCTTTGATACAAATCAAAACTCATTCAAAGCACTTCTGCAAAAACTTTTAAAAAAATTTAAAATGCTTTTCAATGGAATTTTTAAATGAAAAACATTTGCCTTAACACTTAAGGTTCTGTACATTTAGGACTACAAATGCTCAAAGTATCAAAAATTAGCAATTACAGTAGGTGGTCAAGCTAAATATGCAGAATGCAGAGTAACTAAACAATAGTTTCAAGTTTGAACAAAAATTAAAATTTTATTTTTATTTCAATCATAAAATAAATAAATGAATTAGTTAAATACATTAATTGTTTGTCAATAGAAAATATTTCGATTTCATTCTTATCAGTGACGTGTATTTCAGCCTCGAGCTATTAGAGCAGCACGCAATCTATTGGGCATACATTCAATCGAAGACTTAATACATAAATTTATTTCATAAGAATTTTTCAAAACATCAATGATATTTTAAAACAAACAAACCAAACAAAAGAAAATAACATTTCCGTGCGATATAAAATTTTTTTAAATAGTTATTAATAATTAACCGCGCAATAAATTTAAAAAATAAGCTTAAAAACCCCCAGCTAATGAGAAAGAAACCCGTTAGGTTTTGCTGGAATTCTTAAAAAAAATGTTCGTGAAAAAATTTTCTAAGTTCATGGTCTGGTTGAAAATCATATACTCTGAATCGAACATATTGTTTTACAACATAAACGTTCTATTAGCTTGGCTACCTTCTGCAGAAAATAACACACTTAGAGACAAGAAAACACACAAAAAATTATGGAAATAGTGTCTATTTATTTATCTATCTTTTGTTAAGAAAAAGCTCATATTTTGCAGTTCTTTAGACAAAATAATAAAAATTCTAAAAATGTCTCTATCTCTTTTCTTTCTCTCAAACAAATTTTTGTTTGTTTTAACTTTTTTAGTAGCATTTCGGAACAGAACTTAATTATGATGAAACCAAAATTTTGGGGGAAATTTTTATATTTAGAAAATGGCTAAATTCGACCAACTCAAAATCTCTTCCCAAACAAATTTTATACACTGCGACAAAATTACATTAAAACTAAAAGAAAAAACTTTCAAACTTAAAGTAAATGTACACGATTCCTAGCCGGCGAAAATTTCTTTTAAATTAAAGGAAAATATTTTGAGACTTATTTATAAAAAAAGCTGCATTGATTCCAATGACTTGTATTTTATTATACCCTAAGCCTGAAAGGTCAGGGTATATTAACTTTGTGCAAACGTTTGTAACGCATAGAACGAAGTGAGTCCGGTATAGAAAAGTATATATATTCTTGATCAGCGTCACCACGTGAGTCGAGCTTTCCATGTCCGTCCGTCCGTCCGTCCGTCCGTCCGTCCGTCCGTCCGTCCGTCCGTCCGTCTGTGTGTTGTCCGTATACACAGGATAAGAAGAAGGAGTTGAGATAATTAAATGAAACTTGGTACACATAGTCACATGGACCCAAGGATCTGCACTATTGAATATTTTTGGAATCCGCCCACAGACACGACTACCTCCCATACAACGCAAAAATTGAAAACTGCATAACTCAGCTCATAATTAACCTACAACAATAAAATTTGGTATGTATGTGTTTTGTATCAACACAAAGATGTCTTTGAAAAATGGACGTCATCCGCTTACAGACACGCCCACCTCCCATACAACCAAAAAATGGAAAACGCAATAAATAAGCCTCTGTTTAACATACAGAGCCAAAATTTGGCGCATATATTTTGTATAACAAAACAAAGATGGTTTTGAAAAATGGACATCATCCGCCCACGGACACGCCTACCTCCAATACAACGCGAAAATTGAAAACTGCATAACTCAGCTCATAATTAGCCAACTACAATAAAATTTGATTTGTGTGTGTTTTATACAAACACAAAGATAACTTCGAAAAATGGACGTCATCCGCTAACGGACACACCCACCTCCCATACAACCCAAAAATTGAAAACGCAATAAATAAGCCTCTGTTTAACCTACAGAGCTAAAATTTAGCACGTATGTTTTTTATGACAAGACAAAGATGTTTTTGAAAAATGGACGTAATCCGCCTACGGACACGCCTACCTCCCATACAACTCAAAAAGTTTAGAACTCAATAAATAAGGTTATGTTTGTCATAGAGAAATTGAATTTGGTATGCATGTATTTTATACCAAAACTAAAGTGTGTTCAAAAATTGGAAGTAGTCCGTCCATGAATCCGCCCATCTCCCATAGCGAAAGCACAATAAAGGCATTAACTGTAAGCTACAGGAATAAAACTTGGTATGTGTAAATTTTTCATCAACATTTAAATGCATATTAAATATAGGCTTCATCCGCCCTTGGAGACGCCCATTTACAATAAAAAATTTTTGTTTTTGAAAAGTGGGTTTAGGGTATTTCATAGTCGGCCTAGACCGACTTTAGACTTTCTTTACTTGTTTTGTTTAATTTTGTATGGGATGAATGCACTGTGGAACGTGCAGATTGGAGTTTAAAATAAATATTAGTCTTCGCAAAGTTTTGAGCTGGCTATGAATGTGAAGGAATCTCCTTGCATGCCTATATTTTTGAATTTTTAAGGATGGAGACATGAAATATGTATATATTTCTATATATGAGACATGAAATATGTAAATATTTAAATCATGTCTCATATAAGAATATAAATATTTCTTATATGAGATGTGAAATATGTGTATTGTTTTACGCTTGAAAAATATTTCATTAGCTGCAATAGCCTGAGAAGAATTCTGAGAGATCCGCTTTTATATCGCTTCTCAACACGGAGAAAAATTCAATTTTTTAATTTGTTTGAAACAAACATAAGTCTATTTAATATCTTGCAATGCTCGCCATAGTTTGTTTATCCTTCAAATTATAATTTTTCCTACAAAAAAATATTTTTGTTGAAAACATGTGTGCAAAATGATTGTAACAAAAATGGTAAGTTTTTGTCATGAGCATGTTGTATTTGTCAGAAAAATACAATATGTTTGGGTTCAACATACAATTTTCGTCTTCTGCTTGCTTGTGTTTTGTGCACTCACAGGTAATCAGACAAATGGCATGATTTTAGAGCAATCGGCTCTTTTGCGATAAATTTTGACATAAAGCAATTTTTCTTTTAAATATTTAATAAAATTAAATTTTAATAACGAAAATAAATATAAAATACAGTCTGGTTGGAACTTAGGTTTATCAAATCATCAAATTAAAATGTCAAGTCACCCTTAAAGCTCACCCTAAAACAATTGATTTTGATAAATGAAAGTTCTGAATACTTTTATAAAACAATTGCAAATAAATGAAATTTCAATTGTCTTTACAATTATTTATGATTTTAAGCTTTTAAGGCTTATAGAATTAGTGAAATAAAATTTATAAGCTTAAAAGGTATAATAAATGAATGTATTAAACAGTGAATATATGTAAAACTTTAAATGAAGTGCTGCCCAAATTAACGTATTAGCTTTTTTGTATACAAAATGATGAAGTTTCTCGTCTTAATGGATTGAAACCTTAATGAAATTAAAACGCCTCTTAGCTAAAGAGGGACCCAAACGTAAATTGTTTTTTTTTTTAATTAATGAAGATGCGATAAGTTAAAAACTGCCCCGTGTTATGACCTATAAAGCAGTTGATTTAAAAAAATGTTCAAAATGTTCTTCAAAAAAAGAAGATATATAAAAAGCTGTTAAGATAGCGAAAACATACTATATCCATGAAATGCAACCATAAACAATTAATTTATTGCTTTATTTTGAAAAACAAACGCAATCACTCACTTTTGTTTTTTTATGTCTAACAGTACCGTATCCAGTTCAATGTAGAAAAACAAACTTCCATTTAAATTTTCTAAACAAATATACTGGCAAAAACAAAAAAAAGCAAGGCAAAAAAACCAAAGTGGTATTCGTTTTACAAAATAAGACCATTAAATTTTTCTTAAACTCTTTGTCTGCACCTAAAAAAACAAGATTTGTTTAGTTCCAAAAATAATGTGCTCTGCTTAAGTGTCGACAACACTACGTAATGCCAAATGCGACGCGAAAGTCTTGTAAGTAATTTACGTGTTTTTATTACGTAGAGCACTTACGATAATTTATCATTCATTCATGCTGCTGCCTCGGCTAAAAACATGCAAAGAATTACGAAGCAATCAGAGCTAAATCGTGTTGGGGCGATTGAACGCCATCTGTTGGCTTTAACGTTGCTGCTTCTGCTGCTGCGTTCAAAATTGACGCCATGTAAATTGATTGTGGAGTCAGGCGACGCACTCGGCGACAATGAGTTGAGCAACGTGAAATATATTTAAAGGCAGCCAAAAAGCATAGAAGAAGTAGAAGAAAAGAAAAATCATAAAAATGAAAATTAAGTTAGAATACAAAAACAATATGAACAAAAAAAAAAAAACAAAAACAACAACTACATCATCTTACTTACCGAAATGAAAATTGGTAAAGCCATGTTTTGCCTTTAGGCCGCTGTTAGTTTGTTATATGTGTGTGCATGTGTGTTATTGTTGTTGTTGTATATCTTTATGTCAAAAAAAAACAAAAAAAAAAAGCCGAGTGAATCTCCCAAAAGTGAGGTTAAGTTTGATGTTTTCTTGGGCGCCATTTTGACTACAAAAATAGCTGTAAAAACATAACAACAAAAAAAAAAAAAAAAACAAAACAACAAAACCAATAAAAGCAAGACTGAAAAAGATAGTCGGTCAAGTCCGACAGTCATAAGAAAAGTATGAGTTCACTTAATAAACTTTTATTTATGATTTTATACATAGGACTCAGCGGATATGTTCTTTATTAGAGTATGCATGTGTGTATTCGTTTATTTGAGTTTGAGTTGTTTGTGTTAACTAGAGAGTTAAACAACCTTTGTAAGGAGTTGACAAATAAAAAATAGAGGCAAATAAATAATAAATTCAAGAATTAAGCAAAACTGTACAAATAAGTTATAAAAAAAAGGAAATAAAATATGAAGCGGTTGCATAAATCAAAATATTAAATAATTTAAGGTAACTGATGAAAATTTTAAGCTTTTTTTTTAAAAATTCGAAAAAAAATACTAGAAAGAAAGTATAAAAAAAAAACATACTATATATATTTTTAAACAACTTATGTAGCAACATAAATTTTTGGTTTTTGAACATGATATAATTACTCCAAGGTAGTATTGACGTTTCTGTTAGAAACGGACGTTTGTCAAAAAATATAACAAGAAAGAGAGCGCTCACAATCCGTCATAGCATACAATTAATTTTCACTGGTCACATTCAGCGTACCCAACAGTTGCCAACTGCTTAGTCAAAACTTGATAATATGCACATAAATATGAAGTTGCGCATTAAAATGCGTTTAAAAATAGAAAATTTTTAATTTGTCGGTAAAATTTCTATTCGTATTTGATACAAAGCTTGATATTTCATAAACTTGACAATTTTTCTGAAACTTCAATACCAATAATAGCGCTCCCCGATGTGTTGCTGTCACAACAGTTGACACAGCTGAATGTGGCCAACGAATATAACAACGAACAGCTGTTTTTGACAAGGGTTCGTTTACTTGTAGCCAGTGTTGCCAGAAAGTTTTGAGAAAAGAAGCTAGATGGCCTTTAAAAAATGGCTAGAAAAGGCTAGATGGCTTTAAAAAAAAAGCTAAAAAAAGGCTAGATTTGTTAACGCTATTATACCCTAAACATGTAAGGTCAGGGTATATTGACTTTGTGCAAACGTTTGTAACGCATAGAAATAAGCGAGTCCGGTATAGAAAAGTATATATTCCTGATCAGTGTCACCTCTTGAGTCGAGCTAACCATGTCCGTCCGTCCGTCTGTCTATGTGTTATCTGTTAATATAGGTTAAGAAGGAGATGAGATTGGTACACATGTTCACATGAACCCAAGCATCTGCACTATTGAATATTTTTAGAATCCGCCCACGGACACGCTTACTTCCCATACAACTAACAAATAAAAATCGCTGTATAGATGGTTGTAATTAAGCTACCGAAATAAAATTTAAATGTATTTATTTTGTATCAAAACGTAGACGTACACAAAAAATTGGCGTGCTCTACCCATGAACATGCCCACCTCCCATACAACTCCAACATTGAAAACACTATTATAAAGACCCTTTTATTTGAACTACACGGATTAAACTTAACAGATATGTATTTTATATTAAAACTTAGATGTGTACTTAGATGTGAAATAGTCGTCATTCGCCCTTAAACCTGCCCACCTCCCATACAACCCACTATAGTAAAAACGCTATAAAGAGGTTTATATGAGTCAAAAATATAAAACTTGGTGTTGAGATTGTTGTATCAAAACTAAGATGTGTTCACAAACTGAGTGACATCCGCCCATAAACATGCTCATCTCCCATGAAACCCACAATATGGAAAACACAATAGAAACATTTATATTTGGCCTACAGAGATAAAACTTGGTATGAGATCATAGTATATAATACTTGGTATGAGATCATAGTATATAAAACTAAGGTGTGCTCACAAAAAAAGGCGTAATCCACCTACGAACGCGCCTTCCTCCCATACAACCTTCATTAGTAAAACCTATATAGTTCTATAAATACAGGGATTTTAAACAAAAATAGGAAGTTACTTCTATTTGTTTTAGTATTTTAATATATAGTTTATTTAAATATAATAGGAGGTCTAGGGTATTTCATAGTCGGACTAGACTTTCTTTACTCGTTTTCTTTTAAGAACAGTTGAATACGGTTTCTTTTCTAGTTTTTTTTTTTAAATTTCGTTGTACTAAGAATTCTTTCTACCTCAGCGTTGCTTAATGCTAAAGTAATAAAACTAAAAATCAAATCTGATAGCTCTTGGAACGGACCTTCACTCAATGAATCTCTAGCTTCTGCCCAGCTAGATTACTATTCTACTTGTGATTTACAATTTTTTGCCATTATATTTCAATTATAGTTATTTCTTCTGTAGAGTAACTGGAGTTTTCTTTCTCTATAACAGAAAATATTTGGGTTTAACCACTTTAAAAGAATAAAAAGAGCAATAGAAGATTTACACTTTCAAAATTGCAACGTCAGAAAAATTGGATGTAGTAATGCATCTTTAAGCAATATATTAAAAAAGGCTAGAAAAGGCTAGAAAAAAACAAAAAAAGGCTAAAAAAAAGGCTAGAGGCTAGATGGTAATTTTCGAGGCTAGACAACAAAAAAAAAGGCTAGATCTAGCCTCAAAAAGGCTAGACTGGCAACACTGCTTGTAGCTGAGAGAATCAACATTTGTCAACACTACCTGGTAAAATTATTCTATCATGGTTTTTGAATGATTGAAATGAGAATAATGATTCATATTAATTCTGTATCTTCTGTATCTTGTCTAATTCTCAGACAATTTTTTTTTAAGATACTCGGAGACTAATTCGTTAATATGCCTTGCAATCAATATTAGCCGACACAACCACAACCTGCTCATTGGCCATTATTTCCACTGTAGGGTAACAATATGATAAAGCCATCGAATGGCAAAACAAAAAAAAAAGTACATCAATCCAAAATTTATTGCAGAAAATTCATACAATCTTGCTTTATTTTTGTTAGGATATTTCAAGGATTTATTTTCTTGTTGTTGTTGTTGTTGATTCTGTTATTTTTGCTGATTTCTTCAACTTTTCTCCTTGGCATTGCAAGGGAGTTTTTGTATGTGTGTGTGTGTGTGTGTATGTGTGCGTGTATTTCTACACATACTTTTATGTATGTGCTACCGAGTTTTTCGCATGACCTTTGATTTTAAGTCGATACTTTTGTGTTTGTTTTTGTTGTTTTTGTTGTGTTGTAACTTTTTTGTATTTGTTATCATGCTGTTAACCGGCATTTTAGCTGCTGGCAAAAAAATTCGATAATTTTGTTTTTTTTTTGGTGATAGCCATTGAATTTGTGATAAACTAAGACGCACAGCTGCATCAGAACTACTGATATATATAAATTATTTAAATGTTTTTGTAAGTTTATAACTGCATTCCTATTTCAAACGAAAGTAGTTGCTTGCAAATTTGGAGAATTTTTTATTTATTACGATATAAGAAGGGTTTTCCAAAAGATTTGTTTATCAAAGAAAACTTTTAATTCAAAATAAACGAGCAGCAATTCACAATTTTTTATTTTTTTAACATCTCACAAGTAGGACTTTTAAAAAGGAAAAAATTATCTTAAAAATTAAATAAAATCAAATTCTATCTAAGAAACTCTCTAGTTAGAATAAATTACAACTAATCCAGAGCTTTTGGAGCTTTTTATCAATTATAATTAGAAATGATTAACGTTATCTTAGTATTTTCAGACTGCATTTACCTCTCTCAACTAAGTTACTGTAACACAGAATTTTCTTTCATAGAATTTTTTGAAAAAATAAAATAACTGCCAGCATACCTTACAATCAGTACATAGTACACAGTTCAGTTTCATGTGAAATTCCACTCAAATTTCTAATTTGTAGGTACCCACAACATTTTTCTTAGCAACATTCTTTCAAAAAATGTAACTGAACTTTTTATTCTGAAGTGAAAAGTTGCAGCTTTCGTAACTTTCATTACGAAAAAATTAATTTTTATATTTTTTTTTTTTTAGCGTAACATTTATTATGAAAAAAAATTAGTTTTTAATAATTTGTTTTTTTTTTTTTTTTAGCTTTGAACCAAGGATTTCAGGTGCCAAACCTATTCAGTCAAGTCTGTCTTGGTTCGGAAATGTGGAGATATATAAGAAGAAGAGAAAAGAAAATCAAGATAGACAAGTGTGAACGTTGTATGTGTGGCGGAGCGCTATTTCAACATGCTAATTTGAATCTGAGGCATGTTATATGCCTTTACCTCAGTCAATTCGAGTTATTAAGCAATCTCATTCCATAAACATCACTACCACCATTCAAATAACGCAAAATTGATCATATTGTTAATATCATATTTGAACGCAATTAGCAAAAGTAATGATGAAAAGTAATTTTTCGCACAAGGTCTTCAAGATCTTATTTGGAGCTTCTGGACCGAATTCAAGGACGTGTGATATATTTGATAGGGGATGAAAACATTTCATCGTCTGTATAGGTATTAACACGGGAAGTGTTAAAGGGAAATACGTGGCCTGATGCCACCAGTACGTGTGTTTCCTAGGTCCACTAGGGCTCCTCTACAAGCCCATCCCCGTACCATTGCCGCTTTGTTCTCAAAAGTTAGTTCTCAAAATTACCCTAATTTTTCATATTTCTATACGAGCTTAAAAAAAACTTATATTTTTTGTTGCGTCCGTTCCATTGAATGATTGCTTATTACTTTGTATTAATTTTTACTAAATCGCGCCAATATTTTTATAAAATGTAGCACTCTTTCATCGCGTTAGAACACTTAAAATACATATCGGCTCATTTTGTTTCTTTCTTGTTTTACGAGTAATTAAAACCGTGCGAATGTCGCGTCCGTGCCACTGGGAGATGCCAATATGTTTTTTTCAGTGACCGAAAATAATGATTATTTTTTAAATTTTATTGAAAAATATCAGTATGTTCTAAGTGTTTTATATTTTTTTCTTCACATATAAATACTATTTTTGATTTTTTTTGGTTTTTTTTTTTTTAGATATAAAAATCTTTTTATATATTTTCTTGATTAAAATTATAAAAATGTCTTTTAAAAAGAAACCGTGTGAATTCAATTTTTATTTCTCATTAATTCTGAATAAAAGTATTTCTATATCTGGACAAAAAAATAAAAATAAAAGAATGATTTTATTTACTGAGCAAAATAATAAAAATCAACAAATGCGTTTTATTTCTAAAGCCTAGTACTCCGTTCAGTTTCATGTGAAATTTCACTCGAATCTACATACAAAACAAAAAACTATGGCTGTGAAATTTTTCACAACATGTTCGTCAAAGTCGTACTCTATTCCGCTGTGAAAAATACTCGCAACATTTCTCTTTTTTCAACATTTTTTCACAAAAATTTAATTTAAGTGCCTCATTATTTTGAAGTGAAAAGTGACAATTGTCGTACATTTTTTATTTTTATTTATTTATTTTGCTCTATTCTGAAAAGTAAAGCATGACTTTCTCAAATTTTTCGCAACAAAATATAGGAATATTTGTCAGAATTTTCACGCTACAAACAATGAATGTTGCGAGCGAAACTTCACGGAAACTAACAGAGTACTAGGCTTAACAAAAACAAAAAAAAATCGCGTGTGGCAGAAGTGAAACTTCTTAAACAGCCAAAAATAAAAGAGATTTTAGTGTGAAATAGAGAGAGAAAGTATCAGAAAAAAAAATAATTCAACACAAATTGGAATAATATACTGTTTATTCTGTTTATTCCGAAAAACTAAGTCACAAAATAATTGTTACTTTTGACCGATAAAATAACAGTAAAAAGTAACCTTTATTTTTCCGCGAAAAAAAACAAGGCTAAAAATAACAGTTAGCTTTTAATATCTAAAGAATCAGTCGAAAATTTAAAATACATTTTCGTGAGCTGAGTTGCAGACCCAGCTGCTGCTGCATTCTTAAGACCTCTACTTCGCTGTTTATGTTCACAAACGCGCTCTGCTCCTGTTTAAGGTACTTTTCTTAGCTTCGGGACATTTTTTGACATGGCAAAAACGATTCGGCAGTCATAATTATTTCACTTTCTACACTTTTTGTTTTTAATTTTATATCGTATTAACTGTTTTGCATGTTGTCAATCACCTGTCAAGTTTTTGAAAAACAATCAACGTTATGATATGCTCTTTCAAATTAAGCTTTAAGCTACACTGAGAAAAAAACACATACCTTGCTCCGGTAAAAAATTTCTCTATTTTTGATAATGGCAATTTTCTCTTTTTCAAATAAAATTTTCTTCAATTAGAATAAATTTTCACATTTTCGAAGAAATATTTCTTTACTTCTAGGAACTGGAAATATTTCAATGTCTCTAATAATGATAAGTATTTTTCTCGCACAAAAAATTTCTCAATTATAGAGAAATTTTATTGAAAATGAAAAACTTTTCTTACATTTTGATAAAAAATTCACTATGAGAAGTATTTTCTTCAATAAAAACAAATATTTTCTCAAAAAAAAAAGTATTTTTCTCTAAAAACGATATATTTTTCTATTTCATGGAACCTTTTTATCATTTTTAGAGAATTTTAAGTATCGCAATTAGAGAATAGCATTATCTGGAGCAAAGTCTATACCATTTTTCTCGAAATATGATGCCTTTTTTATCATATTCCGAGACACTTTTTTCTGAGTGTAGAATTCGATATTCAAAAAAAAAAAAATATGCAGAATGTGTTGCAATAAAATTATTAGTTTATTAATGTTATTAAAGCATTCATTACAGTTGTTAAATTGCAGCAATGAAAGTATGTATCTGTCAGTCTGTTGCTATTTCTCCACACATTTGTGATATTTTGCAGTATAATATACAGTATTCCAAGATTAAAGAAATGATATTTCCGTGCATACTTTTAGGATGAAAATCTAATGGTATAGACCAAAACGCGTTCTGGTTTGTGACATGGTTTATGTCTGTGGTATACAAGACACGGATCACAACCCGTTTAATATTAATTTCATTTTGTTTGCCTGTTTATCATGTGCCTATGTGGCATAATGGTAGCGCTTCGGACTCTTATGGGATGTTAAGTAGAAAGTCCGGGTTCTATTCCCGCTCGCGACAATAATTTTTTAAAAATTTTCATATGAATTCAAAACGTTAGGCTATGTCTACACAGAGAGTTAAGTTAATTTTAACTAACATTTAACCGAAGTTGTTCACACAGAGATACCGTAGCAGAATTGAGTTAAATTTGCCGACAATGCTGCTGGTGTCTCTGCGTAGACATGCATTTTTTTCTTGCTATGCGAAAGCTCTGCCCATATTTGGATGAAAACTACTTTCCCCACTATTGCCCAAATCCTTTTCGAAGTTCTTTTACCCATTTTTAAAGAAAATAACAACATATAGTTAAAAAAATAAATTGTATAATTAACGAATCAGCTGTTCTATTTTGACAGTTCTTGTAAAAAAAAGTTTCTTTCATGAAAAATACCATTGAATATAAACATTTATATTATTTTGTAGTGTACTTTTAGGCACTTTTTACATTGAGTCATAAAAACTCAGAATATATAATGAGTTAAGTTGAGTTAAATCGTACATTTTTGTACTGGTAACGCAAGAGTTTATTTCTCGTTAAATGGGAAAACTCAGCTTTGTACTGGTAACTCAAACTTAACTCTCTGTGTAGACGTAGCATTAGCCTAGCATCACGAATAAGAGACCTTGAAATTTCACTCGCCGCCAAAGAAGTTTCACTTCAAAAAAGAAACATCAAAAAATTATTTTCATTATGAGCCAAAACATTTGACATCAAAAATGATTTTTTTTTTATTTAAACGGAAAAATTGCAACAGAAAACGGTTTTTATATCTGAGCAAAAAAATTCAAAGTCATAAATTAATAATTATTTCTTAACTTTTTTGATGCTCCACAATGATAACGGTCCCTGGTCTTTTCTAATAAGAAACTACAGGTTAACGTTTGCGAAGAGAACTATTAAGCAATTTGAATTTACTTAGATTGATTGGACTTCTAAATTGTTCAGAGAGATGTTACAAAATCAAGGTTACATGTTTTTGCAAACAATTAAGGCAATAAACAATCTAAACAAAAACATAAGAAATATAGTAAAAATGAAGTTGGTATTATTAAGTTTTTCAACATCGGTTAAATGTAATGCTATAAAGGAATATCTTGAATTATACAATTATTTCATATATTTTATCAACTTATATTATAGTTAGCTCTGTTGGGCCTGTTTTGCTAAGAATTTCCTTGATTATCTTAAGAAAATGTCTTTTGGAAATTAAAAAAGTTTTATACTCCGACACTATGAGAATGAATTTGAAGATACTTCCTTACATTAGATATTTTGCTTACTCAGTCGTAAACGGTAACATTAGTTTTTCTGTTTTGAATTCAAATCTCTAACTAAACATTAAGATAGATAACTTATGAATGAATAATGAAATAGACTGAAAGTCACGTAAGTAAAATGGTCTTAGAATGGACATGTCAATAGTTATTTTAAGAAAAGTACAAGGTAACTATATATTTAAATTTTCCATGGTACCATTTACTCGTATTTAATGAAACAAATAATTTTCGACGTAAATCAAACTCATTTTAAAATAATTTTTACAACACTAAAAGCAAATTTTTTCCTCTTTTTAGAAGTTTTTAATCATTCCGTTAGCAAACAGTTAGTATGAAATAGATGGGTGGAGTTTTGAAGACACAAACAATTTAAAACACTATGTTTCTAAAAAACTAAAATTGAAAAATAAACAAATAGATGGCTTGATAGATGGAAGCATGACTCATCAAGGTTTTACTATAGGGGTATTCACACTGCCTTGGGTAGTTGGGTAGATTGGCAAATGCCATACATTATGTTTTTGTAAAAGTGCCATTCTACCCAAGTACCCATCTACCAATTTACTCTAGCTGACCCGCTGACTTGTTTGGGTAGATTGATTAAGTACTTTTTTCATGGGTTACCACCTTTTCCAAAAGTAGGCAATAATTGAATTGACAAAAAACTAAAACAAAGTTAACAAATTATAAGTGAATAAAATAGACAAATGTGTTCAAATTTGTTATTTTAAAATTTTTCAGATAAAAATTATTAAATGCCGCAAAGTTCACGTAAAACATTACTCTAAATTTTGCGCTCATAAAATGACATGAATAATATGGTGGCAACTCTTTTCTAGCTGTTATTCATCTCTCATCAGCTGTTTCTACAAAGTACTCAATTGCAGTTTAGGGTGCTCGCAGTAATCAAAAGTACTCAATCTACCCGTACCCAACTACCCAAGTCAGTGTGAATACCCCTTATGTTTTTAATGATAAAATGCAAGAGTAGTAATCATAAAAAATGTATCAATGTTTTATATTTGAAACAAATCACTGGCCCAAAGAAGGCATTTCTTTAGATCTTTTGTTCCTCTGCGACCAAGTCACTGACCCGTTAACATTGCCATCTTTGTGCTCTGCAATTTGTGTACAACTTTATTAGCCTATTTTATATTCTCTCACGTACAATGTTTTCGTTGTTAATCTTAAATTTTTAATCCTCTGTAGGATTAAGCACGTTTTTTTACTACACGTTGCTATCTTTCTTTTTTTTAAACGCGAACATTCTGTTGGCTTTGGAGTTGCATGAAAATAAAACGCAGAACATGAATAATTAACCACGCGTTAAATTGTGTAAATATGGCTGTGGAAAGGGTAAGACCCCGATGTGACAGCCATAAGCCAAAGTGTAAAATAACGAAATAAAATAAAAAAATATAGCTAAATAAATCATTAGCTCAAGGTGAATTATTTTATTTTGTCGCAGTGTGAGTGAAATGAAAATGTTATGTGCGAAGCCGAATGAAAGTAAAATTTTACGTCGAAGAAGCTGATGATGTTGTGCAGAAAAAAAAAAGTATGCGAACGAAAACAGCAGGAGCAACATTTTAAACCACCTGCTGTGAATTGAAAGTAGGTCGAATTACAAAGATAAACAGCCCCAAAATGACGCATTCGTATCGTCAAGATAAATAAACAAAACGAAGTTGAGCAATAAAACTGCCAGCATGCATGAGTTGGTGCATCAGTCTTTAGCCATATGACACCAAAAGTGGGAGGAATTAGCAAGTAATGTTGGAAGACAGTCTTAGAGTTACTTTTACATATCTAAACAATCGTTAAATGTTTTAATTATGCAACACTGTAGGCTGTGTTGTGAATTCCTGTGATTGTTTTAAAGTTGAAATTGTGTTTAAATCAAAGTGACGTCTTTTTGTAATAAATTAATAGTAGATGGTTCTTCATCTATACTATTATATAAAATTGAAGTGGAAATATTAAGTACGTCAATGACTCCAAAACTACTGGACCGATTTTTATGAAAAAAATTTTAAAATATCATATTTGTGCTACAGAATGCCATAGGTGGGGTTTATTTAAGAAAATTTAACAATAAATATATTTAATTAAGTTGTTAAGTTTTTTAGGAAATTACCACCTATGCTAAGCATTGCTTGGTCGTTTGCTTTTCACGCGTTTGTGTTACGAGAGTTTCAACTACATGTTGCTATCAGTGTTGCCAGAAAGTTTTGAGAAAAGAAGCTAGATGGCCTTTCAAAAATGGCTAGAAAAGGCTAGATGGCTTTAAAAAAAAAGCTAAAAAAAGGCTAGATTTGTTAACGCTATTATACCCTAAACCTGTAAGGTCAGGGTATATTGACTTTGTGCAAACGTTTGTAACGCATAGAAATAAGCGAGTCCGGTATAGAAAAGTATATATTCCTGATCAGTGTCACCTCTTGAGTCGAGCTAACCATGTCCCTCCGTCCGTCTGTCTATGTGTTATCTGTTAATATAGGTTAAGAAGGAGATGAGATTGGTACACATGTTCACATGAACCCAAGCATCTGCACTATTGAATATTTTTAGAATCCGCCCACGGACACGCTTACTTCCCATACAACTAACAAATAAAAATCGCTGTATAGATGGTTCTATTTAAGCTACCAAAATAAAATTTAAATGTATTTATTTTGTATCAAAACGCAGACGTACACAAAAAATGGGCGTGCTCTACCCATGAACATGCTCACCTCCCATACAACTCGAACATTGAAAACACTATTATAAAGACCCTTTTATTTGAACTACAGGGATTAAACTTATCAGCTATGTATTTTATATTAAAACTTAGATGTGTACTTAGATGTAAAATAGTCGTCATTCGCCCTTAAACACGCCCACCTCCCATACAACCCACTATAGTAAAAACGCTATAAAGAGGTTTATATGAGCCAAAAATATAAAACTTGGTATTGAGATTGTTGTATCAAAACTAAGATGTGTTCACAAACTGAGCGACATCCGCCCATAAAAATGCTCATCTCCCATGCAACCCACAATACTGAAAACACTATAAAACGTTTATATTTGGCCTACAGAGATAAAACTTGGTATGAGATCATAGTATATAAAAATAAGGTGTGCTCACAAAAAAAGGCGTAATCCACCTACGAACGCGCCTTCCTCCCATACAACCTTCATTAGTTAAACCTATATAGTTCTATAAATACATGGATTTTAAACAAAAATAGGAAGTTACTTCTATTTGTTTTAGTATTTTAATATAGTTTATTTAAATATAAAAGGAGGTCTAGGGTATTTCATAGTCGGACTAGACTTTCTTTACTCGTTTTCTTTTAAGAACAGTTGAATACGGTTTCTTTTCTGGTTTTTTTTTTAAATTTCGTTGTACTAAGAATTCTTTCTACCTCAGCGTTGCTTAATGCTAAAATAATAAAACTAAAAACCAAATCTGATAGCTCTTGGAACGGATCTTCATTCAATGAATCTCTAGCTTCTGCCCAGCTAGATTCCTATTCTACTTGTGATTTACAATTTTTTGCCATTATATTTCAATTATAGTTATTTCTTCTGTAGAGTAACTGGAGTTTTCTTTCTCTATAACAGAAAATATTTGGGTTTAACCACTTTAAAAGAATAAAAAGAGCAATAGAAGATTTACACTTTCAAAATTGTAACGTCAGAAAAATTGGATGTAGTAATGCATCTTTAAGCAATGTATTAAAAAAGGCTAGAAAAGGCTAGAAAAAAACAAAAAAAGGCTAAAAAAAAGGCTAGAGGCTAGATGGTAATTTTCGAGGCTAGACAACAAAAAAAAAGGCTAGATCTAGCCTCAAAAAGGCTAGACTGGCAACACTGGTTGCTATCAACCCTTCTCTTTAAAGTTTATTGATCTCGCTCTCCACACTCATTCGAAGAGTAACCAAAAGCAGTTATCGCTCTTTGACGTGATGGGAATACAAGTTAAATAAAGCTTGCTGTGTTGTTGTTGCTGTGGAATGATGAGCTGCAAGCCAATGTGTGCATATTTGTTTCGCCGCATACAATTTCTTTACACATATTTTTATTGTAGTTTTCCAAATTTTTAATTTACACTTGAGAAAGAAAGATATTTTAATATTTCAAAATGTGCATTCACAAGTGTGAAAGCATATTTTGTATAGATTAAAGATAAATTAAAAGTTTGAAAAATTAAGTGTTCGTATTTCCCTTAAACTACAAATACAGCTACAAATAAATACCTCGACGTAAAACAAGTTTGACAAGTTTAACAGAAAATGCAAGAGCGATGCTCCGCGCTAAGAGAGCAAGAGCAGCAACTCAAAGAGAAAATTGTTGGTAAATTATGCATGTAATTATTTGCTTTCACGACTGCAATTGGAGTGAGGCAGTGGCGTAGCTAGGGTTGCTGGCACCCGGGACCAAAACTAAATTGTTAAGTAAGCCCTTTTAGAAGGTTATACTTAACCTCATAAAAGCAATGCTTAAAAAGTACTACGAAATTAATATAATTCTTTTAAATAATAGTTTACTGTTATGATTATTTTGTTAAAGTGCAAATGAGTAAACATAAATATTTTAATTCATTGTATTATTTATAAAAGTCGGTAACAATATACAAAATTAATCTCATCGATAGTAATATATTAGATATCATTTGAAAGATAAATTGGTAACTTATACAAAACTGAAAAATTTTCCGCAATCAAGGAATTTTTCAAAAATGTTTTGTTTACGCAAAATTTTGGCTAGCAATAGTGAGTTATCCCAAAAGATCCATTTTGAATAATTTTGCATAATTGAGGAAAAAATAGGACCGGGAAGTAAAACGTCAACAAATTTTCCCTCAGTGACCCTGAATAACTATCAATTTAAATATTTTTTCGAGATCAATCCACGTCTTCTATATAAAAGTTAAGTGAAAATTAGAAAAAAATATTAAAATTAATTTAAAAAACTTTTTTTCTAATTTTTATAAATTTCTTTATAGTACTCTTTATACATTTCGACATTTTAGCTTCGACTTAAATAGACAAGACTGAGGTCTGTAACATTTGACTGCCTTATTCTTGACCATAAATATCACAATATCACAGTGATACCAAATTGATATCAGAAATTTGTTTCATAGTCATTATCTACATAATTCCCAAAGCAAACTTGCCCTGGGAGAACAAGGCCAAGAGTCATGAAAATTAGAATAGTTTTTTCTTAAAAAGTGTATTTTTGACAGTTTTTGTTAGTTGATTTGAACAGAATAATAATTATGTATTTTAGTAAATTAAAGGAGTTAGGAAACCATCTTAGAGTTTTAAATAGACATTTTCAAAATAGATTAAAAAAACATCAGAACGCCAAAAAATTGTTATAAAACGCCATTTCTTCAATTTAAATAAAAAATGTTATGAATTTTAATTAATTTTTTTTTTTTTAGAAATTTTGAAGTAAGTAATAAAAAAACATCAGAACGCCATAAAATTGTTATAAAACGCCATTTATTGAATTTAAATAAAAAATGTAATGAATTTTAATCCTTTTTAAATTTTTTTAGAAATTTTGAAGTAAGTAATAAATTGAGCTTTTAAATTGTTTTATGTAACAGGACTCAAAAACATATTAGTTTTGAAGAAATTTTGAAGTAAGTAATTTGAAGTATTTTGAAGTTGAAGTAAGTAATAAATTGAGCTTTTAAATTGTTTTATGTAACAGGACTCAAAAACATATTAGTATTAAAAATTATGTTCTAGCAGGTTAAGAGCTGCAAATAAGGTTTGTTTGTCGATGTATAGTCTCAGAACTTAGTAATCACAAAATTATAAAGTATATTTTTTAACCTTACATTTATGACACGAGGACGTTTTTATAAAAAGCTCTGAAGAAATGTATTGCTGGAGAACATCCCAGCAAAATCTTCGCTTACATATAATCGAAAAAGTAATCCAGAAAATTTCATTCATCGCTTACCCTCTCGCTTACTGAACCCATTATTTTTATATATCCATGTCATTAGAGGTAATCGAAAGCGCTGTCACTTGAAAAGATTAAGCGCTTAAAACGGTTAGTTTATAATTGATTTCACGAAATTAATACTTGAATAACAACTTTCAAGTTGATGTGAATGCATTGCCGTGAATTTATTACGGATTAAATTTAAGTTCTTGCATTAGCATTTATGTTATGCATTTTAGAATCGATTAAAAAACAAGACCCAACGAAAAATTTTGCTGGGATATTGGATGAAATGTCTACTATACTAGCATGTTTGAGCTTTTCTTAAGATGAATATTTGAAGTACAAAAGCTTTTTTAAAAACTTTATGGAATATAAAGTTAGGAATATATACATAGAAATATACTTTAATTCATCACTTTAATGATGAATAAAAGACAAATAAAAAATAAAACCATTAAAAAATTATCTTCGACTTGCCCGAAGTCAAAATACTCAGGTTGAAGCTTATTCGGATTTATTTAGGTTATATTTTTTCCAACTTTTCATATTTCAAACTCAGATTACGTTTTATTTATCAAGAAAACAAGACTTATGTATGATCTTTCAATTAAACACATTAATTTTTGTATAAATTATGAAGGTTTTGATATTTTCGTGACATCACTTTCTATGGAAGTATTCACAAAATTTTGTTGAATTTCAACTGCAGGGTATATGTTTCAAATTTAAGCATTATAGTGGTGCTCCAATTTAGCGAACACCGATTTAACAAACTCCCAATATAAGGAACACTTATTTAATGTTGTTGACTCTATATTCCGAACATTTGAAATTGTAGGTATTCTATTTAACAACATTTGCTTCTCTGAGCTCGCTTCGTTTGTTTTTGAATTTGTTATAACATTAATATGTATTTACTTATCTAATTCTCAAATAGTCCCCTCGGGTTAATATACATATTGTAGGGTTTCCTTTTTAAAAAACATTATAGGAATGTATTGACATAATCTTGGATTTTTCATTTGGAGTGTGAACAGATTTTAACCAGCAGCTTTCTAAACATTTAATAATAATAATTAATAATACCTAAAACAAGTTCAAAAATTCAACATTATTGGAGTGCATAGTTGAAACAAAAAATGTAAGGATATTTGTTTCAAGTTGACAAATTTATTAGCTTTGTTATATGGTAAAAAAACTCGAAAATAGTATTACCGATTTAATGAACTTTTCGATTTACCGAACGACCTTGGACTTTATATCTTTCGTTAAACTGGAGCACCACTGTATGACAAATCTCAAATCATGAAAATTATTTCATTATGGACTTTAAAGAGATTTGCAATAAAGACACGGCTGTAATCGTGTGGACAAACTAATGAGCAGATAGACAGACGAACATGGCTTAATCGACTCATGGTCGTGAAAAAAATTTCGTGACAAAATTATTGTGCCCGCTACGCTTTGCGGATGGAGTATAATATATATTTAATACAAAACTTTGAAAAACGTAGAAGTAGATTATGGTAAACGAGTCGGTACAGCAGATAATCAGATTTTTCTTATTCCTGGTAATGCCAATGAATCAAAAAACTTTGTTAATACTGAAGTATTAAATAATTAAAATGGAAATATCTTCACTTTATTATAGTTAAACTATTTAATATAATTTGCTTCCAAATACAAATAATATGCTAATATTTTAACGTTTTTTATTATTGAAATTTTTCAAATATGCAAAGGTATTATTGATAAAGAGAAAATGTCCGTGGCGAAGCCTCGGACGACTGTGGCCTGCTAGTATAATATAAGACATTTAAAGATTCTATAACTTGAATATTTAAATAACTAGAATGTATTTTCAAATATTCCAACTTGCATTCCAAAGAAGTTTTGAAGAGCATTTTTTTCTCAAAGGTCACATAATGTAAAGCTTTGATATTTTTAAATTAAAATTCACATTTCTGGCTTCTTGAGTTATTACTTTCATAAACTATTTTCTATAAGGAACAAATTTTAAACTTAAATACTAACTAGAATACAACAACAATTACATACAGTGTTAATTTTACATAGTTTGAAAGTGACAAAATATTTCCAAGTCAAAGGAATTCGTTATTAAATGTCAAGTTAAAGTTTTCGTAGGCATATGATACAATTTTACTCATTAAGTGTCTGTCTTGTAAGACAGGTAGTCCAGAAAAATTAAATTCATTGTGTAAAAGTACCATTTAAGCCGTTTAAAAGACTCTTATTGAGCTTCGAATGGCTCATATTTTTCGTTTAACCGGCGTGTATGATTATCCGGCATATGATTGGCCCCATGTCCGCCGGATAATCGAGTTTCTACTGTGCATCACTTTTGTGAGAAGCAATACCAAGTCTATTAAAATTTAAAATTCTTCTGTGACAAACGCGGAAATCCATTTTCTAATACTGCTGTCACACAAATGTCCCTAGTTCGAATCCTGATCATGTTTGAATTATGTTTTAAAATGAGAACAACCCTAACCTTTTGTAGTACAAACGCATCTATGAAAACTTTGGGGTAAGACCCTTAGCGGTCATGTTGATCAGGTCTTAATGTCATTGGTTTGATTTTTATTTATAATAATTATAAAAATAAATAATTTGTAGAAAGTTCCTTATACTTTTAAAGAGAATAGCCTAATCTTAGCACCTTTAATCTCGATATGAGGCTCTGTACAGTGCACTGCAGTGGACTTACTGATTGCTCGATTCGAGAAATTCGCTTTTTCGATCTCGAGTCTTACCCTCACAAATTCTCAACTTCTTCATCAACTTTCTCTCAGTAATGCACACCCAGTACAAATTAATATCTATTGAAACTCATGATATAATAACTTTACCATGAAGTGTTGACAAGAGTAGATTCTCTCAGCTAAAAGTCTCTCTGCGTTGGCCACATTCAGCTGTGTCAACTGTTGTGACAGCAACACATCGGGGAGCGCTGTTATCGGTATTGGAGTTTCAGAAAAGTTGTCAAATTTATGAAATGTCAAGCTTTGTATCAAATACTAATGGAAATTTTACCGACAAATAAAAAATTTTCTATTTTTAAATGCATAACTTCATATATATGTGCATCAAGTTTTGACTTAACAGTTGAATACGCTGAATGTGACAAGTGAAAATTAATAGTATGCAATGACGGACTGTGAGCGCTCTCTTTATTGTTATATTTTTTGACAGAAGTCCGTTTCCAACAGAAACGTCAATACTACCTTGGAGTCATTATATCATGACTGAAACTAAAAGAAGATATGAATAATGAAGTATAGAAGACATTTCGAAACTGATGTCAAAATTTTAAAATTCATGATGGTCGATAAGGTTGCCACTTACATTTACTTTTACGAGTTCGGCGCTATGGCGACAACAAAGTAAAAATTCGTCGCTGAATTCAAATTTGTTGTCAGAATTTCAAAATGATGTAAATTTTTCCCATACAATAGAACGTTTTCTAAGAGTTTTTAACATTATGTAATAGATTTAGGCGGTCACTGATTTTGAATCTGATGTTATAATTCATAAATTCAAGGTGGTGGATCAAGTGCCACCTTATTATTAAAAACTAAATAAGGGCATATATGTAGTTTTGATCAATCAAACCAAATAGCTAATAACCGTTATATTACCAAAAATTAACTTACATCCTTTTAGAATTGGGCCGACGATATGTCAGTTTGGGATAAGGTGATTACTTCTACTTGTCAAAAATCAAAAAAAAACTAGTAAGATATATCTTCGACTTGGCCGAAGTTAAAATACCCCCACGGCCGATTCTTAAGGGAAGAATCTGAAATTGGAGAGCTTTTTGTATGAGATTTTGAGAGATTTTATTATTTTTATGTGTCTAAAATACATACATATCAAATTGTTTTCCTGCAGCTTAAATATAAGCCTTTTTATAAAGTTTTAAATTTTAGGGTTGTATGGGAGGTGGGCGTGTTAGATTGTGTATGACGCCCATTTTTCTAACATACCTCAGTTTCGACATAGAATACACAAATACCGAGTTTCTGTCTTGTAACTTTAATATTAGCCTCTTTATAGATTTTTCAATTTTGGGGTTGTATGGGAGGTGGGCGTGTTAGTGGGTGGATGACGCCCATTTTTCAAACCCACCTCAGTTTTGACATTGAATACACAAATACCGAGTTGCCGTCTTGTAACTTTAATATTAGCCTCTTTATAGATTTTTCAATTTTGGGGTTGTATGGGAGGTGGGCGTGTTAGTGGGTGGATGATGCCCATTTTTCTAAGACATCTCAGTTTTGACATAAAATACACATATACCAAATTTCAGTATTGTAGCTTTAATATTAGCTTCTTTGTAGAGTTTTCAATTTTGGGGTTGTATGGGAAGTAGGCGTGGTTTTGATCCGATTTAGCCCATTCTCGAACTTGACCTTAGTTTTTTTAAAAAAAGCTTAAATATCGAATTTCATTACGATAGCTTAAAAATTACGGCTGTAATCGTGTCGACAGACGGACAGACGGACAGACGGACAGACGGACAGACGGACAGACGGACAGACGGACAGACAGACAGACAGACGGACATGGCTAAATCAACTCGGGTGGTGATGCTGAGCAAGAATATATATACTTTTCCATACCTACCACGCCTCCTTTTGGGTGTTACACACGTCGTGACAAAATTAATATACCCCTTACGCAGTACGCGTGGGGGTATAAAAATTGGATGTGATATTTAAGTAGCATCGACACATCAACGCTATTATTTTGGCGATAAAGAAGGAATTCTAGTCTGGGGGTAAAAGTTTTGGTTGTTTTTTTAAAATTCGATAAAAAAATGGGAATATTTAGTATTTAATATTAAGTAGCGATTTTTTTATATTTATTGATATTTTAACAATACAAAAAATTAATTTAAAAAATGTTTGGAAATTTCGAAACTAATTTCTTTAAAACGTCATACGTGATTTCTCAAGCACTAATGAAGCGAGTAACTTTAAATTTTGTGTGGACCTTTTTAAATAACTCTCTTTTGTTGAAACTATAATTATGTTAGTTAGTTAATTTTTACAATTTTTAAAAAATTCAAAGCTTTGAAAAAAAAATATGACAAAAAAATCACTTTTTTCAAATAGCCGCCATTTTGTAAAAAAAGGTGTGTTTTATATTTCCGTAGTTCAGGCAATAGCGACAATATCAAAACACTCAAAAAAAAACATATTTTTCGCCGATAAAAAATTGCTCTATTTTCGATAATAGCAATTTTCTATTATTTCAAATAAAATTTTCTTCAATTAGAATAAATTTTTACATTTTCGAAGAAATATTTATTCACTTGTTGGAAATGGAAATATCTCAATGTCTCTAATAATGATAAATATTTTTCTCGCACAGAAAAATACTCATTTATAGAGAAAAATTTATTGAAAATGAAAAATTTTTCTTCAATTAAAACAAATCTTTTTCTCAAATATAAAAAGTATTTTTCTCTAAAAGCAATATATTTATATATATTTCTCTTTTTCATAGAAGCTTTTTATCATTTCTAGGGTCTTATTTAGAGAAAAACATTCTCTGCAGTAAAGTTAATACCATTTTTCTCTAAATATGATGTATTTTTAACACATTCCGAGAAATTTTTTTCTGAGTGTACTTATTAAGAATATTTTTTATTTTCTTTTTCAGATCACCAAAAGAATTGGAATCATGTCAAGAATGGCAAACACTTATTGTTCACCACCCCCCCCCCCCCCCAACTTTACCAGCTTGTAATTTTTTAAATTTTAAGATTTTTAATATCAATTATATAACAATAGCGATAAAATATCAATGCATATCTTATTAAAATGGTTAAGAAAAATATTCTTAGTTTTTTTTAATCTAATTATAAAACACAACCAAAATGTATTCGCCTGAATACCTTCTTAAGTATCATGACACCAACCTTATGAAATATGTATAAAATGTTTCGCTACAAATAGCAATACGATGTGCGTTCGTGATTTCAGCATAACAAAATCAATCGAAGCAGAAGAACAACTAATGATTTTATGCGTGATTTTTCTCATGAGAAAATGTGAATTATTCTTCTAAGATTTTGCTATTTTCTAACTTAACAAAACATGTAGAAAAAAAAGCAGTCGTTTAATTCGCCATGTAACTGATATTTTGACATGTCATTAATTTTTTTACGATGAATATTGGAAGCTGTAGGTATACCCTAAATTGTAAACAAAAACGTTGCATGTGCTTGAAAAAATTTGTAAAAAAGATCACATAAAAACCGCGCTGTTAGACGTTATTCTAAAAAAAAAACGAGCAATATCCTCAGTTAATCCAGTAATTGCAACCTAGGCCACCAAAAAGTCAACATTTTTTTAAATATCCATTAAAAAAAAAAGAATTAAATCTGGCTTAATTATTTTAGTTGAAGCCTGGCATTGGACGGAATTTCGAAACATGAAATTTTGTATAGAAATTTGTATAAAATTTTATGTATATTAAGGCCCATTTTAAATTTTTGACGTAAAATTACGTCTTTGTTACAGCGCGGTTTGTATGGGGTCGTTTTAACAAATTTTTTCAAGGCCATGAAACTTTTTTGACGAATACTTTAGGGTATACCTACAGCCTTTAATACTCATCGTTCAAAGATAATATACATGCTAAAATGTCAGATATATCCCGCTCTCAATGAATATCTAATTTTGGATTTTAGCACTTTTATATTAAAGTCACAAAATAGTAAAATATTTTCTATAGTAAAAAATAGAAAATCAATAAGAATAAAAATATAAGAAGAAAAATGCATGTGTTTAATATAAGAAAATCAATCATCAGCTGCTTATGCTGTGCCTGCTGCTTTCTTTGTTTCGTTTTTTTTTTTAACTTGTGTTGGTTTTGTTTTGTACGAACTTGGTTCTCTACTCCACGTTAAGAGGTTGATCCGATTAGATTTAACTCGTATGAAATAAATGACTTATATTTCGTTTTGTGCTATAATAAATTAATGGGAGTCGTACTTTCTTAAAGATCTACCAAATATATAATGTTTTTTAAAAAAAAAACCATACCAAAACGAATTTTAGGCGAAATGCACTTTGAAGGACTTGGACTTATTTTGAAATTAATGTTTTTTTATTATAAAATTTAAATACAAGAATTTTTTTCATATCTGATGAGTTATTCATTCACAAAGTTGAGGTTTTGAAATTAGAAGAAGATTAATTTAATTTTTTTTTTAAAGATATATGAGAAAATGCATTCCATTTCTTTTGCATATCGTAAAAATGTGCATATTTGGTACTTTGGATGATTAAAACTATTGTTTACTGGTGCGATGAGACTTACAAGAAAAAAGCACACATTTTGTATGGAAGCCCTAAGAAATGTCAACTTTTCCTATAAAATATAAAAACATGAGAATAGGCCATAAAAAAATAAAATTTTTGATACCCTTTTTGGGTACTTTTAATGTAATGAAATTTTTTTTCTTTAAGGAAAATAAATGCTTTTCAATAAAACAAAAATTTTATTTTAAACAGTATCAAATTTAAAAAAAAACAAAAAAATAGGTAAGTTTAAAAAGTGCCTTAAATCCAACATAAATTAATATGAAATAATTGTGTCAACATACTTCTTTTATATCGACTAAAAATTACAACAACAAAATTTTAAGAGAAATTTGTTTCCATGGAAAATAGCGAAATTAAAGCAGAAAAACAAAATTTTCGCTGATTTTTGAACTCGAGTTTGAAACGCTAAGCCATCGATTGAGCACGTATAAAAAAATACGTCGATCTAGGATTTTTGTCTTCTATCACATATCCGAAAATCATTCAAATCGGAGACTGTCACCTGGGGACCTTTCCTTGTAAGTCAATGAACTCAACCTGTCAAAAAATGATTAAAAGAATTTGACATTTTGCTTGCTCTATTTATCATGCTTACTTTAAACTTTTTCTTTGTTTTGGTGTCGATAAGAAGTTCATCACTTGAGTGTTATTAATTTATTTATTAATTTTCGGAACATAAATAAAAAATATGTGCAAAATAGATAAAACAATCGAGACAAAACAGAACAAGTTTCTATTTAAAAGGGAATTTTTAGTCTACACTTACAATACTATCTGTAACTGTTTCTTTTTTTAAATTTTCCAATTTTTTTTTTTTTATTATTGTTTTGAATAATAAAATTCAAAAATCTTATGAATTTATAAAAAAAAAAATTTTAAGAATAAAATTTCAAAAGCGTTTAAGAGATATTTAAGTTTTTAGGGGAAGTTAACACTCTGTGAATGGGAACGCTTCTCTCTTTACACAGCGTTTTTCTAGAAATGACATCTATAAAACGGCTTGACTCTTATTTGAAAAGTATACGTCCGATTAAATCAAATCTTGCTTTGTTTTTTTTTTAATAATAAAATACGCTCCGCGTGGACTGATAAAATCATACAAAAAATATTTTTTGGTTTTTGCTCTTTTTTTAATTTGTATGGTTCGTGCAGAAAAAATTGGTTTTTTTTTCATTTATGCGGTATTTTTTTTTTTTTTTTTTTTTTTTTAATTTTAATATATTTGTTGGTTCACAGGAAAGGAAAAATTTTTCTAAAAACAATCCTTTTTTATTTTTAGTTTCCGGCTACTCGACCTTAACTTTTACGCGCTATATAACCATAGTTTTGTTAAGATTTAACTGAATATGTAAGGAGAACCTTTATTTTGATATTTAATAAAATATGAATATTCAGTCAAACCTCAAAATATCCTTCTTCAATAAAAAAAAAACCCGCTTTTTAATTCCAAAAATTGAAACTGGGCCTTAAGTGTCCCCCAGAACTCTTAAAGACTGTCCAACCCAACCCAGATTATTTTTTCTTGTCAAATTTTTGGCCGTTTTCTTCCAAGAGACATTCTGTTTTGATATTGTTGTTTTAATTAAATAATAACTTTGTTTATTTACTGTTACGAAATGATTATGTCAATGCTTCGACAGAAAACAATAACTTGTACAGCTATTTTTGTTCTTTAAATAAAAGCAGTCATCAATATTTATGGGTTTTGTGCCGAATATGTGATGAGTTAGCGAAAAAAAAATAACTTTATATATAAACAACTGTTTGCGAATAACCTCCTATTATAATTCTTGCCAACTTAAGCAACAACATGTTTGCTGTTTATCGTTTATTTATTTATTTTGTCATTTCAGCAGTATTTTTACGATTAACTACAGCTGCAGACATTTCACCGCACAGTAAGTTAATGGAATTAATAAAATTGTAATTGAGTTGCAGGTGTTTTCTTATTTTTTTGACTTTAGCTACTACGTGTGCTGACAACGAACAGTACTACAATAATAGGCTTTCACCTTTATGCGATGTAAACTGTCAGGATCTGGAGCGTATCTGTCAGCTTACCAAAGAGCACGCTGTGGGAGGCTGTTATTGTCGACTGGGTTATGCACGTAATCTAAGGCAAAAATGCATTCCTGTAAATGACTGTCGTACGTATTAATAATTACTTTTGAAGTATTTGAGGCAAGGTATTGGCATTAACTGCAATATTTATTTTTCTATAGAAGCTGATTGCGCTCCAAATGAACAGTCCGTTAATGTGCTTCAGAGAAATTGTGAAAAATCTTGTCGTTTATCAAAAGCAGTTGCACCCAGTGGTATTTGCTACAGTTATAATGAACGGAACTGCATATGTTCCACTACATATTGCAGAAATTCTAGAGGACAATGTGTGAAGGATGTAAGAAATGAGAAAATTTCAACGCCTAAGACAAGTCTTCAAATTCTAGAATGATATATAAGTGATTCCGTAATTTCGGTATGACGCTTTTGGATATGACTTACTCCATCACACCACTTTTCATCACACTTATAACGAGTTAATTGATTCGTATAGGATATACTTGACCGTTAATAATTTTATAAAATCTACAAAAATTATTTTTACCGTAATTATTAAACGTACATTTGTAGCATAACAAATTTAAAATTAAAAAGAATTTATTAGAAAACTACTTTTTTTTATAAAGAGGCTACTTTACTATTTTATTTTATCAAATTGTACTAATGAATTATGAGAGTAGGTAATAAATAAAATTGTTTGTAAGTTTGTTGATGACTTTGAGATAAAAACAAAAACGATTGGACAGTTGTGGTAAAAGACAATGGGCGTGTCACCTCCCTGATACTTGAGAATAGTCACAAGTTTCTAAACTACACATATTTACTTGTGAAAATATCACTTGAGTGTACTTAATTCATAATAATTAAAATATAGTTGCCTTCTATCATCACTTTAAAGCAAGATATTATATAAGATCTGAATTCAACAATGGGAAGTGCCACGTCTTATACAACTTGCTCATACAAAATTCTAAATATTTGCTATGATTAAAAAACTTCCCGAGTAGCACCAGTTTTATACTTATAAGCTAGCATCTTATAAAAGCCAAAACCCACTAGCATTCAATGTTAGAGTAAAAGTAACAATTAAAGCTAAAGTGCTCAAAATACTAATGAAACATTTCACTATAATTCTGTTTGCACTGTTACATTTATTTATAGTAACGATCGACTGTGGTGCAGTGGGCAGTATAGCTAGAACTGTTGCCAAATCAGGTGGTAAAGCTGGAAAAGTTGGTAGAGGTGTTAAAAATACAAAACTTGTAAGAAAAGAAAAAAATTTGTTAAGGCCTAACTTCAGAGTGGGAAAATATTTCGATAGAATGCTTGAAGATTTTTTTGAAGTTGACAGCAGTAGAAGCGAATGTCATTTTAATGAAAACACCATTAGTAATCTTGGCATCAGTTGTGAAGTTGATTGCGATGATGGAGAAGATCTTTGTTTTGAATCATCAAGCAAATGTATTTGTTTGCCTAATCATTGCAGAGATGATGACTCGGAGAGATGTGTTGAAAACGATGAAACGGTTTAACCGTCGATGTGTTCTTTTATGATCACTGTTACTCAGAATAACTTTACGAACTATTTTCTAATTTCGATTTTCTTCAAACCTGCTTTTTTAACTTCAAAACTGTTATTTTAACTCGAGTTTTTAGATGCTACTGAATATTTTGTTCTTATCTATTGTTATCTTTATGTTATGTATGGTTCTATAAAGAATACAAATATTATATTTTTAAACAATTTTTACAGTTTTTCTTAAGATACTGAACATTTCTTCAGTTATTGAAATTTGTTTGCAAAACAGAAGGAAAAACTTGAAAATTTTTTCTTTGATGTTGATAATCAGGGCTCGGATATTGTTGACATTGCCTTTATTTTGTTTGCAGTTTTAATAATTTGGTGATAAGAAACTCACATGCTTTGAGTGTTTCTAATAAATACAAGATTCTGTTTTGCCTTTTTTTTTGTACTTTTCAAATTTTGTTAATATTTCACTTAAAGTTTTTTTTAATTTTTTAAGCAATTCTCGTTAAAAAAGCACTTTTTTTATTATTATTTTTTTTTTTTTTTTATTATGGCAACATTTCAATGAATAATTGAAGATTCTATTCTCTATTTTATTGTCAAAAAAAACGTTTCGTTGTTCTACCAAAAATTACCAAAAAAAAAATAATTTTATAAACTTTAAAAAACAAGGTAGTTTTTACACTGCACTATTCTTTAGAGTTTGGTACAAAGAACTTAAGTAAGAAAATATATTTTTGAGTAAATTGAAATTGTATATTGTTTTATTAGTTTCAAATCATGGTGAAATTTTTATTTAATAAGCAATAATTCAAAATTAACATATTAATAAATATAATTACTTTGACTAAAAAAAATTGGAGGATTAACTTACTATTTACCGAGTTTCCGATGACTTAAGTCCTTTTGCCCAAACATTTTTTATAAATTTCGAAAAGCAAAAAGACTTACGTTAGGAAATAAAACAAAGATCAAGTTAAAAATATATTAAATATGTTTTTTATTTATGTCACAAATTCCAACAACGTAACATAAGGGATAAAAATATATATTTAAATTGCTGCATCATAATCAACTTCTGAATCCTCTAAATCTACATCTATATCCTCTTTAATTTCAGTAACTTTATTTATATAAAAATCATGGAATATTGGTAACTCATGATAATGTATGAGCTCGGACTATATTTACTATAATAATTACATCTTCAGACTGTTTGTTCGTGAATATTTTTTTTGCTCATCTTTCATCCGTCGTTATACCTGAAGTGTGGAGCATTTCATTTTTTAAACTGTTCGATATAAATGTATCTTTTTCATCTAAAGTACTACAGAAGCACTCCATACATACAGTTACTTTTTTCCCATGTATTGCTAAAGAGTACTCGTATGAAACGTCTGCATTTCTTCTTGAATTAAGGAGGTCAACCTTAAGTTATTGACAGCAATCGAAAGAAGAAAAATGACTAATTAGAACCCAATCAAATTTGATCCAAAATATTTGATCTTCGCTGGTTATCAAACAACGAATATCGAATGTCAAGTTCTTATTATGAGCAGTGCAACCCTGTCGAAATATTCGTTGTTGAACGAATTTTCAGTCGAACAGAATTTTGCTTTCGATGGGCTTCATACTGCAAAATAATTATCAAAAATGTAAATATTTTGTGATTTTTTTTTAGTTTTTTGACGACTTTAAACTAATTTTCAACTGTTTTTGCTAATCTTATGGAGGTCTAAGATGGTGAGCAACAAATCACAGTTGAAAGAACTGGTGTCATTGGTGAAGGCAAATCATCTAGTTGCAAAAGGTATTTCTTCCAAAACTTTCTAAATTATTAAGACCTCAAAAGTTCTTTGAAAGGTTGCACTAACGTGGTGGAATTCATTTCCAAGAGGTTGGAAGCATCCCTCAATCGTTTTCTAATTCTTTTTAATTCCGTAAAACTTTCATTCTCTTCTGAGGAATCCTCTTCTGATGATACGTCGAAGCATAATTCCATCGAAGTCATGAGTATTTTGCTTACTTTTTTATTTTTTTATTTTTTCCACAATCAATTTTCAAACAAACCTTGTTAAGTTATCCAAGTGACATTTAGCGGTTAGAAATAAATTATCGTAAATATGCCTAATGAGCTAAATTCACAATAGCGCTATTCTTTGTTGAAAGCACGCATGATATAATTACTCCAAGGTAGTATTGACGTTTCTGTTGGAAACGGACGTTTGTCAAAAAATATAACAAGAAAGAGAGCGCTCACAATCCGTCATAGCATACAATTAATTTACACTGGTCACATTCAGCGTACCCAACAGTTGCCAACTGCTAAGTCAAAACTTGATGAACATTAAAATGCATTTAAAAATAGAAAATTTTTAATTTGTCGGTAAAATTTCCATTCGTATTTAATACTAAACTTGATATTTCATAAAATTCACAATTTTTCTGAAACTTCAATACCGATAATAGCGCTCCCCGATGTGTTGCTGTCACAACAGTTGACACAGCTGAATGTGGCCAACGAATATAACAACGAACAGCTGTTTTTGACAAGGGTTCGTTTACTTGTAGCTGAGAGAATCAATATTTGTCAACACTACCCGGTAAAATTATTCTATCATGGAAAGCACGTCATAATATGAAACGCAAATTCGATCGATCAGGCCATTCGACAACAATCGAAGATCGAAAGAGCCTGTTCTCACTCGCCTTACGTGAGTCGGCGCATCGGATTAATTTTGACGTCTACTGGCAAAGAGAGTTGTGGGAAGATGGCATGTTACGTGAGGCAGAGTTTTTAAAAATTTTAAAAATGTTTGTATCAGCGTTGCCAGAATGTGAAAAATTTACCAAAACTGGTAAATTTTTTTTTCGATGTGAAAATGTGAAATTAAGTTTCATTTTGGTAAAATTTCTAGTGAAAACGAAAAACATTTTTATGAAATTTTCGCAAAAACTTAAGGGCGAAGTAAGGGTTTCAGCGTAAATAACACTTTTTTTGTGAATTTTTTTAAGAGTATGGATTGAGGAAATTTATTAAAATCTTTTGTACATTATTGAGTGTACTTTTAACAATACTTTTTTTCTTCCGGAAATATTGAAACACAAGCTGGTGACAGAGCTTTTCCCAGAGCGTCTTGGAAAAAATAGCAATTTGCGGTGTTCACTATGTCTCGGTCGGAAATTATCTGAAATCAAAAACCATTAAAATTTAGTGAACGTTGGAGGAAAGTATTTTATATGTAGAAAATGTGTACCAAGTTTGAAATAAATCGGTCAAGTAGTTTCTAAAAGACTGGCAGTGAACACGGACTTTGAAAACACAAATTGTGGGAAAACTGCTTTAGAGTTTTGTACACGTACGTATGTACGTTCGAGGTACACTTACTTAAAAATTTGTACCTCCATTAGTTTACCTCGGATTGACTTCAAATTTGGACACAATATTCTAGAGATGTTGAGCATTCATATAAAAAATAGTTAAAAACCTTACCGCCCTTAAATGATCGTCTCTTTTTTTTTATCTATATATAAATAGGCGTAGGGAAAATAGTAAAAATTCATTTTCTCACGTGTTTCATGCCGATTTTGATTAATTTCTTTTAAATGAATCAAAGTGCGGAGAACGAGTGCACCGATTTTTTTTTTGAATAAATTTTTTGCCAAATTTTTATGAAGAACATTTGTTTTTCACATTAATTTTGTATCGAGAGAATGAAAGTGAAAAGGTGGAATTTTGGCCACTATCGAACTCCAATTAGTCTTAAAAACGTATTAAAATTATTGGCCTTCATCATATTGGAAAGAACATTTTTAAATTTGTACTATCGTAATACTTAATAATTTAATTACATTTTAGGGTTAAAGGATTAGAGTCGCGGTTACGTGTCATACACAAAAACAAGATTCAGATGCTTCAGACAGTGACACTGAAAACAGGTATTTAAAATATAAAAATGGGTTAGTACCAAAGACCGTAAAACTCAAACTCAATATTACTCGTTTTCTTCAATATCAACGCAACAGAAATAAAGCGCTTTTCAGAAGTTGAATTTTAAGTTCCAAACACTGTTAAGAAAAATCATTGGAAATTTCTCGTTTAACCATGATATCTGCTACATGTTTTAAAATATTTGAAACCTGAATACATGAATACTGGTATACAACAATATTAGTTGTGTTCGATGACAAAAATATTACTTGTTTTCATTAAACTGTTGAAATAGGTAAGGAAAGAACCTATTTAATGCTCTTTCAATTTTTCAATTTTTTTTTTTAAATGTTACTTATTTACACCCCAAAAAAAACTAAGCGTACAAAAGAGCTGAAAGCGTAACTTAGAGCAGCTTCAAAAAACAAAGAGCAATATCAAGTAAGAGGAGGTAAAAAGAGAAAAATGTCCTCAATAAATAGTTTTTACTGATCTGTAGTAAGGAATCTAAATCTAGAGGAGTCATCAAACACAGCTTTTGTTATTACAATTATATTGGATGAAATATATGCCAAAAAAGTAAAAATATTTCGTTTTTTGATTGATCACACATATTTGATATTTTTTTTGTGGATGTGAAATTTTTTTCTTAAATGTGAAATATTTTTGGGAATTTTGGTAAAAAAAAAATTTAGGCTGTGGCAACCCTGGTTTGTATTCATTTTGACGTTCACTGCTTTAAAGTTTGATTGTTTGTCATATTTTTGTATATTTCTCTTGTTTTAAGGCGCAAATCAATTTTGTTTTGTATTGTTAGTGTTTTTTTTTTACTATAGTTTTTTTTCTAACATAAAAACTGAAGAATTTCACGAAATTTGACAACAGAATCAATCGATTGATTGCGCTCTGACGTCAAAATAAGGCCGCTTAAATAAGTCGGTAGTAAGAACACCTGACAAATGCTTTTTGTCAAAATAACGCCATCAGTCTGGCTTTTTTGAGGCGAGTGATAAGAGGCTCAAAGAAGTTCATAAAAAGGGCTTGTATCTGCCGAACATGATTACAATAATAATGACATCTTCAACGTCTCGATCTGATGTCTGGTTTATGATAAAAATGGTCACCTAGTTAGAAGTAATTTCGAGAAAAATACGTTTAAAATTTTTCTTAGCATGCATTTAATATGCATTTTTATCTCAAAAAAAAATTCTAATTTTAAAAAGTCCTCTTGGCATCGTTTCTATTTTTGGTTTGTCTTCGTTCAACTTCGGTTTTGGTCTATACTGTTCGGTTGATTTTTGTTCATCTTTATAGCTTACGTTTATAGCTTCTGCTCGTTTTCGTTAAACTTATTTTTATTCGTTAGTCTTGATTATTCTTTCGATATCAGTTCTTTCGACATTCCTTGATTTTTGTCGAAAGAACTTTTAAAAGCATACGATCTATTTCAGTAACAGATACAAATGCTTACCAAGTTTCATCAAAATCGGTTCATCCGTTGCAACGTGAATGAGCCAAACATAGTTGATTGAATAAACCGCCCTCTCACGGAAATTTTCTGAAATTTAAATAGCCTCAATACTGTTGCAGGGTCATGTTATTTCACGTGCCAAATTTTAGTTATTGGTGACCGTGGCATGCAGGTACAGTGTGTGGCTTAGCATGTTCGGAGCCCGGGTTCGATCCCCAGCCGCGGCGAAAACTTTTTTTCAATTAAAAATTTTTCTGATCGGTCACCACCTCTCTGCAGACAATGGCAAACCTCAGAGAGTAAACAATGCCATGTAAAGCTTCTTGAGAACATGAACTTTAGCCGTTCGGAGTCGGCATAAACATGTAGGTCCAGTTCTCGGTCAATTGTGTGCAAACATTTAATAACACACACAACACAATTGATCATAAGAAGCTCGGTCAAAGTCCTTTCAAGGGCTGAAATGGCCAATTTGTTTTGTTTTTTTTTTTTTTTGTAAATTTTAGTTAAATCGGTCAAGTCATTTAGGAGTTATTGAGTCTTAACAATGCACTAATTAAAGCGCCCTCTTGCGGAAGTGTTTGGAATTTGTTTATGTTTTAACAGTTTTTTATGTTTTATCTTGGATGCAGTTGAAATTTCATACCAAATTTCATTAAAATCGGTACAGGTTTTTAGGAGTTATTATATCTTTTGAACGCACTACTTTAAGCGCCATCTTGCGGAACTCTTTGGAATTTTTTATAGCCCATATTTTATTTTGGGCGCAGTTGAACCTTTGTACCAAATTTCGCTGAAATCTTTCCAGGTGTTTATGAGATATTATAGAATGCCACGCCCACATAATTCCGTCCACTTCTTTACACTCCTTATGATCTTTTTCTCTATGAAACGTACTCGGTGTCCGAATTTCAGCTCGATCGGATAAACGGTGCGCGAGCCTATACGGAACAGACAGACAGATAAACATTTGATTTTATATATTGAGAAGATTATGACAGATGGACTAAATTTAAAAGTGGATTAAATTTTAAAACCTTATGGCTGGTGTTTTAATATTTTGGAACATGCTTGGAAAAGCTACTAATGAACCCTTTAATAAATTACTTCACTTTTAATCGTAGAATACCATTTCCAACAAGATAACGTAGTCAAGTCAAAATATCACACCTGCATGATTTTTCTTCTTCAATTTTGCTATTTTCTGACTTCAATTAAGTTGCGACAAAATTCAAAATAAGATATTCGTTTCATGTGTCATGTAACTGGTATTTTGGCATATATTTCATTTTTGTACGATAAACATTTAAGACTGTTTATCTCTCTCCAAATATTGAACAAAAACGTTGCCTGAGCTTGGAAAATTTCAACAAGAAATTTTTAAAAATTAAAAATTTAATTTTTCGTAATTAACTTCACACATCATCAGCAAGTACAGTTGACCATTACTAACTATTACTTTAATTAGTTACACTGCACGTGCAGCATAACAAACTTGAATTAAAAACATATTGTTATATTTTTTACTAAAATATTCGCAATGCAAGTTATAAAAGCCAACATCCGCCCGCATTCATTCACTAGTTCATCCAAACTAAAACTTTGTGTTAGAATTCTAAAAGTCATAATGAAACGTTCAATCTTAATTATATTTGCACTGATGCTGATATTTGCAGTAACTGTCAGAAGTGATGACGAACCAGAAGAGGAAAGAGGGGTAAGAATATGTGTGTGATGTAACGATAAAAGTAGATGCTAAACGAAGAAAAGCCAATTCAAGTACTGCATTAATAAAGAGAAGTTAAAGCTTTATAAATACATTCTATCAGATACATTTTTAATTGAAAATTATATTTTCAAAACTGAAAAAAGAGACTTATAGCTGGTACTCAGTCCAAGCATACTGCCAAAAAAAAAACCAGTATACTTGGGCAGAATTTGATTGATCAAAATTTAAAGTGTTGGATTGAAGTGTGTTGGATTGAAGTGTGTTGGAACATTCTATTTCTCTACCAATAAAATTAACATAAATGAACATCAACTAGAATACTAACTTTAAATTCAGTTTTGCCAGATATACTCAGTTGCATACCATCGAAAAGTAATTTTGAATTTTTCTCATACTAGCTTTAACCTGAATAATATCCTGCACTAATTTTCGTAAGAAATTTAACCTATAAAAAAACACTAAAAATTATTTTCTTACCCTAGGAACCAAAGAAAGATGCCGGCTTAAAAGGTGTCATAAAATCAGTTGGAACCTTTGCGTCTACACTTTCCGATACAGTTGTGGGCACTACCAAAGATAGAGTTAAAATGCTTGCTAAAGGAGTAAGTAAAGTTTTAGGCACGCATTAAGTATTCGTTGAAATATTTAACCAATGATGAGTCCATGATGTGATGCGGAAAACAAGCTGTCATAAAATCAAAAGGATTTTCTATTATAGTCTATTAATGGACTAAATTTAGATAGTTTCTTAATAGATTAAATAGAAAAACATTATAATGAATACATATTTTTTTTGACTTGAATATGAATAAATTAAAAAATTGTGTTTATATTTGTTTTTGAAAATTTTTAAAAAGAAGAGAATTGCCTTTTAAGGCTTGTGCCTAGGCAACACTTAGCATTGTCAGATGAATTTTTATAGTTCCATGTGTAAATTTAACGTTTTCTTGTTGAAAAGTACTCACAACGTTTACTTACTTACTCAACTGTCACTTAAAACCGTTGCTCGGTTTTGGTCTCGTCTAATACATTCCGCAAGCCTCTTTTGTCGTGCGCATGTTGGCACCAGTTATAAACTCTAAGCATCGTCAAATTATCTTCAACATAATTGTCAGGGTAAAACATGATCTTTCTAGCGGTATTACTGAATCGAATAATTTTATTTTTTGCTGAAGCGTCGTCGTTCATTCTCTCGACATATCGATGTCAAAATATAGGCCTTGAATCCATCGTATTCGGTACTTACCATTGATGCAGATTGGACTATATATCTTGCGAATTATCTGCTCTTGAGCCTCTCAAAGGCTTTTCATCAGTGCTGCTCAACATCCAGGCTTATATTGCGTATATTGGGAAGGGCATGATTATTGACTTATAGAGCGGTAGTTTCGTTCATCTAGAGTCGTTCAGAGAGTTATCTTTGGTATAAAATCAATACTGATGTCATTGAAAGATGTTTTCAATAGTAACATGGTTTCCAAAATGCTGGGGGCTGTTTATTTGTTGACACAGGATACTTCGTTTGATCTGCGTTCACTGCAAGACCCATTCGTCTCGACTCTTTTTGTAATCTGAAAAATGCTGAACTGACTTTACACATACTGTGGCCAATAATATTGATATCATCAGCGTGCACCAGTCGCATAACGCTCTTAAAGAATATCATTCCACTAGTGCTCAAATCAAAACTCGGATGATCTTCTCCATCATTAAATTGAAAAAGTCACACGACAAGGAATCACCTTGTTTGAAACCTCGTTTGTTATCAAATGACCGGGAGAGGTCCTTCCCGTTTTGCACTAGTGCTGGTGTCGCACAGTATCATCTTGCAGAGAGGAATTAGCTTTGCAGGAATGCTGAATTCAGACCTGGTAGCTCAAAGGTGACTCCTTATTGAACTGTCGATGGCAGCTTTGTTATCCCCAAAAATATGGTATGTGTCGATTTGTTTCTCTAGGGTCTTCTCAAACATTTATCTAAGCGTAAATATCTGGTTGATGGTGGAATTCCAGGTCTGCAGCCAAAAATTGAAAATGCTATTCATCTTAATTAATTTTCCACATCAGACAATTACAGTTGACCGATACTAATTATAACTATAATTAGTTCACGTGCACGTGCAGCATAACGCATTGAATTAATAAATATTCTTTTTTTTACCAAAATGTTCGCAATATAATGCAGTATATAAGCAAAGACCAACCCACATTGATTCAATTTTAAAAGTAAAACCTAAACATTGTGTTAAACTTCTTTATATAAAAATGAAACGTTCAATTTTAATAATATTTTCACTTGTGCTGATATTTGCAGTAACTGTCAGAAGTGCTGACGAACCAGAAGAGGAAGCAGGGGTAAGAAAATGTGTGTGATGTATACATAAAAGTAGTCGCAAAACGTAGAAAAATCAATTCAAGTACTACATTAAAGGAGAGTAATACTTTATTAATTCATTCCATCCGCTGATGCAGATACATTTCAAATAGAAAATTATATTTTCGATACTAACAAGAGTACCCATAGATGTCAATCAGCCCATGTATACGCCAATAGACAAGCATGGATCAAATTTGATAGTCTTCGTGTTGGAACGTTCTACTTTTAAGTAGTTCAGAAATTAGTTAAAAAACCGAATCAAAAATAATATAAATGAGCATAATGAAAAACTTCGATACTACTTTTTTGTCAGTGTATAAACGAAGAATACGAAATACGAAAAAATATATGAAAAATATTCCGGCTTTAACCAAAATAATTTTCCTGAATTAATTTTCATAAAAACATTTAAATTATTAATAAACTTTAAATTAGCACTAACAATTATTTTTTACCCAAGGAACCAAAGACAGATACCGGCTTAAAAGGTGTCATAAAATCAGTTGGAACCTTTGCGTCCTCAGTTACCGATACAGTTGTTGGCACCACCAAAGATAGAGTAAAAATGTTTGCTAAAGGAGTGAGTAAACTTTTAGGCACACAATAAATATCCGCTGTAATATCTAACCTATGATGAGTCTATGATGAGATGCGGAAAAAAGCTGTCATAAAATCAAAAGGATGCACAACATATAAGTAGACTCAGAAATAGAAAATCATTTTAATGCTGAATACATTTAAATGGTTTAAATATAAATAAATTTAAAAATTGTGTTTGTTTGTGTTTTAATTTTAAAACGACTAGGATTGCATTTTAAGTCTTGTGTCTTAACAGTGGTGACCGTGGCATGCAGGTTAAGTGTGTGGCTTAGCATGCTCGGAGCCCGGGTTCGATCCCCAGCCGCGGCGAAAAGTTTTTCAATAAAAAATTTTTCTGATCGGTCACCACCTCTCTGCAGACAATGGCAAACCTCAGAGAGTAAGTAATGCCATGTAAAGCTTCTTGAGAACATGAACTTTAGCCGTTCGAAGTCGGCATAAAACATGTAGGTCCAGTTCTCGGTCAATTGTGTGTAAACATTTAATAACACACAGAACACAATTGATCATAAGAAGCTCGGTCAAAGTCTTTTCAAGGGCTGAAATGGCCAATTTGTTTTTTTGTTTCTGTCTTAACAGTACTTTATAGAATTTTGATAGTTCCATTTGTAAATTTGACAGCTCTGAATCCAAACGTACTCGTTACGTTTAACACTCAATTCAAAACAATTTCTTTCTTTTAAACAAGATTTGGTTATTGTTGATGATTGGAAAGAAATTATTTATTTGAGCTCTCTGGATGAGACAAATATTTCCGCTCTCTTCAGCGGTCAAAATATTTTGTGAAATAAAAAATAAGTACGAATGAAAATAAAAACTTAATGTGTATACTGGGAGTCCAACTAACGTTAAGCCATACTAAAGTCGGGTGTTCTTCAAAAATACTTTGTTTTATCTGCGTTCACTGCAAGACCCATTAGAATCGATACTTTCTGTTACCTTGAGAATGCCGAACTGACTTCGGAACGTACTATGGCCAATAATATCAATATCATTCGTGTACACCAGTTGCATAAGACTCTTTAGTGCTCATATCGTACCACTAGTGCTCAGATCAAAAGATCGGATGATCTTCGTCTTAAGTAAATTTAAAATGTTGCACGATAAGAAACCACCCTGTTTGAAACCTCGCTTGGTAACGAAAGGAATGGAGAGGTCCTTCCCGATTTGCACTCTACTGCTGTTGTTGCTCAATCAAGACGTATTTGCTTTGCAGGAATACCAAATTCAGACATGATGGAGTGTAGGTGACTCTTTATTGGACTATCGAAGGCAGCTTTGAAATCGGTAAAAAGATGGTGTGTGACAATTTTTCGAGGGTCTCTTCCAAGTTTTTTCGGTCATAACGTAAAGATCTGGTCGATGAAGGACTTTCCACATCTGAAGCCACACTGATAAGGTCCAATCAGTTGGTTAACGATGGGCTTCAGTCTTTCACACAATACGCTCGACAGGACCATATATGGGATATTCAGAAGGCTAATCCCATTGTGGATTAGGCAGCGCACACTGAGGTTCCAACCATCTGGCATGCATTCTTCCAACAATATTCTGCATAGAAGCTTGTGAAAGCATTTGAGCAGAGCTTTGCATCCGTTCTTAAACAGCTCAGCCGGTAGGTCATCGGCTTTTGCGGCTTTGTGTTTTTAAGCCGAGCTATAGCTGTTAAGACCTCGTTATGGTCGGACAACAAAACTTTAACGCTGTTATCCATACACTCAGAAAAAAGTGTCTCGGAATATGATAAAAAAGGCATCATATTTAGAGAAAAATGGTATAGACTTTGCTCCAGAGAATGCTATTCTCTAATTGCAATACTGAAAATTCTCTAAAAATGATAAAAAGGTTCCATGAAATAGACAAATATATCGTTTTTAGAGAAAAATACTTTTTTTTTTTTAAAAAATATTTGTTTTTATTAAAGAAAATACTTCTCATAGTGAATTTTTTATTAAAATATAAGAAAAGTTTTTCATTTTCAATAAAATTTCTCTATAAATGAGAGAATTTTGTGCGAGAAAAATACTTATCATTATTAGAGACATTGAAATATTTCCATTTCCTAGAAGTAAAGAAATATTTCTTCGAAAATGTGAAAATTTATTGAAGAAAATTTTATTTGAAAAAGAGAAAATTGCTATTATCAAAAATAGAGAAATTTTTTACCGGAGCAAGGTATGTGTTTTTTTCTCAGTGTAATTGAGGTTTCCGTGATATCATCTCTATTGGCGGGATTGTTGTCAGCGTCGCTATTTAGAAGACTACAAAAGTGTTTCCCCATAACATCAGTGTATTCTGGATATCTGTCACTATACTCTCGTTTTCATACTTGCTGAAAGAGGTACGTTCTTGAAACCATCGGTCAGGTGTCTTTTCTTTTCGAACATATGACTGATTATCGATTTGAAACAACTGAATTGAACAAAAGTCGATTCGGATTTGTACGGAAACATTGCAGGGGAGAGTGACGTTGTTTCGGTAATATGAGTCGGTAACTGCGATTAACGCGTTACACAAACGAGCTACAAGTAAGCAATAAATTTTGATGAGCCCTGTTTTTTGATTTTTTGATGCTGCTCGTAGTTAAGCTTTTTGCTCTTCTCTAACCATTAAGTTTTTCAAGCTTATTTCATCATTTGTTTAGTTTTGACAGTTTTTTTCTGAAGCTTGCTTATTTTTGGTTCTGCTCTGAAATTATTTTCGACAACTCAGCTGATTTGCCCTTCTCTGCACTGAGAATTTTTAATTGAACAAGGCTAAAGTTGAAAAAATATAAAATATTCGTATCTCAAATACGAAGAACTTACGAAGTGACATGAATCACCTTTATAGGTTTTTCTTTCATCTTTTTATCGTAAGAAAATACAAGCAATATACTTAACGTCTATATGTTTTTTGAGTGGACTTTACGCATTTTTATTTTTCAAGGTTTAGGTTTACTTTTTCAAAATATTCCCACCAGCGATTTTAAATAAAAATTATTACTAAACACATAAAGAAAGTCTAAAGTCGGTCTAGGCCAACTATGAAATACTCTAAACCTACTTTTTTTAAAAAATATTATTGAAAATGGGCGCGTCCGTGGGCGGATGAAGCCTATATTTTGTATGCATTTAAATGTTGATGAAAAATTTACACATACCAAGTTGTATTCTTGTATCTCTCAGTTAATGCTTTTATTGTGCTTTCGTTATGGGAGGTGGGCGTGTTCATGGACGGATTACTCCCAATTTTTGAACATACCTTAGTTTTGGTAATAAATACATACATACCAAATTTGATCTCTCTATGACAAACATAATCTTATTTATTTAGTTTTAAACTTTTTGGGTTGTATGGGAGGTAGACGTGTCCGTGGGCGAATGGCGAATGACGTTCATTTTTCAAAACCATCTTTGTTTTGTCATAAAAACATACGTACCAAATTTTATCTTTGTAGGTTAAACAGAGGCATATTTATTGCTTTTAATTTGTGGGTTGTATGGGAAGTGGGCGTGTCCGTGAGCGGATAACACTCATTTTAACACTCGAAGACATCTTTTTGTTGATGCAAAACAAATACACACCAGTTTTTATTGTTGTAGGCTAATTATGAGCTTATTTATGCAGTTTTAAATTTTTGCGTTGTATGGGAGGTAGGCGTGTCAATGGGCGAATGATATCCATTTTTCAAAACCATCTTTATTTTGTCATAAAAACATACGTGCCAAATTTTTTCCTTGTAGGTTAAACAGAGGCTTATTTATTGTGTTTTAAATTTTTCGGTTGTATGGGAGGTGGGTGTGTCCGTGGTCGTATGGCGCCCATTTTTTTTAGATATTATTACAAACGTTTGCACAAAGTTAATATATCCTAACCTTTCAGGTTTAGGGTATAAAAAGACTCAACAAATTTATATTTATTTGTAAAACAAGCTTATTACTTTAGCAACCAAAGAGTTTATGAAGAAAATCAAGGCTTAATATTCAGAGCACGGTTTGAGAATCAGAACTCTAAATAATGTGCACCTTTCTTCAATATGTAGTAAATTTGGAACACCTACTTATCGCGAAAAGGTGGTACACCTACTAATCGCGGTTAAAAACCCAAGTCTAAACATTTTTAAAAACATTTCTGCCATCATCTAGATGAAATTTTTAAAAACTGAACACTGAAAATTCTTCTTAATTAACTTTCCATATCATATGAATACAGTTGACCATTACTAATTACCTATTGCAGTAGCAATAAGTTACCGTTCACATGCACCATAACGACTTAAAATTAAACAAAAAAAAAAAAAAATTTAATTATTTTTTTACAAAAAATACTTGCAATAAATTTCATAAAAGCCGCAACCCACCCGCATTCGTTCAATATTAATTAAACTAAAATTTTGTGTTTTAGTTGTAAACATTTAATGAAACGTTCAATTTTAATTACATTTGCACCAATGCTGTTATTTGCAGCAACTGTCAGCAGTGATAAGGCACCAAGCGCTGCAGACATAGAGGTAAAGTGATGTCTAAAAATGATAAATAAAATAGTCGCTTAGCTTAGAAGAGTTAAATTTCAAATACTTCATTAATTAACGGTGGTAAAAGCTGTATTAATTATATTCGGAAGATTTTGGGTTCGATTCCAGCTGATGCAGATAATTTTTTCAATACAAATTTATATTATCGCAACATAGACTATGTATACTGCCCACATTCAAGCGTTGGCCATTTTTTCTGGTCTCTGTGCTGGAAAGAATTTCAGAAAGTGCGGAGACCTTATTAAAAATAATACAAGTGAATATTATGAGAAACTGTACTGATAACTTTCAAATACAGTTTTGCTAGAATGATTCCGCGATATGCTCTTGGAAAATAATTCACAAATTTTTATTGAAACTTTAACCTAACAATATTATTATTAGGAAGCAGCGAAAACTGTAGTAAAAAGTGCTAAAAATTTTGCGAAAGTCTTGGCTAGTTCTGTTGTGGAGAGCACCAAAGAGAGTGTTAACGTATTTGCGAAAGGAATAAATAAAGTCTTGAGCTCAAAATAAATATTCGCTGCCACATCTCACCTTTATTCGAAATTCAAAGTAACTCCAGAAATTATTTGGCTAAGAACCAAATTTATGTAAGAATTATAAATAAATAATTAAATTTTTATTTTTATACTCTCATATACTACTACCCGCACACTACTTATGGGATATATTAATTTTTTCACGACGTGTATAACGCACATAAGTTTATATTTTACATGAAAACTTAATCGTATTAGAAAAATGGGTGTCATCCGCCCATGAACTCGAGAACGCGCCCGCCTCCCATGCAACCCAGATGGTAAAAACTATATAAAGAGGCTTATATTTAACCTACTACAATAAAATTTGGTATTTATGTATTTTATATCAAAACTAAGACGCGTTGGAAAAAATGAGCGTCATCCGACGATGAACACGCGCATCTCCCATACAGTCCTACAATTTTAAACTATATAAAGCGGCTTCTGATACGGGAAAAAATTTGGTACTTTTGTATTTTACATCAAAACTAAATTGTATATTTCATGGAAATGCTAGACGTCATCAAAATAGTAAATTCTTGAAAAATCTCATATAAAAAAGCTACAATTTAAGAGGGCCAAAGATATAGCTTACTAGTTTTTATGATTTTATATTGAAATAGAAGAAATTCATTGTCAAAGGCAATGCAAAATTGTCAATGTTAACAATAATAAAAAACAATTCATAGGTTCATAGCTGGGCTAAAATTAAGATTGAAATAACAAATACGAAAACCAATATCAGTGGAAATAAGTAAAAACAACATAAGTCGACTTATGTGGAAATTGAATTAATTACATTAAATGATGCGCAATAAGCGATTCTATTAATAATATTTTTTTGGTATTTTTATCTTTCACAGTTAATAAGTTTTAGACAAAAGACATAAGTTAAAATTTTCATGCAAAATCAAATTAGATCAAACACTTAAATTACTCTCCTGAAAACTATCAAAATCTGACTTATATAGTTTTTCTTTATTTCCACAGATATGTTTCTGTTCGAATTTTCTATTCAAGTTTTAAACGTTTTTCTGTTCAAGTTTTTACGGTTAAACTATCGTTACCAATATCTCAGTGGAAGTGTGAATGACAAGCATGAGGAGCACGTAGGTTCGTATCCCAACTGTGTAAGTCTTTAATTTAATTATTATTGGAATTCCGATTCCAATTCTAAGATTCATTGGCTGCTTGAATAAAACTATGTTCGGTTGCATGAAATTTCACTGGCAACATCCATTTACAGTGAATCAAAAAAGTTTACATACACATGTAATTCATATCTTTAACCATTCTCAAATGATTTAATATTTTTATTTTCTTTCTCTTTTTTTTTCTAAAAAGCTAGACAAATATTCAGTGTATTGGTATGCAGAATGCATATCCTGTTTTTTTCCAAAGCCGCTGCGTAAGTGCGCCGAAAGCGAAAAAACCCCAAAATAATTGTCAAAAAAAGTTTACATACAGATTCTTCAATTAGCTTTGTTGTTGCTTATGTAACGGTAATTGCTGCATCTCAGCCACACTGATCGTTGATCATGAATAGCAGCATTGCAATTATTAGCATATTTTGAAGTTCAATTGCAATTTGGAGTTCAAAGTGTAAAGAAGATTGCTAAGATGGGACGCGGTAAGGAAATTCCATTAGAAGTGCGTAAATTGATACTGAAATTATATCTGGAAAACAAATCATTACGGGAAATCGGCAAAATAATTGGAATATCTCATGCTAGTGTACAAACTGTAATAAAATCATACACAAACAACGGCAATTTGCAAACAAAGCAACGATCGGGAAGACCAAAGATTTTAACGCCACTTGAAGAACGCTAAGTCGTCGCCGCCGTTCGGGAAAATCCCAAAATTTCTGCAGTGAAGTTAACACAGAACATATCCGAGTGTACGCAAAAAAAATTAATCCTCAAACAATAAGAAATACACTACACAGTGCTGGGTATCATGGTCGTGTGGCACGTCGTAAACCTTTCATATCCAAAGTGAACAAAAAAAAAGGTTGGATTTTGCTAAGCAGCACTTGGAAAAGCCGGATTCGTTTTGAAAAATGTTGTGTTTAGCGACGAATCAAAGTACAACATATTTGGCTCGGATGGAGCTGGAAAAGTGTGGAGAAAGGCCAATCAGGAGATGCAAGAAAACAACTTAATTCCAACCGTAAAGCATGGTGGCGGAAATGTAATGGTTTGGGGGTGTATGGCCGCATCCGGAGCGGGGGAACTTGTGTTCATAACTGACAAAATGGACAAACATGTTTATTTGAACATCCTCAAAAACCATTTGCGTACAAGTGTTCACAAACTGGGACTTAATATCAACAACTTTTATTTTCAGCAAGATAATGACCCCAAACATACGTCGTATCTTGTCCGCGAATGGCTGATATATAATTGTAAGCAGCTGCATACACCTCCACAATCACCAGACATTAATCCGATTGAGCATATTTGGGATTTATTGGAGAAAAGGATCCGAAAACATCAAATATCGTCTAAGGAAACTCTGAAGACTGCTTTATTAACTGAGTGGTCAAAAATAACAGAAAATGACACAAATGTTTTAGTCCTAAAGTGTATGTAAACTTTTTTGATGTTAATTTTTGACCATTTTAATGTATTATTGAATTTTTTCCTTTCGTTTTAAAAAAACATTTAGTTTTTTAAGCTTAATTGATGTGCAAATGTGTATTATTTGAAATAAAACTCACATTTTAAATTTTATATTTTTTTTTAATACGATTAACAGGTATTTTTACTATAGAATTATGGTGTATGTAAACTTTTTTGATTCACTGTATTTGTTGTGTGAAAATTTTGACGGATATTTTTCAATTAAATTGTCGTGAAAACAATGTTGCTGGATACATGTTGCAGAATATAGTACTTGATTTTCCGCAGCGAAACATAGTACAGCTTTGACGTAGAAGTTGTGAAATGTTCACGCTTGTTTAGCAGCTGTAAATTTTTCTATGGAGTGGAATTGCAAAAAAAAAATTTCAACAAAAAATTCTTTAAATAAATCATTTCTTGTTTGTCGTTTTCAAGAAATAAACTCTTGTTTCAGGCAAGTCTGTGCACGAAATAAGAATATTTTTATTAACTTTATTCAAGCACAAACTTGTTTAAAAGATCTCTAAATCGTGCTCGATGCTTTTTCAAGCATGTTTTGTTTTAATTCAAGCTTGAATTTGTTTGATTTTTTACTCAATGTACAAAAATAATATTTGGTATGTGTGTATTTTATTAAAATTCTTCTTCTTAATCAAATTTGTACATAAGACGAATACATTTGGTCGTTACTAATTATTACTCTTATTAATTAACCTAACATATACGTTTAACATAACGAATTTGAATTAAAATATTTTAGTATTTAATTTTTTTTTTCTTAACTGTACGAAATATATTTTATAAAAGCCAAAAGCAAACCGCATTCGTTCAACTAAAACTTGGTGTTAAGACTTGTGAAAATACTAATGAAAATTTTTAAGATTTGTATTATAATTGGACTTGTGCTGATATTTGCAGCAACAGTAAGCAGTGATGAAGGAACAGAAAATACTGAAGTACTGGAAAAAAGTGATGTAAGAATTTAAACACAGACTGTAAACGTAGAAAATTTCTTAAAAATACATTTATTGAGTGAAATGAACGATTTATAAATGCAAATCCTAATACAACGGGTTTGATGCAAAAACATTTTTCAAAAGAAAAGTATACTTTCTTATTATATATCTGATAGAAGGCACGATAGCTAATGCAATGGTCTTGAAGTATTATAATGTGTGTTTCCAGTCCTAATTCAATAATCTAGTAAATGCACAAAAATACTCAAAAATATTGTCTGATATTGTTATACCCATCAATGAAAAACTTATGTGTTTAATTTTAAATATAAGAATATATAATTTTAAATTCTCAAAAAAAAACCTAAAACTAACAATTATTTTCTCACTTTAGACACCTACATCAGAACCATCAAAGTTCGGCTTGAAATCTATCTTGAAATTTCTTACAGATTTCTCGCTTAAAGTAAAAAATTTAATTGGAGAAATATCGAATAAAATGAAAGAAAAAGTTGTGAGCACATCACAAAAGGTAGTGGACTGGTTTCGAAAGAATAAAGAAGACGAATCAAGATAATAATACAATCTTAAAATAAAATTCTGATAAATTAATAAAGCAATAAAAATGATTACATTTCTTTTAGATAAAAGTTAGATGTTTTTCTTTTCGACGCTCTTCTTAATTGCATTATTTCGCACAAAAAGTAGTTTTTTATGTAAAGAAAAACTGTAAGAAACACAAATATTCTACAGGTCAAATAATACTACAGGACCTATTTAATAGTATAAGGATTCTATTGGTACATTTATACATACAAAGTTGTGCACAAAATAAGTTTTAGAGCTGAAAGCATTTATCCGTATTTTACTGTAGTTGCTTAATACATAGACCCTAACAATGGCACTTCCAACGTCCCAGAGCTGCCATCTGAAGAATAGTACACAGAGCACATAGAGAGTGCCAAAAAAAACTTCAGCTACGCGGTATTTTATTGACATTTAATTTTATTTTTATTTTTACCACGATTTTATGTGTGCTTTTTTATACTTTTTTTAAAATTTTATAACGATACAAATTTCGATAAATGATCGTGAGAAATTTTCTCACTATACCTCACTTGAGGCGAGGGAGGAGTCAAAAATCGCCAAAATTACGTAATCATGTAATTAATGGATGCCCCCTTATAAATAAATTCGCTGTATTAAGATTTTTGCTAATATATTTTAATATAAATTTAAATAGGTTTATTGGAGCACTTTTGATATTTGATATATGAGCATTTCCTCAGAAAAGTCTACCATGACCATGATTGAATAATTATAAGGTTATTCGTATTTTTTGATGTATGCTTATTTTTTGTAAACAAAGAAATTTTGACAATCTGCCAACAGTGTTTTGTGATGCTGGGGAAAAAAACGTACTTTTCAGTGTTTCATTGTGTAGTTTTCGTGTGTAAAAAATAGTTCAATGATTTCTTCTCAAGTTAACAAGGAAAAAATTTATGTAGGTGTTGTATCAAGTGTATGCTTCAAATTAATCTAAATTTAAAAGTTCGTGTGCAAATTTTAAATAAACATTAAATTTGTGTGATGCTGTTTTAAACAAGGTGCCAATAAATTCATTCAGAATTGATTGAAATGCGATATTCACGTTCGTTTTTTCCTTTTTCAGTGAATTTATGAAACATAAAATTTATAAACCGTCGAGCTTTTCTTTCCAAAACTCCACTTTTTTTCCGAAAAATTTGTGTTCAGCGACGAAGCTCATTTCTGGTTGAATGGATAGGTGAACAAGCAGAATTGTCGTATGTGGTGTGAAGAGCAGCTAGAAGCATTACAAGAAGTGTCAATGCATCCCGAAAAATGTACTGTTTGGTGTGGATCATGGGCCGGTGGCATCATTGGACCGTACTTTTTCAAAGACGACGAAGGCAGGAATGTTACTGTGAATGGCGAGTGCTACCGTGCGATGATTATAAATTTTTTTGCCCCAAATGGAAGAGCTGGGCTTGACTGACATGAAATAATGTTTAAACATTGAATTATATAAATCGTTATAGTGACTCAAATAAAGATTTCATACATTTCTCTAGATTTTATGTGTTTGTTTTTTTAAATCAAATCCGAAGGCTCTTAAAAATCACCCTTTATAAAAATGATATTTAGAGAATTCGCTAGTTTAACTTTTTTATATAGTTTTTATGGCTAGTATTATGCATTAGTTAAGTTTTTTTAACATTTTTTTAAACAATTTCAATTAATTTTAGTCCCCTCTAATATTTTAATGCTTAAAAAAACGGAGCATTAAAAGTAGCAATAAAAATTAATTGTAACAATTTAATATCAAATAGTATGATATTTAGGCAACCGTATGCATTTTTCAACCCAATGACATTGCTCTCATGTTCTCATTCTGCTCTCATTTTAAAATAAGCATACCAAATAGAGAAAATACGAATAACCTTTTTTTCATTGAATCATGACCATGACCAAAAATTAAAAGTAAATCAACATTTTTTTTTACTTTTATTATTAAAGAGAAATATTAAAAATGAATTTAATTAAAGAATTCAAATTTTTCCCATGTTGCGATGGCTAGATATCGGGCTACCAAGTTAAAGTTAAAGTTTTGGTCAGTTTTGTTTATTTCTATGAGAAATTTCTCTTTACAATTTCCATTTATAAGAGTAATTGAGTAACACTCTTATGCACAACTTTGGCTACAACAACATCTAACCGCAAAATAAATGCAAAAGAGCAAACAAATATCAATTAACGGTATTCTGAGGTAACGTCACGCCAGACAAAAAAGCATTTAGTGCTATTTTTTCTACGCTGACGTTCAAAAGTGCGTGAAATTTTACATTTTAAAAAATTTTAATAAAGTTAAGTAGGGGAGCGGGGGGCTATTTGTAACACTTTTTGGAAAATATGATGAGAAAACGAAACTACACAATATATACTGATTATAAAAACATGAGTTCAAAGGTTAAATGTCTGACTATCCTTGCATTAAAAAAAATTTTTGGAATAAGAAGTATTTTGTAACTGAGGGACATTTAAAAAAAAAAATGCTAGTGTTACATCTTACCCCGTGTATGGAGCTAGTTGTAACAGCCTTGGGGCATGTTTTAACATGCAATAAAACTGAAGTTTTTGCTGTAATCATTTAAGGATACTGGCACAAATTGAACAAGATTTTCTGACACTTGTCTTCTTTTCTTTAACTGCAATAGCAGCCAACTCGAAAACTTCTTTACTTTGAGTTGCCCGATTAGACTTTCGTTTATAATTTCTCATTCTGCAAAACATAGTTAAGACATAAGAATAAAATAAACAAACACCGAATATCCAGTTCATATGTGTGGAGCAAGTTGTTACATGTTACAACTTACCCCACAAAACTGTTACAACTTGCCCCGCGGTATAATTTTTGTAAAACATTTTAATATATAATCTTATAACTTAATTTTAAACAAAATATATATATATCAGTAAACTGTAATAAAATATGCTCCGATTGAAATTCAATTAGTTTTGAAAATCGTTAAGACGGTTTCAAAAAGCAAAAAATAAAAATATATATATATTTTATAATAACTGCTATAAATAAAGCCTATATATTTACTCCCACTCGATGTAAAGTCCGATGAGACACTATCGGGTCTCGTTTGAAAGAGCGCGATTAATAAAGTAGGAAAAAAACGAGAGACTTGTAAAAAAAACTTTCGTATCCTAGGCAAAAATAGAGTGTTACAACTTACCCCTGTTACAACCAGCCCCCCGCTCCCCTAAATCTTATAAAAAAAATCGTTAAGAAGAAAAACCCTTAATTATACCCTAAACCTGAAAGGTCAGGGTATATTAACTTTGTGCAAACGTTTGTAACGCATAGAACGAAGCAAGTCCGGTATAGAAAAGTATATATATTCTTGATCAGCGTCACCACGTGAGTCGAGCAATCTATGTCCGTCCGTCCGTCCGTCCGTCTGTGTGTTGTCCGTATACACAGGATAAGAAGAAGGAGTTGAGATAATTGGATGAAACTTGGTACACATGGTTACATGTACCCAAGGATCTGCACTATTGAATATTTTTGGAATCCGCCCACGGACACGCCTACCTCCCATACAATGCAAAAATGTAAAACTGCATAACTCAGCTCATAATTAACCTACAACAATCAAATTTGGTGTGTATGTGTTTTGTATCAACACAAAGATGTTTTTGAAAAATAGGTGTCGTCCGCCCACGGACACGCCTACCTCCCATACAACCCAAAAATTGAAAACGCAATAAATAAGTCTCTGTTTAACCTACAGAGATAAAATGTGGCAGGTATAATATTTATAACAAACCAAAGAAGGTTTTGAAAAATGGACATCATCCGCCTACGGACACGCCTACCTCCCATACAACGCGAAAATTGAAAACTGCATAACTCAGCTCATAGTTAACCTACAACAATAAAATTTTATATGTATGTGTTTTATACCAACACAAAGATGTTTTCGAAAAATGGACGTCATCCGCTCACTGACACGCCCACCTCCCATACAACCCAAAAATTGAAAACGCAATAAATAAGCCTGTGTTCAACCTAAAGAGCTAAAATTTGGCACATATGTTTTTTATGACAAGACAAAGATGGTTTTGAAAAATGGACGTCATCCGCCTACGGACACGCCTACCTCCCATATAACCCAAAAAGTTGAAAACTCAATAAATAAGGTTATGTTTGTCATAGAGAAATTAAATTTGGTATGTATGTATTTTATAACAAAACAAAGGTGTGTTCAAAAATTGGGAGTAATCCGTCCAAAAACTCGCCCACCTCCCATAGCGAAAGCACAATAAAGGCATTAACTGTGAACTACAGGAATAAAACTTGGTATGTGTACATTTTTCATCAACATTTAAATGCACATAAAATATAACAAATTTGATAACAAATTTTTTTGTTTTTGAAAAGTGGGTTTAGGGTATTTCATAGTCGGCCTAGACCGACTTTAGACTTTCTTTACTTGTTTTATATTAAATTTGAAAAGTGAATAACGTCACGCCACATTGCTCGAAGTTTGCCTAATTTCGTTACTGAATTTGGTTGCAGGTATTTTAGTGGAATTTTTTTCCAACTTCTCGTGGTCGATGGGGTAGGAGTTAAAAAATATAATATATAATAACTAAACTTTATGTTTTATTAACGTCAAATATTTAAAAAAAAAAAATTTAACTTAAAATGTAACGTCACGCCAGATTACTTAGCCTAATAAAAAAAACCCGAGAAAAGATTTTTTAATTTGAAAACAGCAAAATAATGTAGCTATAAGTTAATTGTAGTAAAAAATATTTAAAACATATTCATTCTAAATAGTGTCAGAAAACCTTGTTAAAAACATGCATTTTTATATTTTTTCTGAAATAGAAAATTTTAGCTAGACACTTGAGTTGCAAATATTTGTGAAGAAGTTGAAATTTAACAATAATTTTGAAAAGACAGTGTTAAAAAAAATATTATTTAATAATATTGAAATTTTCCTCTGAAATGAAAAATTTTTCCTATATTTTGATAAAAAATTCACTATGAGAAGTATTTTCTCCAATAAAAACAAATATTTTCTCAAAAATAAAAAGGTCTTTTTCTCTCAAAACGATATATTTCGCGTTTTCATAGAAGCTTCCCTGCAGAAAAATGGACTTATTTCATAGCCCAATTATCCGCCTTATTTGGAACACGGGTACGTACAATGTAGCGAACTTAATTATTGTGTATATTTTTACCTGTATATTAACCATTTACCACCGTTACCATTTTCATCGAAAAAATTCGAAACGAAATGAAAAAAAAGGGCCCACAATACGTTTTGAGCATGATACAATAATTTTATAAGGTAGTCCAGACATTTGACGTCTTCTCCCAAAAATGAAAGTTCATACCCTTAGTTGACAATTATTACAAAAGAGAGACTTTTTGACGACATCACAGGCACTCGGTTGTACAAAAATCATACTATTCCGTAGTACAATTTAAAAAAATGTACTTGCGTTCATACATTTTATAATACTTTTTTATTACGAATAAAAAGAATAGACGTATTCATGATTCAGTGCAGTTGCCAGTATAGTTGAGGACTTGAGGAGTTGTACAGTTACGTACATTGAAAAGTTTTACAGCTTTGAAATAGTGATGCAACATTCAAATCCAAGTACTATGTTCATTTGCGTGGAATTCCGCTGGCAACATCCATTTATTTGTTACGTGAAAATTTAGGCAGATGTTGCGCAATATAGTACTAGATTTTCCGCAGCGAAGCATGGTACAGCTTTGTCGAAAAAGTTGTGAAATGTTCACGCTTTTTTACAGCTGTCATTTTTCGTATGGAGATTTGAGTGGAATTTCACGTCGAAGCCGAACAGAGTACTATGCTTAAGAGTTTAAGGGCCAGTTTCACCAACTACACTAAAGTTAAACTTAAGTATAAGCACTGAAAATGCATTTCATTAACCATACTTAAGTATGAAAAATGCGTAACTAAAGTTATACTTAAGTCGTCGACAGCAAAAAGCTGATTATAATTTCCAAAACAATTTTGAAATTGTGAAAATTTGCAAATTGCGCACGTAGAAGGCATATTAAAATCACACAATATTAATAACACAAAATTAGTAGCACAAAGAAAAAACCGCGAGTTATTTAATAACGAATTTCGCCAAATTGACAGTTAAAAACTATTTGAAAATTTATAACAAATTTTATGGCCGTAACAAACTTGATTAAGCAATGCGAACAGTTTTGTTTCCAATTACATCGAAAAAGTACATTTTAATCTAAAAAGACGCAACACAACCCTAAAAAAAACCAAGCCAACACAACCCTGCTTATCATTATTTTTTGAGAGAGAATATTTTTTGTTTACAAAAATTAAGGGTATGTCAAATATCTGGACTACCTTTCTCTAATTCTATCATGGTTTTGAGCGTTTCTGTTTTTTGATTTTGTGTGTGCCTGCTGACAAGGAAAACTAAGAATATTAAAATAAATTCAAACTTATCTATGCTGAGCGTCTTTTGTACTAGTTCGCAACTAACTCCAATTTCACTAGAAATAAACTAGTTCGTTTTTCCAATTGTCTCCAAAATAACTGCTGGGTTTTTATCATTTTTAGAGAATTTTTAGAACCGTATTTAGAGAAAGGCATTCTCTGATGCAAAGTCTATAGACTTTTAGACTAAAGACCATTTTTCTCTAATTACGATGCCTTTTTTATCATATTCCGAGGAACTTTTTTCTGAGTGCAGTTTGAAAAGTCATTTCGAGAAAAATACGTTTAAAGTTTTTCTTAGCATGTATTTAATATGCAATTTTATCTCAAAAAATTCCAATTTTAAAAAATCCTATAAGCATCGATTCGATTTTTGGATTGTCTTCGTTCAACTTCGGTTTTGGTCGATACTGTTCGGTTAATTTTTTTCATCTTGATATAGCTTCTGCTCGTATTCGTTAAACTTCTTTTTTTTCGTTCGTCTTTGGTTCTTGGCTTCGTTTGCTTTCGGCTCTTTCCTTGAATTTTGTCGAAAGAACTTTTAAAAGCATAGGATCTATTTCAGTAACAGATGCAAATGCCTACCAAGTTTCGTCAAAATCGATTCATTCGTTGCAATGTCAAGCCATTTTAAGTACCAAATTTTATTAAAATCGGTCAAATCATTTAGGAGTTATTGAGTCTTAGCAATGCATTACTTAAAGCGCCCTCTTGCGGAAGTCTTTGGAATTGTTTATAGCCTATATTATCTTGGGCGCAGTCGAAAATGCATTCCAAATTTAATTGATTCCAGGTGTTAAGGAGTTATAATAGAGTGCCACGCCCACATACTTCCGCCCACTTTTTTACATATGCTTTATTTTTGGTGCAGTTGAACCTTCATACCAAATTTCATTGAAATCGGTCCAAGCGTTTTAAGATTTATTCAGTCTTAAAAATGCACTACTTAAAGCGCCCTCTTGCGGAAGTCTTTGGAATTTTGTATGACCTATGTTTTATTTTGGGAGCAGTTGAACCTTCATACCAAATTTCATTGAAATCGGTGTAGGCGTTTAGAAGATATTATAGAGTGCCACGCCCACATACTTCCGCTCACTTTTTGCACCCCCTATGTTCTTTCTCTCTATGAAAGGTACTCGGTGTCCAAATTTTAGCTCAATCGGATAAACGGTGCGCGAGTCTATACGTAACAGACAGTCAATCATTTGATTTTATATATAAGATTAGTGACATATCCTAGGAAAAACGTTTTCAGTTAAGTTTACGTGTAAACACGTTCGTAGCTGTTTCTTAAAAGCTTTGTTTTACTTTTGCATTTTAAAATATGTATTTTTGTTTTGAAAATATTCATGTTACTAACCATTTTTAAAATGAGCATTTAATTTATATCTCAGTGTATTCAACTCAGTGTTAGAGTGCAGCATAACGAATTTGAATTAAAATATTTTAGCATTTTATTTTTTTTTTTTAAATATTCGCAATATATTTTATAAAAGCCAAAAACCAACCGCATTCGTTCAACTAAAACTTAGTAATAAGACTTGTGAAAATACCAATGAAAATTTTTAAGATTTGTATTATATTTGCACTTGTGCTGTTATTTGCAGCAACTGTTCGCAGTGATGAAGGAGAAGAAAAAACTGAAGTAGAGGAACAAACTGATGTAAGGATAAAAAAAGCAAACTGCAAACGTAGAAAATTTGTTACACAAACAACATTTATTAAGCGAAGTGAACGATTTATAAATACAAATCTCAATATAACGGGTTTGATTTCAGTTGATACAGAAACAGTTTTCAACAGAAAATTGTACTATTGCACCTGATAGAAGGCGGGATAGGTGGTACGTAGCCAATGCATAAATACTACCAACAGACATATGATGATCATATTTCTTGGTCTGGAAGTTGCAAAATTGAACTTGCAGCTTTAATTTAGTTGTCAAATTACAGAAAACAGAAAAATTCTCAAAAATATTATATGAGGGCGATGAAAAACTTACATGCTTAGTCTTAATTTTACGAAATATCATCTGAAATTTAAAAAAAAAACTATTAAACTAACAATTTTTTCTTACTCTAGGAACCTACAACAGAACTAATAAAGTACGGCTTAAAATCTGTCGTTAGATCTGTTGAAAATTTAAGGTCCAAAGTAAGAGAAAAAATTGGAGCAATAGCATCTAAAGTGAGAGATAAAATTGTGAACACATCACAAAAGGTAGTGAACTGGTTTCGAAAGGATAAAGAACCCGACGCAAGATAACAATGCGCTGTAATTAATCTAACCTCTATAAAATCCGAACGATGCTCAACAAATTAAAAGGCTCAGAACTAGAAAAACATCAAAATTATTAATAAATTACAAATTACTGTTATATAACATCTAGCCGTTTTTTAAATTTCTTTTTGAAATTTAAAAAAATTAAAAGGCTCAGTACTAGAAAAACATCAAAATTATTAATAAATTACAAATTACTGTTATTTAACATCTAGCCTATTTTTAATTTTCTTTTTGAAATTTAGTAAAGAACAATTTGAACTTCAGAAATTCCATTTAAAATTCAGAAAATTGTTCTCTTCGGGATCACAGAAAACATTACATTTGATTCATAAAACCCTACTTATAAGACAAATACTCAATGTTATTCAAAAAACATAATAGGGGTATTCTCTTTGTCTAAAATATGCCGGCGTATGGTGCAAGAAAAGGAAAAATATAATCCGTTCATTATTAAATACATTGTACCGTTATACATTTCCTATACTTGCACCATGCAACGGCATATACTAGACATAGAGAATACCCTTAATGAATAATTTCAATAACATTCAATTAACCACAAAGTGAACTGGGTTTAATTTCGAATAAGCAACGAAACCGAGAACTCGAAACTGATATCTTGTATTCGATTTGCATTCGTGATGAATATGAGATTAATTAAAATAGCGAATAAATTTTAATATTAAATTTCACATCTATATAGGCTTACAGGGGACACTTTCGGTGTTTGGTTAATATAACAAAATGTTATAATATAAAGTATATATAAGAGAAATTTCATTAAAATTACGATTTTGGCATCAAAATAACGATTTTAAACAAAGTTTGGAAACAAAGCTCTCTCATCTCTTTTTTTTTTTGAGAGAGAGAGAGCTTCCTTAATTACGAGAGAAGCAAAATTGTGGCTGCTCCAAGAACCCCTTAAGGGGGGACATGATATTGGCCGTTTTTAGTAAATATTCTTAAGATTCTAAATAAAAATTTTAGGAAAAATTCCAACGGGTTCAAAATTTTCAACCGGATTAGTGAGAGCGTATATTTAACCCTTAAATGCATAGTGTGCTATATTGGCACAACCAAAGAATTTCTTCTCATGTCTCATGTCTCATGTACGAGAGTAACTTTGAAAAAAATAATAAATTTGTTGAGGCATACTGGCTTGAAGCATTCGTTTTCTCACAGCGGCAACACATAAAAAAATTAGCTCATTGAGTTATTTGGCATTTATGGGTAAATTTTCGCCTTTTTTTCTTTGTTCACAAAATTTGAACGCGTTTATCTCGAAACCATGTTTTTCATACTGGTTGCGGCACTAGCGTGTTAATTTGTTTGACGAATTATTTTTTTTTTGTATTTTTTTAAACTTGATTCGCTATCGTTTGACACGAGCTTTTTTTAAATTTTTTTTCGATTTTTTATGAATTTTTAAAGTCAATTTTTTTTTCGAAAAAACACGCTTTCAAATTTGGAACATCACCAAAAATTGAAAAAAAAGCTCCTGTCATATGATAGCCAATTTTGTTAAGATTTAAAAAAGTAATTTTTTTCCAGATCGGACAATTTTTGCGACTCCCAGCGCTGCAACCACGAGGCCCCGTTTATTTTCTGCCGCCAGCTTGGAGCTCTATAAAACCATGTTGGAGTGAAAAAACTATATTTTTTTTAATTTTTTTTTTTTTTAAATTTGTTCAATTCTCTAAAAAAAAATTTGGAAAAATATTTTTTTTTTGACTGAGTTAAGCATTTTTAAAAAAAGGTCTGTTTTTTTGCAGCGAATTTTATGTCCCTCCTTAAACTGCTTCTAATATACTTCGAAAAAGCTTCGCACAAGTGCTTAAGGCAGGTGAGCATTGACAAAAGAGGAATATTTTCATGATTTATTTCATGTATGAAGATTAGACTGGGTCAGATTTGTATGAAAAATGCTAAAGCATTTGGGATTCTGCGTGCCCCCCGGAATAATAAAATATGGTTGCAAATGAAATTATTTGAGCTATTAAAAGTTCAAGAACTGTCGAAACCGACCCGGTTCTGCTCAATAAACCGGTTTATTGGCGATTTTTTGTAAGACATTTTTGAAAAAAAAAATTTTGCATTTGAAATTTGCGTCAAATTAACAAAACCCATCTACGTTGATGTAAAATGTAGTGATAAGTCTGATTCTGAACGTGAAATTACCGAATAATTTAGTATGGTGCCCCCAAACTTACTCAAAGTCGAAATTTAAATTTTTTTTTCATAGCATTTTTTTTCGTGCTTACCCCTTTCGGTGATCCTGATGATTTTTTTCAAAATTTTTTTATGCACTATTGAAGGCCATTTTGTGAAGGTAGTAACTTAGAAAAAACATGAAATTTTGACTAGTTTTGGAAAAGTTACTATTTGTTTTATAAAGTGATTTTTGAAAATAGCACAGAAAAAATGTTGTTTCACCCTTTCTAGCGATCAGTTCGCTTTTGAATTGCCAGTTCAATCAAAATATACAAGTGAAGTCATCAGTTTGGTTGAAAAAAACGTACAAAACCAATCAGACCCATCGTCAAAACAACGCCTTCGAGCATGTACCCGTCAAAATCTCTATGCAACTGAGGAATCAAAAATAACAACGGACTACATCAACCTAGTGTGAAATTCGATTCAAAATAAACCACATCTATCCCCAACCGACAAAAATAGAAACACACCACCATAGAACCGAAGGATCAGGTGTGTACTGAGAAACGCTACAGATCAAAAAATCTTACAAACTTCCTGATTAATGCAGTGTTTTTCAAGCAGAAATTTATGCGACTGAAAAAGCAGCACAGGTAGTAATTTTGGAAGATAGTCAAGCGGCCAAGCGGCTGGAAAGAAAAATGACAACTTCGGGATGTTCTTCGGTACTAAATGGTAAACAAGTCCCGAACAGTGTCTGTATTACCAACAAAGTCACTCTCTGCTGGGTTCCTGGAGTAGCAACGTAGAAGGGAATAACAAAGCAGATGAGTTGGCAAGTGAAGTAACGATAGATACAAACAGAACCATTACAGACGTGATCTTCCAATAAGTATCGTCAAAAGAAGCATCAACCCCGAAGCCAGAGGTAATACCAACATAAACTGTGCTTCTAGAAGTGGCTGCAATTTACCTAGAAGGCTCTGGCCAGAACAAAACGAGAACAGAACTAAGAGCCTTCTGCTTTTGTTAAAACGAGAAATCCGGATACTGGTGGGAGTCCTAACAGGTCACTGCCCTATTGGTGTGATGGCAAATTTAAATGGCTTTAAGGCACAAGACTTTTACCGAACAATCACGCACCCACATACAGGAAATAGATTTTTCAAAGATTTGGAGGAGCAAGTGAACACACTATTGTTAAATATATGGAAGTTCACTAAGAGTACAGGAAGGTTAGATGAAAGATCACAAATAAGAAGGAATTCAGTTTATTGGGAACGACTACCAATGGGTTAAACATAATCAAATAAGGTAATCTTAATGGACCAAAAGGCCTCACGGAAGCTCCTCAACTTTGGACGACCCTTCTAACCTTCGTTTCGAAAAACACCGCAGACTTTCACCGATTAAAAAGTGAGATTCGCGGAAAATTTATATTTTAACCAGATGTTTTGAACGGATTTTCAAACAAACTGATGCCTTCAATTGTTTATTTTGGTTGAACTGGCAATTAGATTCTAGCTAACTAATTTCTAGAAAGGGTGAAACAACATTTTTTACTGTGTTACTTTCAAAAATCACTTTTTAAAGAAGTAGTAACTTTTCCCAAAATGGTCAAAATTTCATGTTTTTTCAAAGATGCTGTCTTCACAAAATGGCCTTCAATAGTGCATAAAAAAATTTTGAAAAAATCATCAGGATCACTGAAAGGGGTAAGCACGAAAAAAAAATAGAATGAAAAAATTTCAAATTTCGGATTTTGAGTGAGTTTGGTGGCACCGGACTGAAGTATTCGGCGATTTCAAGTTCAGAATCAGATTTATCACTAAATTTTACATCAATGTAGATGGGTTTTGATAATTGGGCGCAAATTTCAAATGCATAATTGTTTTTTTCAAAAATATCTTATGAAAAATCGCTAAAAAACCGGTTTTTTGAGCAGAACCGGGCCGGTTTCGACAATCCTTGAACTTTTAATAGCTCAAATTATTTCATTTGCAACCATATTTTATAATTCCGGGGGGCACGCAAAATCCCAAATACTTTAGCATTTGACCCAGTCTAATGAAGATATTGAATAAGTTTCTCAAGTCTTGTGTACAAAGTCTTTATTATTTCATTAACATACTCAAACAATTTGGTGGGAAAATATTTCAAAATGGCGGAATTATTGCCTGAAGATCTCACCGCACAGTGATTAGATCCATACAGCATTTGGAGTAAAATAGAAGGAGTCGTCGTAGATCGCTGAAAGGAGGCTGGTCAAGTAGGCCAGTTTGCGGCCCCCTCATTTTCGACAAAAAAAAAAATTAAAAATATATTATATTTTTACTGTTTTATTTTTAAACAGCCAAGCGTCAATTTAGAGTCCATTCGACTACAAACAGAACCAGCACATAGTCTTAGGGTCATTTCAAGGTAAAATTATACAAATGTCGTGAAATAAATTCGACTTTTCGATATGAATTTTATATTGTTCTGGGACTAGATTTTTTTGTTCACTGTTTCCGAATCCAGTGAGGTCAGTGAGTCTATATTAAAGTTATTTCATAGTCATTTCAAGGTCAAAATAAAAATAAAACAGAGATTCGATATACAACATTCTGATATATAGGTTTTTTTGGAGTCATCGTAGATTGATCAAAATTGGAATCAGCTATATAAGTTCACTAGCATCAAAAATACTCCCATACAACGCTGACCTCCCATATAACACACAAAGTTAAACGGGAAAAATACTGTTATGTTCTTTTTATGAAATCAGAGAAATTTTTTCAATAAATCAATGATTTCATATTTTAACTTTCACTTTCACGTGTCACTTAACCTTTTTAAATAAATGCATGGGCTTAAAAATAAATAAGTGAAGACTTTTATTTAGAATAATAATTATATATTTTAGTATTAGCTGTAGGGTATTTCATAGTCGGGCCGATTTCAATTTTTTATGTGCTATATTCACACAGTTTGAATATTTTTTGATAACTTTATATCTGCATCAATTTTACGTTCAAGGCAAACGCTGGCAGGTGAAGTCGGCTATACGGCAGCAATTTGGTGGACACCTAGTAATTTCCATGGCTACATGTGTGCGTCTACAACTATCTCTCGGTTCACCACGAATTTCGCAGAATTTTTCGCAATAAGTCTCACCTGGTTCAGCTGAAATTCTAAGTTCACGACATGCAGGACGCGTCTGAGCGGAAACTATAGAAGAATTGAATAAACAAAGTTGAAATTTTAAGCGCAATGCTTGCTATGCAACTAACCTGCTGCAACTGATAAGCTGAGTGCAAAATATATAAACAGCAATTTCATTTTTATTTTGCCGAAATCAATCAACTTCTTAATTGATGATGTTATTTCGAAAATAAATTTCGACTGAATTGAGTCGCACATCAAGAGCTTCTTATATAAAACCTTAATCAAAAATATGTAACTCGAAAAACAGATTTTCATTACAAAAAAAAAAAAAAATACAATATAATTTGTGTTCCACTTTTGTTAATTCGGTAATATTTTATCAATTCATTTAACCCTTAGCGGCCACACCTCAGCCAGGGCACATAGCGGCCACAAGGGGTAACTCATACGCTGAAAAACCTATTTGTACAAGAACAATATGAGTGTTCTAAAACTGCTTACCGATTGTTTCATGTTTGTTGAAGAGTTCTTCAACATTCCTAAATCATTTTCATCGATCAATTTATCGAACGCTTGTTTCTAAAAAGTTTAAATCAATTGCAAAGGTTTTTCACCTCACAATTTTAATTTGTCTGAGCTTGGGGTAACTAGTTACCCCGTATGGCTGCTAAGAGTTAACATTGATATTATTTGTAGTCTTTTATTATTTAAAAATTCAACACTTGTTCGCATAAGTGTTTTAATTACAAGATATTGTGAAGGAAGTCTTGAATAAAATATCCCTGTAGTCAAAGACGAAAAAGTTTATATGATTTCTAAAAGAAAATTGCTGCTTTAGAAAAACTGAAAAATAAAAATTTCATGAATTCAAAACTTGTTCAACATGAATATGAAATTTTCGTGACTGAAATGTATAGCCTTATCAGTATATTTCGTAGCGAAAACGGGATTCAGAAGTTAGTGAAGTTAGTAAATAATAAACATTCAGAGCATTGATATTCTTCAGCCAAGCTTTAGTGTTTGTTGAAACTTTGTGGTTTATGCATAAACTATTATTCATGACACAACTAAAGTAAAGACAGTATTGCTAATAGCTATACCATAGAAGAATTCAATTCCATTTTCAACAATTTTTATACCCTAAACTTGAAAGGTGAGGGTATATTAACTTTGTGCAAACGTTTGTAACGCATAGAACGAAGCGAGTCCGGTATAAAAAAATATATATGTTCTTGATCAGCGTCACCACGTGAGTCGAGCTATTCATGTCCGTCCGTCCGTCCGTCCATCCGTCCGTCTGTGTGTTGTCCGTAAACCCAGGATAAGAAGAAGGAGTAGAGATAGTTGTATGAAACTTGGTACACATAGTCACATGCACCCAAGGATTTTCACTATTGAATAGTTTTGGAATCCGCCCACGGACACGCCTACCTCCCATACAACCCAAAAATTGAAAACGCAATAAATAAGCCTCTATTTAACCTACAGAGCTAAAATTTGGCACATATGTTTCTTATGACAAAACAAAGGTGGTTTTGAAAAATGGACATCATCCGCCTACGGACACGCCTACCTCCCATACAACGCGAAAATTGAAAACTGCATAACTCAGCTCATAATTAGCCTACAACAATAAAATTTGATATGTATGTGTTTTATACAAACAAAAAGATGTCTTCGAAAAATGGACGTTATCCGCTCACGGACGCGCCCACCTCCCATGCAACCCAAAAATTGAAAACACAATAAATAAGCCTCTGTTTAACCTACAGAGCTAAAATTTGGCACGCATGTTTCTTATGACAAGACAACGATGGTTTTGAAAAATGGACGTCATCCGCCAACGAACACGCCTACCTCCCATACAAACCAAAAAGTTTAAAACTCAATAAATAAGGTTGTGTTTGTCAAAGAAAAATTAAATTTGGTATGTATGTATTTTATACCAAAACTAAGGTGTGTTCAAAAATTGGGAGTCATCCGCCCACGGAAACGCCCATTTACAATATAATTTTTTTTGTTTTTGAAAAGTAGGTTTAGGGTATTTCATAGTCGGCCTAGACCGACTTTAGACTTTCTTTACTTGTTTTTACATAACCATAGCCAGTTTTTTTCTAGTATAATACGATTTTAAAGAAATAATGAACATTTTATAAAATGTGTTGGTTCTTATTTCCTACAGGTTTTTGGAACACCAGGTGTGACGTTTGTGAGGCGACACGTTGGTGAGGAGTACCGTCCAGATTCCGTGGTATCCACAGTTAATCATGTAAGATGCAGCAAAATGATTTGGACAGCCAAAAATACATTAATGTGCTAGAAAGTGCACTGTTGAAATACTTCCATCTTCTCCGAATTTGAACTTATTGGATATTTGCATATGGGCATATACCTATAATGCAAAAACCCAAAAATTTTAAAAATATTAAATTGGTACAATTCCTGTTAAAAAACTCTTTAAAAATAAATCTTACAAAATATGGTTTTGAACCTTAAAAAATCCGAAAAAAGCATTATATTTTTTTTTTACTGAACGTAGTGGTCGCGCATTGACATACTTCTTCATATCTCTGGTATTTACAGTCGGATTTCTTCTTTTACGAGCTTTAAAATTGCTCAAAATCAATTTAAGGCCTTCCAAGTTTATTTTGGAGGAAAAAAAATAATTGGTCTCTTTTAAACAAAAACATCGATATGTCATTCAATATGATCAGACTTTTAATACCGAAGATATGATGAAAACGATACGTTCGGATAAACATTTTCAAAAATTTTTTAAAAATAATTTTGCTGGAAATATCGATATACTTCCTGAGCAAAAGATTAATGATATTTTATGAACTTTATTTTTGATATTATGGTGGTACATTAGGATGGTAGGAACTGAGATCTAGAGGGTAAGTACTAGAACGGTGCACTTGAGCTCAATAATGCTTATAGAGGTCATATTGGTCTCCTTAAGACAAAAACATTGATATGCCAAACTTTAAAATCCGATTTTAAGCACTAGATATATAAAGAAATATGTCAATGCGCGACCCCTACGTTTGGACAAACAAAAAATTATTTTTCGTAATTGTCTTGCAAAAATGCGTCATATTAGCTAGTTTACGGTGCACTTTTTTTTTTGCATAGGAGGTGGTACGGTCTAGTGCTCAGGTTAAGTTAAAAAGTATTTTAAAATAACAATTGTCTAAAATATCAAAAGTAATTATCAATTACAAATCTGATCTGTTCACATGGGAAAAATTTACCCCTTATGAGCTGGCCACGTACTGAGCGATGAGCGACTGAGCGAACGACTTTTAAGTTGCTTATCGTTGCTTATCGCTCAGTAGCATGGCTGACCCTAAGAAAACTCTTAAGTCGGTCGAACCCGACTATGAAATACCCTAAACCTACTATAATATTTCAATAACTTGTGCACTCATACGTTTTGGCACACGGTTTCTTACTCATAAAATGAAAACAAGAAAAGATTTTTAAAATTTTTTTTTTTGTTATTTTTTGAGTCATTCAATAGTTCAAAATTTTATAATAACTTATTTTCAGCAGGTCATCGATTTTGACAGCACAAGCGACATTTTTGGGAAATTTGTCCACTGATCGGACAAAAGCGCGCTCTAGAGACTCTATATTTGGGTTTCGAATAGAACAAACCATTCCGTCTAACACGGATCACAATTTTTGTATGTACCACAATCGGTAAATTGTTTTTTAACCACTTTTGAGTCTATTTAGTCTTGTAGGCCGGAACAGGATCTTGTTGAAAGGTTCAAGGTTTTTTATAAATAATACCGTATTGAGAGGTTCCATACACAATTCCATACACAAAAAGTCAGATTCAAACATTTTAAGTTATAATGCTTGCTTGGATAAAGTTGTGTGTATTGTCTGTAGGCACCAGATGAGAAAAAGAGTTGAAATAATTGCATGAAACTTCGTACACATGTTTTTCTGAAAATCCTTGGGAGACACTATTGACTATTTTGGAATCCACTCACGCAAACGCACACTTCCCATAGTAACCACAATAGTGAAAACTCTCTTTTTTTTTAGCTTTGAACCAAGGATTTCAGGTGTCAAACCTATTCAGTCAAGTCTGCCTTGGTTCGCAAATGGGGAGATAGATAAGTAGGAGAGAAAGGGTAATCAAGAGAAAAAAGTGTAGAATATTGTTTGTATGGCGGAGCACTATATCAACATGCGAATTTGAATCTGAGGCAAGTGTTATGCCTTTACCTCAGTCAATTCGAGTTATTAAGCAATCTCATTCCACAAACATCTCTACCACCAACTACAACTTTCAAAGTCGTAATATTGATGAATTATTAATTTCAATTGATTAGAAATGACGAAAGAATTAAAGTAAATAAAAGCGTAAGACCATGGCTAGACCGGGATTCGAACCCGGAACCTCTGTGTTGGCAATAAAGCACGCTAACCACTCGACTTCCGAGGCCCCAAACTTTTTCAAACAAATTAATGGATTTAATTACAAAAATGTGCAGAGTTTTATTAAGAACAATAATTATACATTCAAGCACTAGGTGTAGAGTATTCCATAGACGGGCCGGGCCGGGTTTATAAATCGATTTCAGTTTCTTTTCTTCTTATATTCACACAGTTTAAATATTTTTTTTAGGTTAATACAAAAATTATGTTGACAAAGCTTTTCAACGAAAATTGCTAAAGTTAAAATCAGCATCGATTCTACGTTCGTAACAAACGCTGGCATTTTTTTTTTCCTAGACGGCAGCACTCTGCTGGACACATACGAAACCGTGCAGGCGCACGCAAACGCCTGCATTTCACTGACGCATCGCGTCTACGGCTGGTGCACTGCGTTTCGCAATATTTTCGACCTGCTTGACCTGAAATCAGAACTTCACGACAAACAGGACGCATCTGAGCTGAAACTATGGAAGAATAGAATCAAAAAAACAAATTAAAATTTTAGGCACAAAACTATGCAAATTACCTGCCACAACAGTTAAGCTGAGCACCAAATATATAAACAGCAATTTCATTTTAATTCTATCCGTATCAACTAATTGTCAGTAATTGTTATTGATGTTCCTTCGGAAAATTTTTGGGAATAAATTTAGTAGCATATCAAGTGCCTTTTATATAAAACCATAAACAAAAGATTTGAATTAATTTTCTCTATATATACTTTTGTTAATTGCAACAATGAATGGAGTAGAACAATGGACAGACTGTATTGCAAAAAGCGGACATATTTTAGCAGTTAATTTTAAAATGATTTTATTTTTAGACTTCCTATAAAATATTCAGCACATGTTTGCACAAATGACCTATTAAAAAGAATTGTGAAGGAAGGCTTGAATATAATAAAGGGTATTTTTTTAAGAGCTTGCTGATTTGAAATTTAAATAAAACACATGCCAAATTATGAAATGGCTAAAAAATTTTTTATTTGGTAGATAATTTCTTGGCATTTAACATTTAAATATAATTTCGGGCATGTGGCCACCACGACTATTTTGCACAAAAGTCATTCTGGAGGTCCAATTTTCGACCACCTTTTCAAGCATTTGAGGGCGTATTTCAGCAATGACACGTTGAAGATTGGTTTCCAAAGCGTCAATCGTTGCTGGTCTATCCACATAAACCAATGACTTTACGTATCCCCACAAAAAATAATCAAGTGGCGTCAAATCATACGAACGCGGAGGCCAATTCACCGGTCCATTTCTCGAAATAATGTTGTGGTTGAAATGTTCTTTCAATAAGTCGATTGTTTCGCCCGCAGTATGACAAGCAGCCATCCTGTTGAAACCACATTTCGTTCACATCCATATCTTGAAGATTTGGCAACAAAAATTCATTGATCATGGTTCCGTATCAATTTCCATTCAAGGTAACGCGTCGTCCTTCCTGATTTTTAAAGAAATAAGGACCGATGATTTCACCAGCCAGTTTCACCGGGTAATTTTGCTTGTTGACATATCCATTCAACCAAAAATACGAACGATTATGTGCACCATAAAATTCACGAAATGCTCTATAAACATTTTTAATTGAACACTGTTTTTTAAAATAAATTTTCACGATTTGGCAGCGTTGTTCTGGAGTTAACCTATTCATGATGATTTGCCAAACAATAGTGAGTAGAGACGTCACTTTAAACTGTCAAAACAACTGTCGGACAATAGAGTAATCCATATTGAAAAAAAAACCTCATAAAAAATACCCTTTATAACCATGCACTTTGTTTTTATAATTAATAATGAACATTCAAACCATGATACATCGAAATGTCTCAGCTAAAATTTCTATGTTTTTTGAAACTTTGTGGTTTATGCTTTAACTATTATCCAAGACACAATTACAAAGGTTGTAAAGTGCTATCACCTTTGCTGTGAGATTTGCAAATGCTAATGGCATCTTTAAAGCCATGACACAAAAAAATTATGAGTTAGTAGACAATTCTATTATATTAAAATATTCAAAAGTGCGTTTGCGAACTGACTACAACTGATCAATTTCAATTTCACTAATTAAAATTGGAAAAAAGGTCCCAGTATTCCAAGACTAAAAAAATTTATTATGAATCATGCACGATTTTTCTTCTTCTTTGACGAAATATACTGATTTGGCCATACATTTCGTTGACGTAATTTCATATAAAATTCCCAAATTCGTGCACGAACGCTATCATAAACGTTAAGCAGGGTTTCAATTCATAATATTTTTATTTTTCAGTTGTTTTAAAGCAGCAAGTTTCTTTAAGAAATCATCTACACTTTTTCGTCAACGAAGTCTAGGACTATAGGGGTGTTTCTAAACTACTATAGAGGATTTTGAAACCATTTCTAATAATTTTTAAGACCCTGCGTTGACAATTTGAAAAAAAATCGACAATTCGAAGACTTTTTTTCATTAGTCATGAATTGAAAGCAATTTCTCGGATTTAAACGCAATTCGTGGAGAATTAGTGAAAAGAAAAGGGCGATATTGTTCACTTTTTTCGAATTCAAATAATTGCTTTCAATTGTTGACTAACGTAAATACGGTGAAACTGTGAAATGGTTTCATTTAAAATATCTATTAATTAAATTGGCCATTGCAACCATGCCAAAGATTAACTTTTACCTGTGCTGAGTGCTGCTAAATTTTGTTTTTAACGCATTCCAGAAGATTTTAAAATTGCATTTCCAATTTAAAATGATGATCATAAACAATGATTGCAGCAATGATCTTATTTTGGTGAAGGTGTATATAAAGTTTTAACGCGAGATTTTGACGTAGAATTACGTCTTACAGCGCGGTTTGTATGGGGTCGTTTTAACAAATTTTTTCAAGGTCATGAAACTTTTTTAACTAATACTTTAGTGCATGTCTACAGCCTTTAATACACATCGTTCAAAGATAATATATATACTAATATATCAGATATATCCTGCGCTAAATGAATATCTTATTTTGTGTAACGGCGTTACAAAATCTACTAGTTGAACACAACGAATACCTACCAGCATAGTATATATAACAGCAACAACTACTTGAACACAACGAATACCTGCCAGCATAGTATATATAACAACAACAACACCACAACAAGTTAAACACACACAGCCAACGCATAGCAAACCAGCCAGCATAGTGTGCAGCAACAACAACATCACAGCCAGTCAGACACACCGCCAACGCATGATAGAGCAACCATCAGCTATGAGCAGAATTTGTATAATATGCAATATAATTCATAACACGTTTTGTAAATAAACTATATAAGACGAGCCAACTGTGTCGACAGAGGGGACGGCTCGAAGGCGTAGTGTCTTGTCCGTCTCATACTTGGCAACGAGTAAACTAATTTTTTTGAGCAAAACACCGAGAGGCGGGTTGCTCGTTTTATACATTGTAGTTAGATTCCGTATTTTGCACTCGGTTGGACTTCACCCAAGGTTGATTTATTTAAGGTTGCGTACATTTTTTGACGCATCCTTATTTTATGTAAACAAAAATATTTTGACGTTTGCAGAGTAGGGTTTTGTGCTGCTCAAGAAAAAAAAGTATTTTTCAGGGTTTTGTGCAGTTTTATTGTGTACACACTAAGTCAAGATGTGTTAAAATTTTGATTTTTGTCAAAATTGGAAGTAAAAGTGGTTTTTACGATCACCGTTGTCCAATGCAATGAAAGTTTCGAATATGAAAATATTTATTTGGTCTGTCTTTCTTGATTTTTTTAATATATATTTATTTCATTAAACCTTTTTTAGGGCATAGTACTGAAATCCTTCAATCAAAACTAAAATTATGGGGGTAGATCAAACTCAATGACTTAATTTTATCAGGACATCCGAATAAAAAAAGGACCAACAAAAGTACTAAACAAAAATTTTAGTATTCTATTTACCAAATAGTACTACAAAAAACTATCAATAGTATTATATTCAGGCAACCGTGTCAGTTTTTTACTCAAATGACTACGCTCTTTTGCTCTCATTTCAAAATAAGGGTGCCGAAATGAGAAAACGTCAAAAATGTATGCAACCTTATATAAATAAGCCTTGGACTTCACCGCGGCTTCGGTCAGTCGGATATCCTCCCGAATACTTTATAGTTGTGTTTGTTGCACTCAGTTGGACTTCACCGCTGCTTCGGTCGGTCGGATATCCCTCCGAATACTTAGCGTGTCATATTAGTTACCCGTTAGGGATAATATAAATTAAGAATATGCTATATTTATAATTTTTATTGAAAAGAAATATATATATATAAGTTATTTATACTACTTGAGAAATGTAAATATATATTTATCTTATTTAATTGATACTACATACTACTACATAAGATATATAAATTACATTGTATAATTTAATGCTGCAAAAGATGTATGTATTTTGTATTTAATAATTCTACGGTATATTTTCCAAATCCAACGCACTCTGTCGAGCTCTGTCTAAGCCCAAGGCTTATTTATATAAGGTTGCATACATTTTTGACGTGTTCTCATTTCGGCACCCTTATTTTGAAATCAGAGCAAAAGAGCATAGTCATTTGGGTAAAGAACTGACACGGTTGCCTGAATATAATACTATTGGTAGTTTTTTGGAGTACTATTTTGTAAATAGAATACTAAAATTTTTGTTTAGTACTTTTATTGGTCCTTTTTTTATTCGGACGTCCTGATAAAATTAAGTCATTGAGTTTGATCTACCCCCATAATTTTAGTTTTGATTGAAGGATTTCAGTACTCCTGAATCCTGAATATTACCGCACCAGAACCAGTAATCACCGAGGCAGAGTCAGAGAGGGCAATTGTCGGAAAATTACAGCTTGATACCCACGAATGATTGTTGTTGTATATTTGAAAGACTTATGTGCAAAATATATATGCATATATATACATAATTAATCATAGAGATTATTCAATAAAACTGATTGTACTTGAAATATTAAAACCAACAAGTCTTTTTATTTAACGGAGGTTCGAGGGTCCTTCGTTTGATCCTGGAGCGGCTGAGTCATAACTCAGCCTTTGAGAAAACCCCCTCACAAATGGCGCCCAAGCAGGGACCTACCTCTAAAGACGACTGTGGAAATCCGAATCAAACCACCAACGACAGCGGAGCAGATGCCATACACAACAGCAACATCATCATGGAGAACAGCAAGCACTTAACGTCGGATTCACTCGGCTGGATTTTTTTGCTGAAAAAGGAAACACTCATCATCGAATGCCAAAAGATAGGCCTTCCAATCGCAGGCTGTACCGTGGAAGAGTTAAGAAGGCAATTGAGTAGTTTTATTAACCCTAATCGGTTCTTTGTATGTGCGCACATACAATTTCTTTCATAAATATTTAATTATACAAAAACGGTTAGATGAAATGGTCTGAATTTCACCAAAGTAGATTTATTTTGGTCATAGAATCGAAATATCTCACCAAAAGATGTGAGGCATGTGTAGTATTGCCTGAGCAGAAATAGTTACGAATCGGTTCTTTGTGTATGCGTACGCATACACATTTATCTGCCATACACATATCCCGCTATTTTTCACTCAGTAGCGTCAGTATGCTTTTGAATACACACAAAACATTATTTGCTGCGTAATTGATATTTGGAGCTTTGGTTGCATTCGATTTGATGATCGAGTGGAACGTTTGACTGCTTCTGTTCGTGATAATTGGGACCGATCAGAAATGTGTTCGATAGATGGATTGCTATTTTGAAGACTATCTACACACCAGGTAAAAATGTTACAGTCGACGAACAGTTGGTTCCATTTCGTGGGCGATGTCCGTTCCGTCAATACATTCCATCAAAACCTGCCAAATATGGCATCAAAATTTGGGTTCTATGTGATTCAAAAAGGTGGTATGCATACAGTACACAAATTTATATTGGCCGTGATCGAAACACCGCTCCGGAACGCAACTTAGGACAGCTTATTGTTTTATGTTTGACAAGAGGACTATCCAATAGAAATGTACCATGCGACAACTTTTTTACTTCATATGAATTGGCTGAAGAATTCAATAAAAGGCGCATGACTATTTTGGTCATGATTCTAAAAAATAGGAAAGAAATTCCATCAGTCTTGGTTGATATTCGTACAAAGCCAATATATTCTACTGAAGCTGTGTATGACCACAAATTACAAGCTATTATGTTGTCTTATGTCCCGCGTCGCTACCGATTTGTTACATTGTTGAGCACGTACCATAATGTTGTGAGCATCAACAATAATGAAGAAAAGAAAAATTCAAACATAATTGAGGATTATAATAGAACGAAAGGTGGGGTTGACACCATGGACCAAATGGTTGGAACCTTTACTTGCAAAAGAAAAATAAATCGTTGGCCAATGGCTGTGTTCCGTAATATGCTTGATGTGAGTACTTTGAATCTATTTATTACGTTCACTGAATTGTTTCCGGACTGGAAAAATGGAAAAAGCAACCATAATATTCGTCGGGAATGGCTCTTTTTGATCCACACATTGCAAGACGCAAAACAAGACCGACTGATAGTGACGCTTCTAATGTTTGTGATAATGCTCGTCCCATTCGCCATTTGACACCCACTTCCAAAAAAGGCTGTTGCCACGTCTGCTTTATTTGTTTTTGTTTCGTTGTTTTTGCTTGTGTTGGTTTTGTTCTGTGCGAACTTAGTTCTCTACTCCACGTTAAGAGAATAATCCGATTAGATTTAACTCTTATGAAAAAAATTACTTCAATCATATTTCGTTTTGTGCTAATGCCCAATAGATGGCGCTATCTGTTCGGCTGACATAATGTATGCATCTAACGATCGTTGGTTATTGCGTCTAGTAGAAAGTAGCAGAACTAAATATGTGAAACGAACAATCTATTTTTTATTTAAGAAATGAGCAGCCAGGTTTCGTTCTGGATAAATTGTTCTTTTTGTTTTCAATACAAATTAATTTGAATGATCAACCATATATCCCACTACTCCTTTTAAGTGTAGCTCGGAAACACAGATATATACATCGGGCAGAGACGAAAGTGGCACCCGTGGAAAGGCCATTTGCTCAGCTTGAGATATAGCCACGACACGATTTCTTGAAAAACCAGGGCATTCTATTTATTTTAATATAAAAAGTAAAATTGAGTGTAGCTCGCCAACTTTACATTAGACAAAGACGAAAGTGACACCAATGATAAGGACATTCGCTTAGCCTTATTTTCAACTAATTGTAAGTCAATGAACTCAACCTGTCAAACTTGACACTGACAAAATGATCGAAAGAATTTGACATTTTGCTTGTTTCTTTTTGCGTGCTCTATTTATTATGCTTGCTTTGAACTTTTTCTGTGGTCTGGTCTCGATAAAAAGTCCATAACTACAGTATTATAGATAAAACAATCGGATTAAAGAGACAAAGCAGAAAAGGTGACTACTTAAACGGAATTCTACGTCTTAGCACTTACGATACTTTCGAAACAGTGTTGAAAGAGCTGATACTGTTATATGAACCACTATTCACTATTGTTACCTGTCATGCAAAAAGATATCGATGAAAAAGTTACATAAAAATCTATAGCCAAAGGTCAAAATTTGCTTAAATAGTGACTAATAAAAAGAACTCCTTTATTTATCCATGATTCAGAACATTTCCATTTAATTTTATTTTCTCGCTTTGATATTTTATGCAATTTAACAAATACAAAAACTAATTTGAAATTACTTTAAACACTACATACTTAAATTGAGAAAGTTGAAATTATTCCCAGTTTTAGGAGTAATACAAACGATGACATTTATTTCTTATACGACAGCAGTTTGGTGGACAAATATAAAACCGAGTGGCTGCTCGTAAGCGTATACATTTCTGTGAGCCTGGACTCGTAGCAGTGGTGCACTGCCTTTCGCAATAATTTTGACCCGCTTGACCTGAGACCAAAACTTCTCGGCATTCTCGACGCGACTGCGATGAAACTAGATAAAGACTTTAAGTTAAAAAGAAAAAAAACAAATTGTAAGCTTAATTTAATGTGTCTTACCTGCAACAATTGTTAAGCTCAGCGTAAAAAGAATAAACAGCAATTTCATTTTTATTTTATCGGTATCACCACCTGCTTGATTGAATGTCGTTGTTTCAAGAATTTGTTGTGAATAATTTAGTGGTACATCAATGGCTTTTATATAAAATTATGTAAAAAATACCATTAAATTTAAGTTATCTTTCTGCAGATGAAGACTTTTGTTGAATTTTTGCAAGACTTTTGTTAATCCGAACAATGGATGAAATGAATGAAATACTTGAATGGCGGATATAATTTTATCAAAGCGATATACCCTACACCTGAACAGGTTACGGTATTGACTTTATGCAAACTTTTGGAACACCCATAAAAAGGCGGGGCCACTATATAAAAGAAGATACAGTGAGCCACAAAACTATTCATAAAAAACCATATTTTTATGTCATTGCATACAAATTGCATACAAACTCAAGAAATTGCTTTCAACCCTGACTTAGTCTTTAAACTGTCGATTTTTTTTCAAATTGTCAACGCAGAAGCCTTAAAAAATTTATTGGCGATGGTATCGAATTCCTTTTAAGTCTTATAGAAGTATCTTTTTTTAATTTTAAATCCCTGACATTTATAATTTTTTAGCTAGAGTAGGTCGCTAAAGCAACTTTTTTTAAATTATAAAGTTATCGACTTGCTTTTCTTAATTTTCTTGTGTCATGACCTTAAAATTGCCATTAGCAAATTTTACAGTACTTTACAACATTCTTAATTGTGTCTTGGATAATAGTTAATGCATAAACCACAAAATTTTAACAAACACTAAAGTTAAGGGCTGAAAGATTTCGATGCATCTGAATTCAAAATGCATCATTTGATGCATCAAAATATTCGAAAACACACTTCGAAAACAATATGCATTTTATCCCAGAAGTCCAAGGCTAAAAGAATTCATAAAGAATCACGCACGATTTTTCATTTTCTTCGACGAAATATGCTGATTCGGCCATACATTTTATTGACGAAAATTTCATATGGAATTTCCAAATTCTCAATCATGAAATTTTTATTTTTCAGTTTTTCTAAAGCAGTAATTTTCTTTTAAAAATCATCTTTTGGCTTTTTTGTCAACAAAGTCTTTGACTACAGGGATATTATTTTCAAGACTCCCTTCACAAAATCTTTTTTATGAAATCACTTGTGCAAACAAGTGCTAAATTTTCAATAATAAGCCAAGAAATAAAATTAATGTTAAATGAATTGATAAAAATGACCGAATACAGCCTTTCGTTTCATTGTTCGTTTTCATCCATTGTTGTCATTAACAAAAGTATAGCGAAAATTAAATGTGTGGTATTTTTATTTTAATGAAAACCTTACGGAAGAAGAGATACAAGGTTTTACATTTTTATTACAAGGGGAGCAATACAAGGTTTATATTAGAGATGTGACGGACCTCCGCAAAAACTTTGCATTCGCATCTGAATCCGCAACACCTTTTTTAATATTTTTATATCCTCATCTGCATTTAAGGTAAAGAACTATTCAAGTCTTTGAAATTCAATATTGAAATTAAATTTTTAAGTAATTCTATTAAATGAAATTTTATGTGCTTTAATTTTTTTATTACAAATGTGTTATTTTTTTATACCTCAAACGTGTATTTCCTTAAACAAATAAATATGAGCAATTCTTTAAAATATTTTCTAATTTATTATTTATTTAATAGTATTTATTTATTTAATATTTTAAAAACATCCGCATCTGCGAATCTGATTTTCGATTATCTGCATCCGCATCCACAATTTAACAAGCATTTTACAGAAATCCGTCCGCTAATGAAATCAGAATCCGCATCCGCTAAATGAAATCCGTCACATCCCTAGTTCATACATTCAAAATTCTTGCATGCAATTTTCAGAAAAATTAACTGTGGAAACTCGCCTTCACATACTTTTGTTTAAGTTTTTATATAAAAAAGCTCTTGATGTGCGTCTCAATTCAGTCGAAATTTATATTCGAAATAACATCATCAATTAAGAAGTTGATTGATTCCGACAAAATTAAAATGAAATTGCTGTTTATATATTTTGCACTCAGCTTAGCAGTTGTAGCAGGTTAGTCGCATAGCAAGGATTGTGCTTAAAATTTTAATTTTGTTTATTCAATTCTTCTATAGTTTCAGCTCAGACGCGTCCTGCTTGTACTGAAGTTATCATTTCAGCTCAACCAAATCAAACTTATTGCGAAAAGTTCTGCGAAAGTCGTGGCGAACCGACAGAGGAATGTGTGCGCCCATTTGTACCCCTGGAACTTCCTATGTGTCCACAAAATTGCTGTCGTAAAGGAGACGTATGCGAGCGTTTGCCTTGAACGTAGAATGATGATATTTGTTAACTTTATTAAAAAATAATCAAACTGTGTGAATAAAGCACACAAAGTAACTGAAATCGGTCCGACTATGAAATGCTCTACTCCTAGTACTTGAATATATAATTATTATTCAAAATAAAAATCCTCACTTATTTCTTTTTAAATACATGCATTCATTAAAAAAGGTTTATAGAGTTTTTAACTAATGTGGATTCTATGGGAAGTGTGAGTTTGCGTGAGCGGATTCCAGTATACCGTGTTAAAACAGAATGAAGTGTGTATTAAAAATAAATATTCATCCAATGAGTCGCAATCAGCTGTTTCCTGAAATACAGACTATAACAGAATAAAATGTTAAGCTCAGCGTAAAAATATTAAACAGCAATTTCATTTTTAGTTTATCGTTATGACCTTCTTAATTGAATGCTGTTGCTTCGAGAATTTCTTGTAAATAATTTAATTTGTAAAAATTTTGTACAAAACAATTAACTTTAAGTCAGCAAGATAACAAGACTTTTGTAGAATCGATGAAACATTGGAATGGCGGTAATATTTTTATCAACTCTTTGTATACTAGACCTGAACAAAAAACCTTAATATTGACTTTGTGCATACGTTTGTAATACCCAAAAAGGAGGCGAGGCCTTCTATTTAAAAGTGTATATATTTATGATAAGCATAATCATAGCAGTTGTTTAGCGATTTTTAGATTTATATCTGAAATATAACTAAATAAATATTTTTGAATAGTTTTTTCATATTTAAATAAGAAAATGTTAATTTTTCTGTTTAAAACGTGATATTTTGCTACTTTAAGGGCAAAATTGTTCACCTCTGGATATCTCTGGCTATCCAGCCGTTAACTTATCCAAGCCGCTAACTTTAACCAGTGTTTAAATTGCCTGGATAAAATTTCGTATTGTTCAGTTTTTTATTCTCTGGATAGCATTTTAACCGGTCTGGATATCTTAACGTCTGTTTTGTTATTTCTCCAGCATGATAGAATAATTTTACCAGGTAGTGTTGACAAGTGTTGACTCTCTCAGCTACAAGTAAACGAACCCTTGTCAAAAACAGCTGTTCGTTGTTATGACCCCACTTATTCTAAGTTTATATTCCAATCATACTACATCTGCATTCGCCTCTAGTTCCTAGTGTTCTATAGAATGTAGAATTATTGTCTTAAACTATTGCTTAATTATTAAGTATTAGATAATAAGAATAATAATAAAAATAATAATAATAATAATAATTATATTCGTTGGCCACATTCAGCCGTGTCAACTGTTGTGACAGCAATACATCGGGGAGCGCTATTATTAGTATTGAAGTTTCAGAAAAATTGTCAGGTTTATGAAATATCAAGCTTTGTATCAAATACGAATGGAAATTTTACCGACAAATTAAAAATTTTCTATTTTTAAACGCATTTTAATGCGCAACTTCATATTTATGTGCATTAAGTTTCGACTTAGCAGTTGGCAACTGTTGGGTACGCTGAATGTGACCAATGAAAATTAATTGTATGCTATGACGGGTTGTGAGCGCTCTCTTTCTTGTTATATTTTTTGACAAACGTCCGTTTCCAACAGAAACGTCAATACTACCTTGGAGTAATTATATCATGTTTCTCCAGTTTATTTCCAGCCAATTGTCAAATAAATGACAAATTTATCCAGAAAAATTTTATAAAAAAAAACTTGCTTTAGAAAATAATAACAACGAACCGAACTGCAAACAGAAGAACATGAACAAATTAAAGAATCTGTTACAAAGGTGAATTTTAAAAACCAAAAGTGCATGACTGGAGCAGGACACCTATGTAACTATGATACCAATTACGCCCTAGAAGATATTCGCTTTCAAAGTTCACTGAAACCGGCTTATCGCCAATATCTTCGCTCGTCTTTGTCAGACAAAAAATATCCTCGAAACAAAATTGAAGATTAGATAAAAAAGTTTTAGATAAAAATACCCTCAACAGTTTTGACGTAAGGTACACGTTTTTCACGCTATTATACTAGAAATTTCTGAACAGCGCAAGTAGAAACAGATATGGCGTAAATTCAAAATATATCTGACACAAAAATTTCAATATTATTTTCTACCAAAAAAAAATGAACAATATGAAAATTGTCAAATCATATGATAAAACTCTGGATATCTCTGATATCCAATAAAATTTCACTAGTTAAGTAACTCTCTGGATAAATGTATCTGCTGGTTAAATATTTAGAGTAACTCTGGATAAGTATGCTATCCAGAGGTGAACAATACGAAACTACTGGAATAGTTGGAAATATTCACTGGTTAAACTTATCCAGAGGTGAACAATTTGGCCCTAAGAATTTTGTTTTTTAAGTGAAACTTCTTTAGCCGCGTATAAAACATACGGCAAACTATACGGGGAGTAGAACCGATGTAACACTTTAATGAAACGCAGCGAATTCATGCAATTAAATAACTCTCCATAAGTCATGGTTAAATGGTTTGACTTCAAACTAACAAAACTAAACAAATCAAATAACTCACCATAAGCCATGGTTAAATGGTTTGAGTTCAAACTAACGAAACTAACCAAACAGACTTAACGAAGAAAAATACCTGAATAACATCATAGTTTTAGTCCGTATTTTCTTTTTTAAGTGAAACTACATTAGCAGCTTACAGAACAATGTGGCGAATTGAAACGGGGAGAAAAACCCAACTAAAAGGTTTAAAACCTCGGAGTTTTTGATTCTATTGCCAAGTATAAAGCACTTTGGAATGGTGATATCATAGAAAAAAAGACAGACTTCAGTGAGAAACTTAGCGAAAATGTGGTCGAATATGATCGAGAGAAGTGTAAGCCGTGAATGGCTTACTCGAAAACTCGGAATAATTTGCATATATTGAAATATGGCTTTTATAATGTGCATTTTGTTTTAACGAGTACCAGTGCATTCATTTTCAATTTTGCAGGAAAAGAAAGAACCACCGTTGACTGCCAATTTATGCAAATGTTTCCGAATCCATTCACAGCTTACACTTCTCTCGATCATATTCGACCACATTTTGGCTAAGTTTCTCACTGAAGTCTGTCTTTTTTCTATGATAATGGCCTCCAATGCTCGTATATTTCGATAATTTACTTTTGATTGATTTCATCGCCCAAGCTGCTGTGTCTCAATTGAGGCGATATTCACATAATTTTTGATGACGTATTGGACAGTTGACTTTGCTAATCCTAGGGGCTATGCAATAAAAACCATAACTTTTATGTAAAAGAAAGTTTTTGGCAATTTACTTTCTTATTTCATTACAAATTGCTTTGCCACGTGACATAGTAGAAAATCATTCAAAAAAACTACTGATATAAAATCAAAGAGTGGCCGAAATTTTCTCAAAACATTCCCAAAACGTTCTCAATACATTCTCAATTGATATACAGAATCGACAAAAAATAATTTGTCCCGTTATCCTTGTGGATACTCGCATTCTTTCTATCGTACGAACTGAATGTTTTCAGTTTTTGGATTGCATTTTATGACTGAGTTGGTTAATCTCGCTTTTAACGTTGTTGTTTTTGTAATTTTTTTTTTACTTTTGCTATTAATTCTAAAAAAATACATTTCAAGCTTTAAGGATACTAGAAACTTTGTATTAGAAATATTGTTTTCTTATTATAAATAAAAGTTGAAAGTGTTTATATTATAAAATATGCGGCCGTACGAACTGATTGTTGTCGGGGTAGTATTACATTACAGCTAATTGCATTGAAACTAGCCCAAAATTGTCAAGTCTAAATTTTTAATCGTTTCAAAACAAGAAAACTAAACTGAGAGGAAACTGTCATTTTTCTTTTCTTAACAAAAAAATGTCGATAGGAAAATAGTGTATTTTAAATTTTTTTCCCTTTTATCACTATATTATTATCCAATAGCCCTTTTTCTACATAAAATTTTTGGATAAAGGTTTTTACAATAAATAAAAACTAATGGTAAGATATGATGGATATAAAACAGATTTAATCTACTCTTTTACTTGAACTTTTTTATTTAAACGATATTAAAGAGTTAAACACAAATAACCAATTTTTTGGGTTAAAGTTTCACTTATACCGTGCGTGGCTGCCAAACACATATTTTTTTTCTATATGGAAAGCATTTGGTTTTTGGTAATTTGATGACAAACATTTTTTTTCTCGAGTAAATGTTGACATGAAGTTTATATAAAAATTGTTTTAACTTTGTGACTTATATAAAAACAAAAAAAAACGAAACAAATTGGCCATTTCTGCGATTGAAAGAACTTTAACGCAGCTACTTACGATCACTTGTGTTGTGTGTGTTATTAAATGTTTGTACACAATTGGTCGAGAACTGAACCTAAAAGATTTATGCCGACTCCAAACGGCTAAAGTTCATGTTCTCAATAAGCTAAACATGTCATTATTTACTCTCTGAGATTTGCCATTGTCTGCAGAGAGGTGGTGACCGATCAGAAAAATTTTTTATTGCAAAGAACTTTGCCGCGAGACGGAATCAGAAACTAGTTCATAGGGACTAGTCCAGGAACTAGTTCACAGGGACTTGTCCAGGAACTAGTTCATAGGAACAAGTTCAGGGACTAGTTCAAAAAGACTAGTCCAGGTTACTAGGACCAGTTTTGGAAAACATTTTAATTAAACTTTTCAAAACGTAAAAAAGAAATTAATATTATTATATAAAAATTGATAATTTTGACTTGCGTCGTATTTAAACCAGGCCGAAGATATTCAACTTTGAGATACCCATTAAAATTGTGGAATTTATGCATATTTTTGTATAATAATTCACATAATGGTGAGGCTATTATTTGACACTTTATAAAAACTTTCTTAAAACAAATATAAAATATAATGCTTTTATATTATTTCAAGAAATTTTTCCCCAACTTTAATATATCATCTGTTTTAATTGTTCTTGTCGCAACCTTGTGCTCCTTTCAGATTTTAAATTATAGAAAAATTAACATTCATTTTTATAAAAAAAATAAGCCTTACACGAAACAACTGTTCATCTCTATGGACAGTTTTTGTTCATTTTCAATAAATAGCAGCTTCTACACAAATTTCGACATTATTAACAATAAAAACCATCTGCTACACACTTAACATGAGTGCGCAACAGTTTCTGCTGCTGATAACGGTTATCGCCTGTATCTTGTTATTAATTGATGGTAAAAATACAAACATACAGTGTGAAAATTAATTAACTTAAACACTTTTAAAATTCCTAAAATTATAGCTAATGGTGGCGGCCGCTTGTGTACGGATCCATCTAGGGAAGTTTACCGAGATCCCGGTCCATACTGCGATCGAACTTGCGCAACGCTAGGACAACTTTGTGATAAGGTTTATATACGAAGACCATCAGGATGTTATTGTATGGACGGATTTGCTCGTGATGCCAACGAAAAATGCATTCCAATTAGAACTTGTCCACGTTAGATCTATCATAAAGAAGTATTCTAAACAATAAAGAAATTATGGTATTCAAGAGGAAAATATGTATTCTGGAGAAAGCTGTTAAAAATAAACTTCATATTTAAAACATTTCAATATTTGAATTTTTTAAGGCAACATTTATTACTTGCAAGACATCTTTTATTTTTAACCGACTTCAAAAAGAAGAGGTTCTCAAGTTAAATTTTGGATACAAAAATACAGTAATTATATGAGACAAAATTATTTTGCTATTTATATTGAGAAAATTAAAACAATTATTTAGTAAAGTAGTATGTAGAAAAGTAGATTTTACGATCTCACTAAGCGTTGACGGCATGAATCTCCTAGACGGCAGCAGGAGTCCGGACAAATATGAAATCTGGAGGCTGTTCGTAGACGTAAACATTTTACTGACGCCTGCCGTCCACCGCTGGCGCACTGCCTTTCGCAATGCGTTTCACCCGCGTGACCTACAACCAGCATTTTACGACAACCCCGACGTGGCCGAGCTGAAAGTGAAGACCAATTTTTTAAAAAAAAATTATATATATTAAACATTTTTATGCGGCTTGCCTGATAACTCAACCTGCGACTCATCTGCTACATTTAACTTGCTTGAATGCGACCTACCTGTTACAACTGCTATGCTTAGCCAAAAAGTTAAAAGTATTGTCAACAAGTGCATTTTGATTTTATTAGAGCCAACTTTTTTAACTGTTAATGTTGCTGCGAAACTTTATCTTGAATACTTGAACAGTTCATCAAAAACTCTTATATAAATAATACCGCAAGAAAGAAATATAAGATAAACACTTCCTCGTATTCCTAGAGATCTTTGGATATTGTTATAATTGTCAACCTTTTGTTAATTGCAACAATGGATCATTATTGGCTTTATTAAGCAGCGAGGCGGAAACATTTTGTATTAAATTTCCCCTTTGTTTTGTTTGTTTTTATTATTGCCTTTATATTAATACTACTTTTTCAGGGTTTTTAAAGTTAAACATATTATTTGTATGCAGCTTTTAGAATAATACATTTTAAAAGATTATTAAAGGCCGTTTATATTTAGTAAAAGTAATAATAAACTTTTAGAAATTCTTTAAGTGCGTAAAAGAAAAAAAGTACTATTATATTTGCTAACGTGTGCAACATCATATAGATAGATAAACCCTCTCCTCCCCCCCGCCCCCCTCACAGCTTATCATATTAAAAGCTACAACATCCCACCCTGCAAACATAGTTTTTAGAAATTTAATTCATCGCATAGTTTCACATTTCCTTTTCTTTTAAAATACTGGGAAGAATTCAGACGTATTGTTCATATTTTCATGCAAATTAATTTCAAGACCCTGATAAAAGTTTTATAAAAATAAACTATTTTTTATATTTTATACCATGTTTCCATCTGTTTCAAATCGCAAGAAAAAATTTGATATATTTTTGAAAATCTTGTGAACGAACATAACCCACAACATGTACGCGTAACTGATTTTCGGTTTGCCACACACTGCGAAAACTTGTATGCGGACTTTTTGTAGTGCCTCAAAATTTTATACATACTATATGATGATCTAAATTTATTGAATTTTTGTTTACTTTTTGCTTCCCTTCGATAACATAATCTAATATTTCCAATTTTATTCCTAAAGTTCGGGATTTTAATTCGGGTTTCATTCGAATTAATAGATTGTAAGTTTCTAACAAAGTGTTCCACGCTTGGCTCGTTTTGTACTAATTCTTAACAAGGAAGCTCACTAAAAAAACTTAAAAATCTTTTCCAAAAAGTCCTTCCAAGCTTTATTATGCACATTAGTTTCCATTTTATATGATTATTGACAATAAAAACAAATAAACTTGCCAATTTGTGCTCCAAAACATCAAAATTTGACATTAAGTAAGGGGCCCAAACACAAACGAACATATCCCACAACATGTACGCGTACCAGGTTTTTGGTTTACCACATAATTCGCAAACTTGTATGCGGACTTGTTATAGTACCTTAAAATTTCATATGTGATGAGCTGGATTTGTTAAATTTTTGTTTACTTTTTTGCTACCTTTCGATAAAAAGACCTAATATTTCCAATATTATTCCTTAAGTTTCATTCTAGTCAATAAATTGTACGTTTACGCTTTGTTAGAAACGCTTGGTTTGTTCTGTACTTATTTTTAACATAGAAGATCTCTAAAAAAAATCTTATAACAACTTCTCCAAAAGGTCCCTCCAAATTTCATTAACCATACTTTTTGTCATTTTATGTGATCATTGACAATAAAAACAAATAAAATTGCCACTTTGTGCTCCAAAACTCTAAAGTTTGGCATTAAGTACGCGGATACCACCACCAACTGAGAAACCTTTTGTACAACTCCTCCCCCAAAAATCAAAAAATTTAGATTTTCTTGCAGCCAACTCACGAACCTTCATATGTGTCTGCCAACAAGCCAACAACGAACAAACATTTCATGGAACCAACCAAGCTGGTGAACAAGTCTGCCTGTGTAATGGGGCCCATACACGAACGGACCTGGTTTTCGGTTTGCCACACACTAGGAAAACTTGTTGCCGGACCATCAAATGAGGGATGCAATACCACCAGAGATCACCAGAGATCAGAGGGTCTGCATAACGCTCCGATACCTCGCCAAAGGCAGTATCGGATTTTGAGTATCTACAATTTTTTTATGCCGTTTCCCCTCAATTTAAGTTTTTAAGTAGGGTACTGTTGCATTCAGGTCAATGACTTTGTACTTTTCCAACAAAATGTTCCATGCTAGACTCTTTTTGTACTTATTTTTGTATTCGTTACTTTTTATCTTCCAAGGAACAGGAAGACCTCTATATTTATCGAAAAATTCCCTCCAAGTTTCGTTTTCAATAATAGGGGTATTCACGATTTGGTGTATTGCCCTTGTATTGTGTATTTTTGATAAATTAGATATTTGAAGTAAAATTACATAAACAAAATGTACAGTGTTCAAAATACAACACTGTAGCAAAAATACAATGGCGAAACCCTATTGTATTCTTTGTAAATTTCGTTGTATATTTCATCAACTGATCACAAAAGCTTTTTCACTCAGCTTGGATGAAGGTACTGGCTGGGTTGGGTGTTTATTTAATAAAAGTTCATTTAATTCATACTTAATTCGTACTGCTAAATGATGAACTATCCAGACTTTAATGAAGGTTTGTTCACAATGCGTTGTAAATATTGTAAATTTTGTAAGAATTTATCAAAAATACACCACATCGTGAATGCACCTAATATTACACATTTTATGTTGTTAATGCATATGAAAATTGCCAACTTGTGCGCAAAACAAACACAGAAGTTTGCCATTAAGCGCGTGGACACCACTATAAACTGAGCAACCTGTTGTACAACCAGAAGTTCCTCCCCCAAAACATCAAAAAGTTTTAAGCGACCAACTTACGAACCTTCAAATGTGTCTGCCAACACGGCCACAAACGAACAAATATTTTATGCAACCAACTAAGTTCGCGAACAAGTCCGCCTGTGTATGGGCCCCATAAAGGTCCCAGAAATGTTTCCATCTAGCATGATTTGACATCTAGATTTGGCATCTAGAAGACATAAAGACTTCCTTCAATCACTTCATTTTTTTTTTATTATGAAGCTAATTATTTTTCCAATAATCAATAATTCAGTTGTAAAAATTTTTATTTTGACACAAGACGCTGTCAACACTGGCTTCACTCATCCGACTCACTTTCATCGTTATAGAAGAGATGAGGAAGTGTTATGCAGGCTTCAAATCTGCGTTCCTGTGTGCCACACGGCGACCATTTCCACACAGGTTCGATAGTTAAGAAGCTAGTTCGCCAGTTTGGCACACTTGTTGACAAAAAGATTTGATTTTCTGTATCCAACAAAGCAAAAAAAAACTTTTCTATAGTCTTTACGTAACCAGGGTTGTATTGAAACACTAGTCTAGAACTATGTGGAGTACATTTTGATGATTTAAGGACAATGTGAGAAATGTTTGGTACTTTTTCTTTTCTATTTAGTAGAACTCTATTTAAGTTACATACAGTATATGTGATTACTTTGTTTTGATACAGTATAGAAGTTATTACACGAGTTCACAGATGTGAAAGCCACATTAAGGTGAAATGTTACGTGAGGCAAGAGATTTTGAAAAACTTTTTACAAATTTCGCAACTCACTTATATTTCATTTATAATTAAATTCGTCATTGTTTTATCTTTTTGTTGAGTTACACTATTTTAAAGCAATGTTCAGATGTGAAATCTATTTAAATAATAAATAAATATACTTGATTGCAATAAAACACACATTAAGCGTTATAGATATCGCAAACTAAAGAATTTTTGGTTCGAGTCAGACTGAAAGAGAGTTTTCTTCTCTCTCGAGCTCAAACAAAGTGTAAAAAAACGGTTTCGAGTAACTTCAAGCTACTTGAAGTGCGTAAGGAAATAGACCTTCAATAGATTTGATCATTATTAGGCCTATTACGGTTCACAGCAATAAACTATTGTGTCTTCTATCGAGTAGACAAAACAGTCAAGAAGACACAGCAGTTTTGAGCTATTATGGTTCACAACAATACCTTGCTGTTAATTTTAATTGTGTGAACGTATGTAAGAATTGCTTTGACTGCTCGCTGTCAAAAAAAAATAAAAATAAACAAGCAATTTTCGTTTTAATTTGAAAAAGTTGTTAATAAAAAAATTAAGAACGCGTTGGACATTCTTTTTTGCATATTTATTATAAAGTGGTTCACGTCACGATGTGCCAACTGTTGTGTATCATAATAAGTGTATTGAAGACACAGTATTGTTGACAGACAAAAGTGGAATGTTTTCGGTTGCATTGTTGTCTAGCCTAATAGCCTAATTTACACATTGAAGACAGAAATTACTGTTGTGTTGTGAACCATAATAAAGCCGTATATTTTAAATTTTAAATTTGTCAGAGACGGTCAAAAATTAATTGAACATTTTTTTATTTCTCTATGTAAATGGCTTAATTTAACACATCACGCTTCGGGCAATGGAAATACATATTAATTTTTATAAGATAGAATTTTGCGTCATATTTGGCAGTGCTAAAAGAAATTAAAAGGATTATTTGCCAAATATATTTATTTCAATAACGTCCAAAATTTAATGCTTACATAACAGTTCAACTATCGGACTGAAATCAATTTATTCGCTTAATCAATAAAAATGCTTATACAAAATTAAGGCTAGATATAATCACTCCTCTTATAAATAATTTTTCGGAATTGGACAAGATATTTTCCATTTTTAAGATAAACTTCAAGAAATTTTTGAAAATTTGCTCATCAACCATCCTATTCACGAGTGTAATAAAAATATGTTATATCTAGTGTCCGACCGAAACCAAAATTTTGGCCGAAACCGAAACCGAAACCGAATTTCGGCCATTTTTGTAATATTCGGCCGAAACCGAAACCGAAACCGAAACTGAATGTCTTCATGAAAATTTTTTTAAAAAACAAATTATTTTTTTGTTAAAAGCTTTCAAAAATATAACAATTAAAACATATTATAATAACGTATATATACGATAAATATTCTTTTGCCTTTATTCATAAAAATTAACGAGCCTCTTATAAAGCCTTTACAAAAAAAAAAATCTCAAAAACGGTATTCATAAACGTCCAATAACGACAAAAATTTCTTATAAAGGCTTCTTAAATGAGTAACCTTCAATAAACCCTTGATAAAGCCTTTTTAAAACTTTTACTCTAATGTGAGCACAAATATTGTCAAAAATACTTCAAACTATTTCAAAAAATAAGAAAACATGGCAAAACATTTAAAAATATTGAAAATAAAAATTATAAGTGACAATTTTTTTTCAGAGAAGAACATAGATTAAACATTTTTTTGACTGTTTGCATGTCAAAATATTGATAAAATTATGACAAATAAACAAAAAATTATTGAATTTATCAAATTCACAAACCATTCTTGACATTGTTCTCATTTCAAATTGAGAGTGTTCCTATTTTAACAAATAAGCTGAGACAATATTTTTATGAGTAACAAAATTTTAAAAAACATTTTATCTCTAAAAAGCTTTTTGACTATTGAGCACTTTAAATCTATTTCAAGATATTTTTATGAATAAGACCGTTTGAATATTAATGTTCAACTTTAAAATAATAAATAAAGAGATCATTATAATATCACTTTAAGGAACTTTTTAGTATTTAAAGTTAAATAGCTTAATATTATAATCTAAAAAAAAAATCTACATTTATCGTTTTGTGCTAGACCCAACCCACACGGTCAATCAAATGACTGAATTTCACGTTTTTGTTCTACTTAACACCATTAAAAATTTTGATGAAAGCGAACTCACATCTACCATTGAAATATATGTAAGAACCGAATTAGTAGTGTCCGATCAAATATTCGGTTTCGGTTTCGGTTTCGGCCATATTGATGCCGAATAGCCGAAACTGATTAAAAGGGCCGAAACTGGCCGAAACCGAAACCGAAACCGAATATTCGGTCGGACACTAGTTATATCTTTAACATAAATTTTGTAGGTACACAAACTTCTTCGACCTACTGTAGCGGTCATATTAAAAAGGGAAATTTAATTTTCTTCCCAAAAATTCACTCATGATTGCACGTATTTTTACGTGATGCACTCAGCTGTTTACTGGGCAAAAAAAAATGAAGAAAAGTGTCAAACATTTTTGACACATCTTTGCTTGAGCTGTCAAAATTTTTACTGTTTTCTGAAAATCTCTGTGCAACGTCGCAGCTATTTATTTTATTTACTGCAAGACAAGTGAAATAATATTATATTTTTAATATAATTTTCTTCAAAACAAAAAAAAGCTTACACAATTTAAATAAAATAACGAATAGCAAAGAATAATTTGCTAAAGCAGCGCACAAGATGCGAAACAACAATTTGCAGTCGACGTCAACGACGACAGCGTTGATCAAGACAAGAGCAGTAGCCGCCGTTGGCGCTGCGATGAGTCTGTCTTGGAAATCAATATTTGTTTTTGTAACAATCCTCGCATACTTATGCATAGACGGAGCGGAGGCACGCAAACATCACCTGGAAGTGCGAGTGAGTAATCAATGATGTGCAAAGTTTATTTAGATAGCTTGATAATAATTAAATTATTTTGTTGTATGTAAAGGACGATGCGCGCCCTTATATAGCGTTGAGCACTTTTGGCTTTTATGCTGGCGGTCATCTAGATGTTAAGCTTAGCAAGTTGACTATCAGCGATGAGAAGTCCAGCGATCTGGTGCGTGCAAACATGTGATAGTGATTGGTAGAAATGTGTTAATTAACATGTATTTTTTATTTGTGCTAACGCAGTTTGGTCTATCGCTGGATAAGACCACCATCGACCAAATGAATCCCTATCTGGACTCACATCAGAATAAATGCATACTAGAGGAACCCTCTGTAAAGCAGCACAGTGGTCCAATACTATTCTTTCTGCTCGATCTCAAGCATTTGAAGTAAGTTTTTAGAGCAGAATTCAAGTAAGCCCTTAACTTTTTTGTATATAATGATACGATACAGCGTCAAAGTGCAGTGCTCGCCCGAATGGAAAAATCTGCATATCTACAAAGATCGCTCTTTGTTTCCCATGTATCGCGGCAAGCGTCATTCTTTTGCCAAAGTCAGCGACTCGACATTGTTTATGCAGCGTCGCAGGCGCCGTGATATAGCACCACATGATGAAGATGATGATGAGCAACATTTTGATGATGGTGAGTTTGAGCAGCCAAAAAGTGCTTCATCACCAACACCATCTGTGTCGGCTCCAAAAGTGCCAGTAGCAGTAACGCAACCGCATCAGGTAGCTAAAGAAAAAGAACAGCCACAAATGCAGCCTGCAGCAGCAGCACCAGCTGTTCCAACAGCCACTGAATTGGCGCCAGCCGTTAGTGAGGAGCACATTTTGCCGCAACATTCGCTACAACTCTGCATGGATTTCATACTGCCGCTGACAAAAACCATTGTCAATGGAGAGACTTCTTATAGCATGTCGGTAAGTATGGTGACTTTGCTCGATTAATGGACAAACAATTATTTGAAAATCTTTATTTGCAGTTTTCCATGCTTGTCTCTTCACTGCGCGACGAAGGTTTATATAATTTATATTTCCACGCCTGTCCCAATTACAAACATCAAAAGGCGGTCTCTTTCGATGTAAGTTTTTTGCACCTACATTTCTTTGCAAACTTGGCTATGGATTAGTGCATCAAGTTTAGTATAAATTATGTTGAAACATTTCAAATATTTTGAATTGAATACACTGCTTTACAACTGTAAAATACCAAGAACGGCATATATGTCGATATGTTAATCTAGACCTCCTGCACACAAACTTCATTATAATTGTTTTTTTTTTTCATTTGTGAGGGTTTTTGATAACGATACTTTTGTGTTTTTCATGGCATTTCATTCAAATAAGTTTGTGGTAAGAACTATATGTTCGATTAGAAAACAAAGCATAGTGTTGGAAAGGTAAATTAATTACAATCCCATCCATATATAGTCTTTTTTCGATCGAGTAGAAAGTCGTCAAGCTGTAGCTCATCAAAATTCAAATTTTGCCGGTTTTAAAAAAAATTCGTTTTTAATGAACTTTTTTTTAAGAAATAGTTCAAATCTGGATTATTTTATATTTTTAGCACAAATATATTAATTTACAACCATTTTAAGATAAACCTGACCGTCATCGGATCAGAAATACATTTTGTAAAAATTATTTTGTAAAACAAGTTATTTCAATTCATAGAATATTTTGACAAGCAAGAAATATTTTAATTTAACTTCTGATACTTTATATTAACCGTTTACGTCATTTTGGTCGACGGGTTCGTATTAATTTTATTTTATTAATTTTAAATGTCTCCCATAACTTTTGGACAACGCCTAGACCCTTCAATAAAGCTGCTTATAATTTTTTCTTTACAACATTTTTCTCTTCTCTAGATGCTTATACCAATCCCACACCTTCATAATACTGTTTTCAGCATTAGGACAAATATTTGCAATATATCCAACCTTCATTTAAGATTCTTATAGTTTCATCCTTTATAATAGTTAGGAATTTTCATAATGTCTATTGAAAAGCCAATGAGGAAATTCTAATTATATCGTTGATGTCTTAATGATGAACATGTTTTTTATTTCCATAACGTCAACAAAGAAATCAAGGCCGTGAACATCCACGACTATGAAAGTCGTTTATCAAAAAGATTGCCTGATTTTAGGTAGCGATTTTAATCATTCAAATTCTCTCCTGAAAACCTGAAAAATGACTTTAGCTGTTATTCCTTGTCGACACAGATATATATCTAAAACAACAACAGTAGCAAATATATATCAGAAAAACATCAAAAAATAAATGTTCCAAACTTTCAAATTACCTGCGCTAAGAATCTCTATATGTTTATCTTCTCTGACTAATTCACATTTAATACAATGCCATAAATTCTAGGTTGATATCGAGGAAAACAATAACGGCAACTTTTTGTCTGCCGGCGAAATGCCTCTGCCCGCCCTATACTTTATGATGAGCTTGTTATTCTTTTTGTCCGGCTTATTCTGGGTATTCATACTCAAAAAGAGCAAGTAAGTTGCTACTTTTATTAGAAGTATTTTTTAGAAAAAAATAATATAAAACTTTAACTTTTTACAGAAATACTGTCTACAAAATACATTACATCATGGCTGTTTTGGTGTTTTTAAAATCTCTCTCTCTAATGTTCCATTCCATAAACTATCACTTTATTGAAATACGCGGCGAACATGTTGAAGCTTGGGCTATTTTATACTATATTGCACACTTGTAAGTTGTTTATTTAAGGCATCGTTAATAACAAAACTGATTGCATTATTTGAACACAGGCTCAAAGGTGCTGTGCTGTTTATAACTATTGTGCTCATTGGCACTGGTTGGACATTCATCAAACACATACTCTCTGATAAGGATAAGAAAATCTTCATGATTGTCATACCGCTACAAGTTAGTAGTTGTCGTAATATAATTTTTTTTAATAAATATTTAAATTCAATTTTATTCTAATTTCAGGTGCTTGCCAATGTTGCTGAAATTATTATAGATGAATCGGAGGAAAGCGATGTAGAATTTCGCACTTGGCGTAATATTTTCATATTCGTTGATTTGCTGTGTTGTGGCGCCATACTATTTCCCATTGTTTGGTCTATACGCCACTTGCACGAAGCCTCTGCTACCGATGGCAAAGCAGCCATTAATTTACGTAAACTTAAACTATTCCGTCAATTCTACATAATGATTGTCTGCTATATATACTTTACACGCATCATTGTGTATTTGCTCAAAATGACGGTCGCCTTTCAGTATGCTTGGCTAGACGAAATGTTCCATGAGATGGCCACATATGTGTTCTTTGTACTCACCGGCTACAAGTTTCGACCTGTACCATCACATCCATACTTTGAGGTGGGTGATGAGGATACAGATGATGAGGTAGAAGTGCTCACCGAATCAGGTCTTACCGAAGGTTTACACCGCACCAAAGCTATGAATCGTAATGCTCCTCAATCAAACATAACGATTATCGAAGGCAACGATGAAGAGCGTGAAATATTGATAACAAAACGTGAATCGAGCCATGAATATGACTAAGTCAAAGTGTTGCTGGGCAAGGGTGTCGGGTGTTGGAATATTGGAAAAATGGAAAACCTCATTTATATTGTTGTCTTTATGAAGGTGTTCAATGCTGCAATACTTTGTTGTTGTTTTCAATATGCAACAAGCAACATTGTATTGGAGACTGACGAGGTATATATATATTTAAGTGTCTGTTTATATTTCTAACAGCAATTTATAGGCTTTATATACGTTCATATAATTTAAAAATTTACACTAATTTCAATTGAAACTTGAAATGTTGTTGTTAAAAGATTAAAACATTTTCTAGGGCACTCATAAATTTAATTTTCTTGATTTTTACTTATTAAGATAGTATAAATACTTTAGTTATATAAATTATTACCAACTTAGTGTGAATTTTTAATATTCCAGTGCCAATATTTATATATAATTTTAAAAGATTTATATCAATTTAATAATGAATTAGTTTAATTAGCTTGCTTCAACTTTTTTGTTTCTTTCTAGCATTAACACACACATTAACTCAAAAATAAGCAACTTTAGCATTCTTCACTTTACTTTGATTCAAATAAACATTGAAATTTGCTACTCATCGCTGCATCATACTTCTATCATCCAAACTAACAAGCCATACATGCAAAAACGAAATCAACCAAGGGCACCAATAAATCTATTTATATATAAATAAAAAAGATCATAATAACAACTTCTAAGCAATCCATGTTAAAAAATAACACCAAATAAAATTTGCTGTTTAAATCATAACGTTTCGAGATTCTTTAAGCGTTAAATACATAGTGTTAGTTCTTACAATACATATAAACGAAGTGCATACATACATACATAACTTTATATTAACTACAAACAAGTAACTTGAAAAAAAAAAAAACAATACTTTACTTTGTGACACTACCAACAATCTTTATTAAAATAAACTGAGAAAAAAAATTGAAAACACAGAATTGTACACTTAATTTTACAAAGTTAATATTGTGAATGTAAACTAGTAAACTAGCGTTAAGCAAAATCATGTTTTTATGTTATATAATCAGCTTCATGGTTTTTGAAACTTCGGCATAAACTGTATGAAGAATATCATGTAGGTTGTTATGGAGCCGATTGCCTAAAAATATTGCAAATTTAAGGTTATCTTTAAACAAATAATTCCTTTCACCTACCCTCGACAACATGTAGCCATCCATTACGGTTATGCCCACAGCATCTATTCGTATCTTTTGGTGTAAAAGTTGTAGCGAAAAATTTTGTATCTAAACGCAACAAAAATAATATTTAAGAAATAAATATTTCTTCAACAAATTTGCGATCTGAAGCCAGTGAAACAAAAGTAACTCGCTTGAATTTATTTATAAAAACTAAGATGTGAAAAATAGCTCGTTTTCGACAACACTACCGTGCGAGCAATATTACAAAAAAAAATTTCGTAAAAGAAATATCATATATGATAAAATGTATCATTTAAGAATGCAGAAAAGGTACTATGAATTTTTAAAAAAAGTTAATGTGGCAAAAAACAAAAGTTATGAAAAGAACGAAAAAACCAACCCAAAAATATTGGCGAAATTCTTACATTTCACACAAACCTTTGGCTTTTGGTGAAATATGTGTCAAATGTACCTGCATCGAAAGTTGAACATCATCCACGCTATGCTTGATATTGTGCAGCTGTAGAGATATATATTTCACCTAAATAAAATAATGAACACCTTCCTCAAAACTCCATACAATATCATGCTACAGCTAAACCAACTTACCGCATTCATGCAATTCTTTGAGGTTATCAGCAACATGGGTATCTCAAATAAAGCCGGTATCAGCAGTATATCCTCTAAATTATATGGAAGAAAAAAGGTAAATATTTTGAAATTATAACAATATTACTCTTAAACTTGTTTATTTATAATTTTAAATACTTATATCGGTCAGATTTTGATAGAATGCCCAGAAGACCCAATAAAAATCCACAACTATACGTATATAAGCCTTCACATAAGTGGCAATCATGGAATAGCCGGAGGCCTGTTTAAAGCACTCCACCATTTCGTAGATACGCACATATATCTTTTGCTTGTCCAGCAACGCTTCTCGTATGAAAGCATCAAATCTACCGAAAGCCTGCCGTTGTTGCCCAAATTCTGTATAGATTACAAGCAGTGAAAGTTCTTTCTCCAAATTTTCCAATTCCTTACGCACCAACTCGAGATGAAAATGAAAATTGAAATCGCGAAAGCGTAATGCATACATGTAAGGCATGAACATCATCCAGTAACAAATGACCACTTCACTAGTCTGCGACAAATGAAGACAAAAAATAATCTCAAAGAAAAGGTTGAACAAATTGAAGCCATAGAACCAGCTGAGAAAGAAGCGATATTCGCGTATCTGCTTATTAAGCGGCAAGCTTAAGAGTCCACGTTGTTTAATCAAACTCGCATAGATGGTCCAAAACTGTTTGATCTGTCGCCGTTGCCACAATGGTTCACACAATGTTATATCCAGCGTAACAGAGGTAACAATCAACTTTATACTATCCACAAAGAAACCAAAATCATCCTTAGTATAGAGAAATATGCTGCGATTCCAAAAGGCAAATACTGCCAGCGTCTTAAAGGCAACCAACATGAGCAGCGTCCACAAGAACCAGGCGCGAGCTTCGATGACTGTCGCAATGCCACCAGACTGACGCAAGGATATGGGTGAATAGCCAAAGGCACGAAATATATTAAAATGCCAGCGTATAAGTGGCGGAATGTGGATAGTCATTCTTGCTCAACTATTGTACGCTACTGCCTGCTGAAAGTTTAGAAGTAAATTTTGCTACTATTGTTAAAGCATTTTTATGCTTAGAGCAACGTCTTGATGGCTTAAAGCGACGCAATCTTGATTAAATTTGTAATTGAATTGACTAATTTATCAATAAAACTTTATACTTTCACATATCTTTGCTGGAATTAATAAAGTTAATTATTTCATCACTATCATATATGTATTTCAAGCACACATCTTAACATCTTAATCAATTTAACAAAATAGGCTACAACTCAGTGAACGTTTTCATGGCAGTCGTACAGGATTCAACAAAACCAATTCTAGAATAAAAATAATTTAAAATTTTTGAAAAAATACTGGTGCAGCACAAATTCTCGCTCCAAAAGAGAAATATTCTTCTTGAAGCTTTCTGAAATGTTTTTTGTATTTCTATATTTCAGCGGGAAAAGCGTGGAGAGGTGGTGCATATAGAATATATTGCTATATCATCTCTAACAGGCTAAAAATATATTAAGAAGCTACGGTGATCTTTTATTTTATACTAATGAAGGTTAAGGGAATTGCCAAAACGTTAACGTTACTGCTCACTGTGTATATCCAAGGCATATTAATCATATCATTGGTATCATAAATTTAGTAGGATTAAGAATACCCGCACTTGAATACGAAGTTTGTAGAATCGGACGTAGATGAACAGACTGATTAAAATGATGAAAACAATGAGAAGTTATGTTTCTATAACTTTTTCATTTAAGATTATATCGTTGAAAATTATCAAAGTTTTGTGAACCTTCAGGCGTTAATGGGTTAAGTATATAATCTTATATATTAATACGTGAACATTAAAGTTTGTCGTAAGCTTTTTTGGTATTAATTAAAACTCAAAATAAATGGAACTTATATCATTCGAAAGGTTATGTTGCCCAGATGTGCAGAATGTATATTTAAATGATATATCTGATAGAGGGGGTTTCCAACCTTCTAAGAGAGAAATTAAATTTTTTAGAAAAAACCCGCTATTTGATTAATATGAAATTTGGTTGGGGGAGAGTTTTTGAGTTGGACGAATTTGAATTTTTTTTAAAAGTAACAATTTCTAATAAAATTTAGTTTTATGCATTCGTCAATTGTAAAATTTGTAAGACAATGTGTTTTGAATTCAAAAATTTGACTTTCCATGTGAATATCTTGGTCGGCTTTTAACGGTTTTTCAATTTTTCTAATTTTTTCTAAAAGTTTGTTAAATTTTCTTTCAAATGTGATAAAAATTACAGCAAAGTTCTAACCAAAAGTATTTTTAATGAATTTTCTTAATATTGTCGTTAGTTATTTAGCGTGTGTTTCAACCAAATGCCAAGAGAGAGAAAAAAACAGTCTCAAATTGAATGTTCTAAATTCTGAAGCAAATATCTCCGCCATCTGTGAATAGATTTTATTTATTTCTTTTTTGTATTTAAGTCTTATTTTTTTTTTTTTTTTTTTTTTGGATTCGCCAAAGGAGTGAGAAATCTCATAAATACGTATAGCCCGTACTATACGCATGCACGACTTACATTCTACAACATTCCGGATTAACCGGAAAGATAGAATGCACCTACGTACTAAAAAACACACCCAGTTGGCGAAGTATGAATTTCCACTAAGCACATAACTGGCTTTTCAGCGGAACTTAAAAATTTTATACAAAAACACGAATTTATTAAGAATATTTGAATTTAAAAAAGTAAACAACATCAAATAAGTAGTAAACTTTACATAAAACTCTAAAACAAAGAGACCAAAGTAACTATAAATAATATGAATATTAGTAAGTTTGCGGCAACTATCCAACCCAAGATCCTACGTGGAAAAGAGAGTAAACTCTTAAACACCAAACCAATTCCAATTATAACAGAGATATATACGTGTAAATATGTACAAACATATATGTGTATATATATACGGGTCACTATGTAATTTTGGAACACCGTGCTAATGTTATTAGTTGGATATGTATTTGGGCCAACGCAGGCATAAACTTGCATGGAAAAGAGATAAACTCTTGCGCACCAAACTAAGTAACTAATAAGTCAACTGAATAAGAAAAATTTTAAAATTTTTTGAATAAAAACAAACAAGTTAAAGCATACATATCGTATTCGATGGTATTTACTTCATCAAACGCAATATTATAAAGGAAAACAACTGAAACGATCTCGAATATATGGAATAACTTCAGCCAACATTTTAACAGAATATAACAATATTATTAACCGAGATAATGTTTGAAACAAAATTCTAAAATGTATCAATTATTTAAATGTAAAATCATTTTCCGTTTCAAGGCATCCACCGACTCACAAAAATTAATTAAGCTGTAGCTATTATTGAAATCACTACACATACATCGTAAAGGGTCATGAAGGGCAAAATTTGAAGTGCACTGGCTCAACTTAAAAAGCACAAAATGTCTAGATCCTCTTCTTGGGATGTTAAAGTTAAGAGATGAGAGAATATATTGGGAGTCAATTTCACCACAAACTAATTTATATAGGAAGGTGACATTAAGCACCGTCCTTCTGCTTCTCAGGGAAGGTAGTAAAATTTGCTTAAGGCGGGTTTCATACGAAGGAAGAATAATATCTGGGTTCCAACGATGATGACGTAAAGCAAAAAGTAAAAACTGTTTTTGAACCGATTCTATTGCATCAATGTGGACGTTATATTGAGGGTTCCATACTACGGAAGCATATTCAAGAATAGGCCTTACGAGAGATATATACAGTAATTTAGTAGTGAAGGCATCATTGAATTCTTTCGCCCATCTTTTAATGAAACCAAGGACACCTCTAGCCTTATTTACAGCCAAATTAACGTGGAGATTGAAGCGAAGTTTTGGATCCATAATTACACCAAGATCAACAAAACTATGAACAATTTCTAAGTGGATGTTATTTATAGTGTAATTTGTACTATGAGCAGTTCTACGTGAGAAGGTCATTGATTTGCATTTTTTTAAGTTAAGGTTTAATAGGTTGAAGTTACACCAATCCACTAGTCTGTTTAAATCAGATTGTAAAAGGTGTTGTTCGTCGAGTGACTTGTAGGTAAGAAAAAGTTTCACATCGTCAGCATACATTAAGACGTCACAATGTTTAATTGCCGAGGGAAGGTCATTAATAAATAGTAAGAATAAAACCGGTCCAAGATGACTTCCTTGCGGAACACCAGATGTAACCATTATATTTTGTGAAAGAGAATTTTTATATAAAACTTTTTGAAAACGTCGCGATAAATAAGATTCTATCCAATTTAGCAATTTTACAGGAAACCCAATTAGCTTAAGTTTATTCAATAGAAGATTATGATTGACACTGTCAAAAGCTTTGCTAAAGTCCGTATAAATAACGTCAGTCTGTTTTCCCAAAGTAAAACCTTTTATTACACGAGTTGTAAACTCCAAAAGGTTTGTTGAAGTTGATTTACCCTTTAAAAAACCATGCTGAGTGACAGAAATGGAAGATGAAACGAAGTGGGTTAGTTGTTCAGTTATGATTTTCTCAAATAATTTAGGGATTGCGCTTAATTTGGCGATGCCTCGGTAGTTAGTGACATCAATTTTGGAGCCAGATTTATGAAGGGGTATAATATATGAATCTTTCCATATAATGGGAAAATGACCACTTTGCAGGGATATATTAAATATGTTTGATAGAGGAGCACACAGGTTGCTAGCACATTCCTTTAGAATGCAACTCGGAATTTCATCAGGGCCAGTCGAAAAAGAGCATTTAACTTGACGAAGGTTATGCATAACAATAATTGAGTCTATTACTGGAGTTTCAAAAGAGCTAACTGGAGGTAAATAAGGATGCTCAGAACACATATTAAATGGTATGTTGGAGTAAGTTGATTTGAAGAAGCTTGCAAACATGTTAGAAATAACATTGTCACAAGACGATTCCTCTTGATTGAATCTCATAAGGGGTGGAAAGTTGGAAGCCTTACGTTTTGAATTAACAAAAGTATAGAAGAGTTTCGGATTATCATTAAATTGAGATTTGATGTTGGCTATATAAGCAGTATAACACTGTTTATTTAATAGCTGGTATCTGCAACGACAAGATGAATAACAAGCAAAGTCAGTATTAGAACCAGATTTTTTATATTTTTTAAATAATCGATTTTTTAAATTTTTTAGTGACTTAAGTTCACTTGTTAGCCAGGGTGGACTTAAGGGTTTAGAATTAATTTGCTTTGTTGGGACGCACAATAAGAAGCACCTTTGCAAAGTATCATTAAAAAACTGTACCGAGGTTTCGACGTCATAATATGAATACGGTGGTTTAATAGATAGAATCGGTGACCAGTCAGTCTGCGAGAGTAAGGTGTTGAGTTTAACATAGTCTGTACTTTTGAAATTATATATTTTTGTATTTCGCTTATCAGGTGTAAGTTTATTTTCATTTTCATGAGCAAGTAAAACTGTTATTTCAAGAGTTGGATGATGTTCATCTTCCGGAAATGATACAGGGTTTGATCGATTGAGATATACAGTAGTGCATCTATCTACAAACACAAGGTCCAGCGTTCTATGGTTTTTATTAAAAGTATTATTGACTTGTTGAAGACACAGGTCAGATAACTTATCTAAAAAATCATTTATCCAATTACTAGTGGAAACAGGTGTAAGAAATGAAGAGTCATCTGTCGAATTCCAAGACACAAAGGGTAGGTTAAAATCGCCCAACACAATAAGAACATCATTATTTTTTAACATATTATGAACTTGCTCGATGGCGTTTATATGTCTTAAGTAAATTGATATGTCACAATTTGGAGGAATGTAAGAACAGGTAAGATAAGCAATGCAGTTATTTAATTTAACTGAAACACAAATAAACTCCAGTTCACTAGTGTCGAGAATTGTTAATTCATCAGATGCAAACGAGATATGAACAGCTATCAGAACACCACCACCGATCTTATTATAACGGTCTTTACGGAAAATTTGATAATTTTTACACATTATTTCAGAATTTAGAATATTAGAGCGAAGCCAAGTCTCCGTGAAAATTAAAATGTTATATTCGAAATCAAAACTGTTAATGAACATTGCAGAAAGTTTGGAATTAAGACCCCTTACGTTTTGATACACAAGTTCTAATTTAGACTTACGATTTGTTAATCGTTTTTTGGATGAGATTGCGGACTATTTCGCGGGCGAGGCAAGTGTACAACATTTACTAATCGCGGATTATTTTTGAATTCGAATTCGCGTACGATTGTATTTCGTGGCCAGAAACTTACATCAACAATAGTATTAAATAAATTTTCTGGAACTGTCAATCTAAAGGAAGTAGTCAGACGTGCGTTTACATATTTGAATTTATGAATAGAAATAGAAAGAGTCGATGAACATTTCAACTTTGATTTAATGATTATTATTAATTAACTTAAGAAAACTTTTGAAAATAATACCGTTTTTTGTTTGTTTATATTTAAATTATTCCTTTTAAAAAAGACCATAAAATTTGATTTATTCTTAAAATATGGGGTAAAAATAATTTTTGTTGTAAAAAAAACAAAAACTCAAAATTGCATTTTTGATTTTCTTTCAAAGTCTTTACCGAATTTTAGGTGAATTTATTTTGTCTTGACACTAAATTAATAAACTGTCTGTGCCATCAAAAAATAAGGGCTTTTTCTTTGACAAAATTACATTTTTTTAAAATGTTTTTCTGTTTTTCAACAAAATAATAATATAAAAAATTATTTTTTTGAAGAAAATAGCTTTATATCTCTAATCAATTAAGAGTTATAGCCTCGAACTTATTTTAATCATCTCGCATATAATTATAAACAGGCAATCAATAAATTGGTCGAATTTCGACCCCAGGCGATACTAGTAATTATAAATAGGCAATCAATAAATTGGTCGAATTTCGACCCCAGGCGATACTAGTTTTATTAATTAACACAGTATATTTAAACTTAATTGAAATGGGGTTCCAATAGTATCAGACTGATCGTTCTTATCAAATACGATTTACATCAATTTTTAAATATCAAAAAAAGTGTTTTGCTCTAAATATATTACGATATTTTCTTATCGCATTTTATTAACATAATGTGTAACGTAAATAATATGTGTGTAACCAACTTTATAAAAGTATGGTTTGTTTTTATCATAAAATTTACGTCTTAAATGGGATTTGTTTGCTTATCATTTTTTTGTCATCCTGCGTTTATTTAAATTCATAGTTCTTTGAGCTGAGATATTACGACAAACGTTGAATGTTTTCAATTACACAGCACAACAAAAGTAAACAATTTGAAAATTGATTTGACATAAATCGACGATGCTAAAGTAGATGGTTGCTCAGATTATATACTACATGTCATGATTTTATGTAAAAAGATTTAAAATCTTTTTATTTATATGTGTGAAACCAAACTTGAACTCATAATGATATGGATTCTTCTAAACTTTTATAACTACTTAAAGAAATCTCTCGTTCTTAGTAAATTTGTGTAAATTTAAGACCACATTTCAATAAGTGGCCAAAAATTAAAAATTAATGAACACATTAAGGTACCCTAAGACGAAATATTATTGGTATAAAACCGATTTGAAATAAAAAATTGTAATTCTTCTTATTTGCACCTTAAATTTGAAATCATCAATATTGTAATTATTTCTTAACGCTCTTTACAATTTTTTTAACATTTTGTTAAAGACATTAACAGCCCTATTCTGGCAACTTAACTAAGCTCATCACATTAACAAAATAGTTAATATTAACACCTTGTTAAGGTTTCGTATTCTGGCGAAAAATTTAAAGCTCTTTTAACTATTTTGTTAATGATAGAAAGCATCTTAACAACGAGTTTTATTTCAATGTTAAGCAAACAAATTGATGTGCATACGTTAAAATATCAATAAAGTATTGAATAATAGTTAAGTAATGTAACAATATTGAAGAATGGAATAAGTTTTACTTCTTTTAAGCGATCACACTGAGCAATATGAAAGAAAAAAAACTTCAAACGCCTTTCAATTAACGCCTTTATTACAAAGAATTTTAGTAGATTTTAAATCTTAGCATTTAAAAGTATAACTTTTAACATAAAATATGAAGCAATCTTTAAATTTCTTACTTCATAACATTTATTATTCTTCTTGCAGAAAAGAAACAACAGCTGATGCTTGATATGTATGCCATTTGCATTTTCACCATGCGTGGTGAACTTTAAAAGCTATTTAAAGCTTTCAAGTTGTTAATGATTCGTTAGAATATGAATATTTACATTACATAACAAGAACATTAGCAAGAGATTCTTAACAACGCCGTGTTAAGTTAACAAGCAGAATAGGGCGGTAAATACTGTGTCTTTAAAATTTTAATACTCTTTTCCTTAGGTCCAAGCCGAAAAGCAATTGCAAATTAAGAAAATTCCCCGAGATTCAGTAGCCAGTAAAACTACTTGTCATGATCGTTGAAACGAAATGATTAAATATTAAAAAAAGGAAATTCTATATTTATAAATGAAACAAATTCGACCCCTTATTGCCTCTCTCGAGTCTTCTGTTTGCATCTTGCTTGGAAAAGATTCTACCTATGTAAATTCTATCCCTGCACCAAGTTTTAACACCTCTTTTGACAGTGCCCGACCGCTTTGTTGGATCCCACGCACTTTTTTAACATGCTCGCAAAAATACATGCCCACTCCTTAACCCAATTTCAATACACTAGTCCCAACATTAACTGAGCTACGAAATTTTATTCATCGCGTCACTCACCTTTGCATTCAATCCCGCCCACTTTTTCTATCGTGCTCGGAAAAGATCCTACCCAAAACTATACCGAATTTCAATAACCCAATATTAGACGAGATGCAGTATTTTATTAATAGTGCCACGCCCATTTATCGTCGTCGTGCTTGGAGAAGATTCTGTACCCCAAGTATTGAGCATCAAGTTTTATTTAATTTTGCATAGGGTTGTGTTTTGTAGCGAATGTGCAATGTGTGTTGTTGTTGTAAATTTTAACTTGATTGAAATGTTAAGAACTTTTTGAAATTTTTTGAATCAAAGGTAGATCTCTCAAAAATCTCTCAGAGACAGCCTAAATACATAAAAAAGTACAGAAATACTTTAAGTACTAAGACTTGCAAAATTAACAAAAAACTACTAGTTCGTAAACAGACCTACACTTAGGTTTTTAGCTTTTTTGTATAGAATGTTGAATTTTTTACTCGCTAATGAAAAAATAACTAATTTTTCATAAAATTTACTGATTCGACAAGTGAAATCGGCAAACAAATTTGTTGCGCTTTTTTTGCTGTTGTGCTGTGTTATTGAAAAGAATGTGACCACAAATTTTGTTTTTTGTTTTGCTTAAATATTAATAGTAGTGGTTGTGTTATAGTTTGGTTTAGAATTATGTCAACGGCATTAATAATAAAACAATTAAAGCATAATTTTAAATGATTACATATGACATACATAGAATAAATGGCAATTAAGATAAATTGCTGTAGAAAGTATCGAAATATTAATGAATTTAATGAAGAGAGCTAGAACTTGTCAGCATAAAAGTAAATTATTAGTAAATTAATATGTCTGAAATTTATGAATAATTTTTTAACTCTTCATGTTTTGTGTTAATTGGCAATGATGGTAATACATTCCAACTCATAAATTATAATTTGATAACACTATTTACAAATCTGAGTTCACATTTTTCTCCATCACAACTAGTTCTCCCACAATCTTAAATCGAAGTCGAAATGAAGAGCCTGTAAGAGAACTGAAGAAAATAATGCTTCTTTTAAAAATACACTCCAGACAACTTTCAAAAACTCGTTAAGCATCACAGGATCAGCTGATTTTGCTTTATAAACTTTTTTCTCTTTCTATATTTGTGCTCTTCTTATAAAGAGCGTTTCATTTGTAAAGCAAAATTTTGAAAAAATGGAAAATCCTCATTATGTGATGGAGAAAAATTGACTTCATATTCGTGATCAGTGTGCCCAAATTATCCTTAAATCCTTACAAATTCGAAATACTAAACCAAAATTTGGTTTTTGTTACCATAATTCAAAAATTTGTATGCCCAAAATAATATTTTTAAACCCTCACTTCTGCACTTCTACATTTTCTTACCTAAAGGATCCCAGCTGTGATATAGTGTATAGTATATAAAATATACATCTACCAAGACGCGCACATATGTCGACAGCAAAACTAAAGTTAAAGAAAATCCAAAAGATTTTCGAAAACTCAAAAACATATCGTGTATACGTTCATAGTTCAGTTGCAGTTGAGCCAACTTGCAACGCACAAATTCTGCAAAACCCTCAAAAACTGCAACACGTTTAGCAAAGTTTGTATAATCCACCAGCAGGCGTAGCTCGCATTCCAGCTTTTGCAATTCCAGACGTATACATTCCATATGAAAGATGCACTGTAGATTACGAAAACGCACCGAAACGACATAAGGTGTAAACATTAGCCAAAATAAGAATAGATGACGGGACATTTGTTTGCTTAGCGTAAAAAATATGCACTGTAAACTAGCTTCTGCTGCTATGATGCCATAGAATAATGACAGGAATCGGAAATGTTTCTGCAATTCATGTTTCCAAAATGTTAAAGTTGGTGTTGTTGCTGGCAGCTTGTGCAAGCATAAATATTGCCGCCAGAAAGCCTTCAACTCATGACCACAAAAAATCGTCTCCAAATAAGACACCGTCAAAGCCAACTGCGCAATACCTATCTTAAGGCAATCGTTGAAGTAGCCAAAGGAATCGCCTTTAAAAAGGTAATCATCGTCGCTTATAAAAGTCCACAGCGTCAATATGGAGAATGCTGTGAGTAGCAAAACTATCAATATTTTCAGAATTAGTTTTCGGTATTGCTTATTGGTCTGCGATATTGTATCCAAGGATATTGTTTGAAAACCAAGGAAGTAAAAGAATTTTACGTGGAATCGAACAACTGGTCCGACTAACGGCTTCATGCTGATCAATGAACAGCACAAATACTCGTATTTAAGTGTAGAGCTAGAAATTTCTATTATCTTAATTTGGCATTGCAAAAAAGTCCAGGGGCGGTTTAATAATTTAATTTTTTCAAGCAAAGGAATGTCTCCGGTTGTGAATAATGTTTCTTTAATATTTTCCATGGTTTTTATATCAAACGAAGGTTATTCCTTTAGCTTCCTTTTTTGGAAAGAGAACTTAACGATATAGTTTTAAAAAAAAAATTTTTAACGATAACCTAAAACAAAAAAATATGGTCTTCTCATTTAAGATGAAAAATTTTCTCATCTTATCTGAATACTTACAGATACTTTAGCTTACTTTAGCTAATGTTTTTTTTTTAAGTTTTCTTTTTAGCACTTTTTCATGGTCTTATAAGGAGTAAAATTTTCAGTGCTGCCAATTTGATGAATATAAACACAAAAACACCTGTTTGCAAACTTCACAATAAATTCAAAAGATTTATACCCATGTAGTCTCGTGACTGAAAAACCTCTTCATCTCTGAGTCAAAACTATAAAATTCAATATAATAAGAACACACTTACTTCTTACTTCTTACATCTATAACTCACTTATGTCCCAAATCGACTTAAGCGATTATATGTCATATCAAATAAATTTGACCCCAATACATCAGCTCAACAAACCTCAAGTTTTACCAAACAAAAAACCATGTTATATATTTTTGTTTTTATAATATTATGTTTAGTCATAACCTCGGGCCTTAATAGCGTGTCTTTTACCAAATAAGCCTCCAACAATAATTGAACATTAGCTAAAACACTCTGGCAACAACACAGTCACAACTCGAAAGATAAATATGTACAGATATGCAAGATACTAATTAACCTATTTTGGCTTAAAAAACAAAATTATTTGCTTCTCCTCAACATTTTACTATTTGAATTGATTAACTTTTGTAGTTAGAGTGCGGTTCTTTTTTTGAGAAATTTCAAACCAAACGCCCACGCACATCATTCACGATTTGATATTCGCAATAGAAATATAAAATATTTATTAATTGGATCATTGAACTAACTTTTGTAAGCCTACTCTTGATTTTAATTCGCAGAACCATACGTGGTTGTATATTTATACCCTAAACCTGAAAGGTCAGGGTATATTAACTTTGTGCAAACGTTTGTAACGCATAGAACGAAGCGAGTCCGGTATAGAAAAGTACATATATTCTTGATCAGCGTCACCACGTGAGTTGAGCTATCTATGTCCGTCCGTCCGTCCGTCCGTCCGTCCATCTGTGTGTTGTCCGTATACACAGGATAAGAAGAAGGAGTTGAGATAATTGGATGAAACTTGGTACACATGGTCACATGTACCCAAGGATCTGCACTATTGAATATTTTTGGAATCCGCCCACGGACACGCCTACCTCCCATACAACGCAAAAATTTAAAACTGCATAACTCAGCTCATAATAAGTCTACAACAATAAAATTTAGTATGTGTGTGTTTTATATCAACACAAAGATGTCATTTAAAAATGGACGTCATCCGCTCACGGACACGCCCACCTCCCATACAACCCAAAAATTGAAAACGCAATAAATAAGCCTCTGTTTAACCTAAAGAGCTAAAATTTGGCACGTATGTTTTTTATAACAAAAAAGAGATGGTTTTGAAAAATGGACATCGTCCGCCCACGGACACGCCTACTTCCCATACAACGCGAAAATTGAAAACTGCATAGCTCAGCTCATAATTAGCCTACAATAATAAAATTTGATATGTATGTGTTTCATACAATTACAAATATGTCTTCGGAAAATGGACGTCATCCGATCACGGACACGCCTACCTCCCATACAACCCAAAAATTGAAAACGCAATAAATAAGCATGTGTTTAACCTACAGAGCTAAAATTTGGCACGTATGTTCTTTATGACAAGACAAAGATGGTTTGGAAAAATGGACTTCATCCGCCCACGGACACGCGCATTTACAATAAATTTTTATACCCTAAACCTGAAAGGTCAGGGTATATTAACTTTGTGCAAACGTTTGTAACGCATAGAACGAAGCGAGTCCGGTATAGAAAAGTATATATATTCTTGATCAGCGTCACCACGTGAGTCGAGCTATCCATGTCCGTCCGTCCGTCCGTCCGTCCGTCCGTCCGTCCGTCCGTCCGTCTGTCCGTCTGTGTGTTGTCCGTATACACAGGATAAGAAGAAGGAGTCGAGATAATTGGATGAAACTTGGTACACATGGTCACAAGCACCCAAGGATCTGCACTATTGAATATTTTTGGAATCCGCCCACGTACACGCCTACCTCCCATACAACGCAAAAATTGAAAACTGCATAACTCAGCTCATAATTAACCTACAACAATAAAATTTGGTGAGCATGTATTTTATGTCAACACAAAGATGTCTTCGAAAAATGGACGTTATCCGTTTACGGACACGCCCACCTCCCATACAACCCAAAAATTGAAAACGCAATAAATAAGCTTGTGTTTAACCTAAAGAGCTAAAATTTGGCACATATGTTTTTTATGACAAGACAAAGATGTTTTTGAAAAATGGACATCATCCGCCCACGGACACGCCTACCTCCCATACAACGCGATAATTGAAAACTGCATAACTCAGCTCATAGTTAACCTACAACAACAAAATTTGATATGTATGTGTTTTATACCAACACAAAGATGTCTTCGAAAAATGGGTGTCGTTCGCTCAAGGACACGCCCACCTCCCATACAACCCAAAAATTGAAAATGCAATAAATAAGCCTGTGTTTAACCTAAAGAGCTAAAATTTGGCACATATGTTTTTTATGACAAGACAAAGATGGTTTTGGAAAACGGACGTCATCCGCCTATGGACACGCCTACCTCCCATACAACCCAAAAATTGAAAACGCAATAAATAAGCCTGTGTTTAACCTACAGAGCTAAAATTTGGCACATATGTTTATTATGACAAGACAAAGACGTTTTTGAAAAATGGACGTCATCCGCCTACGGACACGCCTACCTCCCATACAACCCCAAAAGTTTAAAACTCAATAAATAAGGTTTTGTTTGTCATAGAGAAATTAAATTTGGTATGTATGTATTTTATACCAAAACTAAGGTGTGTTCAAAAATTGGGAGTAGTCCGTCCATGAACACGCCCACCTCCCATAGTGAAAGCATAATAAAGGCATTAACTGTGAGCTACAGGAATAAAACTTGGTATGTGTACATTTTTCTTCAACATTTAAATGCATATAAAATATAGGCTTCATGCGCCCACGGAGACGCCCATTTACAATAAAAATTTTTTGTTTTTGAAAAGTGGGTTTAGGGTATTTCATAGTCGGCCTAGACCGACTTTAGACTTTCTTTACTTGTTTTACATTAAAAAGATAAAGACAAAGTGAGCCTAACCTGTTAAGATTGTTGATAAGGTGCTTTAATCGGCTTATAAAACAAAATATTGATTGATTTGAGGTGATTATTTTGCGAACAGACTTCAAATATTTTCTATTATATTTTGTAAGATTTTTGTCTGCCTGTGTCAAAATAGCTCTTCTAAACGGATAACCGGATTCAAATGAAATTTTGGCATTTTTTTTTAAATGATTTAGTCACATACGATGCAGTATGGAGAGTCATAACGTAATTCTGCTTGAAAAAATATAAGTCTAATAGGCACCATTTATTTCAATATATTCCGAATTTTGTCTAAAACCTTGGTTTTTAGACAAAATTCGGTTTTTATAAATTGGTTTTTATAAATGAATTTTAGCATTTCATTAAGAAGACATTTAAGTTCATTGAAGATATAGTAGATTTGAAATATACCAGTAATTAATGCCTAAAGTTAAAGTTATACCAGTTGTTAATGCCCCCCTAAAGGAGACAAGGGGGCGATCTTCACATGGCAATGTGACTGATTGCCTCAACTTGGCGAGGCCAGCATTATCCATGTCGAAATTGTCTCATGTCGATTCAAAACCTCCTAGTAGTGCCTCCTGGAAACGGCAAACTATCACGCGTTTATAAACTTGAGGGGTCTCTACAAGACCTTAAAAATGGAATGTGCGTAGGGTTTGGGTCCCAACCACATTATAACTTCCCAATGAAAACTAAACCAGCCTCGGATATGCCCCCAACAACGTTGACGACCACCGCAAACGAAAAACGGATAATGATTTATGGATATGCACCTGGAATGTCCGGACCCTTTATAGAGAAGGTGCCGCTGTCCAACTGGCGGAAGCCCTCGAAAAAATAAAGGCTAACATCACTGCCATCCTGGAGATGCGGTGGAAAGGACAAGGCTGCTCTTAGAGAGCAGACTGCGATATCTACTTCAGCTGCCATGCGGAGAAGCGCGATTTTGGATGCGAATTCGTCGTAAGTCGGAAACTACGCCATCTTGTTCCCCGGTTCACACCTGTCAATGCAAGGCTGGTGACAATCCGCATCAATGCGAAATTTTTCTACATAAGCCTAATTTGCACATATGCCCCGACGGAGGAAAAGCTGCTGAAAACTATTTTCGCCCATGACGTGAAAATAGTTTTCAGCAGTTTTTACGCGAAGGTCGGAAAGTAAGGCATCTTTGGCTCCACTGTCGGTCAGTTGAGTATTCACGAGACCACTTCGAACAACGGTCTAAGACTGATCGACTTCGACGCGGCGCAAAACATAGTAGTAAGTAGCACCAGATTTGAACAAAAACCATTCGATCAAAATAATGTGAAACCAAATTGATCATGTTGTGATCGACGGAAGGCACGCTTCAAGTGTACTGGATGTGCGCACATTTCGGGGGGTCAGTATTAACTCCGACCATTATCTTGTTGCAGCCAAGATCCGCATGCGATTGTGCAATGCGAAGAATGTACGCACAGGTGTGCAACGAAAGCTTGATGTCGATAAGCCATAGATTTTTATGAGTTAAGGATAAGGAAAAAAATTTTAATAAGGATTAGAAAAGATATTACAAAAAGGATGTGAAGAAGGAGAAAGAATATAAGTTTTTATCTCTTAATACCTGCAGGCGTGTCGATTACACAAATAACGTAATCCTTTTTTTAATACAAACTTACAATACAAACGGTATAACACAATTATAGTTGCATGATTTAGATTAAACGAAATTTGAGGCAACTCTAAAAATTATCAATTCCTACCAAATGACTCCCGATACAAACAAAGAAACAAATTAATAATTTATTTAAAAAAAAAACACCAAGCATAACTTTTATATGAAATCTTAAGAGCCGAAACAGACTTAAAGGAATTTAAACATGATTGCATCACATTTCAAGTTTATACAATAACTATTGCATCACGTTTCTTCTTTTGTGTCTGAAGCTAATTAAGTTAACTAATTCATTAAATTTGCATATTTTTTAATTTAATCGCAATATAAATGTTACATACAATCAATGTACTAAGTTATATTTTAAGCCTTAAGCGTGTATGTTCTAAAAATACACATTTTGACGTTGAAAAGGCATCTTAATTGCCATAAAATTATGTCAATGATATTAAATAAAACGGAACTGTTACACTTGATAATGAAATGAAATCGCTGTGAAGAATGGAAAATAATTTAAATATTTGAATTTCTTAACTTTCGCCAGCTTTTTTCCAAACGAAATGAAGACATCTAAATCAGCAGATAACATCGTAATATAGATCGTGATATATCTCGAACCTGACCCACCCTAGCTGCATTCCAAATCGAAAAAAAACCAAAATTAAATAATTTTGTACCTTAACCTCACCCACACTGTGTGAGCAAATGTTGCACAAAATTCCATAACTTTTATGTGTCTCAAATATTACTGTCACCATAAAAACAAAAAAACCATCAACACTTAAATTTATGGCTCAACCGCTCCTGTGTCTGTCTGCTTTCAGAATTTGTAGTCAATTAATCAGCTATACATGCAGAAATACCCGATAACATCTTGTGTAGAAATTCATCAGTTAAGTTGAGGCATTACCAAACATCAAATGAAATGGTCATTAAAGCCAGTTGATGTGCGCCAACGTCTGGCACTCCAAACAATCGTCGCCCGATGTAGTAGTGCAAACGGCCAATAAACTCAAAATGTCCAAAACGCGAATCAAGCCTGTTCAAGGATCTTTATGTGCACAGCCGACAAAAAAACATTTCCCATCCATTCAACTGAATCCGTTTCTTTTCTGGCTTATGAGGTTTCAACAATTTGTCGGTCTATGTCCGGTTTATCTAAGCAGTGATGGTCAAAAAGCTGTTAACAGCCGCACCAATCAACGCCTACTCGTCATATGGATTTGCTTAATATTTGTGGTCTTCTTTCTGCTGCATTTTGGTATCATTTGGAATCATGCCACGCTACTCTATAACGAAGATGGTTTCGGCAAAGTTAGCGACGTGTGCAAACTTTCGATTACCGTTTTTGCTCATATTATCACATTCTGTGAAGTGCTGCTACAACGCCGAAAAATGGCACACTTTCTTCAAATCTACTGTAGAATCCAGCGCAGCTGTACGAATACGACGGTACCTGGCGAAGCAATATTCTTTCGACAATTCTTGCTTTTATCTGGCTCATATATGTTCCTTATGTTATCAGTGGAATTTTCCTATAGTTACGAGCGTATCTTTACTCAAGCTTTTTATTTTCATTTGAGTTTCATGCCCAGCGTTATTTTATGCCGGTTACGCTTGAATCAAATAATGTTCCTAATGGAAATGCTACGCCGTGCTATTGAGCACTTGAACTGCGAAATTCACAAATTAGCTCAGAGTTCTGGGGAGTATCGGAAAAATGGTGGCATAGCAAAGTTAAAAGCTTTGGAACTTGGCACTCATCAAATGATGTTGCGATATGCAGACATTTTTGAAATGTCCCAACTACTCAAAAATTCCACAAAATTTTCATTAACGTCGATCTATGTCATGACCTATATTAAAATGTTGACAGATTGTTACTGGGCTGTCTGGTTGGTGAACAAAGGAAATCGAGTAACAGGTAAGTCTAAATGGAGCCAAAACATTAAGATTTTGGAGGGTCTTCATAAAAACAAAATTTATATAATTAAAAAGTTTATAAGACTTAGAATAGTGTATAAATTTTATCATAATATTCTGCCTAAATACCAAAACTTTGAAAAAGATTTTAGGAAACAACCCGTTAAAAGTCTCACTTTGAAACTTACTTCTACGGTTTTACAAATTTTTGCTGAATTTACACTTATTTTTAAGTTTTATATTTCAACAAAAATTAATGTCAAGTAGAAACTTATCAGTAGAAAACGTCCTCACTTCTAAGACGCAAGTCAAGTTTGCTATAGAATTCATACTCCATGTTAATCGAATAGAGAAAATCTTAAAAGTAACTTTATTTTGAAAGTAATGTAAAGTAATACCAACCGTTTTGAAAAAATCCAAATCTTTCCGAAATTTGAAGGCAAGTTCTGGCCTGTGCTTCTGAATATCGAAATGTTCTGCTCTATTGTACAGCGGACTTTTCCGCGAACAGTACCAAAATTTCTCTCAGATCAATAAATCTCGTAATTTTACAAGTAGGGCAACTGCATAATTTCGGATGAATCAATTGATTTTTTAATGTAAATTTTAATTTATATTTTTCTTCTCTAACCCATATTTAACAAAGATAAGGGTTGTGAGCCATTCAAAAATTTATACATCGATCGAGACAGCTCTGCATCTAGTTGTCAACGAACTACTCAAAAACTTTGAAGGCAAAGCCCCGAAGATACCAGCTTATGCGGTCGATATAAGCATTGCATTGCGACATTGAGCACGACATTGAGCTCTTTAGCTCAACACACTAGAAGAGATACTTAGATGGGCGAACTCAGTCGGTTTTAGTATCAACGCAGAGAAAACAGATCTGGTATTGATCAGATACAAATACAAGATATCACCGTGGATACCACCAAAAATATACGACAATCGACTCATGTGTACTCAACAATACACTGACGTGGTGATTCAACGTGGACGAGTGTTCAAGAAGATGTTGGGCAGCAGTTGGGGCCTTTCAACCTCTCTAATGCAATGGATCCACGCAATGGTTGTTCGTCCAATTTAATCTACGGAAGTCAACTCCAACAAAAGTTCTTTAAACTATTTTGTGTTTGTACCGTCTGTACCGTGTTTGTACCGAAATACACGCTAAAATCATAGTTAGGAAAACGGCACAGCGTCTTACAGCAGCAGGCAACTTCCGCAAACAAAGTTTTGAACAGTGTTGAATTGGCAAGGATGCAATTATTAACATAGACTACACGATTCCTAGTACAACCTACACTTCTAGGACCAACCGTCTGGTGCATAGGTATCAAACAGGCCAAGCGGACGGTGAACATATTCAAACATGGCTCCGAAATGAGTACGGGAGTAGGAACGACAGTGTACTACCCAGAGCCCGATATAAGGCAGGCATATAAATTACCGGACCACTACTGTGTCTTTTAGGTGAACGTTTTTGCAATAAGGAAGGCCGCGGAGCTCTTAGTACAAACACTCATCACTCTTTAATTAGCACTTTTGTTGACAGTCAAACGGCAATCAATGTGCTCCGATATTGTCCAGAAATGGTGTGCATCTTCTGGGCATTGACGGAAATGAGATGGCAGACGAACTAGCAAGGGAAGGTGCCGCGCTGGGATCAGAGCTCACAGAACACAAAGCAATTCCACTACAGGAGTTATAGAAAAACCTCGAAACTAGACCCAAGACCGTCTGCATCTGTTTACCTCAGCGCCATAGAGAAGCACAGGTAGAATGAGCGTCTTGTAGAATGTCAGTTTTGTCGATCGATACCTCTTAGCAATTGCTGTTTAGTATGCCTCTGCACGAAATGCACTCGTTTTTATACCCTAAACCTGAAAGGTGAGGGTATATTAACTTTGTGCAAACGTTTGTAACGCATAGAACGAAGCGAGTCCGGTATAGAAAAGTGTATATATTCTTGATCAGCGTCACCACGTGAGTCGAGCCATCTATGTCCGCCCGTCCGTCCGTCTGTGTGTTGTCCGTAAACACAGGATAAGAAGAAGGAGTCGAGATAATTGGATGAAACTTGGTACACATGGTCACATGCACCAAAGGATCTGCACTATTGAATATTTTTGGAATCCGCCTACGGACACGTCCACCTCCCATACAACCCAAAAATTGAAAACGCAATAAATAAGCCCCTGTTTAACCGACAGAGCTAAAATTTGGCACATATGTTTTTTATAACAAAAAAAAGATGGTTTTGAAAAATGGAGATCATCCGCCCACGGACACGCCTACCTCCCATGCAACGCAAAAATTTAAAACTGCATAGCTCAGCTCATAATAAGCTGACAACAATAAAATTTTATATATATGTTTTTTATATCAACACAAAGATGTTTTCAAAAAATGGCATCATCTGCTCATGGACACGCCCACCTCCCATACAACCCAAAAATTTAAAACGCAATAAATAAGCCCCTGTTTAACCGACAGAGCTAAAATTTGGCACATATGTTTTTTATAACAAAGCAAAGATGGTTTTGAAAAATGGACATCATCCGCTTACGGACACGCCTACGTCCCATACAACGCGAAAATTAAAAATTGCATAACTCAGCTCATTAGCCTCAGATCATTAGCCTACAACAATAAAATTTTATATGTATGTGTTTTACACAAACACAAAGATGTCTTCGAAAAATGGACGTCATCCGCTCACGGACACGCCCACCTCCCATACAACCCAAAAATTGAAAACGCAATAAATAAGCGTCTGGTTAACCAACAGAGCTAAAATTTGGCACGTATGTTTTTTATGACAAGACAAAGATAGTTTTGAAAAATGGACGTCATCCGCCAACGAACACGCCTACCTCCCATACAGCCCAAAAAGTTTAGAACTCAATAAATGAGTTTGTGTTTGTCAAAGAGAACTTTAATTTGGTATGCATGTATTTTATACTAAAACTAAGGTTTGTTCTAAAACAATTTGGAGTAATCCGTCCATGAACACGCCCACCTCCCATAGCGGAAGCACAATAAAGGCATTAACTGTGAGCTACAGAAATAAAACTTGGTATGTGTAAATTTTTCATCAACATTTAAATGCATATAAAGAATAGGCTTCATCCGCCCACGGAGACGCCCATTTACAATAAAAATTTTTTTTGTTTTTGAAAAGTAGGTTTAGGGTATTTCATAGTCGGCCTAGACCGACTTTAGACTTTCTTTACTTGTTTCTACAACAGTAGATCCAACCGTGCAGAGTTCAGAGCTTAACAGAACACTGTTAGTCAAGCAGAGGTTATCCAATTCATTTAATGACAACAAACGAATAATGCAGAGGACTCGTCGGCTTCAAACATAACCATGCTTCGTTTTATAAAAACAGAACACTTTGATACCAAGCATCCTGCTGTTGTTTACATAACTTTGCAGTCATTGCATTCTTCTTTGCCGAATCGTGCATAACATTGATACGGTTTTCTTGTTCTGCTGAAGCGACGAGTGCTCTCTGCATTGTTATGCTTAATTTCATTGATGAGAACATATCATAGCAAAGGCTTGCACCACAAACGAGTGGCTTGAAACGCATTTCAAGCACACTCGTGCAGAGGTTTACTGTTTACGACGGTGCCAAGGTAAGTCAACTCCTTCAAAGACGCCGCAGCAATGAAATCTAGCTGCAGTTACACGGTGCGACGCCATAGCCCTATAAGTGTTTATAGCATGACTTCATTAAGATCACATTGAAGAGATAGATGCAAAAGTAGTTTCACTTTGAAAAATGTTCTTCTCTTCTTGAAATAGGGTCTTCCGAAATAAAACAACAGTTAATTTCAAATATTTTTGCTAAACGACTATCTTATTAATAAACCATAATTTGTTTTTTAACAAATTCTTTTGTGCTTCTCTATTTTTAGAGTTTATACTGCTTATACCAACAAGTCTGAATATATTTCAACTTTTGTACACATCGCGGAACTGCATGAATTCGGTTAGTTAAGATAGCAAAAACAAATATAGAACAATTTTTATGAGCCTTTAGTATTTTTTTTTTCTCTTTACAGACGTGCTTTTTAGCACACAACATACATAAGTTACGACATTCAGTGGAAGATTTGCATTTATCAGCACGGGTATGTTATGAGATTTAGTACGATTGGAGTGGTCAGTCAAACTTAACAATACTCTTAAATAAATTTTGCAGATACAAAATATATCGCTACAATTGAGACATCAACAAATTATAAATGATGCTTTTGGCCTATTGATTATGAATTGTTATATTGTTAAAGGCGTAAGTTTGGGATCTAACATAAGACCAAACATCAAGTTTGGTATTTCAATATAAAAAAAAAATTACTATAATTTATACCGGCTTTTGGCTAGACTAATTTACATTTAAATCAATTCACGGTCACGGAGAAAGTTTTGCAATGATACTGAAAACTTTTTTTTTTTCTATGGAATTTAATTTAAAAGTTATAAGCTATAACTTGAATTGAACAGCCGTAAATATTTACAGTAAACTTTCTGCATTTGATTGAAACGTTTTATATAAATTTTATTAAAATATATTTATATTTTCTCTTTTATTTTCATATTTCCATTCATGAAACACGACAACACACCTTCCTTCCCCCACCCAACTCTTTTCGAAATGTACATAAGTTTTAATTACAATTCCTGCATTTTTGATAAACGTTAATGTGAAGTTAGCTCTGCCATTCATTATTTTCAGAAATTAAAACTTTGTGCTGTAATGTGCTCGGATTATGATGTATTGTGCCGTATAGAGATTCAAAATTTTATTTTAATCTCTACAGTGAATTTTCATATTTTTAAAGAGAATATACTAGTCTTTTTTTGAGAAGTTGGCCACGCAGCGAGACAGAAATGCGTGGACATAAACAAATTTGTAAAGCGAAATATTTATAATTTATATATTTAATTCTTAAAGTATTCAAAATATTGACAACACCTTAGCTCTAAAACCTTATCAATTTAACTCTTGTTAATTAGACCGTTTGTATTATGTATAAGTCCGTTACAATTTATATTTTATGTAAATTTTTGCTTTCTGTATTTTTTCCTTTGATTTGTCTATTGGAATTCAGACATTTTTATAAGCATCAATATTTGTACTTCTTAAAAAAAGGTGTATCCACTTTTGAACATTGCAAACGTACAGATGTTTTTGCAAACTCTATACGTTACTCAACCCGGTAGCACAACCCGAGCATATCAGCAGAGCACATGTTTCGAATATTAAAAATAAGTTAAAAGCAATGAAAAAAAGTGCTGAAAAAATAAATAATAGAACAAGCGCATGTTTCTAAAGCATACAAAATGTACATATTGTTTTCTGTTTGTTTCTATATAAACAATGGTGGAAACAATTTCTTAAAATTTTGGTAAATGTTAAAATTCAGCAAATTCCTGTACCGCACATTGTAGCACATTCAGATTATATCACGGCACAATTTCACAATAAGTGGTTGAGTTAATTTTTCTTAAACAATTATTATAAAAATCAGACCATTAGGAAAAATGTTATTTCAAGCATAGCACTTTATAGCACATATTGGACACATTGCAGCACATCTTTTCTTTTTGCTAAAAAATTATTGACTGCCGAATAAAAAAGTAATGAATAATTTCATTTCTTAAATATTATAAAAACAATTTTATAGTTGTTGAACATAATAAATTTACCTTTTCTTATTATACCATCCTGAAAAAAATCAATGAAACAGTTAACTTCTTAAAAAAATGCAATTTCTGCTTGTAAAATAAGCAAATGTGTTAAAATTAGCAAACTTATGTACGGCACATTATAGCACAATTTGAGTTTATTACGGCACAATATCACAATAAATGTCAGAATTCAGTTTTCGTAAAAAAAAGTTTTAAAAATCTTGCCATTCACACACGTCTTAATTCAAATATATCACATTATAGTACACATTGGGCACACTTCAGCACAAACCTTCTTTTCAGTTGAAAGAAAACAAAATTTAAATACTGAGTTAATTTTTTATAATTTTTATATGTACTTAATTTGTTTGTACTTAATTAAATGTTCTCTTCATGTTCCTTTACAGATATTGGCTTCAATTGCAACATACATGCTGGTCTTCAAGCAAATATTACCAAAGTTTACAACATATTGACCTTCTCGCAGTCTTGAAATTGCAGAGAATCTCTTGAAATAAAATTATCTTCTAACGATATGAATATGAAATAAATAAAAATTGTATGATAAATTTCAATGATATATAAGTTAATTTTTGTTTTTAGAATTGGGCAAACTATAGTGATAGCCACCACTACCGACTCCCTGAACATGTGTGGCGCCATAGCTATCGATACCTGAATAGGTTTCACTGTCATGATGACCACTATTACCTGATGGCCAATCGACTACAGCTCCGCCAACAGTAACTGTCTTAGAGCCTTCATGGCTAGAGGACTCGTCTTGACTAGAGAGCTCGCCGTATCCTTCATAATCAGGATGCTTGTGACTTGTGCCTTCTTCTTTGCCATCAACACTGAGATATTCAGCAACTTGACTTATTTTGCCCACATAATCTGGCGTATATTCTGACGGACGTTGGTGATCGCCACCAGTTGGGGTCTTGGGTACATACTCAATATTAATGGGTTCCTTGTGCTTCAAATGTGATTTAAATTCTTGAACAGGATTTTTGAACAGATCCGGCTGATATATGGTGCCAATTTCCAGAAATTCATCCGTGTCTGTCGGTTTCTGCCGATAGTGAAAATCTAAGAAAAGATTTGGGTTGAAAATTATATAACAATAAATTTTTGATGAACCTCAAACCTTCAGCTGTGCTCAGATGTGGATGAAAGCCTGATGTAGAGTGTTCATAAGTTGATGGTCTAAAGAGTGATTTTGTCGATTCTAATTCTTCACTTATTTCAGTTTCATAAATTGGTTTCGGAATGTCATGGAACTTGATTGTTTCTGTATCTAAATTGGAGTCATCTTCATAACTCGTCACTGGCATATATTTGCTGCTTGGCTTTTTGGAATGCACCACCTTTATGATCTCAGCATGCTTGTGTGGTTTATAATGCGACTGTTGATCAAAATCTATATCATCATGATCACGTACTGTACGATATCTGAAATCTTCCAAAGAAGCTGTCTCATGATCTGTAAAACTGTGGTGTTCATGGTGTGGAGTGTATGCATCTAGTGGATCGTATTGTTCATCATGGTGTGATGGCTTACTTGCTGTGGACACAATCAAAGCCTCCAAAAAATCATCAGCATGTGGCTTGGTGCCATGCAATTTATGCGCAGGTCTACGACGTTTATGATAATGATGATGTACGATCTTACTATGCGTCACTTCCGCTGGTCCTTGATGACGTGCGTCTACGGGTAAATGTAACTTAATGTGTACATATTCCTTGCCAAATGTGGGTGTGCTCTCTGTATAACGCAAACACGAGCTAATTGCGATCACCAACAACTATTCAGAAAAAAACAGAATTGCTTTTTAGTCACAACAAGCTACACGTTTCCGCAACTCCCACTACTACTCACTACACCATAGAGCAAACTCCTCATCGTAGTCGTATATAGTATATTGTAATAACGTATATATTCCGCTTTCTTTTTTTGCCTTCTTTTTTTTTGGCAGTATTAAGTTAACGCACTGACTAGATTTGATTAAACAGATTGCGATTTTGGTTCATGTTTTATATACGGCCAGCCAGATATTGTGATACAGATCTGTTGACTTGATTTTGCTGCTGTATAGCGCTGCTTGGTCGTTTTATGCTATTGTTTGATTGATTTAAACAATGTTTAAATATGTTAAAAGCTTTTGTCCAACGAAAGTGGAGGAAAGTTCATAGTTATTATATGATCAGTTGTTATTGCGTTAAATCAGTAGTCATCAAAACTTAAATTATGCACATTTTATTGGCAGCAGAGAGGAGCATTTGAGACGACATCATCATGGAAATATTTATTGGTTGTATATATAAAACAGCTTCATTGTCAGCTTCATTTATATTTCAATAACAATAACATATGTTACCAGGTATGCGACACATTTTTTATGTTATAAAATATATTGGATTTTCGAACAAAAATAAGACAAAACAAATTTATGCCTTTCATCAAAATTAGACCGGTTAGTTTATGATAAGTTTTTACAAACATGTGGGCAAAATTTCTCAATATATTTATAAAATTATTTCAAACATTATGAGAGTTGGCTGAATTAACAGACTCGAATTAAGCTGTGGTTAATAAATTTTTAATGTATTTTTAATCCAAAGTGTGCATCAATTGAACGAAACGAAGTTTGGGACAAATCAAAATTGAATGGAATGCTGCGATATCGCATCTGATGTCATTAAAAAATTGAAAACGTGACGATCAAAAGACGATAGACTCACTTCCGTCACACACACACACACATAAAACATATCGAATTGCTTAAGACAATAACTATAACAAATTATAGTGCTACTGTTAATACTGTTTACAAACAATGTAGAGTATCCTGCCAAAAAATTAGAATAACTATACAATTTTTTTCAAACAATACTTTTATGTTCATTTTTCATTTCATGAAAATCGTTTCATTTTCTAAATTTTGAGTTTTTAGGATAACAAATTTTTTTCATTAATGTATTTTTTTGATATATTTAAAAAAAAAAATTCCTTGCAAAAAATTTTTTCCCATGAATTATTGATCAAATTAATACCTTGCAAATGATTTCGCTATACATGAATTTAAAAAACTAGTTTTAATCAAAGTTGTTATTCATATACATGCAAAATTTTCATTATTAGAATAAAATTTTGAAAACCATTCCGGGTGTGACCAACTTCTTGTAACGGAAATGAAGAATAAAAAGAAATTAATTAATAGAAAAAGTATACAAATTTATGTAAAACATTAAATCCTTACTTTAGGAAAGTTTAATTTTTATCATAAGTTCATGTTGTTTCTTAGGAAAACTATAGCATTTTTCTGGAACGGGTGTAACACTGAAAAAACACTCAGTTCAAATATTTTTTCTTTGTTAACGCAGTAACCAGTCCTTGTTATAAACTGTTCTTGGATAACATTGTTATCTTTTTTAACATTGCTAACCTAATTTTTTTGAATGTGCATCAAGAGATGGCTGTTTTAAATTTAAACAAAATATTTTAAGTTTTTCTCAACTCGCAGTTTGTTTACTTAAATTGTCAAAAAAAACATAAAAAAAGCATTAAAACTAAAAATAATTTTGCAACAAGAGAAACTTTAGATTAAATTTTAATGCGAGAACCAAAAACTATTTCAATTGAAAGCATTTTAGGATTCATGTTTACGTTCCTTATTAATGTGGAATCAGCCATAGCTTTTTTTATCCTTTTCATTATATTGGGGGTCGTCTTTCCATACATATATCATTACAGCTGGTTAATTTTTACACTTGTTCTTAATAAAGTCGCAAGAATATCAAACTCTAGGAGATCTCCGAACGAATTTGACTGATTCTGTGATAGCTTCTAGACAATGCCCGCCACTGAAGATGATCTCATGGAATTAAAGAATAGATCATTTTAATTAGTTCAGAAAACACTATATTTCACGATTAATTTCCCAATATTTTGACTTTATTCCTTATTTCAATCAGCTTGTAGCAACACTTGAGTTTTTATTCTAAAAACATGCGTTCGGCTCTTCTAAGCTAAATATCTATTCTTCGCTGTTTGGCTCTTTGACAATTTCTCGTGCCACGGTTTTCGTCGGTTTTCAATAGTCAATTTTTAAAAGTTTTCTTTCGGTTCGTTCAGTAATTTTAACATTTCTGTACATTGACTGAGTTGAAAAGAAGTTGTGATTGACAAAAAAAAAAACAAATTGGCCATTTCAGCCGTTAAAAGGACTTTGACCGAGCTTCTTATGATCAATTGTGTTGTGTGTGTTATTAAATGTTTGCACTAAATTGACCGAGAACTGGACCTACATGTTTTATGCCGGCTTCGAACGGCTAAAGTTCATGTTCTCAAGAAGTTTTACATGGCATTATTTACTCTCTGAGGTTTGCCATTGTCTGCAGAGAGGTGGTGACCAATCAGAAAAATTTTTTATTGAAAAACTTTTCGCCCCGGCTGGGGATCCAACCCGGGCTCCGAGCATGCTAATCCACACACTGAACCTGTATGCCACGGTCACGCCGGTCACGGTTGTGATTGACATCTTGTGTTTAAATAGAGCACTCATTTCTAAGTACTACATACAAGAACCCAATGAAGAAACCTGCGAATCAATTCCTATAAAACAAAAACAATACAAGCTAAAAAAAACAAAGAAAGCAGCACGTACAGCTTAAGCAGCTGATGATTGATTTTCTTATATAAACACATGCATTTTTATACCCCCACGCGTACTGCGTAAGGGGTATATTAATTTTGTCATGACGTGTGTAACGCCCATAAGGAGGCGTGGTAAGCATAGAAAAGTATATATATTCTTGCTCAGCATCACCACCTGAGTTGATTTAGCCATGTCCGTCTGTCTGTCCGTCTGTCCGTCTGTCTGTGGACACGAGTGCGGCCGTAATTTTGGATCTATCGTGCTGAAATTCGAAATTTAAGCTTTTTTTTTTAAAACTAAGATCAAGTTCGAGAATGGGCTAAATCGGATGAAAACCACGCCTACCTCCCATACAACCCCAATAATGAAAACTCCATAAAGAAGCAAATATTCAAGCAACAAAACTTAAATTCGGTATTTGTGTAATCTATGTCTAAACTGAAGTGTGTTCGAAAAATGGGCGTAGTCCACATACTAACACGCCCACCTCCCATACAACTCTAATATTGAAAACTATATATAGAGGCTTGTGTCAAAGCTACAAATGTAAAACTAGATATTTATGCGTTTTATATAAAATTAAAACGTGATAGAAAAATGGGTGTCATCCACTCACGAACACGCCCACCTCCCATACAACCCCAAAATTGAAAACTGTATAAATAGACTTCTGTCAAAGCTACATAAGTAAAATTAGATATTTATTATTTCTATATAAAAGCTAAGACCTGATAGAAAAATGGGCGTCATCCACCCACGAACAGGCCTACCTCCCATACAACCCCAAAATTGAAAACTATATAAATAGGCTTCCGTCAAAGCTACAACAATAAAATTAGATATTTATTCATTTTATGTCAAAATTAAGACGTGCTAGAAAAATGAATGGCATCCACCCACGAACACGCCCACCTCCCATATAACCCCAAAATTTAAAATTCTATAAAAAGACTTCTCTTTAAGCCACAGGAATAAAATTTGATACGTTTGTATTTTATATCAAAACTAAATCGAGGAAGAAAAGTGGGCGTCATCCGCATACGAACACACCCTCCTCCCATATAACCCATAAAAGTGAAAACTCTATAAATAGGCTAATATTTAAGCTACAGACCTGAAATTGGGTATTTGTGTATATTATATCAAAACTGAGGCGTGTTAGAAAAATTGGTATCAACCACTCAAGAACACGCCCACCTCCCATACAACCCCTATTTTTCGTCATCGCAATAGTAACATTTTTTGAAATCTCATACAAAAAGGGCTTCAATTTAAGATTTTGTACCATTACGCATCGGCCGTGGGGGTATTTTTACTTCGGCCGAGTCGAAGATACACCTTACTAGTTTTTCCTGTATTTTACTGTTTTGTTACATTAATATAATGTTGACAAAATCAAAAATAAGATATTCATTCGGCGCAGGATATATCTGATATTTTAGTATATATATTTTCTTTGAACGATGAGTATTAAAGGCTGTAGGTATACCCTAAAGTATTCGTCAATAAAGTTTCATGGCCTTGAAAAAATTTGTTTGAACGAACCCATACAAACTGTGCTGTAAGACGTAATTCTACGTCAAAACGAAATTGCATGATAAGAAATATGTGTTGCACTGTGTAGTAAAGAACTTTCAATATTCGAAAAAGTGACTTCATTTTATCTGTAAAGCGTCAAACAGCTGTCTAGTCTACTATTTGGATGGCGTCAAAATTTGGCAGTCGGTACTCAAAATCTAGCTCATGTATGATGCTATCCAAATTTCTCACATCCATAACACAAGCAACGCCACTGCTGTCATCATTACGCATTCGTGCAGCTTTTAACACATCAAAACCTAATCTTTTAAGCAGCAACCAAATGACGTAAAACTATTTAAACAACCATCGATCGATTACAATGCAAACAAAGTTTATGAGCGAAAAGCAGACACTTCTTCATCACTATTCATCAATTCGCCAGTAGTTTGAACTTTTCTAAACCAAAAAAAACATTTTACACATTAACGTTGTAATTTTTGTGCATAAATTTCAGGGTCGCTTTATTAATGTTATAAAATTAATACTGTGTTAATTGTGAGATTAAAATAAGTCTCGCATTGTTAATGTGTATGAATGAGTTCTCCAAAACGAGTATTTGTTATTAACTCATTCATTAGATTATTCGCATATTTTGAAAATTTAAAATTCTAATTCCAACAGATATTTCTGTCAATGTGATAAACTTAATTGTTGTAAATCACTTTTGAGGCTTTTAAGAAATCAAAACTTAAAGAAAATCTGAAGACGCCCAACAAAAAATGTTATTCAGTAGTAATTTTAAATCATACATTTTCATTTGTACTTATCTAATTATCTTACTACTCTACTACTCAGTCCAATGTACCAATTTTAACAATCACGTTGTCAATAAATCAGGTTTTAAACTGTTTTTTAAAATTGTGCATTTGCTAGAGGGCTTCCCCAACTTCTTAAATGGAAATAAAATTTACGCAAAAAATTTCATTTTATGAAAAAGCTTAGGTTTTCAGCTTTTGAGTCGGTCGAATTTTGTCATTAGGGTGACTAACAGTGACTCTCTACAATGAAAACAGTTTAGAAAGTTTCAACAGAACTGAGGACTTTTCCGACTTCTTCATTCACTCTCACATTTTTTTGTTCCTAGCTAAAACAATAACAAGGTGAAGCAATAGAACAATCCTCTTTAACTGGTAAATATTTAAATAAATATTTTGTTCCCATATAAATGTTATGCCAAATTTATAGGCTGATCTTCCTGTCATCTGATTCTTAAAATTTTTTGTAAAACATGCTTTACGGGAGTGTTACGGGTTATTACTATGTTCACACTGAGATCAAATTAGGTAATTTCGTGAGATAATTTCGAAATTGTACAAAAGTGTTCACACTGGGCTTAGATAATTTCGTTTGACGTTAGATTTATTTTTTTGTCAATTCGTTATTGGCCACATTCAGCATACTCAGCAGTTGCCAACTTAAATGTTCAATTAAAAATAGAAAATTCATACTCAAAATAAGTTTGCAAAACTATTTCGCACATAACCGTTCATCTTATCAATTTTACAACTTTAATTCATTGAAAACATTGCTCACCCAAGTTTCACTTAATAGGTTGCTACCCGAAGGGTCAAAAAGTAAAGTATCTGAATGTGGCCGTTATCATGGTGAAATAATTGAAAGGTGTTCTCATCCCATGACATTTTTCAATATTTTTTTTGACATGCTGCCTTATTTTGACAATTATAAGGGTTTCAGATACATGTTTTTTAAGGGTGTTGTTTTGAGTCCGTTAAGTACTCAAAAAAAGTACTTTTTTTATTTTTGGTAAGTAAAACACACAAGTCGTGTTTTTATATAAAAAAATTTATTCTAGCAAAAGTTATCACAAAAAACAGTAATCTAACATAGAATTTTTATAAATATGAAAACTTTTAGCAAGATTTCTCGAAACATGATTATGACTTGAATTATTATTTTAGATTATTATTATTCTGTCTAATCGTGAAACATTTTCTCCCGGGAGTTGTAAATGGGAGTATCCTGTTTTAAGATAACAGATAAACATATCTCATTTTTTATTTTACACTCATGAATATAGGCGGTTGATGAACAAAATTGCATTAAAAATTTCCGAAAAGTATTTTAAATTTATCTTTAAAACGGGAACTCCCATTTACAACTCCCGCGAGAAAATTTTTCATGATTGGGCTGATTATATTAGATTATAATTGCATTTGACTACATATATAATGAATATTCATGTATACTAGTATCGCCTGGGTCCATGGTATAATAATTTACAAGGTAGCTTTGACAAGTGTTGATTTTCTCATTTACAAGTAATTGAGTTCCTTTCAAAAACAGCTGTTCGTTGTTATATGCGTTGGCCACATTCGGCTGTGCCAACTGTTGTGATAGCGACACATCGGGGAGCGAAGCTATCGCTACGGAAGTGTCAGAAAAGTTGTCAAGTGGAAACTTTACCGAAAATGGAAACTTACCGACAAATAAAAAATTTTCTATTTTAAATTTATTTTTATGCGCAACTTCTTGAGAAGACGTCAAATATTGGGATAACCTTTTAATTTATTGAATCATGATTGTTTCCTACTGAAACGTCAATACTATCTTGAAAATTATTATACCATTTTAATTATTAAAAATAGTCGGTGCTCTCCTTCTCCGCGCTCGGAAAAAAAACAATAATCAAAATCAGTTGAGAAATACAGGAGAAAATAGTTCTTAACTGTTTTCCCAACGCCTATTTATATAAAGATTAGACAATTAATTTTGAGTTTTACAAGAAGATGCTCTAGAGTACTTGCATGTTATGTAATAAGTAAACTCAATTAAGAAGATTGTCAAGAAAGCTCTGATTTGTGGGCTTATGTTGTCAAGTGTCAAGCGGTTCTCTTCTAAAATCAAATGCAATCTTCATAGAAAAGATCAAACTTCTAGAAAATATCTAAAAGTTGATAGTATATAAAAGCTAAAATTTACTTATTTCAAAAATAAGTATCTTAAATCTCATTGTTACATGTATAATAGTATCATATTCAAGTAGCATCACAAAAAAGTACTAGTATCAGGAAAGTACAAAAATATGCAACCCTACTCCGATTTCAAAAGAAATTGTCAAAATAAGGCAGCCTATTTTTTTCTGATATTGGGGATGAGAACACCTTATATTCATTTCACCATGGCCGTTATCATGTGTCATGTATAATTTTGACGGCTCAGTTGAGAGGATAGCAAGATTGTTAATACGTCAAAAAAAAGGTGTGTTTATTTCACAATATATGCAGATTTCAGGGTTGCAGTGCATTTTTGCCTAATTTCGTGAGTAATTTAAACGAAATTACCTTGTTTGAGGTAATTTCCAAATCAACGAATTGTATGGGAAATTACCATAGTTCTTAGATCATTTCAGTCGAAATTACACAAAAGCTCGAAATTACCTAATTTGATCTCAGTGTGAACATGAAAAAACACACCAATGTGTATAGCATTAATTTTTACTTTTCGTCATATTTAACTATCTTTAGAAATTAGTATTTTTATTACCGACACCTTATCACAATTGCTGTTGTAAGAATAAGAGTCAATATTTTTTTTATAATATTTTAAGGAGTGGAGAAGACATGAGATTATATGTATGTATAATATACATTGTATATGAAGTCAGAGAAATTCATACAGTCAAAACTGCATAAATTGAGGAGTGTTATCTCAGTGATAAGAGTTTATTGCCGCGTATGACATAAGTCATATAAATTATTTTTTTTCTAAATTTTGGAAATTTTTGTTTGTAAGATGAACTAAGAAATAATATGACATGGCAAATGCATACTTACAATAATTACAGTGTTGGCCCAAAAAAAAGCATAAGCTTTTATAATCTGTTACAAATCTATAAAAATTAAGAAAAATTATTTTTTATTTTTATATTTTCATTAAAAAAGTTTTTTATGAAAAGATTCAAGGAATGGATGAAAAAAAAGATTTTAACAATGTTTAAACCTCTAACCGGTAAGACCGTCTACAGACGTTCTGTGATTTTTGTGCTCCAGTTTCATATAAGAATTATTTTTTTTCTTAAACAAGTAAAAACCGTTAGAAGAGTTCTTTGCTTCATATTTTAGTATATCAACGAACGCTATCTGAACTGATCTGGTCGTTGGTGAGCTTTCATCAGTTAAATGCGAAAAGTCGTCAAATCTACAGCGTTGATTATTGTGTAAATTTTTGATTTGCTTATTACAAAAAAAAAAAAATCTTTAGAAAAAAGTGCTTAGCTTGATAATTTAACGGTAAGTAAATAATAAATGTAATACTTGCGTTTTGTTATATATTTGGAGTGAAAAATTATATAACGTGTGCGTGGAAACGAAAATGTGAAGGTCGTCTGCAGACTGTCTTCCCGGTTTGTGTTACCTTTTCTTGCAGCATTGTCTCACCTATTGTTATTTCCTTTTCTTTTTTATTTGATTTTTTTGCGAAAGATGGATCGTACTAATCGGTCTTATATAAAAAATATCAATTTGAAGACAATGACTTATGAGCAGGGACCGAAAATAACTGTTATTTTTCAATTTCTAAATGAAAAAGACACAATGAAAAAATTGTCGCAGGACTTTTTCGAATATACCATTATGTTACAAATGGCCTCAGCTTCATGAATATTTGCCTTTTAAATTATCTACTGATTCTATAAAAGTTAAAAATTAACTGTTATTTTTTGCCTTTTATTTTTTCGGACACATATAACCGTTACTTTTGACTTTTATTTTATCGGTCAAAAATAACAATTATTTTGTGACTTTTATTTTTTCGGTCAAAAATATCAGGCACTTTGTATTTTTTTAAAGGCCGCTTGACCAATTAAAAAACTATTGATGCCATATTTAAATTGTGCACACCGATGAGACCCAAATAATGGTACCATTAGTTTTTTAGTCGGTAAAACAGCCTTTGAAAAAACACAAATATTAACTGATATTATTGACCGAAAAAATAAAAGGCAGAGAATAACTGTTATTTCCGACCGATAAAATAAAAGTCAAAAGTAACTGTTATGTTCGCCCGTAAAAATATAAGGCACAAAATAACTTTTATTTTTGTCGGAAAAAATAAAAGTTAAAAAATAACAGTTAATATGTGACTTTTTCGATAAAAACCATAACCGGTACGGTCCCTGCTTATGAGCAATTCCTCGAGTGTTTGGATTCTGTGGAGATCGCAGATGAATGTTTTGATAGTGATGAAAGTATCGCTGATTCAGGTTATATTTTTGATAACATTGCCCCGACACATTGTCCATTGAGGATGAGAAACAGGCCATAGTGGTACAGGCCACGCAAGTATTTGTAGGGTCATGCAAGTTTCTTCGAGTTTCGGTCAAAATACTGCAGCGGTCGAAAGCATTGAAATACGTGAACCCATCAACATCCACTTCACTACTAACAAAAATAATTTTTAGACCCAAAAGACCCCAATTTCCATTGCCAACAGTAAAACCTACTGCACCGTCAGTTCAACCTAATTACAGAGGCTTTATTGGAGGCATGACATATGTCGTATAAACATTTGGCAAAAATCAATCCGAATGAACAAAAAACAAAGCTTTTGCGGTATAATAGAAAGCAGAAGAAATTCATTGAAATCAAGTGCCCGCAATTAATCCGAGATTAAAATCATCTCATGGGTGGAGTAGACCTAATGGATGGCCTCATGGGTAGATACCATATTAAAGCTAAAACTAGAAATTTTATGATTAGACAACTCTACCATTGTGTGGATATGGCCTCTACATATATTTTGTACAAAAATATGCATGCCGAAAAAGCAAATGCTCCCAGTAACGAATCCAATGAACAACAGCTATACAGCTTCTAGAATTCCGTGAGGAAAAGCTGATGAAAACATCATCTGATCAAAATGTCCATGGGCCAACGTCACCCAGTGATGCTACAAGGGGTACAATTGTATCTTTTGGGGTACACTTTCAGTTCCGTTAGTACGAAAGTACGCCTTTTTTACAAAAGGTACAATTTTGGATTTGGTAATTTTCCATTTCAGAGCGCGTTTGCTCTAAATTTAAGCTCATTAAAACAAATCTTCGAAATAAACTAGCCGTTATACTTCATTAAAAAACATGAGATTTTAACTTTGATATGGCGCTTATTTAGCATTTTACTAATAATTTTCAAAAAAGTACGTTTTTGGCTAAAAAGGTACGTTTTCCTCATTTATAAAGGTACACTTTAAAAATCTCTTATAGCATCACTGACGTCACCCCGGCCTGGCATATCAGGTGTTGGAAAAAGACCTGTTCATCAAGTTGCAGATATTCGGTTTGACGCCGCCTATCACTTTCCAGATAGAGCTTTTCACTTTTGAGTAGATAAAAAAGCAAAAAAAAGTGCAAACATTGCAAAAAGTCTGATACACAAGTCGTTTGTTCAAAATGCGACCTACATTTATGCGGTCAAATTGATAAAAATTGTTTCTGGGACTACCATCATAGAAAATAATATGTTTTATAACTGTTTTTCATTTCTTTTCTCAATAAAACTTGTTTTGTAGATAAAACTTACCTGTGCTGTTTTTTACATACAAAACGCCAAGAAATTTTTACGGTCTTGCCGGTTAAAGGATTAAAACAATATGGACAAGAATGCAGACAAGGATAGGGACAAGGATTAACTAAAGAATTTGGACAAGCATTAGGGGAAGAATGAAGATAAGGCTTATTTAAAGGATTTATGCAATTAATTCACATATCTAGGCATGGATTTCGATATGTTATTTGGATTTTCTGAACTGGATTCAATTTTGTGCAATATATCTGATAAGATAATTAAATCTTTCATCCTCTCTTAATTCTCATAGTCATCGACACAAATACTACTACGGGAATTGTTCAAATAAGGAACGCGACCTGAATCCACGAACTCGCGTATTTTCCAGGTCCTCTTAGGCTGCCTTGATACCCACAAAACAATTTGATTTTAAGAAAATATATGTAAAAGGACTAATACCCAATATTCTGTACCTAAAATCCTTATGTGTGTCGTTAGTGAAATAGCCAAACATTATTAAATTATTAAAAGAGTAAGAACAGTTTTAGTTTACCAGTGGTGGATCCAGGATTTCAGGGAGCAATGCTTAAAACTCGAAATACAAAATTTTGTGCATCAAATCTTGATGGATTTTGCTAATGATCTTAGAGGAGATGATATATGGAGTTCCCTTTATACGATATTGAAAATAATTAAATAATGTGATTCATGTTAGGCATGAAAAAATTAATTAAATGATGTCTACATCAATACAAACATTTTTATCAGATAATCCCAAAGTGGAAAGCATCACCCAAAACTTTTCTTAGCAAGGACAATATAAAAATACAGAAAATCGATTGTGTACACTGTACTTCAAGCTAATATGGATAATATTTGGAAATATACTGCATTTTTTCGCACGTGAATTATCAGGTTTCCTTCTAAATATTTCTATTATTCCATTTACTAAAATAAAAGTCATGCAGTATCTTCAAAAAAACTTATTTACGATAAAATTTAAAAACTCCAGTTGTTGGTGCCCGGCAGTTATTTCCCACATCAAAACACATTCCTGAAAAAGAATTGAGTACCGATATAAAAAAAAACAAAATATTAAAAATGAAAAACTTGTTGATATGCAATTTCTATTTATTTTAATACTATTTTAATAGTTATTTTATGTTCAGGACATCATTTAATTTTTCTTTTCCGAGCTACAAATGAATCACGCCATATTTTATTAATATAACTAGTATAGAAGCCCGCCATAGAACGGTTCGAATTACAAATAATTAAGTAGTAGATGATATGACAACATTTTTACATTCACCTCAAATGTTGTTATGTTCTAGTCGTCGTCAATGTGTTCTAACTGATAAATATCAAATACATTTTGTGTGCATACTTTTAGGCTGACAATTTTTTCATATAAAAAAAGCACTGTAACAGCAAGAATGAACAGTTTGAGCGATATTTGGTACGGAGCAGGAGTTATACACAGTATGAGCGCAACAGGTTCTGGTTCAGGCTGAACAGGTTTTGAAAAGCATAGCAATAACATGCTATGAACAGTTTGAGCGATATAGAGCACGGAGCGCGACGCTTGTCTTATATATATTAAGATTATTATTATAATTAATTTTATTATTTTAAGTGGGAATGGGAATATTTGATACGAATAATGTTAATTTTCTTGTTACTATTTCCATTTACTTTGCCTAAACTAACTTTTTTTTTTGATAATTTTTTTTAATAGTAGGTACTTGAGTAAAATTTTCGTCATATAGTTTTACGAAAATCGATTTCTTTGTTTTTTATTTGTAAATTAATTAGCTGCTAGAGAACAAGAGTTAGAAACAGGGACCGTACCGGTTATGGTTTTTATCGAAAAAGTCACATATTAACTGTTATTTTTTAACTTTTATTTTTTCCGACAAAAATAAAAGTTATTGTGTGCCTTATATTTTTCAGGCAATTATAACAGTTACTTTTGACTTTTATTTTATCGGTCAAATTTAACAGTTATTTTCTGCCTTTTATTATTTCGGTCAAAAATATCAGGCAATTTGTGTTTTTTCAAAGGCTGTTTTACCGACTAATGAACTATCGATACCATTATTTTCGTCTCGTCGGTGCGCACGATTTACATATGGTATCAATAGTTTAATAATTGGTCAAGCGGCCTTTAAAAAAATACAAAGTGCCTGATATTTTTGACCGAAAAAATAAAAATCACAAAATAACTGTTATTTTTGACCGATAAAATAAAAGTCAAAAGTAACCGTTATTTTTGTCCGAAAAAATAAAAGGAAAAAAATAACAGTTAATTTTTAACTTTTATAGAATCAGTCGAAAATTTAAAAGACACTTAATATTCGTGAAGCTAAGGCCATTTCATATTCCATATCATTCCATTCCATATCATAATGGTATATTTGAAAATGTCCTTCGACAATTTTTTCATTGTGTCTTTTTCATTTAAAAATTGTAAAATAACAGTTATTTTCGGTCCCTGGTTAGAAATGTAAGACATTTTTTCTGAATGCTACTTTTCTTTACGTGTATGGATTAACACCAAATTTGGTGTGTGGATTCACCACACATGTGGAATGTTTATATGAAATGGAGTATAGTGCAAAGTGTATTTTTTTAAAAAACAAAAAAACACACAAATTGGCCATTTCAGCCCTTGAAAGGACTTTGATCGAGTTTCTATTAATTAATTATGTTGTGTGTTATTAAATGTTTGCACACAATTAACCGAGAACTGGACCTACATGTTTGATACCGACTCCGAACGGCTAAAGTTCATTCTCTCAAGAAGCTTTACATGGCATTATTTATTCTCTGAGGTTTGCCATCGTCTGCAGAGACGTGGTGACCGATCAGAAAAATTTTTTTTAATTGAACAAATTTTTCGCCGTGACTGGGGATCGAACTCGGGCTCCGAGCATGCTAAGCCACACACTTAACCTGCATGCCACGGTCACCACTGTGTATTTTTTACTGTTATAAAATCTCCTTTTGTACGTGAGATCAAGAATATGAAAATATGTTATTGGGATTGTCGTTTTTAAACAAATTAATGGTAACACATTTAAAAAATCCTATTTTTTTATCCTAAAGTGCTATTAGTTTTTGAAAAAATGGCTTCAAAATTTAACTTAAATTTACTCGGTTGACATTTATATTTATATATTTGGGCGGCAAAAGTAGGCATGGTCAAATTTTTTTTTTTAGGTAATAAATCATATTGAGTTTTTGAAAAAATTCCTTGCAGCGTAAAGGTCAAGCCATCTCGAACTTGTTTTGTGAAAAGTACTAGAATGATCCATGAATATTTTACACCAAGTTTCTCAGACACTTTGTTTTCGAATCGACCTAATGTTCATTGTACAACTCAATGATTTCTGAGAAGGGGCGTCGATTTAATGCGACCACGCCGATTTTTGTTGCTGTACCGACAGTAACCATATAAACTAAATAACCAAATGTAAGCCTTATACGTAAGCCTTTTTATTTTTGATCGATTGTTGAGAACCGTTTTTGGGGCTGAACAGTTTTTTTTAAGGCATCCCGTACTCGATAAAAATCGGCTATAGGTGCATTTAATACAGTTGCAATGAACTCAAAAAGTGAGCGTGGCTATGGTGAGAACTTTTATCACCTTTAATAAAATCTAGTCACATTTAATGGAAAAATTTACTATATTTGAATGGATTTATCATTTAAATGCTGTCTCGAGAATTTTGTTACTCCATTTTGGATTTTGACATGAATAATTCTGCTAGGATATACCTAAGAGCTAGCAATTGACTATCAAACCTTGTACTTATCCAACAGACAAGCCACTATATTCCGTTATAAGAACAAGCTACAGCTTACCTTCTTCATTACCAACAGAATGAATAAGCTTGCTGTAAAAGCACAAAATAATTGTTTCAATTCATTAAAAATAGTTCAATCGATTATTACTCAACCGCCAAAGTTGTCATGGTTACACAACGTATATGTTTGCAACTTTGCTGGTCGCTTAAGACGCTTTACATAAAAACCTTCTACATGAAGAATTAAAAGCTTTTAGACAGCACCAACCACCACCCAAGAATATCAAAGAACAACAAGCACCTTCGCGACCACATTCACAAACCTGCGTTTGAAATATTGTTTGACTTTTTTTATTTTTATAACCATCAACAACAACAACAACAACAATAGTAACAACCGCGAAAAGCAAATCGCTGATATAAGTAGAATATCACCAGCCGCTAAGCTGATTGTTAAGAGCCTCTTGCAAACAACACTCTTGCCAGCTAAGTCAGCTGCGAAGTCTCTTCGCTGTTAAGAATTTTAAATAAAATCAGTTTGAGTTTTGAAGTCAGACGTTTTAGAACAACAAACGAAACGTTCCTCAATTGAAGTCAACGTTAAATAGACTCAAGTGTGCTTTTTGCTATTTAAAAACACAAAAACTACCCGGCATTAATTTGCTATACTTTATTATATTAGTGTTTACTTAACTCAAACTTAATCGTGTGTTACTGAGTGTTTTTGTTTTTTAATTTGTAAATTTGAGTATTAAACGGATAGTGAAATAACATATTCGTATCAGGAAGATAACGTCTGTTTGTGACTTTTGTTATTTTTACTATAAATAAAAATATAAAAATAAAAAAAGAAAACACTGCGTTTATTAATTTAACATTATTTCGTGCATTCGGGGTGAAATTATTGAAATTATCTACAAACAGCTGTGAACATGAGCGTGCAAAATATTCCGAGACGTCAAGCGATTCCCATACTTTACACTAAAGGAACACACTACGATGTCGGCTTCGATATGGTAGGTTTAAGCTAGAAAAAGCTATGTATGTATTGAGATATATATTTTGTGTTTGAATTAGAAAAGCAATTGAAATTGGAATAGAAAAAAAGTACCCACAATATTATCATTTTTAACAAAGTGTGTTTTTTTATTAAATGATAAATAAATATCTAAAGATAATAAAATTTACAGTGTTTTTGACTTAAGAAGAAATGTATAATTTTAGTTCGGTATCTTAAAATTTAAAAATATAAATATTTGAGTCTAAAAAACATTGTGTTTTTAGCAATTTCTAATTTAACATTATGAAAAATCAGACATAATTTTTTGAGTCTCATTACTTTGATAAAATTTCTAGTGCTTGTCTGTTTTAACATCCAGTCCATCTATACCTAAGAAACAACATCTATGACTTGTAACTATCCATACATGGGTTAAGTTATAGACTTCACTTTGAGAACTTCTTTAAAAATCAATCCTCTCTAGCGAGTTCTTTTGTTATCAGAACCCTTAAAATTTTTTTTCAACCTATTGAAATCCGTTTGCTCAACTTCAAACGGAAATTTTCACTGAATACGATTCCAAAATGTCGACATTTTATTTCATTAAGAAATATATTTCGAAACATTCCTTATTCATTCATTCTGTCATTCTATATTCGGTCAAAGTTCCACATGGAATTATTTGGATTAAAAAATTATGAACGGAATTTTTTTGTAATTCGAAGAATTAAAAACAAACAAAAAGTTTTGAAAGGAAACATTTTGAACATTTAAATAAACAAAAATAGAATTTAAAACTTAACAAAATTAATTAATATCTAAAACTTAACGAACTTAACACAAATTTCAATTCGAAATAACAAATTTTCTAAATCAAATTCACAAAATCATCAAAGCTTAAAGTTTTAGCATTTCGAATCGATAAAATATATGAGACAACACACGTTTGAAAAAATTGTAATCAAATTTTGCCTTACCTATGTTGGATTCAAATATATTGAAATCGAAAATTAAAAATTTTCAATAACATTCAGCATATTTTTGAAATCGAAATGTTTACATTCGATATTTTCGTTTACAGCATCTATAGGCTCAAAACTTTGTTTATTTGAAATATCTGCATTTTATATATTTCAAATAATTTGTTCTTTAAATTTCTTAAAATTTTGTTTTACTCTGATATTAATAAAAAAATTTTTTGAACTTCGTAAATTTTAAATTTTTTTCTATCGAAATTTAATATTCCCAGATTTTTCAATTCTACAAAGCTATTGATTTATGTTTTAATTTTTGATATTGCTATTTTCGAATCAGAAAGTTTTGTGTGTGGCATTTTCGCTCTCAACTTAATCATTCTGATATGTGCTTTCAAAGTTTTTATGATCGAAACATACCACACCGCGTGACTTATAAGCTCTTGAAATTTTCTTCCATTCAATATTCGAAAAAACTGCTACGATGGAAATTTTTTTATTTTTGTATTTAAATATTTGCTTTAAAAATTTTGTTTATGCCATATTTTTGAGTAAAAATCTTTAAATTCGAAAATTTTGCATTCAAAATTTTAACTTATTTATATCCATTCTAAAAATATTTATCAAATACACAAATTTCTTAACTCTTAAATCTTAAATCTTAAATCTTAAATCTTAAATCTTAAATCTTAAATCTTAAATCTTAAATCTTAAATCTTAAATCTTAAATCTTAAATCTTAAATCTTAAATCTTAAATCTTAAATCTTAAATCTTAAATCTTAAATCTTAAATCTTAAATCTTAAATCTTAAATCTTAAATCTTAAATCTTAAATCTTAAATCTTAAATCTTAAATCTTAAATCTTAAATCTTAAATCTTAAATCTTAAATCTTAAATCTTAAATCTTAAATCTTAAATCTTAAATCTTAAATCTTAAATCTTAAATCTTAAATCTTAAATCTTAAATCTTAAATCTTAAATCTTAAATCTTAAATCTTAAATCTTAAATCTTAAATCTTAAATCTTAAATCTTAAATCTTAAATCTTAAATCTTAAATCTTAAATCTTAAATCTTAAATCTTAAATCTTAAATCTTAAATCTTAAATCTTAAATCTTAAATCTTAAATCTTAAATCTTAAATCTTAAATCTTAAATCTTAAATCTTAAATCTTAAATCTTAAATCTTAAATCTTAAATCTTAAATCTTAAATCTTAAATCTTAAATCTTAAATCTTAAATCTTAAATCTTAAATCTTAAATCTTAAATCTTAAATCTTAAATCTTAAATCTTAAATCTTAAATCTTAAATCTTAAATCTTAAATCTTAAATCTTAAATCTTAAATCTTAAATCTTAAATCTTAAATCTTAAATCTTAAATCTTAAATCTTAAATCTTAAATCTTAAATCTTAAATCTTAAATCTTAAATCTTAAATCTTAAATCTTAAATCTTAAATCTTAAATCTTAAATCTTAAATCTTAAATCTTAAATCTTAAATCTTAAATCTTAAATCTTAAATCTTAAATCTTAAATCTTAAATCTTAAATCTTAAATCTTAAATCTTAAATCTTAAATCTTAAATCTTAAATCTTAAATCTTAAATCTTAAATCTTAAATCTTAAATCTTAAATCTTAAATCTTAAATCTTAAATCTTAAATCTTAAATCTTAAATCTTAAATCTTAAATCTTAAATCTTAAATCTTAAATCTTAAATCTTAAATCTTAAATCTTAAATCTTAAATCTTAAATCTTAAATCTTAAATCTTAAATCTTAAATCTTAAATCTTAAATCTTAAATCTTAAATCTTAAATCTTAAATCTTAAATCTTAAATCTTAAATCTTAAATCTTAAATCTTAAATCTTAAATCTTAAATCTTAAATCTTAAATCTTAAATCTTAAATCTTAAATCTTAAATCTTAAATCTTAAATCTTAAATCTTAAATCTTAAATCTTAAATCTTAAATCTTAAATCTTAAATCTTAAATCTTAAATCTTAAATCTTAAATCTTAAATCTTAAATCTTAAATCTTAAATCTTAAATCTTAAATCTTAAATCTTAAATCTTAAATCTTAAATCTTAAATCTTAAATCTTAAATCTTAAATCTTAAATCTTAAATCTTAAATCTTAAATCTTAAATCTTAAATCTTAAATCTTAAATCTTAAATCTTAAATCTTAAATCTTAAATCTTAAATCTTAAATCTTAAATCTTAAATCTTAAATCTTAAATCTTAAATCTTAAATCTTAAATCTTAAATCTTAAATCTTAAATCTTAAATCTTAAATCTTAAATCTTAAATCTTAAATCTTAAATCTTAAATCTTAAATCTTAAATCTTAAATCTTAAATCTTAAATCTTAAATCTTAAATCTTAAATCTTAAATCTTAAATCTTAAATCTTAAATCTTAAATCTTAAATCTTAAATATTAAATATTAAATCTTAAATCTTAAATCTTAAATCTTAAATCTTAAATCTTAAATCTTAAATCTTAAATCTTAAATCTTAAATCTTAAATCTTAAATCTTAAATCTTAAATCTTAAATCTTAAATCTTAAATCTTAAATCTTAAATCTTAAATCTTAAATCTTAAATCTTAAATCTTAAATCTTAAATCTTAAATCTTAAATCTTAAATCTTAAATCTTAAATCTTAAATCTTAAATCTTAAATCTTAAATCTTAAATCTTAAATCTTAAATCTTAAATCTTAAATCTTAAATCTTAAATCTTAAATCTTAAATCTTAAATCTTAAATCTTAAATCTTAAATCTTAAATCTTAAATCTTAAATCTTAAATCTTAAATCTTAAATCTTAAATCTTAAATCTTAAATCTTAAATCTTAAATCTTAAATCTTAAATCTTAAATCTTAAAACTTACAGGTGAAGATCGCATAGAGTAGAAAACGTTTCTTTATAAGATAAACTCTTTCCTCAGCATCGATTCAATAAATATTACTATACCGAACAGTCCCTGTCATATTGTAAAATATTACTTGCTGTATGTTATTTTCAAGTTCAAATGACAAAAGTCAAAATATTTTCATAAAGATTTCAAGCAATCTTAAAAAAATTTTAGTATTGAATTTTTTAAAGAATATGATGTGCAAAACATTCGTTAAAGAACAAAAAGTGAGACCCACAATTTTATCCAGATGTCAGTCGGTACCCATACTATACGTCAACGCAAAAACGCATTATGATTTCGGCGTTGATATGGTGTGTAATAAATAATATTTAAAACCTGATCTTAAAAGAAAATCAAAGAAAAAAGAAGAAATTGGCCATTTCACCCTTTAGTTCTTTGACCGAGCTTCTTATGATCAATAGTGGTGTGTGTGTAATTAAGTGTTTGTTCACAATTGAACGCAAACTGGACCTACATACCGACTTCGAATTGGTTGACAACCGACTTTGGTTAATGTTCGTGTTCTCCAGAAACTTTATATTGTTTCTCTCTGATGTTTGCCATTGTCTGCAGAGAGATCAGAAATATTTGAATTGAAAAATCTTTTTGTCAGATGTAAGGATTGAACTCGGGCTGCCGATATTCGTTGACTCGCACTTCCCACGCTTAGCACACACTGTCGCTACTAAAATAATAAAAACAGAGTGAAAATGTTTTAAAATTCAAATGGACTGTATTGTGATGTTCACGAAATCGCTATAAAGAAATAATATGGAAAAAGAGTTTTAAATATGACACATCTTTATAATCCCAGCAACCACATATAGGACTCGTTTCCAAATTAATGGCTTAATTTCCCTACCAAGTGCACAGTGCGGAGAAGGAATCAAATAGAACCCGAAACATGTGAATTTTATGAGTTAGAATTATAAGTGTTTTCGTAGTCTTATTAGAGTAAATTTCAGGAATGTTTTGTGAGTCATTTCCGACAAAAAAAATTTGTTAGTGATTTATAAAGAAAAAACACAAAGAAAAATTATGGTATTTTTATGATGTATACCAGAGAACTACATGAGACCATTCGTCATTTTTTGCCACTCGAATAACAATCGTCGTCGGCCACAATCCCACTCGAATTCGTAAACAACGATTGGTGCTTAGCGCAGTGTGTGACGACTGCGAATCGATACAAAGACAGCATCCAGACAATGCTGACATTCGAATGATTCGCTGGAAGCTCGAGTGTTTGCTGCTGCTTTTCATAGTTTTTTTAACTTTAGGTAAAAAGTAGTTATTTATGGCCTATCCCGTTTTTTAATTTTTTTTTTTTTTTAAATATTTTTGGTGCAATATTTTAATATAGTGTGACGCTCTCTATCTACGCGTCTCGATAATACAATCACCCTTAGAAAACCGTAAAAAGTGGTTATTTTTGGCCTCGCTCCGTTTCCGTGATATCCCGCTTTTTCTGTTTTTTCATATATTTTGGTGCAATATTTTGGCATAGTGCGACCCCTCTATCTACGCGTCTCGAAAATACCATCCCCCTTATAAGCGCGTAAAAAGTGGTTATTTTTTGCCTATCTCGCTCCGTTTTCGAGATATCCCGCTTTTTCTGTTTTTTCATAAATTTTATTTATTTTTGGCCTATCTATTTCTCGTAGTCTGAAGCTCTAGTGGAGAGAGTTAGGCGTTGGTGATCGCTACTACAGACTGCAGTTAACATTTTTTTCCTTGCTGTGAATAAACATAAAAGCATGAATATTCGTTGCTATTGGCGAATGTTGCGAATGTCTGGCTTTGTCGGACATTCATGTTTCGCAGGCATTCGTATTCGTCATCGCTCCTACTCTACGGCATTCATACTACAGCGATTGGTACATGTGTTTGCGCATTAATTTTAATGCAGAAGGCACATTCGTAGCTCGTATTTTGACGACACATTCAAAACGCCATTTGAATGCCCTCAAGATGTTCTCTGATGTAAACCATATCATTACTTCAAGCTCACGACATCATTTAAATGAAAGACTCACGCGATGCTTCCGTACTTATAAAAAATTTTCATTTTTTAACTCGTTCCTGTGCCATTCCATGAGTACTCAATAAATTTTTATAATTTACACTTTTTCCTGAGTTATAAAATCTTCATAACTAAGACACTCTTTGGAGTCATTATTAGGAGTCATTATAACATTTTCATAATTAAGTCTCTCTTATGAGTCATAATATTGGGCACTCTTCACGTTATCATTTTAAAGACTCTACTCTGAACCATTGCATCGTGAGCTTACATAAAATCTTCATGATTAAGACTCTATTCTGAGTTATAGTTATAACCGTTCTTAAAATCATCATAAAAATACTTCTTTTTTAGTTTTTTATTAATTATGAATAAACATTTTTATTACAAAGACTCATTTCTGAGTCATAATACAGAGCACCCACAAATTCTTCTTGGGTCTTTTCTTCTGTCTTAATTATGAATACTAATACAACTTACTGTGGGTTTTTTTTAGAACAAAATTTGAGTTTTTATTCTTTTGAGTGGGTTCTTAGGATTTTCCTACTCTTTTCTGAAATTACTCTTCATAATTAAGAATCTATTCTGATCAGAACTGAAAATCTTATTGCACAAAACTCTTTCTGATTCATAATTGTGAGTCCTTTTTGAGTCTAAATTATTAATGCTCATAAAATTTTTATAACTAACACTCTTTTCTGAGTCATTTTTTGCTAACAACCCACAAATTCTTCATAATTATGATTCTATTATGAGTTACAGTTATGAGTGCTCATAGCATCTTTTTACTTGAAACTTTTTCTGAGTCATAATTGGGAGTCTTTTTTGAGTTTTTATTATTTTTTATGTCGTTATTCTGAGTACCCACATATTCTACATAGCTAAGACTATATTTTGAGTTACAAATATGAGAGCTCATCAAATTTGATTGCACAAAACTCTTTCTGATTCATAAGTGTAAGTCATTGAGACTTCAAACTCTCTCTCTGATTCATAATTGTGAGTCTTTGAGTCTTAATTATGAGTATTCATTAAATTTTCAGAATCAATAAGCTTTTTTGAGTCATAATTCTAACCACCCCAAAAATCTTAATACGAAAAAATATTTTCAATCAAACCATTGAAGGCTCATAAGACTTATTAATTAAAACTTTTAAAGCATTACTTGGAAGTTTTTTTTAATCATAATTAAACAATTAATTAAATTTCTTTTAATTATGAAATCTTTTTAATACTCATAAGCATTTTAAAACTAACAGATTTTCTGAAAAATCTTTATAAATACGATTGTATTCGGAGTCCTAATTGTGAGTGTCCTCAAATTTTATTGCTTAAAACCTGTTCTGAGTAATAAAAATTAGTTTTTTTCAAATTCCAAATAATAAGTGCTTAAAAAATTTTCATTATTAAAATTTTTTTCGGAGTGATACTTAGACAAATTTTGTATTTTTTAAACTCTTTTCCGAGTGGTAATTATGAACACTTCATAATTGAAACATTTTTCTGAGTCATCAATCATGAGCACTCATAAAATCTATATAATTTCTAAAATTTTAGAGTTCTGAAACTCTTGAAAGACTCTTCTGTTATTTTTGACGCATCATAATGAGCACTCATAAAATGTTCATAATTCGTGTGATAAATAGAGCTCACATATAATGTTTATTGACGTGTTATAAAAATTGCTTACTTTACGCTCAGTTGTAGTATTGATTGATAAAATGATTCACTTTTGACCTAATATTGCTCCATATTAAACACAACCATAATTGTTAAGAGTCTCTCACGTATCGTTTTATAAAATTTGCATATTATAAATATTATTGCATGCAGCATGCAATTTTAAAATTCATATTTTAAAGGTTATGTCATTGTTCTTTATACTTTTTTTATTTTTCTTTTTATTTTGTTTTTTAGTATTTTTTTCGTTTGTTTGTTCTTTTGTTTGAAATGCAAAAGTTCTTCTAATCAAAGAATCATCAGTGTTAACAGTGTTAATTTTATGAAAAAACTTTTAATACGAAATAGCTACTTCCGTATAAATTTTTTTTATGCCGAGAACATGCGTTAAATTTCATCACAGCTGTTTGAGATCATTATTAATTTGACTTTATACGCTTAGTTTTGTTGGATGAACTTACTCAAGGTTTTTTCATTGCTTAAGAAGTCGATATATCTTAATTACTAGAATAGAAATATAAAAATGCACCGTTTTAATTACTAATAAAATTTTAACATTGAACTTATTTGTTTGTTTTTTGGTAAACAAACCAACCCAAAGTCAATAACGGCAAATAAACTTATTTGAACCACATTCATGCACTCACTCATTCATGAGTGGTTTGATCGTAGACATGGCCTCTAAATATTTTCAAAATAGTAATTAAAATTGGCGGTAACAAACAGTTCCCCATTTGTGACGTCATATTTATACAACACAACCAACACTGGTTTATTTTTTTGTTTGAATTATTATTTAACACTGAATTGATCAAACTTAATTTTTTTTTTTCAGTTGCGAGTTCGTTAACTCGTTAAGTTTCAACATGATCTAAACTAGTTTGAAACAACTGAAGTATTCACTTCATTAATGCAAAAAAGTTCAATAGTATCTTACAACTATTTAATGAATTCTTTAGATATGTTAATTTATTGTAGTTAGAATTTTTTAATTAGATAATTTTTTTTACTAGAGTCAAGAATAGCAGTTAAAAAAGGTAGCATTAAAAGATCACTTACAATATTCTCAGTTCAATTGCTATTTCAAACTAAAAACTAAAAATTAAACTGAAAACTAGTTGGTTAAAGATATAATATTAAGTATTTCTGCATAATTTTAAAGCAATATTTATTTAACAAAAAAAAATCTTTTAACGTCACGTCTTCATCGCAAGAAAATCCTTAAAGTACCAGGATAAGGCATCTTTTTTTTTTGGGCAATTTAATTCGGTTTTGGAAAATCTTCAAATAAAATTCTTGTTAAAGTCAAACTTAACTAGATACAAAGATAGACATTTAGCACTTTTCGGTAAATTTTTGATTTTTAGTAAACTGGTACGAGGTCAACAGGCTGAATAGTTCATGAGTAATCTTGATCGCTGATTATTTTCTTGATGATTCAGGGCCTTTATTATGACGGTTAAATCGGAATAAGTCGGTTTTTCGAATAACTCGAAGTTACGAGTTACTAGTTTTTCTCTCACATGTTTTTAACTTATCTCTAAAATCTCTTTCATACATACCCAGTACAAAATTAAGGCCTAATGAAAAATTGGCAGTTGCCTTACTTTTCTTTGAATATCAACTCCGAAATCAAAGAGAGAGAGCCTACATGAATTTTTGCTTAGATTTTTTCATTTGTATTAGCAGTAGCGTAGCAAGGGGGGGCGGGGGGGGGCGGTCCGCCCCGGGTGCACGCCAAAATGGGGTACAAAATTTGTAAAAAAGAACTATTTACCACATATTTTTTGATTTTTTTAATAAAAAGAACACACCTCAATGACTTCGGTTTTATATTTGAATATCAAGAGGGTGCAAAAGTGAATGAATATATTTTTTACCATCACCAGGACTTCGTTTTTATTGAAACAAACTTTAACTTGATATTAAATTTTGTTCAATATTAACGCTCACACTAACACCCAAGTCAATTCCATATGTAATTTTTCATTGGTTAGGGGTGCAATTTCCAAACAAATTATATTAAAATTTTCATGATATTAAGATGGAGTTCAAAAGTAAAAATGTAAAAACATTTTTTTATATTCCATTAAGTTTTATAAATACACAATGTTTTACTTCTTATATTCAGGATAAGAACTGTTCAAACTTGCTAGACATTTCTAAAACCATTAAGTTTCGAAAACCTGCATGATTTTCAGAGTATGATGAATGGAGGCGTCAGTTGTTTTGTAAGCAATACATTTCTCCAGAACTTTTAAAAAAAAAATGTTCAAGTCATTATTGTCAGAAATAAAAATATACAGTATATTTTGGGTATACTTTTACATAAAACTATTACTTTAAAAATCATTATTATTGTCAGAAATAAAAATATACAGTATATTTTGGGTATATTTTTACATAAAACTATTAGTTTAAAAATCATTAATAAACTTTTTACTTGCTTAAAAAATTTCTAAAAAATTAAATTGATTCAAATTCATTACATGTTTTATATAAATTAAATAACTGGCGTTCTATGACAATTTATAGCGCTCTGACTTTTTTTATTTTATTTTGAAGATGTCTATTAAAAACTTTAAGATGGTTTTCTGAATCCTCTATTTTGCTAAAATAATTATTATTATGTTCAAATCAACCAACAAAAACTATCAAAAATACAGTTTTAAGAGAAGATAAGATGCACAGTTCCTTGAAAATTATTCTAATTATTAAAATTAAATTTTGTTCCCAATCACCGAATGTGAAGAATCAACAGATTTCATGGAATTGCCAGCTCTTTTTGAGCCATTCATTACTTTTGACCTTGTCCAAACTGGCCAAGTTTGCTTTGGGAATTATGTAGATAATGAGAATGAAACAAATTTCTGATATCAATTTGGTATTCCTGGTTATATTGTGATACTGAATTTATTAAATATTAAAATATTTCATATGCAAACTTCATCGAATTGAGTTAACATTTGGTATTTAGAAGGTCCCGGGGGTAGCTGGTTGTGAATCTGGTGCAAAAACTCGGAAAAGTTAAAAAAATGGCATCGAAAAAAAAAATGCTTTAAAACATATGTTTTGAATTTTAAAATTTTTGTTTTAAACAGAGACCCAAAATAACAGTTATTTATTTTTGTGAGGTCGAGAAAGTTGTCGATATTTTGAAAAATATTTTATACGTTGCTTCATAACAGTTATTTTCAATTTATATTTTTTACGTTGCCTCATAACAGTTATAAACGAGGAACAATTTTTTACGTTGCTCATAACTTTTGTTTTCAAAAAATTTTTTTTACGTTGCCTGGTAAGAGTTATTGCAGAGAAATAAATTTTTAAGTTATTTCGAAATTTTTTTATATATTTGGTAGGTATGAGTAAGGTTTGTTTTCACCCTTCTACCCGCTAGTGGCGTTGCATTTCTTAAGAACACAAATTTTCGGTAAACACAAGTTTTGACCTATAACTGACCTAGAACTAACTATTGAGTCGTGCCCTTCGACTGATAAATTTCAGCAATCTTTGGAAAGAGGGCATTTTTGTATTTTTGGTTTTTCTTAAAATGAATAGTTGGTTCTTCGTGTGATAAAGTTTTATACAAAATTTAAATTTCTTACTTCTATGGTTAAGAAAAATCTGAAAAAGAAGTACAGCAACTGCAGTTATACTACTGTTCGCCTTAACAAAAATTTTATTCTATTCTGGAGTCTAGTCTGAGTGCACTTGTACTTCTCTTTCTCGAACAAACAATTTAAATACGTTTACACAAAATTGTGAAATCCGCGGTTACTCGCTGGAATGACATGTGAAATTACTGAAATGAATGATTTTTTGAATGAAAAATCAATTTCTTCCTTGCGTTCTCATACTTATGTAACTAATTTTTTTCCGAAAAATCACTTGTACTACTGTTGCCCTAAAATACGATTTAAGAATAAACTAACGTTGCATTCACAACTACATTTTTTATGAATGCCTAATTTTGTGAAAACTCCTTACTGAGAGCAAGCAAAAGAATTACAATTGAAAATATAACACATGTTGCCGTAAAAAAGTAGCAAAGATGTTTTTATTTCATACAAATTATGAGCAACGTAAAATTTTTGTTCTCGTCTATAACAGTTATCAGGCAACGTAAAAAATTAAAAATTGAAAATAAACGTTAACAGCAACGAAAAAATATTTTCTTCATTCATAACTCTTATTTCAGAGAAAAATTATTTTTTTTTATATATAATAGTTATTATTGATAAATATTTTTTTTCTTACAATATAACTGTTATGGTCCAATTTTTAAAGATATTTCTTATAACAGTTATGACTCTGGTTTTAAATTTGGTTCCAAGAACGGTTCAAATTAAAAGTAGTGGCACCAATCAAGGCAAACTATTTTCATATTCATATACTTGGCGATTTTTAATAATAATTGATTTAAAAACAACGATGGAATAATAAAACAAATTAAAAATAACAAATAAATGTTAAAATGAGCTGAATTCTTAGACAATAAGAGCACCGCTCCTGAGCTTTTAGGTTTTGAAGTTTCATATCGGGTACATTTGTTTATATATTTTTTCGCTCATAATACACTATATCTGCACTCTAATGATGTGGAATGTACTTTGAGTGTACTACCAATATAGAAGTATTACATATATGTAGAAGACATTTTTAGTCTGATATCAGAATTTTAAAATTCAGGATGGCGGAAAGGTTGCGATATAATTTTTTTGTTTTTACGAATTCGGTGTTTGTACGAATCCACTGCATCGGAATCTTTTATCAGAAATTCATAATGATGTTATTTTTTTACTTTAGGATTGTCACATTATAACTTTTTTTAAGTGTTTTTTAACATTATATCACAATTTAAGGGGGTCTCTCATTTCGAATCTGATATCAGAAATTTAAAATTCAGCCCGGGCTCTGAGCATGCTAAGCCACACACTTAACCTGCATGCCACGGTCACCACATAGTAATACATGAGTAATGAGTAATACTCATGAGTAATACTCAATGTAATTAAAAAAAGTTTCTTTTAAAAGATCACTGAAAGTTTGTGTGTATATTTATTTGATATGAAAAGTTTAAACAATTTGTTAAATAATTTTTTTAGTGAGTATTTGGTGCATATTTTTGCCCAAACATATTCTAGGAAAAAGGTCATAAAATCCTTAATTTTGAAAAATCCCAGCAGAACTTTCTAGAAATGTGTTAAGAAAGAGTTGTTCTGAAGCATACATAATAATAAAAAAATTCCAATTCTAATTCTAATAAAAATAAAAACTCTTAGGCCCGTTAACTGATCTCAATTTTAAACAAAGTTTAGCTTAAACAAAGTTTAAAATTCCTTAACCTCAGTTTAAATTTTAACGCCGATACCTCATCTCAAAAAATCTAAGTTTAACTTGATGAGGCAAGTTTAAATTTAAACACAGAAATTCTAGGTTTCAAAAATTTAAACTGAGATTTTGTCAAAAATTCTCTGAGAACATTTGAAATATTCTCAATAATAAACAAAAAATAAAAAATAAAAAAATCATACTTAAAAAAATTCAAAACAATAAACAAAAAAAAAAACATATTAGTGGTATTCATGCAATGCCGAATATTTTCCGATGCCGTATATCGGAATATTTTCGCTGTTTTTGCATGAGGTACCTTTTTTTGTATTTTTCGGTTAGTGCCGTATATCAATCAGCTGTTCTTTAAGTTGTATTGCAAAAGTGGCCACTTTGGTTTAATAAATGAACTGAAAACTAAAAAATTAAACAAATACATAAATAGTTTCATAATTAAGATGAATACAAAGAAATTCCAGATAATTTCTTTTATTATTCGACAACTGACAACATGCAATGTGTTGTTTTAAAGGTTTCTCAAGTTGAAAGTTGAGTAAGAAGTTTTTAGCTTGTAATAAATATTGCAAAATATTTTAAAGGTGGCAACAACTCTTTGCCGAAAGTTTTCGGCGCTGTTTTCGCATCAAAATCGTGAGGAAAACTGGGAACTTTGCCGTATAAAAAAGTTCCATACAAATTTTGACAGTTGATATACGGCGTTTACGCATTTTCCGATTTTCGGCATATTCGGCACGTTTTCGGCATTGCATGAATACCACTATTTTAAGTTTTGAAAACAAAATATTCCAATGAAACTGACAATTTGCATTATTTTATCAAAAATTTTTGAAATATTTTGATGTTCTACGTCAAAGTTGTAGAAAATTTTACTACAGTGCCGCTCAAATAGGTTTTTTAATCTCAGTTTAAATTTTTAAACAGAGTTTAAGAAAACTGCCGATAAAAATGAGATAAGTTACGAAAATAATTTTAACTGTGTTTAAAATTTAAACTCTGTTTACGAAATCTGAGGTTAAGGAATTAAAACTTCGGAGATCAGTTAACGGGCCTTACTACTTTAAGATTTCTTGGACTTTTTTTTGGAACATGAAAAGTTTTATTTACGTTTTAGTTGCGCATAAAAGTTTTGTTAAATTCTTAACGTATTAGATACGATACTGTCAATACTAGACAGAAAAAATTGTAATTTTGTTAAATTTTTAAAGCAACATTTAAAGAGCATTACTTCCATTGATGAAAACATATCGCAGAATGCTTTAAGATACACATTATTAAAGTTCTTGGCTATAAATATGCTAACTTATTATTTTATGAATTTCGTGACTTTTTTTATGAGCTATTTTTGACCGCCTCGTTGCACTGTGGATCGTATACTATATGAAAATACAAATTTAAAAAAATTAAGAAAAAACGGGATAGCAGGGACTTGTTTTTTATGTTGGTAAATATGGAATTGCAACATTTTTTTTATTTTTAAATAAATTTAAGTGTTGATTACAATTTCTATTGATTGATGTTCATCCCTGCTTATAGACCAATTTTCTACTGGGCATTTTCACATATATGTGAAAGCTCTCAAAAACTCAAAGAATAACTTGGAGTTATACGAAACATCGATTTATGCGAAACTAATTTCGAACCGATTTTTCTACATTTACTTGTTTTTGGACACTAGTATTCATATTGCTGAAATTCTGCAATGAATCAATGAATGAGTTATGAGAAATTGCAGAAATTGCAATTGAACAAATCATTTTTCTTTCGTTCGTTCGTTCGTTTTATTCGTTATTTTATAGGCACTTAAATGGTCTACGTTGGCTCTTTTGTTGATATATTAGACCTGTACTCTAAAGTTTTAGTCCAATTTACCAGTTTTTACCAGTTTTAGTCCAAGAAGCGTTCCCGTACACAAAAAAATGGTAAAAGAGAGTGCAATCGAGAGAGTAAAACATTTCCCCTCCTTGTCAAAAGTTGCAAGTTTTAGTTCGAGAAATTTCTTCGGGTAAAAATGGTAAAAGTGTCAAACAGCTTAAAATCAGCTATTTACAAGTAAGCAAAGAAATTGCGATACATCAAAACTTCATTGAAACTATTAAAATGGAACCCAGAAACATGGGGAAATGTGTAAAAACTAATATAAATTCTTAACTTGAGAATTAATTTCAATATTATTAAAAATCTTAGACATTTCGTCTGCAATGCCGATGCTTCAGATCAAGGCAATGCTGGACAAACTATCTTATTTGACAGTTTTTACAATTTTAGTCCGAGAAGCGTTCCCGTACTTTTTTGTGTTTTTCTCTATTTTCGAAAGATTTTTCTCATTCTCAGACTTTTGACAGTTTTACCACTTTTAGTCCAAAAAGTACGGGAACAGATCTTTTGTAGGTATTTCTTTTTTTATTATTTAACTGTCACACTTTTCCCTCCTCCCAGCGCTTTTATAGTCTGAGATATTCCTTTGAAATTGCTTTTAAAATAAAATATGCATTCCAAAAATACTTCGTATTCTTACGAGAGCTATAGCATCTCGCGTATTAACTGAGGCATAAAAGAACTTAAAAAAATTATAGAATCCATAAAACAGCATAAATCACTGAATTCAAATAAAAAATTGCTTAACATATCGATTAAGTTCATTGTTATATTGTCACCCTTTCTTTATTAGCCGTTTAAGAGCCATATTATTCTTATTTTGTTTTTTTTGTTCCTTTATAAGCTTAGAAATAATTATGGACAATGCTTTTAAATTAATGTTTTATAGCTAGAACAAGGTAATCGATCAATGTAGCCGCTTCATTAATATGACACATTAAAAATTTGATGTTGACTGATAAGACGTCAATCAAAAAGAAAATAATGATTGTACATTATAATTATTCAAAGAAGAATTTTAAAGATAAGTCTCATGTAGGAACAATCGAATTTATTGTTGGCAATAAATCGAAAGATGATAAGAATTTGAGATTGATAACTACTTATTATAAAAAAAATATTCTTTTTGTGGGCAAAAAATAGTAAAGCAAATTTAATCGTCCCACACAATTTTACCGAAAAGTGTTTCATGCACGACATGCTTAAAATTTTTAACAATATTGAAATTAATTATCAAGTTTAGCATTTATATTAGTTTTTACAAAGAAGTTTTTATAAATTGCAATTTCTTAGCTAACTTATAAACAGGTGATTTTAAGCTGTTTGACACTTTTACCATTTTTACCAGAAGAAATTTCTCGGTTTAAATCTTGCAATTTTTGACAAGGAGGGGAAATTTTTTTGTCTCTCGATTACACTCTCTTCTATCAGTTTTTCCTGTACGGCAACGCATCTCGGACTAAAACCTGTAAAACTGGTAAATTGGACTAAAACTTTAGGGTACGGGAACAGACCTATTATTTCTATATTATTTTTTTTTTCCACAAACATTACACTTTCCCTTTACACGCGAGTTTCAGCATTTTCTTGCATCAATCGACCCGTCTTTTGAGCAACCGTCAAATGATATGGAGTATCCAACTATAACAAAACTTCTGATGCTTAAATGCTTATGTAAAATCGTAAGTTTGCTAATCTCACTAATTCCCAGGGATGAAACATTTTCAAGGTCGGTGTGAAGACCGATCCGTCCTAATGCACAAAGTAGTTCACCCTTTCATTGTATAAGTACATGAGTTTCATGCATTTTTTTACTCTTATCTGATGAACTATTCTTGCTGCCCTTGTACATGAATTATATGAATTTGGTCAGCAAACTCATAAAATAGTTCACGATTCTTTTATATATTTACATGAGATTCATGCATTTTTGTCACTTATCTCATGAATTGTTATTGTTCTCCTCGTATTTGTACATGAATTTAATGGCTGTATGAAATAAAGCCCCAGGAAATGACGCCCCAAATTTAAGATGAAAAAAGGCCCCAAGTATTATAATTATTATTATTATTATTATTATTATTATTATTATTATTATTATTATTATTATTATTATTATTATTATTACTATAACATAATTCTGTAAAATATGATTGCGGAACCATGATATAATAGGTCTGTTCCCGTACTTTTTGGACTAAAAATGGTAAAACTGTCAAAAGTCTGAGAGTACGAAAAAATCTCTCGAAAATAGAGAAAAACACAAAAAAGTACGGGAACGCTTTTCGGACTAAAATTGTAGAAACTGTCAAATAAGAATGTTTGTCCAGCGTTGGCTTGATGTGGAACATCGGCAGTGCAAGCGAAATGCTTGAGATTTTGAAAAATATTGAAATTAACTTAGATGTTTAGCATTTATATTAGTTTTTACACATTTTTCCATGTTTCTGGTTTCCATTTAAATAGTTTCAAAGAAGTTTTGATGCATCGCAATTTCTTTGCTAACTTCTAAACAGCTGATTTTAAGCTGTTTGACATTTTTACCCGAAGAAATTTCTCGGACTAAAACTTGCAACTTTTGACAAGGAGGGGAAATGTTTTACTCTCTCGATTGAACTCTCTTTTACCATTTTTTCGAGTACGGGAACGCTTCTCGGACTAAAACTGGTAAAAACTGGTAAATTGGACTAAAACTTTAGAGTACGGGAACAGACCTAATAATTTTACCAGGTAGTATTGACAAATGTTTATTCTCTCAGCTACAAGTAAACGAACTCTTGTCAAAAACAGCTGTTCGTTGTTATATGCGTTGACCACATTCAGCTGTGTCAACTGTTGTGACAGCAACACATCGGTGAGCGGTGTTATCGGTATTGAAGTTTCAGAAAAATTGTCAAGTTTATGAAATATCAAGCTTTGTATCAAAAACGAATGAAGATTTAACCGACAAATCAAAAATTTTCTATTTTTAAATGCATTTTAATGCGCAACTTCATATTTATGTGTATTAAGTTTTGACTTAACAGTTGCCAACTGTTGGGTACGCTGAATGTGACCAGTGAAAATTAATTGTATGCTATGGCGGATTGTGAGCGCTCTCTCTCTTGTTATATTTTTTGACAGAAAGTCGTTTCCAAAAGAAACGTCAATACTACCTTGGAGTAATTATATCATGGTGCGGAACGCTTGATTTTTCTTTTAAATTTCATAGCATCTTTTTAGAAATTTTGTGGTTTATTGAAACTTCAAAAATTTATTATTTTTCATTTTTAAATTTTCAAACAATGTTTAAACTTATCTCGTCGTACCTACTATAGTTTCCGTTTTTACTTTAGGGTACTTAATAAATTTTTGAAACTAAAAATTGTTATTTGCACAATTTAAAATCCATATATGTGACCATCGCTGATTTTTAATTCCGTTATTAAAACCGGGCCCTTCATTTTTGACGGGAAAGAACTAGTTTCTATATAAAACAGCAAAACACATATTTAGGGTGTTATATTCTTTATTGGGGCTTTATTTCGTTTTTAAATGACTCCTATACAATACTTAGGGCCTCATTCCATTTTATTTAGTGTGTTGTTTCATCGCATTGGTGCATTATTTCGCGGAGTCTATTTCGCTATGAAATTATACCCCAATTTTGGGCCTTATTTCGTTTTGATAGTGTGGCCTTATTTCACTGAGCCGAATTTTATTCACAAACATTTTGTATGATTCATGTTCCCCTAGTATTTTTTTCATAGCATTAACGAAATTTTTTATTCATGTATCTAGTACACAGATTTTATGAACCTTAAATACTAGACATGTAAAATTCGTAAATGCGATTCATGGAGATCAAGTAAAAATTCATAATTACTGTGTAGTTTTTTTTTATCAGCGTATATCTAATGCCGATCTGCTTCACACTCAGGTTCTTGGACAACCTTCACGAAATTCGTCTCGAAGAGAACGACCACCACGCCCGTTCTCATTGATCCAGCATTGTACAGCCGCATTGTATCAACAATAAAACAAGACTTAAAAGGCAACCCCTGAATAATAAATATGTTAGTGTGACGAATTTTTAAATGAGTTCACAAGGACCCAATACATTAAAGTCATTTTGGAATGGTGTTAGCCTTAATTGTCTTAACAAAAGAACTTTGCAAGCAACAACTTTAAAATATATTTATATGTTAACCATTAATGCTTCACGACTATCGGATATAAAGTCGTGTTCAACAGATCTTTCAATCTTATCTCCATGCCAAGTGAATGGTACGTTTGTATATAAATAACTATCTTAAGTAAAGAATATGTTAAATTTATTAGGTTTCTGTATTTTTTTTTTTTTCTATTCCAACCCAAGCATATTAATTAAAATTATAGTATTTTTCGCTTGAAAATCGTTTCAAGCCATGTTATAGAAAAAAGTCAAACGACATTAAAAAAAACATTACTTGGTTATGCACCGAATTCGTGATTGATTTGCATGCCAGAAACAATGCAAGTAATAGATAAATTTTAATCACTTAAACAAGGTGGTGCCTTTCAGAGTGGCACCAAGCTGGGGCCTAAAGGAAAAATAAATAAATATTTATTTTAAATAAAATTTAATATAATTGTCTCTCCTGCATTCTAGGGCCGCACTTTTGGCGCAATAATTAATGACTTTCTAGTGCTGTCGGCACCGCTCAACTATGACTATTTGCCGTTATACAATACCTACGAAGGAAGTAAGCATTGCATTTAACTCTTAAAGTACCAGTTAAGCTATGAAATTTATTATAATGTTAATTGTTCTAATCTTTTATTATAGAAAAAGTCTACGATGCAACATTGGCGAGTGTAACGGAGTCTTTTCCACAGTATATTCGAGAATTGGAAGGCATTGCTGATGGCGCAAAAGTTGAATTTCACAAGGTAGGTCAGAAAATTTCAACACATAAAATTAATGTAATTTTAATTGAACAGATTCGGTTTGCCTTGTTTTAAATGTAGAACGAATAAAATTAGATATGGAAAAAAACTAAACTCAACAAAACTAACAAAACCTTAGGAATAAAAAATAAGCCGGATATGTATTTTTAACACACATAGTTTGAGGTCACACCATCTTAAGAAAACCATTCAATTTACCAAGTGAGCCGCTTAAAATGTTAAAAAGTTATTTATGTTACATCAATAAAGATCGTAACGCCCACAAATATTAACCCTTTGTCGTTCAACCTTGCCAGAAGTCAACTTGATCTTGACTTAAAACTGTTCTTTTATTTGAAGAAAAAACACAAATCAAACTAAATCACACATAAATTAGCACCTCATAAACGTTTACCAATTTTAATTAAATTCAGTCTACAACAACAATAAAAAAACCAAACAACAAGCAACAAATCGTTTAGCAGAATTATTTTTTTAACGACAACATTAGCTACAAATCATTTAACAGCAATTCAACAGAGCGGCATAACAAGAAGCAAAAACCAAACAAACAAAAAAAATAACACCCATTAACAGCTTTTTATGCATGCTTCACAAGACTTGAACAAGCTGAAAAAAACTTAAAATTTTTTTTTTTTAGTTTTTGTTGCTGTTGTTGCGGTTAATTGAGTTCAATATTAATGAACTGTTTGTAAGTAAGTTAACAATTGTTTGGTAGTCGCGGCACACGCTATCGAACGAAACAGCTATTGTCATTTAAATAGCTTACAACATCCGTGAGCACACATTTGATTAATACAACAACAAAAACAACAACAACAACAACAGTGATAATATTGTTCACATGTTAGGCCTTTTCCTCACGGAGCAATGGAAAAGTAATGCAATTGCAACACAATTGTGTATAAAGTTTCAAACCACTGCAATTCAAAACATCATTGCAACCTATGCTTTCAGGAGAGCAAGTCATGTTACAACGCAACATTGATTATTTCTATTGGAATAGACATAATTTTACCTAAGGGCCCAAAAAAAAACAAGCAGCGTAGGCCCCAAAGTACAATTATTCCTTTTCTTGTACTATACGCGAAAAAACAAACGGCAAAAAAGATTTGGGTCCATCCGTACATAAAAAAATAATATAAACAGCATATTGTTCGTGGCAGTAAAAGTGTTGCAACAAAGTGATGCTAAATTTTTAGCATTGTACAGAATGACCAAAGCAAAAACACAGCAAGTTGGTGATATAAATTGCAGCATGCTGCGTTGCATAGAACTTATCACAAACATGTTGCCAACTAGTTTTGAAAAAGTTGCTCCATGTGAAGGTTTCGGTATACTAACATGGGTTAGCAACATTTGTTGCAATTGCATTACTTTTGAATTGCTCCGTGAGGAAATGGCCTTAATTGTTGATAGTAATGAACGATCTGAACATGATCTAGTTGCAAATAACGGATGTGTCATTTATGCTAAGGATAAGACCAAAATTTTAATTAACTTAAAATTGAAAAATAAAACTAATAGAAGTTGGGAAAAGCTCAGCGGAACCAAAGCACATGAAGAACAATTGGTGGCCTAAAGATTACTAAACTGCCTACTGATGTTCAAGAACTAAAAATCAACTGCTTTTATAGAATTGGTAAAGAAGACTGGAAGTAAACCATCAATATGGTACATTTTGAACCAAAGCACAAATTCGGTGTAATTTCATTGTAGGCAAAATATATTATTAGGGGTATTCACACTGAACTCGTTAGTTTGTTAATTGGTTAGTTGTTACTTCGTTAAATTTGTTAACTGTGAACACACCCTTATGTTTAATCTCGTTAGCCTGGTAATCGTTATTGAATAACAGTTGATTTGGTATTTTACCGACTAACGAAAACTTTATCAGGGTAGCTCAGTTGTTACTTTGTTACTGGGTAGTTCGATAGTTCGATAATTTAAAAAAAAACGAAGTGTACGTAAAAAACTAACAAGTAACAACTAACAAACTAACGAGTTTGGTGTGAATACCCCTATTATTACTAGTTCTTTCCCATCAAAAATGACGGGCTCGGTTTTAATAAGGAAAAAACATAAAGTATTGATTTTCTTTAAGCTGATAAGAAATCAGCGATGGTGACATATTCGATTTTAAGTCATGCAAATAACAATTTTTAGTTCCAAATAGTCATAAAATACCTTAAAGTTAAAACAGAAACTAAAGTAGGTACGACAAAATAAGTCCAACATTTTTTGTAAAACTAAAAATTTCAAAATACAAAATATAAAAACTTTTTGAAGTTTCAATAAAACACAAGGCAAAAATGCCTAAAAATATGCTATCAAATTTTCAAAAATATCAAGCGTTCCGCAATCACGTTTTACGGAATTATGTATAGTAATAATTTTTTAAATAAGTGGGCTTCCCGTTGTATTTCAAGATTTGGAAGCCATAGTGCTTCTTCCATCTAGTAACTAATGTCTCTGTCGTTAAATTTTGAATTTAACCCTACGCCGAAAGCGACTTTTTGACTGCATTCGACCGTCTTCGTTGTAAGAAATCATCTTTGGCTATTTTTTACCTCTTTAAAGATATCCGACCGCTCTAAAATTGTTTTGGTGATTGAAGTGAAACTATTCAACAAAATATTCCTGAAGGTTTTGTTCAAAAATATTTAAACAGCGACTCGCTAGCAATATTAGAACACCGAAAAAAGTGCAATTTGGAACTTAAACTTCAAAAATTCATATTTCAGTCCCAAATAAATATTCAGAAGAAATATTTTACAAATTCACTTTTCATTTATATGACTTTCGAAAAAAACAGATTTGGCTGCGTTCCAAAAATTATTAACTATAATTATTTTGCAATCTGAAAACTTGTCATAATTTTCAGAATTGTATACATTATGGTCAACAGACACCAACTCATACCAATCTAACTCGTCTGGTCAATACGATATAGCATTAAAATTAGATTTTCACAAAAAAAGACTTTAAAAAAAAACATTAAAAAATGTAAAATACGAAAAGTTTCATGTTAAAAACGGAAAGCTGGTTTTTGATTTTAGAACCATAGTTTCTTCGGCATACCTACATAGAACTCATCGTAGATTACGATTTTGTAAACTGCTTGGTGCATTTTTTTTTTTAACCATACAAATTGACCCAGTCTATTATACACATTAGTTTTTTTTAAAGTGATACCTTATCGCTTCTCCCTCCCTTTTCCTAGATACAGCCTTTCTCAAATGTCACTCGACGATATCGTACAATAAATACGGCGCAAGGTTATCATACAACCAAAAAGTTTTAGGTCTATTTCCGTTCTCTAAAAATTTACTCCAATTTACCAGTTTTGCAGATTTTAGTCCGAGAAGCGTTCCTATACTTTTTTGTACTTTTCTCGATTTGCGAGAGATTTTTCTTTTTTTCACACTTTTGACAGTTTTACCATTTTCAGTCCTAAAAGTACGGGAACAGACCTTTTATATCGCCACGATTTGGTTGCGAGTGACTTTCGAGCACGGCTTAATAACCTAAGAAGAGTGAATTGATGAACTAAATTCGCCTTTTGGTTTGTCAACCATTTCTTTAAAATCGATAAAGGCCCCTCTCGGCGATTCCTTGGCTCATCTTCCCGGATAATCGCTTAAGATCCCCTTGACGACTCTTCTCAAAGAAACGTTTAAGACCCATCTTAGCAATTCGTTTGCGAATCTTCCCGGCGAATCCTTTTTATGGCCTCAGCTGCTTGCATTCGGCGATACCTGGATGACTCTAAAAAAAACTCAACGGCAATTGTCTTATCTTCTAAACGATTCGCTGACGATTCTGGACTACTATAAAGTTTTAACATGACTTTGTATCGGAAGTACATGCAAAAGTTTTCCGAACTTAACGAAACTTGGTCAGAAGTCTAGATAAACAGAGTAACGGATGTGTACTTGAAACGATTGAAACTAGTTAGACCCTAGGGGTATCTCCGTAGGGCCTCTATTAAGTCTTAGCATTATATTGTATGGGAGGTACATACAAAAGTAATCTGATCTTAACGAAACTTGGTCGGAAAGCTATACAAATGGGATGTTGTTGTTGATGATGCGATGATATGCCCCAAAATGTAATAAAACTCCAAATAAAACAAGAAGTTTTATTTTGTAATCTTGGGATCTTATTTCATAACGAAGTAGTAGTAAAGTCACAAGAAAGGAATTACATAGTATTAAAACAAATATAAAAACGTCATACGACGCACAGTGCAGTGATTCATACAAGTTAGCCGGAAAAAATATTTTATGATTTTTATCGAAATAGTATGCAAAAACTTGTACAGTAAGTGGAAGTCTATTTTGACTCCCTGGAGAGCTATGGGTTAATTTGTGTTTTCAGGAGGTAGTTTCACTAAAAACGCTCTTGCTGCGGAACTTTTTAGTGTAGAGCTTTTTGGAAAGCCGTTTTAGAAAGATAAGTTCATGGTCCCTCATAAGATGCAGCACTACACTCAGAAAAAGTGTCTCGGAATATGGCATCATATTTAGAGAAAAATGGTATAGACTTTGCTCTAGAGCTCTAGATATTCTCTAATTGCGATACTTAAAATTCTCTAAAAATGATAAAAAGGTTCCATGAAATAGAAAAATATATCGTTTTTAGAAAAAAATACTTTTTTTTTTGAGAAAATATTTGTTTTTATTGAAGAAAATACTTCTCATAGTGAATTTTTTATCAAAATATAAGAAAAGTTTTTCATTTTTAATAAAATTTCTCTATAAATGAGAAATTTTTTGTGCGAGAAAAATACTTATCATTATTAGAGACATTGAAATATTTCCATTTCCTAGAAGTAAAGAAATATTTCTTCGTAAATGCGAAAATTTATTCTAATTGAAGAAAATTTTATTTGAAAAAGAGAAAATTGCTATTATCAAAAATAGAGAAATTTTTTACCGAAGCAAGGTATGTGTTTTTTTCTCAGTGTAGTAGAGATTTGTTTGAATATATAATTTTTTTTCCGGTCAAACAAGAAAATTTTCGAAAATATACACAAGTTTTAAGTTGAAAGTGAATTTTGTCGGTAAATTTTGTTATATGGTAAAAGTTAAATTAAAATAATTGGGCTCATTAAGAAATTTTGAAACTTCAGAGGAAAGAGTTGTTATTTATTTTAAAAGCTGCTTCACGGTATGAATCTATTAGTAGATCGGATGTCGAACTAACTCTCGAAGATTTTTAGGTATTTTACATACGAAAGCGTCTACAGTCTTTGTTTCCTGCCTCTTGCGCTTCTTTTGAAAGGTGACCTATTGACACGATGTATTGTTTGATCACTTTCGTTCCGTGGCACAAAATTTTTAATTCTAAAAAAAGTTTATATATAAAAGTCAATAAAAACATTCACACCATGATATTTCATACGGTTTCATACCGACTATTATATTTTCCAAAATGTTCGTAATTTTTTTGATGTTTGCAAAAAACAACCTTAAGTTTTGCAAAATTTTCCGAGTCTATAGAAGAGTTACATAGTTTTTTCTTATTTCAGTTTCAAACTTTTATCTCTCAAAAAAATAATTTTTGGGGTAACTTTGACCCGTCATAACTTTGTCTAGAGTGGGTTAAATAACAAAAAAATAGTTTCCATGAGTCCATGAACATTTGTTAACACATCCCTATTTAAATATGTACAAATTTCAATTTTGATTTTTTTCCGGCTAAATTGATCAATAACTGCACTGTGCGACGGTTTGGAACAATTTAGCGTAAAATATACGAAAAAAAAAACATTTATTTGATTAATGCTCATCACTTTTTAACCGACTTCAAAAAGGAGGAGGTTCTCAAGTTGGTTGGTTTCTCTGTTTTTTTTTTTTTTTTTTTTTTTTTTTTGTGAATGTATGTACATCGATTACTCCTAAAGTACTCGCCCGATTGCCGTAATTTTTTGTCCACATATAGAGATTATCAACGCGGAGGTGCCCGTTTATGAAAGGGGGCGGTATTCGGAAAAGGGGCGTGTCTGTATAAGAAAAACACTGTATCTCAGTAAATATTGACACTACGGTAATAAAATTCCCAGTAAAATTACAAGGGCAAGCACAAGTATTAAAAATGACGATCACTTAAGTGGGCGTAACTCTAAAAAAGGGTGTGGCAATATTGTAAAAACTCTGTATCTCAAAGAAAATTGACACTAGAGTACTGAAATTAAGTACAGAGGTAGGTACAATTGTTGGAAATTACTATAACAAAAGTGGGCGTAATTCGACAAAGGGGTGTGGCAATATAAGAGAATTACTGTGTCTCGAATAATATTGATACTAGGGTACAGAAATTTATTACAAGGGTAGGAAAAATTACTACAAATTTTTGTAAAAAAAAAATGGGCGTTATTCGAGAAGGGGAGTGGCAATATTAAAAAAACACTGTATCTCGATTACTATTAACACTACGATACTAAAATTTAGTACAAAGGTAGGTACAAATATAACAAATTACTGTCAGTAATGTGGGCGGTTTTTGATAAAGGGGCGTGTCACTGTAAGAAAAACACTGTATTTCAGTAAATATTGACAATAGAGTACTAGAGTTAATAAAATTCACAGAAAAAATGCAAGGGTAGGTAAAAAATAACAGTCAATTAAGTGGGCGTTAGTCGACAAAGAGGTGTGGCAATATTAGAAAAACTCTGTATCTCGAATAATATTGACACTAGAGTACTAAAGTTAACTACAGGGGTAGGCACAGTTATAAAACAATTAATTTCAATACAGTGGACCTTGTTTGATAAAGGGGTGTGGCAATATATAAAATACACTGTATCGCGAATAATATTGACACTAGAGTACTGATATTTAGTATAGAGGTAGGCACACTTATAACAAGTTATTGTGAATAAAGTGGGCGTCATTCGACAAAGGGGTGTGGCAATATTAGAAAACACTAAATCGAATACTGACACTACTAACTGAAAAAGTACAGACGTAGGCACAATTATTACAAATTACTACCGAAGAATTGGGCGTTATTCGACTAAGGGGTGTGGCAGTGTGTAAAAAACTGTATCATATTGACTTAAGGGTGGTAAAATACATTGTTAGAATGGGTAGAACTATTGAAAACACTATGACAAAGAGTGTGATATTCTCGACAAAGAGGCGTGTCAATATTATAAACACACTATATTTCAGTCAATATTGACATTGGGGTAGTGATAAAAATACAAGAGTAGGTACTGATAAACATACTGACAAAAACCAGAATAAGAAACGACAGAAAAGCATTTTCCATATTATGAGCATAAATAATTGGTGTTTAATTAATTTATACACTTTTTTAATATATATCATTTTCTCTAAAAAGAAAGAAATAAAAACTTTTTAACAAAAAAAAAAACCTACTTCAAAATCACTAGAAAGTAAAAAATAATTTTAAATTACTTTTACTATTTATTTCTTGGTCAAATTTGTGTTTTTATAATAAATATATTTATTTTTTTATGATAATAAGAGCTTCGAAGTCGGCGCTAATATAATCAGATTTTTTGTGCAGCTGCAACACACATATAGCATTTTTATTAAGATTTAAGAAAAATTAAGATTGCAAATTAATACAGCGTCACCCAAGCAGGATATTTACAAATAAAAAAGTCTTAAATAGAGTAGGGATGGCGAAAAAATCATGATTTTACGTCAATGATTAGCGCTGACTAGAAGCTTTTATTATCATAAAAAAATAAATATATTTATTATAAAAACACAAATTTGACCAAGAAATAAATAGTAAAAGTAATTTAAAATTATTTTTTACTTTCTAGTGATTTTGAAGTAGGTTTTTTTTTTTGTTAAAAAGTTTTTATTATATCAAAAATTTGTTCGGTTTTATACTTTAAAAAGTTTTAAAGCACTGTAATATTAAGAGAAAATTACAGTTTGAGCGATATTAGTAGGGATGAAACGATACCAGCAAAGGTATCGATACTTTTACTCGATACGGTATCGGTGAATGGTATCGATACGTACTCAGTATCGTGTAAAAAGTATCGATACTTACTTGGATCGGTCAATTTTTTTGTTCTTTGGATTCTGGATGAATTAAACCAATTTCTTTTTTTAATTTTACATTTATTTACGAAAAAACTCTGATTTCTTCGTACTTCCTAAAAGTACTTTCAAGCGGCTTTGAAAACAATCTCTAGCAAGGCTTCGAAGCAGCAGCAATATATAGAAACATGCGCGCCTGTTTATATAATACAGGAAAGAAAGATTTCTTTATAGGTAATAGAACTTGAAAATACATCTTTAATAAGATCATGAAATTTTTGTATTACTTGCTCTTTTTTTCGTCAACTTTGAAATTAAGATTTTACATAACTGAAAATTTTTGGGGGATCCATTTTTTGACTAGTAAAAATTGCGGCTTCTCTGCACAAATACAAACACAAAATGACAAAACAAAACGCGCTACATGAGCAAGGCTGCCAACTTTAAAATTAAAAAAAAATTCCGGTTTTTTTTAAATTTTGGGTAATAAAATTTGATACATACATATGAGTACCGATCCAAGTACTTTTTTTCCGATGCTACTCGGTATCGGTGACAAAATCTCGATGCCAAAAGTACTTGGTATCGAAACAAAAGTATCGAGTATGTACTCGTATTTACTCGTATCGTTTCATCCCTAGATATTAGTTGCGGAGCATGACAATTTGATTGTCTTTGATATAAAGCTTTATAAAGCTTTTAAAAATTTCGCTTATAAATGTTTTTCCAAACACTAAAGTCTAATGAGGCAAGTACCAAACTACCCCGTTTTTCCCCCCAACATCCATGCATTTTAACAGAACTTAACTTTGGCAATGGCATCGCTTATTTAAAAACGTTCTAACAATCAATGTTAAAGCTTATTTGTCGATATCATGGTCGAAACATTATTGTTAACCCTGAACAATGCGCTGCATGCCAGGCTTTGGTTGCATTTCTTGAAGGTCGTCAATTGGGGCACATTACCAAAGCTGTCATCACCAAGCAAAGCACATGTGCGTGCAGTGCCATAAGGCTAATTGGCCACAAAAAATTAGCTAACTTATATAAGCAGAATAAAAGACCTAGACAAAAAAAAAATGACTAAACAAACACCAAAAGCCACGGTCTATAATGCTAAATAGTTGTTAAATTAAATTTAACGCTTGACTTGACTGCTGACTGAACGAAAGAATGTAATTTTTAAAGGTGTTCTGCGCATAACAAGGTACAATAATAAAAACTAATGAGCAATGTTTTAAGAAGCCAAAAGCAATAATAGTCAAGCTTATAGCAAAATATAACAACAGCAACGAAACAACCACCCCAAGAAAAATACTGACGATTGGTGCCAATGAATTAAAATCTAATAACATTAAATTACATAAAAAGATAAAGAAGCCACGCAATAAACGATCTCAATGTTAACGTTATGCCTGAGAGAAAAACGAAAAATGAAAAACGAAAACGAAAAAAACACAAGCCACACGTAATCTAGTTAGCTTCATTGGTGTGCTTGTGGTGCCACCAATTTGCCAATTAAACCTTAGAAGTGCCTACATAAAATTACTTCAATTAAAAACTTAACTTAATGGTCGAATGTATTGATCCAAATTATTTAATTTATGTCTGTGGCTCACTGCAATCGTTTTGTTTTATTTTTTTTTTTTTTCATTTAAGGATCGTGAGGCAAAATGCATTATTGGTTTCTCAAATCAATCAATAATATTTTTCAGGGTTTCGTATTATATTAATCACTTTAATCACTTATTACATGTCAATTATTGCAATTTAAAGCAATTTTTTCATAAAGTAAAATTGAAGCCAATGCCAATGATCAAATAATATTTAGCAATAGTATTTATTAAAAAACAATAAAATTATTATTTATGTCTCGAGCAATTTTGTGTTTACTTATCACTTATTTGAAAATAATTTTATAATGTAAAAAAAAAATGTGCTACATTTGACTCGGTATACAAGACCTGCAATGTATCCATGGCCTGCAATGAAAAAAAAAATCAATTCTAAGATTATTTAAAAAATATGCTGTAGTTTGCTAGAGTTCTGCAACTTATGTAAGATTGACTCTCAAAACTCTTTAGCTTTTTTAAAAGCTCAAGTTCTTCTACGTAATTAAAAAAATAATATTGAAAAAAAAATATATGTGTGTGGCCGCCACGCACGGTATAAGTGAAACTTTAACCCAAGAATGTAGAGTTTTTAATTTAGTCTTACTAAAAAAAGTCTCATTTCATATAAAGCCATGAAAAGATTAAGTTTATTTTAAAAGAGCGAAAGAGCTGATCTTCAAGGTCATGCGTCATTAAAGAAAGCAAATAGTAGGGTAAGATTTCAGCGTTTCAAGGTATGTTTTGACCGGCTGCGTAACATGTGGCTAAGCGTTGTCATGTTGCAAAATTATCTTGTTGTGCCTTTAATCGCACTCTGGACGTTTTTGCTTCAATGCTCGGTTCAAACGCATCAATTGAGTTCGGTAGAGTTGCTCTGTGATAGTTTCACGGCCCCACCAAATACAGGTATCAAACAAAGAGAAGGACCTTGTCACTGTGAATATTGGACTTTGGCGTCAATTTTTGGTACTGGCCGGGCAGCGCAGCCCGTATGAACCCATTTCTCTTCATCATCATTATAAATTGAGTTCGTCTTGTTAAAAAATTTAGAATCATCCATTTTGGTCAAAATCATCCATGGAATCCATAAAAGTTTGACCTCCGATAATCCGATTTCATCCGATTGGCCATAGAATCGTCCATTTTTGTCCAAATGATCCATAGAATCCATGAAATTACCAATGACCCGTCTGTGACCTCAGAAAATCCCATTGCATCCGATTGGCTATAGAATCATCCATATACATAAAATACATATATATAAATATCCATATATATGGATGGAAATTATATATATCCATATACATATATATAAAATGCAATCGTGTTACGCTCAATAAATTAAAAACAGTTAATTCATCGTTATATTTCCAAAACAAAAAGCAACAATCGTCGTAAAGCTCAAAAAAATATCAGTTGCAAATGTTTTGAACACCAGCATTTCGTTCTCTTTTTATTTGAATAGTTTTATTCTTGTTGTTTGTTAACGGAACTTATTTTTTTATAATTATTTTACAAGAACATCGACCAGTGTTAGAAAAGAAATAAAAAAATGAGCTCATTTAGTTATTTTCTGAAAGTAAATATAAGAGACGTGCACATGAGCGTTGAGTTGCAAATGTTTTGATCACCACTGTACATATGCTCCATGGAATCCATAAAAGTGCAAATAACCCTCATGTGACCTCAGATAATCTTATTACAGCCGATTGGCCATTGAATCATGCAGTTTGAAAATTCCAGCGTAACGTATCATGGTTGGAAATTTAAGCATAACGTATCTAGTTGAAAATTCCACCTTCAAAAAGTTTGATAATGTTATTCCTTCCGAACTCCTTATGCATTCTAATTTATAAGGTTTTGCGTACACCTAGTTTCAACTAAATTCACCTAATTGGCCTAAATTCACCTCAATTCGCCGCAGTTACATTCGTTTCATCGGTTTTACTATCAGTTTCGTTCGCCGTATGTTGTATACATGGCTAAAGAAGTTTCACTTCAAAAAAACTATTATGAAAGTATTGAATTAAAAATTTGAATTGAACATCTATATAATTAATAGGCTAAGGTTTTTTTTGTGACTCCTCCCAGACCATAGACCGATTTTATCGATTCAGATGTCATTAAATCAGGTTTAGGCTGTAGATGTGCAAACAACTTTTAAAAATTGTGATTTCGCGTCAGGGGGTTCCCAACCTTTTAAAGCAGAATAAAATGTTCGCACAAAAATCCGCTATTTAATCAAGTTGAAATTTAGTTTGAGAAGAGCTTATGAATTGGTCAAATTTGAATTTTTTTTCAAATCTAAAAATTTTTAACCAAACTTATCTTTTATGCATTCCTCAAATGTCAATTGTCCAAAAAATGCAGTTCCAAAATCAAAAATTCCACTTTCCGAGTAAACAACTCAGTCAAATTTCAACGGTTTTCAAAAAAAATTTTTTTTTGGGTTTTTTGGCGTTTTTTCATCTATAGGTGTTATAAATCATAAAGATAAAATTGTTTAACTCTGCCGTCACTGTTCGTACAACGGCTCACTACCTAAATAGCCGATGAAATTTTCTCCAAAATCGGTATTTTGTATCGTAATTTTTTAAAAACTTACATACTAACCCAAATTCTTTGTGGCAATAAAGTATCCAGTGCAGCCACTTGCTAAGGTACAAAAATAATTCCGATTGGCTTCCAAAACTAGTGGAAAATATGTTATAATTCATTATTTGCATTGTATTTAAAAAAATCTGTTTCATGAAAATCCCTCTGTGCAGAAGTGTCGTGAAGACCTATCGTTAAAAATGATATTATTTCGATAGAAGTCAGTATTTGCTTATTCATGCTTATTGGAATAAGTTTAATATATCACTGGATATAAACGGGTGAGCAGAAGAAAACTCAAACCAACATTTTTTTCTAATGAGCCCTTATTTCTTAAATTCTGGTAATATTTGACAATTTAGTCAAATTTTTATGAAACAGATGCGGAAAAGTGATATAATTTGATGACTTGTGAATTTTTCTCCAGTTTCGGAAATCAATAGGAATTATTTTTTTTTGCTGAATCACATGAAATGATGGTTTAAAAAATGAAGAATGACAATTTTAGAGGGAATTTCTTTAATTATTTTTGGGGCGAAGGACTCAACCGATTGTCCTCTAACTATTTTGTATTACTTTTGAATTAAGTTTTTCCAAACATTTCAGCCGCCTTCGTGGGTTCCATGCTAAAAATTGAAAAGACAACTCAAATCGAAGTACATATTGTCAACATATTGAGAACTTAACAAAAATTAAACAATAATCAGATATTGCTTGGTAGCAGTGTGACCAGATAGTTTTTAGAAAAAGCGCGAACTACAAAATTTTTATCGCCCAAAAATCGCCCAATTTTTCAGATTTTAATATTTTGTAGCCCAAACAAGCGCAAATTGGGGGACATTTACATTATAAAGTCCCAAAAATTTTCTCTTAAGCTCATTTTTAAAACAAATTGTTTATATTTGTATGTATTGAAAATTTGCAATGAGTTAAGAAGATATAACATAAATTAAACATTTCTTTTAAAAAAAAACAATTGAAAGAAATTAACATTAAATAAATAAATTTTTCTTTTAAACATAAATAATTAAAACATCCCAATAAACATTGTGGCGAGGGGTGATTCGTTGACGAATCGCTTGTTAATAGTTTTTTCGTATTATTTTCGAATAGTTTGGTTTTGTCTATATCAGAGGTTGGCTGGATGCTTAAAGAAAGTACCGTTTAAAATTGCTTTGTTAAATAGCAGAAATACTTTGTTAAACAATTTAAACTAAGATTAAAAGCGACTTATTTGAGCCACACTTTAGTAAAATTTCTAAATCTAAAAATTTGAATATCAAAAACATTTCAAAAAATTAATTTTTTTTTTGTTTCAAAAACATCAAAATATTTCAAAAAATTTCAATAAAATTATGCTGAATGTCGGTTTTAACATTAAATAGTGTTTAAAATCGAGATAAGTTGACGGTTGATGAGTTTTTACTTTTTGAACTTTGGTGATTCGTTTAAGAATTGCTTCTATAAAATTGGAAGATTTGTTAACGAATTGCTTATTTGAAATAGGAACATTCGTTAATGTATTAATTTTCTAAGATTTGGCGACTCTTTAACGAATTGCTTTTGTCGATTTGAAAGGTTCGTTAACGAAGGAGGAATTTCTCCCGTTCACGATATTATAAATGAATTGTATATGATAATTGCTATTGAATGAAATGAACGAGAAAGCAATTCATAAACGATATCATAAGTGAATCATTTTGTTTTAGTGAATCATTATTTATTTTTTTTTTCATGTATAGAGCTATTGCACTTAGAAATCATATTTTCTGTTATCGGAAGAGTCTTGCAGCAAACGTTTAAATAAAACGTTAAAATAAGTGCTAAATTAGAAATAGTTTCCAGCATTTTGCCTCCACCAGCATTTATTTAATCGTTCGTTTTCAACCAAAATTCTTTGGTATCTGACAGAATGTTTTTTTCAAAATTATCTTTCCATGGAATAACCAATAGCGAATCGTATTCTAGCTTTGCTGCACGTCTCTCCAACTGACTTAAATAATGAAGAAGAAGTTCAGAAAACGGTTTTCTAAAGTGGTTTAAACATTTCTGAAATGAATGGAATGACTGAATATATGTAATTTTTACGAATCTTCTGACAAAAGTAGCCCAAAAAAGCGCGAGGCGCTTTTTAAATAAAAATAAGCGCAAAATTATAAAAAATATCGCCCAATTGACGCTTTAGCGCCCAATCTGGACACACTGCTTGGTAGTACAATAATTTTTGGGGGGGTTTAAACCCCGAAACCCCCCTTTGGTTGCGCTAATGAATGATTGGCTTTACAAAATTTGCTTTTAATATAAGGTTGAATTAAATTAGATTAAATTAATTTATTTTTCATTTTTTAAGCCGTTACTTCAAAATCTAGAATTATCTTTCATTAATTTTTTAAAAATTTATTTTCAATTTTACTTTCAGCTCTTTTTACTGCATATGGACGAAATACTACCCAAGAGCTTAGCAAGAAGTAACACAATCAATGGCAAACAACCCATTGGCTGCTCAACCATAATACTAAATACAGATAAAGATGTAAGTGGGTTACACACATTTTATGTTCGAAATTCAACGCTTAAGCTTAATTTAAATTGTACAAATAATAGTTCGTAAAGACTGAATTTTAAAGAGTAGCATAATTTAATTGAAAACATTTTTACAGCGCGTTTTGGGACACACTGAGGATGCATTGACGGAGACACTGAACAACTACTATATCGTCGTTGCTCATATCATCAACGATGAACCACAGGGAAAGCATCAAGTGCAGGAAGAACGTTTTACCTCCCTCTGCTATGCAGGTCATCTACCGGGCTACACCATGGGTTACAATCATCATGGTGTTGTATTCTCCATCAACACTTTGAGTGCGGCAAACTTACGAGGCGGACACACGCGTAAGTTTAAAAAAATGTTTTCTTCATATGTCTTCGATTACTGAGAAATCATATTTAATTTTACAGCACGTCATTTTATTGCCAGAGCTCTACTTGCTGTCGAGCATTACGATCAAGCCTTGACTGTTCTTAAGGATAAAGGTGTTGGTGCAGGCGATGGCTGTTCCATAAATATGGCGTTCTTAAAGTAAGTTTTGAAAATTGTAAATCAATTTTTAATTGCAGTTTTTTTTTCAAATGTGAAAAACCTTTAATTCTCTTTTATTTAACAAACCCATTTTATTGCTATTGATTCACAGATCCGATGACAAAACATGCTACAACATTGAGATGGGTCCAGTTGTAAATGATGAGACCGAATCACGTTTGGATATAAAAGAGATTCCCTTGGGTGCGAGTAACTATCATGCTAACAAGTAATTAGAATTTATTTCTTTTGATTTTATATTCCGATATATGTGCATCTTTTTTTCAAAATTTAGATATGAACACATGGATATCGAGCAAGAAGGTGAACATATGCTCGCCTCAAGCGTATCTCGCATGTCTACCTTTGAAAGCTACAAGGTGCCTCAATGTAAAAAGGATATTGGCGATATGCTTAGTGATTGTACTGGTGGTGACCACTGTGTCTTTCGTGACAATGGCCGAACTGATGAATTAGTTAAAACTATTGCTGTGGGTTTATTCGACTTGAATGCCAAGACATATGAAATCTATTCGGATATGCCAAAAACAAATAAGCCCCTCGTTATACTGCCACTTATTCTAAAGGAGTAATTTGCCTTCTTTTTTGTCTGCTTCATTTCTTCTTCCTAAATTATTGAACGTTGTATTATAATTTTAGTTACATATTATTATGGAAAATAAATTGTGTGAATTCTACCAATGCTTTGGAAGAAGTGATATTTTTAAGTTCTTGAATGTTTTATTATAAAATACTAGAAATGAAATAATGTTGAATAATAATAAATCAATAAATGTTGAATAATGAATAATAAATTAATCTTATTTAAACATAAATTTTATTTAATAATTTATTTACAATTTTTCATAAAAGCTTGAACAAAATTTACATTTCGTCGTTGGGAGTCTCAGAAGATATTCTTAAATTGTTTCAAATGGTGATTCGAACTCTAGTTCAAAAAATTGTCCACCACAATTTTTGTCCAAAAACTTTTAAAAATGCTTCTCAAAGAATTTCGACTTCATCGATCAAAGATAGTAATTTGATCTGAGGGTTGATTTTTCATCAACTTATAGAGAAAAAGTTTATAACTTTTTTTTCATTTTCTTGAATCGAAAGAAATTTTTAAAATTAAGAAAATTTTTATAAAACGACATAAACAAAAAACGACATAATCAAAAAATTTTACAATTTTTACATGATTTGTAAACTTTTATTTCAACCATGCAAAATCGATATAATCCTGAAGATAAGATAAGTGAAGTAGTTAGAAATATGTTCTTTTTCGAGTCGTTAATGCAAAAAATAAAAACAAATTTTTCAGCAGTTGCAATTGCACTAACAACATAATAATATTGACAGCAGATTGGCTGCTGGCACCGCAATAGCAGAGGAGTTTCATGTTGAGAAAAATGTATGTTATATGTAACAATAAATAGTCTAAATTTATTCTTTTCTTAACGCAAACCTTTATTATTGACAAACTATAACTTGATTTCTATAGTAGTTTCTGAAGTTAATTTGGCTTAAAAACAAAACTTAAATTATTTTAACTTCAACATATACTTAAACAAAAGCTAAACACAAATGGCTTTCAAAGATTTTCATAACAATATAATTTTAATTTACAACGTTAATGAATAAACAATAATTTTGAATAGAAATTGTTGCAATTTTTTTTTTTTTTTAAACTTAAATTGGTGCAGAATACGTTCAACTTAATTTTACTTATATTCTAATTGAATTCCATAAGAAAATCACGACTTTCAACAATGACTTCCTTAACTACTTTCGTATAAATGATTAATAGCTAAAATACGATAGCTAATTCTTACGAATAAAACGAGTTCGCACATTGTTGTTTGATTGTTTATAATAATTAAAATTTTACAATATAATCAAGCTTAATTACATTTAAATTGTTATAACTAAAACAATAATTATTTTGTATACAACAGCAAAAGATTTTTAAAATTTGCGAGCGTCTAGAGAAAGAAAAATTTAAATTTTTATTTAAAGTGAACCAAGCTTACATGTCGTTGTTTTAACAAATTTCAAAGCTTGAAGAGTTAAAAAGAACATACAGTAATACGAGTTACTTTCTTTGCAAAGTTTTTAGTCAAAGTTCGAAAGACTTTTTTGAGTAAATTCAATAATTCAAGCATATAATAAATGATAACGTTATAATACATATTTATTTTTCAGTTAATTTTTCCTCTAAATACAAATGAATTAATCGATTAATGCGGTATTTGAGGATATTGTTATTGGTTTTCTTTTTTTTTATTGTTGTCTTTTGACTAAAATTATTAGAGCAATTTTAATTGATTTATTATATTATTCTACATAAAGCGCTGCCGTTTATTACTATAGTGACATACATCCATTTTATCATCCAAGGGGCTAGCTGGCCGTTTACAGTGACGTGCAATTTCGTTGGCAACAAATGCAAATAATTCTGGGCCACTGAAAAATGAAGACAATTTTAATAAAATTAATGATAAAATTTATGTACGAAAACATTTGGTGAACAAGGCAAATATCTTTAGTTGAGGAAGTATTTTAAAACCAAAAAAAATTATAATTATTATGCATAGCAATAACCGGTGATGGGACTTTCCGATGATCAGTGATATACTTATACAATTGTGAAATATCTGCTACAATTTTGACAAAACTTTTATTTATAGCAACTACATCAAAGAAAATATTACATTTAGGCAAAAGAGGGAGGAGCTGGGAAAGGATAAATCGCAAAACTCATGTTGATTTATTTTTTTTTTTTTTTTTTTTTAATGGAATAAGAATAAAATTCCATAGTAAGTTTCGGCCTGAGAGTTTCTTTTAAGAAATCCGAAAGCGTTCTTATGAAAAGTCATCTATTCAAAATAGCTACACTGATTTCAATGAAATTTATCTAACCACAAGTTACCAATTTGTTAAAAAACATAACCTCAAAAAAAGATTTAATTTTACAATATTTTTCCATCAACTTAAGTTTTGGTACGTCACAGTAACTTGTATACATACAGTGGTGGAAAATATAATAGGAACAGTTTTTATTGTAGTTCTTTTCGTCGAAATATTGTTAGAACAACAAACTTTTGGAGAACTATGACTACTGAATGCTTTGGCTAACTAACGGCACATTATATTTATTATATATTTATTATCTTATTTGCATAATTTTCAATATCATTATCATGTTAATTGTGAGTTCATTGAATGCTTTGAAAAATTTCGTAGAAAAAATTGGCAAAAAAGGATTTATCTACATAAACATGTATTTCAGCAATTTAAACAAAGTAAGGATTTGTTCAGCAAGACTTTCTACTTTAAAAAAAAAAACCTTTTTTTCTCTACATTTGTATACAAAAAGTTAGAAATTATGGGACGTAGACTTGATTAAACCGCTTCTGAAAGGAAAATCACCAAAAGCTTGAGAAAAAGGAAAAAACCAGAGCGAGAAATATCGAAACTGATTGAAATTTCATAGTATTATTGGATAGAAGTCCGAGATAAGTTTTCTATTTGAGCCCAATAGTAGACATCAAACTGAGACTTGTTTTTACGAAAAAAACATATCTTTCTAGAAAATTGGCAAAACGTTCTTTGGCCAGATGAAACAAAGGTTAATATCTGCTAATCTGGCAGGAACATGTATGTAAGACGATCAAAAAATATAATATACATCCTTAAAACACGCCACAAAACATATGGGGCGGAAATGCTATCATGGAGCTGCTTCTCTTCAATTGTTGTAGGTCCTAGTAAAGGCTGTGGACTATGTCAAAATATTTGAAACAAAGATGCTGCCATAAGCCAAGCAGGAGATACCTATAAGATGGAAGTAAATGTACAATTATGATTCTAAATTCTCCTAAAAACTTTAAAAAATTGATTTCGAAGAGGTTTAATGAGTGTAGCAGAAGGACATTCGTAGTTACGCGATCTTAATCAAAGAGAGAACATGTGGAAAGTTATATAGTATCAAATTGGGATATATAAAAAAGAAAAACAAAGAAGATTTTTAGCACAAAATCATGGAATCGTGGTATTCCTTTATAAAAGGGGTAACTTGTCCTAATGTGGTGAATTATATGGAATTATATTAAATCTAAAGGAGAAACAACGAAATACTTACTCCATGACTTTCCAACTAAGGAAAAATTAAATGTTAAGAAAATATACAAAAACCTTGCCAAAGTAGAGCTTTGTTTCTATTATTTGATTAAATTTTTTAATGAACTTATCTACATACTTTATTTATAACTAGTTCTTTCCCGTCAAAAATTACGGGCTCGGTTTTAATAAAGAAATAAAAAAAGCATGAAATATTGATTTTCTTTAAGCTGAATAAGGAATCAGCGATGATCACATATTCAATTTTAAATTTTGCAAAGAATAATTTTTAGTGACAAATATTAATAAAATACCTTAAAATAAAATCGGAAACTTTCGGTAGAGGTACAACGAAATAAGTTTCAAAATTTTTTGTAAAACTGAAAATTTCAAAATAAAAACAAAATATAAAAAGTTTTCAATCAAGCGTTCCGCACTCACATTTTACGGAATTATGTTATAGTAATAATAATAATAATAATAATAATAATAATAATAATAATAATAATAATAATAATAATAATAATAATAATAATAATAATAATAATAATAATAATAATAATAATAATAATAATAATAATAATAATAATAATAATAATAATAATAATAATTTTTGAAAACAAAATTTTTGTTAAACAAATTGTTGAAGAAAATTATCGTTTCTATTATTTTTTCACCACTGTAGATGTTCTTGAGTGCCGTTTTATTTACTTATAACATAGGAGTTATGATGTATAATGACCATGATTTTTAAATTGTTCTTGGGTACATTTGATTTAACATCTAGTTTTTAATATTTCTATTCCAGATGCGTTCATTATATTTTAAAATAACTAAATATCCGAAAACATATTTAAGTTAATGTTTGTAAGTTAATCGTCAATAATGTTAATATATGACTCGAATTGAGGCAAAATATAATTAAAATTTTAAGGCTATGGTTCAATGCAAAATTCAAGAAGTACAACTGGCGCCAGCATGGCAAAAGACTTAATCATGCAAATGCAATTTTTTCGATACTTTCCTGCAGCTCTTTCAGAAATAATCTTAATAGATCCTAAGAAGTATTTATTTAGGAAGCATACTTTTTCGAAATACTCCTTCAAGCTTTGAAAATTCATTATATACATATTAAAGAATGTATTTTAATATACAACAATTCACAACAAGTACCTTAATGCCAGGGAAGTATATTTTTTTAATTAAATATACTTTTTTGCAATAAATACATAAGGGATAACCAAAGGCTTATTGTACCGATGACGGTAACTTCAGGTACAATAACGATACGCTCTTTTTCATTTAAAAGTTGATACTATTAGAAATATAAAAACAAATAAGTGTAGAAGTTGTGGAAGAAGTCTGTTAACCTTTATTTAATACCAGTGAACGTTTAGTAAGCAAGACGTTAATTTTCATCAAAACCGAACCTTACAAACAATATCATGCGATGTCGAAAGATACGACCATGAAAAATTTCTTACAACTTACCAGAAGGTGGAGAAGGTGGAGGGGAAGTTAGTTATACATTCCGTTAAATATAAAATAAGACTGAAACATATTTATTTTCTGATTTAAATTTTGTACTGAATTCCAAAATTTTTCTGATCCATGGAGTCAATAGTACTTACTTTAGAAGGAGGGTGTCAAGAAACTCGGAAATACGAACAAAAATTGTAATATTCTTAAAAGCAAGACTGCTAATCACGTACAATTTTTAATTAATTTCATCTGAGTTTTCTCAACCAAAAAAGATTCGATTTCAATAATAATTTGTTTCTAAAATATCAGAATGAAATTGGCTACAACGCTATGCTATTTTTTTTTCTTATTATCCAATGGTGTCTTGTTCGTTGGGGACATTTAAAATCAAAATTGGAAAATCAAAAATCAATTCTACGAATTGGCATGGTACTGAAGGTTGAAGCATAGAATTTTTGCAACTTTTAATATTGAAATTCGATGCAGTGATAAAATCTACATTCTTATCTAAATATAATTAATAAAATTTGCACAAAATAAGAGTTTTCGCTTTGAGTGGTCTAGGTTTTAAGGATAATTAATTTTTTTTTTTCGAATTTCCGATTATCTTGAAAGCCTCTTTCTAATGTATTATTTACTGAGTTTCCATGGCGAGTTAACTCTGGGTTTGGGTTTTCGTTGAGTTGACAAAATGACTTTGCTGACTCGATAGTGTTTCCATGCACAACACCAAGTCGAGTTGAACTTGTCAATTCTTTTTTGTAATTTTTGTTATTTTTTGACAAGTTTCTGCGGCACTCCAAAAAATTCTTGCATTCGACTTATAATATTATTGTTAAAATAAAAATTTTCATTATTTTTTCAATATTAATGACAGCAATCACTTTGACAGATAGAACCTAGTCAAATCTAACAAAATTCGTGGAGTTTCGTAGATTTAACGAAACTCAACTCAACTCGCGTTTCCATTGCGAGTTAACCCCGAGTAAACACCGAGTTAACTCGCCATGGAAACTCAGTAATTGACTCCACGGATCAGAAAAAGTTTTACAACTTATCTAATTTATATGTTCTTAGTAGATAAACAAAACCTTATGGAAAAACCAACACTCTGCCGGTTTCTCACAGTAAATATTACCACTTCACATTTTCGTCATTTACCAACTGTTTTAGTACAAGACTATAAAATTGAGTGCACTCAACAAGTTTGCTTAAAATAACTTCACATTGCCTTTAATACTAACCGTGGTCTCAGCACTAACGCCTCTTTAAAAGTATGCAAATCCGTGCATGCTTCATTTGCTGCAGGAGACAGCTGCTGATGAACTGTTGGCGCATGCGTTGCAACTGACGGATACATAGAATTCGAGTTTAAATGTAAATTCGAATGTTCGGGCTTTGGTGAACTAAAATAAAAAAAAATGTTAATTTGACAAAACAAATTCTGTAATGAAATTATATATAAAAATACACAAACTGTAAAATATTTATAAAGGCTTCCACAATTGTTTAATGAAAAATAAATGTACGATTTTTTTTCTAGTCTTAAAATTTCAGTGTATTAAATTAACTTTAAGGATACTTAAAGCAATTTGAAATTTTTGTGTATGTGCTCTTAAGCAATTATAAAGAGCTACACGGAACAGTGTCAAAAAAGTTAAAAAGGTTTGGAAGTCGATCTTACAAATTTAAAGGATGATAAACAAGCTGGTGCACTCAGATTTTTTTTAATTACGTCTAAATTGACGTAAAGCAACGCTAAATAATCTGGCGTACTTGGTTTCTTTCCATCACGTCAAAATTTTATTTTATAATCAGTTGAAAATTGAAAAATAAATTCATTATGTTAAAAAAAAAAAAACTAAAAACTTTGTTATACCAAAAAGTATGAACTTTTCCACATATTCAAAGAGTTTTCACACGAAATTTAGAAGTGATGGAAAAAAGCCGAGTACGCCATCTTGTTTACCATCTTTGAATTATATAAGATCGGATATTAAACCTTTTAAACTTTTTTAAGGTAGATTTTGTTGTGCAGTGTTTTTTAAGTAAATTTTAAATAGAATTTTTTTTAAAGTGGAAAAAAACTCAAATTCTGAAAATTTTTTGGAACACAAAAGAAGACAAAAAGTTTTTGGCATTTGTTAAGTTTTCAGGAGAAATGTTAATTCAATTATTTTACTCATATGAATACCAACATTTGACTATTTAATATGAATAATGAAATATGGAACCAATCAATCAATTCTGACTTTAGATGCGGATTTATGTCAAAAGTGTTGGTCGGGAAACTACGTAGAAACATACCACAGAAATTTTAATTATGGAAATAGTAAATATAAATAATAAATGTTTCAAAGTTTTAAACGCCTTTCTAAATATTTTACTCAGCGTATAGTTAGAAAATATTCGTCACTTTGATTGTAACGACTCACCGACGATTTGAATGCTGCGATGCAGACAATGGTTTGCCAGCTAAATAAGCCAATAAATCCTCACGACGTATCATGCGACGTTTTTTACAACGTGCCCAATCGGCTAGTTCGCGAGTTCGTCTTTGGTATCCACAGTGTAAGGCTGCTTCGCTTGTACGCTTAATACCATCACAAGAATCTAAATGAAAAATGAAAAATATAAAATATTATAAATAACATAAACTTAGAAGAAGTTTAAAATACAAATATTACCTTTATACAGTGTTGTCACTGTGCCGGCTGCAGTTTGAAAAGGAAGCCAAAGAGCTCCTGTGTCTGGGAAGGCATTCGAAGTTCGCTCTAAAGAAAATTGTATGAATAAATATTTTTTTTTATTGAAAATATTTATATTTAAATATTCAACATGACAATTCACAGTGCAACATAATTAATTTAAGACTCTAGCAAGGTACTCTCGATGCACCAACAAAAATAACAAAGGAATAGAAGATATTTAATACATTTTTCAATGAAATCAATTGGTTTAGGAAGAATGGTATTAGCTTAATGTAGCTTTTATTTCTATGAACCCAATCATAAACAATGTAAGCCATGTGTTGATGAGGAACTAACGTTCGACGACCCTCCACCGAACAGCTGTTTTTCGTATTTTTACTACCACTATTTCTTCTCTTTCACTTCTCCTTTATTTTTGTATATTTGAGGGTGTACCCGTTGTACTCTTGCTGTGCTGCACATGTTGATTAATGATTGAAAAATTTTTTAAACAACATAAGCAGCAACAAAACAAAAACTAAGAATACAAAACAAAAGCAAAGCACTGTATATAAGTTCGTATAAACCGACGTACAAACATGTGTGATGAATGCGCAGTAGGGAAAAAACAATATGTAATGAAATACATATGCATGGAAGCACATATAAGAAAATCAATTATATGAGACTCATTTCAATGGACACTATAACAGCTTGTCTCATGATAGTGATTATATTGTTTTAGTTTTTCTTTGTTTTTGCTATTTATATAAATAACTTTAAAAATTATTAAAGAATATTCTAAAAAAAAACAAAAATAAAATTATGCAAACTAACTATTCTTAACTGATTGTGTATATTCCAAAGTGAAACGAACGTAAATTATGTAGTTTTGAATTTTACATGCAAACATCTGAGGCAGCGGAAACATAGAATTTATGATGAAATTTTAAATTTATAAGCTTCGTGGTTGTGAGGTTTATTTACATATGTATCTTGTTAAGTGTTAATTACCAACATACAAAATTTTTAATAGTATTCAAGTGTGTCCTCAAAATTGATGGATTAACAGCCAGTTTTCTAGCAGTTTATATTAACAAAATATTTGGGTTTTACTTGGTTTTGGCGACTTTACTTAATTTACATTTTTTTCAACTGTAGCTTAAACTTGTGTTCTAGCAATTATTTGTCATGTATATAAAAAAAGGTTTTTCGAAACAAAAAGTTAAGATGCAACCTCAAAATTGCATTATAATTTTTGTCTTCTTTTGTGTTTACCATATTCGCCGCATTACCTCTGTATAGATGTGCCACCGCCGTTGCCGAATCCTGAAAAGCTCCCCACACGTTGGTCATGGAACTGTCCCGATGACGAATGTAGTCTCGTTCATAGTCTTCGTGTTGGGCGTTTATTTCACGATGACACTGTTCTTCTAGCCAACTTTCTTCGCTGGATTCTTGTTGCATGTTTTGTAATTTTTTTTTTATTTTCTGCTACCTCTATGAAACACGTTGACGAATTATCCTTGAAAATATTTATTCCTAATAGGTTAGTTTTATTTTTCAAACAGTTCAATTATTTTTTTTCTCTGAAGAATAATGTATGATTCGATAGCTGCAAGATAAATATTTATTTTTACAGGGTCCGTCTGCGTTGTGCCTTACTTCGATAGACGGACGATGATTACGAATTCTTGCTGCTGCATTTGCACAGGGTGGTTCTATCGGTTAGCAAGAACATGGAAAATAGCTTCAAGCTGTCTGTCTGTCTTCTTTGTCTGCTTTGTTGCTCACTTCCACTTTTCCTCACTTTTAATATTCTTTGTTCACACTGGCTCTTTGGAATAATTTTATTGATAACTATATTAAGCGTTCGTGATTCTTTGCTCTTTTCCTGAACAATTGAAGTTATTTCTGATCACAAATAATTACTTCGCAATTACACTTAATTTTCTCAGACACAATTTGAGGCGATGTCTTTGAAAGATTGATGAAAAGATTTGATGTTTTTCGCTGCAGCAAGAATTAGAGATGGACAAAAATCGATAGCATAATCGTTAAATAAGGGTGTTCACATTTTCAAAATCACGTCAAATTGTTGGTCAAACAGTTTCAAACGGTACACACGAAAGCAAATCCATTGATGAAAAAGTAGAAGTTAATGCCGCGTTTCCATGCGATTTTCCAGTATCTTATCCTATGCCATATCACAAAACACTTGCTATAATGAGCGAGATGGATACATATTACTTTTGCTATAAAAATTTGACATTTGTCATATTTGTAAACAAAAATAAAAATTTTATTTATATTCAAAATTTTGGAAATATTTTTATTTAAATTATTAAACTGCTGAGTTTACTGCTAAATATTGAATTTTTCGGACGAAATTTGCTAAATCTCTACAAGTAATTAAAAGAAGTTTGGTTTAATCTTATATAAATTTGTTTATAAGTTTAAATGTCTCCTGTTTCAGGCTCTACTAATAAATTTTCCCTCAAGAGCCCATTAAATTGCTGATGAAGAAAAGTTATAATGTTAGCAAAATGTCCATCGATATCAACTGCGCCAGATAAGCTGTAGCTGTAGTACTTTAATGCAGGGGTGGAATCGCCAGCAGCAGCTACAACTGTGGAATTGGTACCTCTAGCACTGTTCGATGACTGCCACCGCCTCTCCAACCAAGTTTAGACTTAAGAGCTGGCGGCGATGACGAGTGCTGGAACATGATTTTGTGTGGAGTTTGCCAGCGCTAGAAATGGTTACAAAATGCAACTCATTGCTAGTAGCGAAATGCATCTGTTGACAGGAGCTTGGAATACTCAAGAAAGTGAGCATGATTTAGCTCTTAAATATGTTGGTAGTGTTAAAATACTTCAATAAAAATGCAGTTTGCATTATGAATAAGTGTTGCAAAATTATGTTAGTGTGTGCAACATATTTGAATAAATAAATATGCTAAAGTATTGCAATAATATTGCTGTAATAATGGTGTTAGTAATTGTAAATATGTGGTGTGCAATATTTAGAATTAATAAATTTTTAAAAGCTTATAATTTTTTCATTTTTTCTCAAAAAAGTCTTGATGAATTGATCCCTCATTGAACCAAACTTACTGGAAAACTAAAACTATAACTGCCTTTATGAGTTAATTTCAATTTTCATTTATATTATTGTTGTTCGTTACATAGTTTCAATTATAAAAATAAATTTATATAAATGATTTTTAATCAATTATAAATAAATGATTTGCTGTTAATAGTCGTTAACATCACCACTATTGCTTGAGCTACAACCAAAGGGCCAATTTTCGGCGTGTAGACTGTGCCTTTGGGATCTACGTAGGTGCATTCTGTTCCGGTTGATCCGGATAGATTTTAGAATGTGACTCGTGAATGCGTATAGCACGGGCTATACGTATCTATGAGATTTCACACACCCTTGGCGAATCCAAAAAAAAAAAATTCGAAGAGCCGAAGTCCGATGAACATGCAGAAACAAGCAGTGATGTTGCTGCCAAAACGGGTACGACGCCAGCGCAAAGCTGTTGTTGTTGTTCTTGTTGATGTTGTTGATGTTGTTGCTGCTGTTGCTGATGTTGCTCTCCACTACCAGCTCCTTGCATTGGCAGAGTATCGTTTATACGTAGCCATGCATCTTTGAGTTGGTGCCTGTGGAACTGCATTTTGGCAAATAGAGTGAAATCAGGTGGCATGACGGCAAGAAGTTGCGCAATTTTTGCTTGCGATCCAGCAATTCTTCTTTCATAGAGCACCGAAAATCTAGTGGGAAAAGAAAACTTACTCTCTGCAATTACCCTCTTCAATTTCATGCTGTCGTTTGTCTGTCGAATTTATAATATTATTTATAGAAATGTCATTCAAAATTAAAAACGCCATGTAGCTATAAAACCGGTTGTAAAATATTATAGCATGTGATACACTTTTATGGTAAAAGTTCAAAATTTTTAACTTTTTCTATCTTCTAGTGTTTTATGAAATCACAGAGGATATCACATGCTATAAAAATAGGAAATGCATGCCTGATTCGCACTAACATTAGCCAATCCCACAAGATAGGGCTCGCATGCTCTTTCTTTCTTACAAAAAATATGATTGTGGAAGATCGTAGAAGATAGCATGGAAACGCGGCATAATGGTCCATATGCATACACAAAGTAAACACTACAGTTCGTATTGAACACTTGATTTCTCATTATTGATATGCATAAAAAGAAAACACTATATAGTGTTCACTTCTTTGTTTGACTAGACTATTTTCGAAAAACTATTTGCTAAACTTTGATATGTATAAAAGGAGTGTTCACTACTTAAAAAGAAGTGAACACTATAATATATTGTAGTGTGGTTCTGATTAGACTTTTTTGAAATAATTCGTAACGAAATTTCATTTTTTTTCATTTTTATCGTAGAAATAGAACTAAATGTTATTAAAAAAATATGTGTGTGGCCACCGGTATAAGTGAAACTTTAACCCAAAAATGTAGGGAGTTTTTAGTTTAGTCTTACTAAAAAAAGTCTCATTTCATATAAAGCCATGAGAAGATGAAGTTTATTATAAAAGAGCAAAAGTGCTGATATTCAGGAGCATGCGTCATCAAAGAAAGCAAATTGTTAGGTAAAACTTCCCATTTCAGCGTATCGACATGTGGCTGAGCATTGTCATGTTGTAAAATTACCTTGTTGTGCCTTTGATCGCACTCTAGACGGTTTTGCTTCAATGCTTTTGGTTCAAACGTATCAATTGAGTTCGGTAGAGTTGCTCTATGATAGTTTCACCTAGTTGTAGAAGCCTATAGCACATCACGGCCCCACCAAATACAGAGACCAAACATAGAGAAGGACCTTGTCACTGTGAATATTGGGCTTTGATGACGATTTTTGTGTATGGCCGGCCAGCCCCATCATCAAAATCATTCAAGGAATCCATAAAAGTGTGACCTCAGATAATCCCATTGAATCCGATTGGCCATAGAATCATACAGGTTGAATATTCAAGAGTAACATGTCATGGTTGGAAATTTAAGCATAACGTATCTAGTTGAAAATTCCACCTTCAAAAAGTACGGTCTAAAATTTTGTTGATTACTTCATCTAGCTAGTTCGGACTCAAACCATTGTTTGATAATTTTGTTCCTTCCGAACACCTTATGAATTCTAATTTATAAGGTTTTGCGAACACCTAGTTTCACTAAATTCACCTAATTCAGCTAATTGGCCTAAATTCACCACAATTCGCCGCAGTTTCATTCGTTTCATCGGTTTTACTACCAGTTTCGTTCGCCGTATGTTGTATACGTGGCTAAAGAAGTTTCACTTCAAAAAGAAGATTTGCCCACAAAGATAGTTTTTGATTTCTTTGTAGATTGTCCTATGAGATTAGCAACATATTGCTTGTTGGCAACATATGTATTGCCTGAAAATGTAAAAAATCGAGATATCGCGTTAAGTATTTTACTAAAATGCAGTGTATTCTTTGGAACCTTTTGCCCAAGCGAAACACTCCAGTTCGGTTTCTCCTGAGATTTATTCGCGACCTTCTTTTACGGTCCATATTTCTATATCTTCATATAGTTCCGTGTTTTTTGCTAACATTAATTAATTAAGTTAATAATTCTTAAAAAAACATTATTTTTATTTTGAGCTTTATGCCAAATAATTCATGAGGCAACTTTATTTTTATTACATTAAATTTTTAAACTGGATTTTTGATATATGACAAGAATGCAAAAAGTCTCGCAGGCTGTGATTTCATGAAACTTTTTTGACGTTATACTTTCCTGTTTTTGTTGTTGATGAAATTTTAAAAGCAAAATCTCTGCAACGCAGTTTCATCATGTAATTTGAAGATGAAACTTGAAAATAAAATTTAAAGAAATCTCATGAGAAGTGAACACTTACTTGGTGGCTACACGTTCAATTTTTCTTTCAAGTTGCAACACATTCACACTTTTTTACTAACACACTCAAACTTTTCGAACTTGAAAACCAACTTGATATCAATTTTTCCTTTCAAGTCGTGAGGCAACTTGACGGTCAAGTTTACAGCTGATCACAGTTTTTGTATAGGCACTGTCTTGCCAATTGTCTGGACGTCTACGCCATAGACCTAGTTTCGAAGAATTTTTGACAACTAATACATTTTCTAGTAGGGCTATGACTCTTATTCGAAGTTTTTGAACCTCGAAGTATTCGAAGCTTCGAAGCTTCGTTTCAAAACTTGGAAGAGAAAAAAACTTCGGATTTACGAAGCTTCGAAGCTTGACTATTCGTTCAACATAAAAAAATTCGAAGCTTCGAAGTTTTTACTCAAAATATTTCAAAATTTTTTTTGCCTGTGTGATACACTTCGATATAAAAAAAAAACATGAGATCCTTGGTGTGGAGCATTTATATCTCAATCAACGATTTTCAATCTATGCGAGCGAGTATTGTAGTCGCATGGGTCCACGAGTTCACTTCGTGCGCATCTAAAGATGCATTCAATTTTTCCATAAGAACAATTAGTCGAGACCGTATCGAGAAAATTGTACAAGCATGTACAAAGTTACAAGCCTGCCGTCGGCTGCCATTTAACTTTACGTCCAGCCGCGAATTCAAGGAATTCATGGATGTTGTGGATCCTTGAATTCGCAAATTCAAATTTCAAGGAATTCATCTTGGAAATTGCATGGATGTTCATGGATGTTGTCATTAAATGATCTTTCAAATATATTTATTATAAATATAATTGCTAAAATATTTTTAGTTTTATAAGCTAATTTATTCCAAAGTTGAATTTTTTAATAAAAATAACCGTTATTTTCTAAAAAAATTACGTTATTAAGTTACTAAAAATATATTTTTTTGAAAAGCTTACAAAAATACCTTTTGTTTCATATATAAAAATATGTATCTTTTATTTAATTTCACACAATGTTACATCAAATTTAAATTTTGCAATTTTTTTTGTTTGTTAAAAAATCTGTTCAAAAAATTGTCTATATCTTTGCCAATATCCAATGAATTTTACAGATTGACATGCTATTTGGAAGGTAATTAAATGCCTTTTCAACGATATATGATCCAAATATAATTTCAAAAATGTTTTTAAATTTATAAGCAAATTAATATCAGATTTGAATATTTTAATTAAAAGACCCGTTATTTTCTTAAAAAAATGTACGTTTTTAAGATACTAAAAATAAACATTTTTTGAAAAGCTGAAATTTTTACCTTTTTTTCGATAGATAAAAATATGCACATATTTTATTAACTGATCGAATAAAAATTACACATTTTTTTCACTGGCTCGAAAATCCCGTTAATTTATGTAAATATTATAGCTACAATGTTGCCTTAAAATTAATTGTTTATTGTAATGGCGATAATCGAACATATGGAGTAAGAAAGCAAAACATCTAATGTAAATATGAGTGAAGTAAACAATTTTCCGTACAAGTGCAAATCATTGTATTATAAAAAAATACCACAAAAAATCAAATAAATTATAAATAATATTAAATACCAAATCAAAGATAAATTTTCAAGCTTTAATAATTTACTCTTTATAATTCATAGTAATAACGGTAATTTTTGAGAAAAAAACGGTTTTGTATAAGAAAATATTTTTTATTGCATAAAAATACCTATGAAGTACAGATGAAAGCGAGAAGGTACACAAAAGAAATAAGAAGCAAAAATCATTCGACTGAAATTGTCGTGTTTAAAGGTATGGGTGATGAAACAATACAACAAAAGAAAAATTAAGACAATCGTTGCAATATCGCATTTCTAAAAATGTTCTAATAGTTCTAACAGTTCTAATATTGGCCCATATGCATAAACAAAGTAAACGCTAGAGTTCGTAGTGAACACTTGATTTCTCATTATTGATATGCATGAAAAGAAAACACTATATAGTGTTCACTTCTTTTTTTTACTTGACTATTTTCGAAACACTACTTGCTTAATTTGATATGTGGTTCTGATTAGACTTCTTTGCAATAATTCTTAACGAAATGGCAATGTTTTTTCATTTAAATCGTAGAAATACAACTTTATGTTATTAAAAAAGAAGCTTTGCCCACGAAGATAGTTTTCGATTTCTTTATAGATTGTCCTGTGAGAATGTTGAATTGTTAGCAACATATTTATTGCCTGAAAATGTAGAAACTAGATATATCACTTTTAGTAATTTTACTAAAATGCAATGTATTCTTTGGAAACGTTTGTCCAAGCGAAACACTCCAGTTCGGTTTCTCCTGCATTTTCTTCGCGACCTTCTTTTAAGGTCCATATTTCTATATCTTCATATAGTTCCGTGTTTTTTTCTTACATTTATTAATGTAAGTTAATAATTCTTAAAAAACATTATTTTTAATAATTATATTTGAGCTTTATGCCAAATTTTTGTAACTTTATTTTTATTACATTCAATTTTCAAATTGAATTTTTGATATATGATAAGAATGCAAAAAGTCTCGTAGGCTGTGATTTCATGAAACTTTTTGACGTTATAGTTTTATATTTTCGTTGTTGATGAAATTTTGGAAGCAAAAATTGTTATTTTTATTTTTTTTTTTTATTAGAAATTTATTGTTGTCTTATGTGCTTTTATGTTTGTGTTGTTTAATAGATACTTATACTTCAGTTTTATAAACATATTTTAAATAAAATTATTTCTATTCTATTTCTATCTATATTATTAATGGACGATTTAATGCAATTAAAAATATTTTAGATTGCCTTTAAAAATATAAAAAAAAATAAAACCGAAAAAAAAAGATATACAAAAAAAAATTTAAAAATGTGTTTGTTTTCTTCGACGCTCATACCCGAGCAGCTATTCATTAGAGGTCAGAGCTCTAACCAGTACGTTACGCAGCAGAAGCGTCGCGCAGCCGCAAATTTTAAACTTATATAAACGGCTGAATTTGTTTACTTTTCTTTATGTAATTTTCTATTGGTGTGCAAAGTGCAGCTAATAGTCTTTGTATTTGAAAAAACGTAGGAATCAGAAAGAGATGCAACATCACACGTATACAAAAAAGCACGTTACCTTTTGCCCGACTCCTGAACAAAGGTAACAACCTTTGTATGAAAAATTGTATATGGAGGTAACGCACTTTTTATTAGCGCTCTTGATAAATAACCAGTTATCTAACAGTTACCGTTCTGCCTGGGTGGCTAGTCCAGTGTCATATAGGCATTACCGCTATTAGTATTTTTTTAATAAACCTTCATCCCTGTGAAAATTCCTGAACAAAGGTAACAACCTTTGTATGAAAAATGTTATATGGAGGTAACGCACTTTTTATTAGCGCTCTTGATAAATAACCAGCTATCTTACAGTTATCGTTCTGCCTGGGTGGCTAGTCCAGTGTCATATAGGCATTACCGCTATTAGTATTTTTTAAATAAACCTTCATCCCTGTGAAACTTTCCAATTGCTTCCAAAATTACAATAAAAAACATTTTTTTTTGCCTCCACTATTTTAATGTTGTTATTTTTTTTTTGTGTAAACAAAATTTTCTCGACTTGATGTGATGAAGAGTCAGAACACATTTTCAAAATTTTTGGACTACACAAATTAGTGAGGAAAATGGAAAAAGACTTCTGAATATACGCGGCGGCAGACAGCACTAGGATGAATTAGATCAGGCAAAAGCATTTGAGCAGAATGCTGAAGGAAAAAAGCTACATATTAGCAAAACGATACCAAACCAAATCCACATCTGCAAACCGAAGAAGATCGAGAAAAGCGTTGCAATAAGCATATAACTTAAGAAGCGATATGAACACGGAGGAAGCTTAGTGTAGCTCAAAACGAATAATTAGTAACAAACATACTTAAATATAATGTGCATTGAAAAGGTCTCATAGCCCTTTAAATAATAAAGAATTGAAGAAAGATAACTGGTCTGAAAACTAGAGAGTTTCTCCAAAAAGAAGCTCCAACATCTTGATGTAGAGCAACATATTAAAGTTCTTTGAATAATGTAAGAAAACTGTCATGGTGTTGATGGAAAATAATTAATACATTTGTTTTATATCAGCTAAACGATAAGACGCTATCTGCTTCTAGAGCACAATGCTACTTTACATATAAATACTGCAATAAAAACTAAGCGAACTATCGCAACTCATTGTCTATCAGCGGACACATTCTGGAGAACAGCCATAAAGGTGCGATTATGTCGAAGGCACCGGTACGCAAATACTGGATGCGATACATCATAACTTAATTGTTTGCGCTTAACAGGCATATTCAACAGAAGGAGACAGAACAAAAGCACCAAAGAAAAGGTTAGTATTTTCCGTTTAAGCTTAAGCGCGTAGATTTTATTCATTTAAAAACAAATTTTTTATAGACGTTCTGAATTAATCATAATTGATACTTCTTATTTTCTATCCTTTTTTTTTGTTAACAAAATTTCAAGAACATAAATTGAGCAAAATATCAATTCGGTTGTATGGTGAAGAAACTAAATAAATTACTTATTTTGACAATTCATAAAGAATAACAGTTTAATAAAATTGTATTGAATGAAAAATAATAATAATGGAAAAAAAAATTTATTTTCGTGGTTGCCCCCTGTGAGGTTTGAACTCACGACCCCTGGTTTACGAGACCAGTGCTCTACCACTGAGCTAAAGGGGCAGATGTCTCTGTGGTGCCAGAATACATACATCAAATTTCCAGCCGATAAGACTGCAAAACTTTTCTAAAAAGTGTGCCACCACTTATTATCCAGATTTGTGGAGAAAAGCTTAAAAAGTTTAAAGCATTGCCATATGCAAAATTTAAATAAAAAGCCACATCATAGAAATAAAATATAAGAAATTGTTTCTTCCCTCACCTACAGCAAATGTGTGCTGAAGCACTTTTGTGAGTGAGACAGATGTGATTTTTGACAAAATATAAGCAAAAACGACTTTCACACATAAGAAAGTATGGTAAAATTGTTCATAACACTTACTTTATCATAACTTGAAATTTAATTTTAAAACTATAATAATGATAGACGGCCATGTACATGTTTTTTATTTAAGACGAATTTGAACTAACCTTTTTGTTCCTCATTTTTTTATTATCAATATTCTTTTGCAAAAAAAAAGTTTTTCACTGCGGAGTTGTCAAATATCTTAAATGTTCTTAATAAATTTATTAAATAAATTTTTTTTTCTTTTTAACATGATTTTTAATAAAATGTAGCCCTTCGATTTAGGTGCAAAAGAAAAATTCATAGACTTGTCTGGACATATCAAGCAGGCTATAACTTAAATACACAACGTAATTGTTATTCTATCCTGTTTTCAATTATACTACCAAATTTAAATTTGAACCATTTAAATACAAAAATATTAAAATAACTTGTTCTTTTCCGTCAAAAATGACGTGGCCCGGTTTTAATGAATGAAAAACATGAAATATTGATTTTCTTTACACTGAGTTAGAAATCAGCGATGGTCACATATTCGATTTTAAAATGTGCAAATAACAATTTTTAGTTCCAAATATTTATAAAATACCTTAAAATAAAAACGGAACCAAGGCAGATACGACGAAATAAGTTTAAAAATTTCTTGTAAAATTGAAAATTTCAAAATGAAAAAAAAATATATAGTAAGTTTTTGAAGTTTCAATAAATCACAAAACAAAAAATGCCTAAAAATATGCTGTGAAATTTTTCAAAAAAAATCAAGCGTTCCGCACTCACATTCTACGGAATTATGTTATAGTATTATATTTACAGTGAAGCGTTTGTTACGTTTGTTACTTCTTTAAAAAAAAAGGAAGTAAATAACTAAACGTTCCATGAGAATGAACTTATTATTAACGTTTATAACTATCAGAAACAATTTAGTTGGTCTTATAGTGTCTACCTGTCTCCAATTAGTATTACGAATGAAGTAATTGCTACAGAAATGAATTAAAAAATGTATTATTTGTTATGCTTAATATGCATACAAAAATATTTATTAATTACACTTAAAATGTTACAATTTTTCGTTTCACATAAACAATAAAAACTAATTTTACAAGAACCATTTTGTTTCATTTAAGTAAAATACTCAATCGCTGTTAGTAATTGGCATTGGCTTCAGTTTAAATTCCTCTTCGCACTGGTTTAGGTGCAAAAAGTACTTTGGCTGGTTTGCACAATTCTAAATCTATACCCGGACGCACTGCCAAACAAAGTGTGATCTCAACAGACGACGCTTCAGTCCAAACACTGTGCGATAGTAAAATTGTGGTGCGCAAACGTACATTTGTTTCGTGCTCCCCTTGCTCTGTCATGATTTTTTTAAAATCCGTCATTTTTGGAACCACTGTGTGCACATGTTGATCGGGATATTTAATTTTAATACGCATATCATGCTTTTGTGAATTTTGTAAATTATCAATTTCGGCCACAAATGGCATAGCTGCAATAAGACCAGCTGTAACCTTAATAACATTGTCCTGAGACATCTGAGGACACGGTTCAATAATATTCGCCAAACACATGCGAATGTTAACATTCGCTGGCGGCGTGGATACCGGCGAAGCGCTCTCGACAAGCGGTAATATCTCACGGAAAACACGTCCCGGTTTGGGATCATTAATGCTGGCCAATTGTGTAAGTAATCCCGTTGTAAAGGCATCCGTGGGTACAACACTTGGATGCTCATCTAGAAAATTACTGATATCGGATGCAGTTTGTAGCAGCATTTGGCATGGTCCTAAGGCGCTCTGCGACCGATCACGTACAATGAGCACGAGATGCAGAGCGCTTGCACGTAAACAAATCTGTTTGACCAACAGCATGTCGCCATAGGTAAGGCCCGAAAATATGTGCTGCAGCTTAAGGCAATTTCGTATAAGTTGAGCCAGTGATTCTTTTAGCGGCGCGCGACTTCGTTGTGATGTGGCAAAACCTTTGAGCTCTTCTATTTGAATCTGTGCGGCTAGAAATGTTTCAAGAAAATTAGCTGTGCCAAATAGTTCTGCATCAATTTCCCCAAGACGTTGCAGGTTCTGCTGTGCTGTGGTCAGCAATGGCACCCGATTCTTGACTATTGAAAATATTTCTTGTATATTGGTAAGAATCGTATCTAGATATTGACGTGAAGTGGTAGCGCCACTCAGTTTGTCAATAGGTTTTTTTATAGATACTCCTTCGATGGGAAGATGAGGTACTAGATGCGGCATAGCATCGCGAAGATAAGCATAATGCTTCAAAGTTACATCAGGAAATAAGCTAATGATTGGTTGCGAGTGTTCAGCAGCATTAAACAGCATAATGAGTATGCATAGATATGCTGGATCGTCAACATCACGCTCAGCGCTATCAAAAAGTGGATGATCTTGTAGTAGATGTGTGGTTACACCTAAACAAAGATCCGGATGCTTCTGACCTACCTTGCGCATGCAACCGAATGCAGACATTTTATCTTGTGGATACTTTGATAGCACATCGAGCAGCTTTTGAACAACCATAAGCAAACAGGCTTGCGTGGAAACACGACATGCACCCAACATCAAATGCAAACCTTCACGTACATCAACTGAGTAATCTTCCAGGGAACTAAGCATTATTTCCAGTTGATCTTCGCGTAAGACGATTTGCTTTGATATCGCGGTCAGGCTATAGATTGATTTCAAACGCACATCTTCAATTTCGTCGTTGAACATATCGACTAGAAAATCTAAACAAGTTACTGCAAAATCTGAGTTTGAGAGCGCTAATTTGCACATGGAATCCACGGCTGCTGTGCGTACTTCTAAGAATTCATCTTCGAGCCCATGGACTAATGCACCACAAGCACCGCTTGCAAATAATGAAATGCCGGCAGCATCTAAATGTTCCTGAGGTGCATCATCCGCCCAGCGCTTACCCGACGACCATTGGCCACTAGAAATAAGTTGCGCGCCGCGTTCGTGTGCTGAACGCTTGCGTCTTAAGTTGCTCATCAATTTTTTGTCAAGCGTTTGATTGAGGAATTCAGAGCTCACTTGAGTCATGTAACCTAAATGTTCAGCAGCCTACAAAATTAAATAATAATTACACTGTTTCTTATGCAATTTATTGACACTAACCTGAACGCGAATTTGTATAGACAGATCGCACAATGATCCGCACACTTTGCTAAATGCTGCATCGATGAGACGTAGCTCTTCGTCTTCACCATTAGCTATCATATAGTCTGGATGTTTAATACCCAATTGAAAAACTAATTTAAGCGCCTCTTTACGCACACATTCGTAGTCATCGTTCAATGCATCCACAGCACGCGAATATAAGGTTGGAGATAACACTGCACCGCGGCTTTCTAGACATAGAAGAGAACGCAGCGCTTGTGCCCGCACGCCAGAATCTTGTGAATCTGCATAGTGGCCAATGATATCGATGATGCCTTTCTTAGCATCGGCTAGTGCAACAAAAGCTGACAATACCATAAGAGCATTTTTTTGTGTTTGATGCAACTCAGAGGTAAGATGCTGTTGGGCAAAAAATGCTATTTTCGTGACGTGTGTCGAAGGCAACTGTTTTAAGTTACACGCCCCTATCTTATGCAGACTATAAAGACCCTGCGCTATAACCTTCTGTGATTGCTCTTGCTTTAACACTATGATTATTTCATCGATCAACAAGTTAACAATCTCCGCCACTCGAACTTCAGCTAGATCCGCGAGCAAACCAAGAATTTTTACGCGCACCGTGGTATCGGCCTGTGCTGCTTCCTGCCTAAATAAGTCAATCAGTTTATGTATTGCTTCATACAATTCTGGTACATCATTCTCGACTAAGTTTAGTTCATCTGCTATTTTTACCAACACTTCCAATAGTTCCTTTGAGCTATTTTGTGCACCACTATTAAGTAAAGCAACAACCGGCAAAAATTTGTTACTTCCTGGTTTGGATGTTGCATGAATTCGAATCTTTTTCGCTGGCTTTATGGACTGTTCGATAGTCTCAGATATGGAAAGTACCCTTTTCATGGCTATAGCCATTGAATTTTATAATTTTATTAAATTGCGGAAATCTCCGCTACTTTGCTTCTAAACGCTTTGTTATGAAATGGATTTGTTTAGAAAATAATCAGCAGAGTTGCAAAATTTTTGTTTATTTATCTAGAACAAAATATCGCTTGCGATTGACGATATCGCAAAGCAATAGAGCCTGTTCTCACGCGATTGACGTCTACATCCCAGCTAGACAGCGCCAGGGTACACTGAATAAGGTAGCCGCAACACGGAGAGCGCGACTGCCGCAAATGTCAAAGCGAACTGATTCAGCTGTTGTTGTTGTTGTTATTTTTTTCGACAGCCAGTTGATTTTTGACACTTTCGGATAAGTGAAAGAGAGCACAGTCAGTTTTGAGGCAACCTTGTTATTCAACCATGGACAGCGCTAACAAGCTTATACTATGTTCACACTGAGATCAAATTAGGTAATTTCGTGAGATAATTTCGAAATTGTGCAAAAGTGTTCAAACTAGGTTTGGATAATTTCGTTTGACGTTTGATTTATTTTTTGTCAATTTTTTACTGGCCACATTCAGCACTCTCAACAGTTGCCAACTTAAATGTTCAATTAAAATAGAGAATTCTTACTCAAAGTAAGTTTGCAAAATTATTTCGCATAAAGCCGTACATGTTATCAATTGTGCAACTTTAATTCATTGAAAACATCGCTCACTTAAGTTTCACTGAATGGGTTGTTAACCGAAGGGTCAAAACAGCTAAGTATCTGAATGTGGCCATTATCATGTGTCATGTATAATTTTGACGGCTCAGCTGGAATGGATACATGGTTGAATAACAAGGTTGCCTCAAAACTGACTGTGCTCTCTTTCGCTTATCCGAAAGTGTCAAAATCAAATGGCTGCTGAAAAACAACAGCAACAACAACAACAGCTCAAGCAGTTCGCTTTGACATTTACGGCAGTCACGCTCTCCGTCTTGCTACTACCTTATTCAGTGTACCCTGAATGGATAGCAAGATTGTTAATACGCCAAAAAAAGGGTGTGTTTAATTCACAATGTATTCAGATTTCAGGGTTGCATTGCATTTTTGCCTAATTTCGTGAGTAATTTAAACGAAATTACCTTGTTTGAGGTAATTTCCAAATCAACAAATTGTATGGGAAATTACCATAGTTTTTAGATAATTTCAGTCGAAATTACATAAAAGCTCGAAATTACCTAATTTGATCTCAGTGTGAACATAGTATTACAAACACATCCAAAATAAATTTGCTGGTTACTAATACTATGTTCACACTGAGATCAAATTAGGTAATTTCGAGCTTTTATGTAATTTCAACTGAAATTATCTAAAAACTATGGTAATTTCCCATACAATTTGTTGATTTGGAAATTACCTCAAACAAGGTAATTTCGTTTAAATTACTCATGAAATTAGGCAAAAATGCACTGCAACCCTGAAATCTGAATTTAGTGTGAATTAAACACACCCTTTTTTTGGCATATTAACAATCTTGCTATCCATTCTAGCTGAGCCGTCAAAATTATACATGACACATGATAATGGCCACATTCAGATACTTACCTTCTTTGACCCTTCGGTTAGCAACCCATTCAGTGAAACTTAGGTGAGCGATGTTTTCAATGAATTAAAGTTGCACAATTGATAACATGTACGGCTTTATGCGAAATAATTTTGCAAACTTACTTTGAGTAAGAATTTTCTATTTTTAATTGAACATTTAAGTTGGCAACTGTCGAGAATGCTGAATGTGGCCAATAATGAATTGAAAAAAAAATAAATCAAACGTCAAACGAAATTATCCAAGCCCAGTGTGAACACTTTTGTACAATTTCGAAATTATCTCACGAAATTACCTAATTTGATCTCAGTGTGAACATAGTATAACACAGTCTTACACTGTCATTTGATGTTAAACAAGGATAGTTATATTGGAATATGTTTCTTTTTAGGGTAAACATTGACTGAACGAAGAAAAAAAATAAAACATCAAAACAAAGCAAGCTGTGAAACTGAAGGAAGTTTTTGTGAAAATAAAATATAATTAATTTAGATATACCAATAATAATAAAAAGTAGTTAAAAGTGTTATTAATAAAAAATGAGTTATAAAACAATTAATTTAAATTTATTAATAAGTTAATTAATCTTAATTGTGATCTCGCATCTATAAATGTATTTTAATTATCGCACTAAAGTGATAAGTGAAAAATTTTAAATTTTCAGTAACGTTAATTTTGTTTTTAAATTTCAATACATTTCAGTACAAAACACTAATTTTAACTTTAGCATTCAGTTGTTTTGCATTTTCAACAAATTAACACAAGTTAGATATTTAGCCTATTCACAGTTTGAATACGCAGGTCTGTTATATTTACGATTTGTTATTTGTACACCAACTTACGCAAGCGTATTTTGCTTTATTGTTGTTTTGCATGCAAACGCAAATACGCAGACACGCGTAAATAAAAGTAGCCCTTGGACGTGTTTTTTGAGCCTCGTATATTTAAGCCGTCTACAGTTGCCAACTTCGTGTTAAATGTTCTGTCAGATAAAAAATAAGACAGTGATGCCACTGCATTTGAGCAAAATATCACTAATTTTGTTTAACATATAAAAATATTTTTTTTATTATTTTGAATGGTGGGTGGTTTTAAGGATAGAACCTCAACTTCGCATATTATTTATTAAGAAATAGGAGTGAATATATCTCCTAAACTTAATGATTTGTTTTGAATTCGTTATATTTCAGCTATTGTAATAATCCCCACAGGTAATAAAAATTCTCCTTCAAAGAGTTTTAAACGTAGTGGCTACACTAACGATAAACCTCACAGCGTTGCATAATTGTTGTATACTGAGGTGCTCACAGTTTCAGAAATAACAAATGCTATAAATACGCTTTGTTAATGTACGCTTAAACTGTGAATAGCCTAATTATATTGATGACTTGGAAAATGCAGTAAACATATTTTTGTATTTTTGTCAAAAAGTCACTTAACACTTCAGTGAGTTTAACCATATCTATTCTGATGTTATAAACAAATTAACAAATATTTAATTTATAATTTTATATAAATATAAGGCAGTCATTAAAATTCATTGCTTTATAATAGCTAATTATAATTTTTAAAATTATATTTAAAATGTTTTTTGCGTTAAAGTCAATTGAATTAATTAAGTTCCTTAATTGTGATCTCATATCCATTAATGTTTTATACAAATTAAGAAATATTTTGATATTGTTTGTTTACTTTAAATCAATGCTTTATTTAAATTACTTCTAATTTTTAAAATGCAAAAAAAAATGTTCCTAAAAATTGCTTTGTTTGCTTTTGCTATTGTACTTTTAAAAAACTAATTTCTACATATTAAGATATTGCATTTATTTTTCATGTAAATATTGTTTTGTTTTTGTGTGCTGTTATGTTTATTTTTTAACAATTGAAAATTTTTTGTATAAAAAAAATAAAAACGAAAAATATATAATGAAAAAAAAATTTTAATTTGTTTTCTCTGATGCTCATACCCGAGCATCTTTTCATGAAAGGTCCGCGCTCTTACCGCTAGGCTACGGAGCAGAAGCGTCGCGCAGCAGCAAATTGCAAATTTATATAAGCGGTTGAATTTGTTTGTTTTTCTTAATGCAATTTTCTATTGGAGTGCAAAGTGCAGCTAATAGTCTTTTGGTATGAAAAAACGAAGGTATCAGAAAGAGATGCAACATCACACGTATACAAAAAAGCACGTTACCTTTTTCCCGACGCTTGAACAAAGGTAACAACCTTTGTATGAAAAATTTTATATGGGGGTAACGTACTTTTTATTAGCGCTCGTGATAAATAACCAGTTATCTAACAGTTACCGTTCTGCCTGGGATATAATATGGGAAGTGGCTGACGTGAGGCATCATTCTTTAAAAATTTGGGATTCATATTGAAGTGTATAGCCCTAACCAAAATAGACGATTTGCTCCGTAACGAGCGAAGACGAAAATGTTCGCTTGAATGCAATTCAATGTTGTTGCCCAAAATAAGCAAACGTAAACACATCGAAACTGAACGAAACGGATTGACGAGACGTTTTGTTCCGTAAGAACCGAACTTTTAGCGTCTCAACTCGTCAGCAACAATAGTGCAGAGTATTTTTACATCAAGTGTTGTTGCATTTTTATCAATTAGTTCAAGAAACAATATTTTAATGAATTAATAGCCATTGTTAAGGATGAACAAGGCATTTATATGCATTTGAAACAGTTGGCAGCTGACAGCCTAGACGAGTTCAAGAACGTTTCATTTTGGGTTAAATGTCAAAACAGACGTAACGAATGTACACGCTTGTCGAGTTGCTATCGTCTCGTTTCGTCTATTTTGGTTAGGGCCTTACGGAACAAAACGTCTCGTCGAACCGTTTCGTTCAGTTTCGATGTGTTTACGTTTGCTTATTTTGGGCAACAACATTGAATTGCATTCAAGCGAACATTCTCGTCTTCGCTCGTTACGGAGCTTCTATTTTGGTTAGGGCTTTTCTCGCGTGCGCTAATTCAAATCAGGGATGATAAATTCAGTATTCGCTCGGTGTAAACACTTCGCCCGAACGTCCCCTTTTACACTAGTCAAGAAATGAAAGCAATTTTTCGAGTTCGAAAAACTTGCCAGTACACTTGACTGTGTACCGTCAACTTTTTCCTCTTTCGTCGCTTCCTATTTGCGGCGAATTGGCCTACAAGCTCAGAAAATTGACTTCAATTCTTGACTAATGTAAAAGGGGTAATTAGGGCGAACGAACGAGAATTCTTTCGTTCAGCCGTCGCTCGATCTTTTTGGGCGAATCCGGTGTTGCGTTGTTCTTAAAAACAAAAAAGTAGCAGAAAGGAGTATCTTCAAAGAAAAAATCACGGAAAGTACAAAAATTCGTAGTAACTTTAACTTCAAAACAACACAAAGCAGTACTGTTCAAGGTTTGTTTATGTTTTTGAACGTGTTCTGCTAATTTTCACTGGAATTTAATTGTTGTAAGTTAAATATTATAATAATAATAATTATATAGTTCTTTCATACAATAGCTAATGGTTTAAAATGTTGTTATGGAAAATAAATAAATATTAAAAAAAAATATATTAATTTATTTATTATGAATAATTCTTCGTTCGTTCAGGCGGTCTAAACGCACGGTGATACTTTTTGAGATGAGCAGTTCTTAAATATGTTTTTATACAATTAAATAATCATTACCAACATCTCAGTGGAAGTAAGCTATACTAGCATTCGGAGGAGGTCCAAAATGCTCTTCTATTTTTCTATTTTCTATTAAAAAAAAAATAATTATTTCAAATAAGAAAAAATTATGAAATGCAAAATTATATCATCTTAGAATTGCCACGAATCATGCGATAATAAGTCATCTAATATAATGTGCGTTTGAAAGCATAAAATCATGGCTAATTTTTGTGCAAAATACTTCATTCCTGCGTTCAATTATTTCCGTGATGTTTTCTGAAGTTTGACGACAAATTATTGAAATCTATATATATAAAAAGAAGTGTACGTTTGGTTGAAATCGCATCACTTCAGAACGGCTGGACCGATTTGGATAATTTTTTTTTTAAAATGTTCGTTTAAGTCCATGTTAGGTTTTTAAGGAAAGAAAAATTGACCACGCCCACTTTTGCGCCCACTTTTTTTGATTTATCTAAAATCGGAAAACGGCTGGACCGATTTGGATAATTTTTTTTCAAATGTTCGAAGTAATCCAATTTAAGTTTTGTCGGAAAGAAAAATTGACCACGCCCACTTTTGCGCCCACTTTTTTCGATTTATCTAAAATCTTAGAACGCCTGCGCTGATTTTTTTTAAATGTTTGTAATAGTCTACAAAAGTTTTTTACATAAAGAAAAATTGTCTACAATATCGATAATATCAATATTATCCATTATCGATATTAAATTTCATTTTCACACTTGACACTTTAGAAGTTTTCAAGATGTCACATATCAGAAGACACTTGCTTATTTTTAATTCACACCACCCAATGTACCCAGTGTGCTTTCTTTTTCATTTGGATTCCGACGTAAACAGAAATAAATTTTGCCGAAGCAAATTCTTTTGGATAATTTTATTACTTACAAGCAGCAATTGTTCTATTAGATGAATGTTCAATGAGCCACAAAAAATCACTGGAGACATCGTACAATGAAAGATTTACGTGGCAATCAACAACTTTTCGGTGGTGCATCGATATTATTGTCTGGTGATTTTCGACAAACATTGCCCGTGATTGCACGATCCACACCAGCGGATGAAATTAATGCATGCTTGAAGTCTTCCTTTCTGTGGCGATATGTCCAAAAATTGACATTGCACATAAATATGCGTGTTCAGTTGCACAATGATCAATCTGCAGATCGTTTCTCGAAACAATTGTTAGAAATCGGCAATGGAAAAGTTCAAATCGATAATGCAAATGGTTTGATTACTTTGCCAGATAATTTCTGTACAATTCTCAAATCAAAAGAAGAACTGATTGAACGCGTTTTTCCAAATATTGTACAAAATTACAGAGATCACAATTAGTTGAGAGAACGCGCAATTTTGGCACCAACAAATTTACATGTCAATGAAATTAATTTTCTGATCCAAGAAAAATTACCAGGTGCAGTGACATCATATAAATCTATTGATAGCGCAATGAATAACGATGATGCCATACATTATCCAATCGAATTTTAAATTCATTAGAACCACCTGGTATGCCACCGCATTGTTTAAATTTAAAGGCCGGCTCATCAATCATTTTGCTACGGAATTTAAACGCACCAAAACTGTGCAATGGCACCAGATTGGCTGTAAAAAAATTGATGCCGAATTTGATTGAAGCAATAATATTGACTGGAAAAGCTAAAGGCGAAATTGTACTCATACCGCGTATTCCGCTGATACCAACAGATATGCCATTCGAATTCAAGCGTTTACAATTTCCGGTGCGTCTGTCATTTGCCATGTCCATCAATAAGGCGCAAGGACAAACGCTTCAAGTATGCGGATTAAATTTGGAACAGCCGTGTTTCTTGCACGGTCAATTATACGATGCCTGTTCAAGAGTTGGCATTCCAAGCACTTTATTTATTTACGAACCGGATGGAAAAACAAAAAATATTGTTTATCAAAATGTATTGGATTGAGTTCAGTGATAAGAAATCATAAAGTTCGAAATACAACTATTTTTTAAGATTTCATACAAAAAATAACACTTGGTTTCACTTTACTGTGTCTTATAAATTGCTAAAAGAAATGTGTGAATTTTTCAGCATTGATACAAACTGAACTGATGCAACATTAACGTTATGTTAAAGTTTGAATCATTAGTAGTAAAAGCTTTCATATAATCTTTTTGTAACCGAAATAGTATAATTTCACAATTTTTCTTCAGTGTAACGAAGTGCTCCGGGTTTCGCTATATATTTATACTTTTCCAATATAGGTGTCGGGTGTAGCAACGCGCACCGGGAATTGCTAGTGGTTTAGTAAACTTACACCGGAAAAAGTGTATTCGATGGCGAAACAAAGAAATTATCAATACCGAATTTAGAACAGTTGATGATTTTGAACTTTAAAAAATTTTAATAATTTTAAAATGGCAGAGTCTTAGACTAAAGTTGGTTGAATAAAAATAAATAATAAACTTATATTTGCTATGTATATAAAATTATCGAATTATGAAGTTGTTTCCGTACATCATTCGTCGGTTAACGTTGAACGTATTTTTTCTTTTCAAAATTTAATCAAAACAAAACGTCTCAATATGCTTCAAGTACTCACCCTTCCAAGATTTTAATTTTACTATTTTTTGCTATTTTGACTTTATAATTAATTATACCTTTTTTTTATACTTTTCTACTTAAATTTTGTTTTTTCAGAAACCAATTATGTTACTTACTCAAAGATCCTTGCACGAAATGCAACATATTTATAACTAAAATGTGAACTAATGTTTACTTACATTTTTTTTATATATAAATATTCGTAAGTTTATTTAAAATCAGACAATTAAAACTTTGTTATAGTTTTTTACCTTTTTTATGTCAGACTAATAAATACATATAAAACTGTAAATTTTGATTTTAATTCTTAATTCAGTACTTTAAGTACTTTTTGAAATCCTCAAGTACCAAACCGAAATTTTGAATTATCTTCACTGATTCAGATAAGTTTTGTATTGTCTTGGTAGTATTTTTTCCTTATATTAATAATTTGTACGTACAAAGCGGAGAATTAAGTTAAATTAATTGTTCTCTGGCGTCAAAGTAAGGTGTTAAAATAAGGCGCATTTTGAGAGGAAGTGGGCTAGATGTCAAAATCAGCTGGCCGAATTTAATTTTTGCTAATTGTCAGTAAACCTTTACTATGCACATTTCATTCACGCGTACTTCTACCACAGCAGGTAGAAATCTCTTTTTAGTAATGTGAGGTATTTTGTGGTAATTTCGGTATTTTTTATCTCTCGCGTGGGAAATATCGCACATGTGGTAAAAGTTTTCTCGCATGAGAATTTTTCTCACATAAAGCGATGATTTTTACTTTTTCCCGCAGCATCTCGCAAGAGCTAAAAAAATACCGAAAGCACTATTTATCGTGCAAAATTGGTAGCGCTGGTGTGGAAAACTATCGATGGTACTATCGTTAGTATCGATAGTATGAGACTATCGTAAACATCGATAGTCGCTCAAAACTATCGATAGTCGGTTTTTTAAAGCTGGGATTATTGTTTCTGATAGACGAGGTTGACTAAAACCCAAAAATGTTGACATGTTGATTTTTTAAAATAAAAATCAATGGCTAGAAAGGCAACAATAAAAATGTATGACAATATTCTATGGTAATTTTCATTTATATATTGTACGTTGTTTTTATAAATAAATACATTTGAATTAAGTTGCCTAAAATGCATTTATTTTATTTTTTTTATATTATTATGTATGAACATTAATGTTTAGTTTTCATAATTAAAAATGATTTATACAAAATTTCAACTTTTAAGACTATCGATGGTTATCGATAGTTTTTTCTAAACTATCGCATACTATCGATAGGGCTGATTATTGATAGTTTTCCACCTCTAGTGTGTATACCTGCTAAACGCAAAATATCAGTTTCTGATCAGCTCAACATGTTGCGGAGCGGAATCAGTTTTTGTGATCACTTTATGTTTCCACTTCATTTTTCCACTACATTCACAACGTGTTGCGGCTAACAGTTCAACAGTTTTCAAAAATTAGAAATAACGCAAATATTTAAGTGTGCCTTATATATAAGCTAAAAAATCAATATAATTAATATTATGAACAATTTCTTTGAAAAATTAGTGCTCGCAATTTAATAAAAGTTGAATATACTTTCCGTTTTGTCAGAAAATTTTTCACACCGTTTAGCAGGCACAAAAGTAGCATAAAGTGATACTGATCAAATTCTAAAGATGTTGACAACAATTTGACAAATTAAATATAGAGCAAATGTTGTGATTGCTTAACGTACCCAATGTACTCTTAAAAAGTATTTATTGATTCGAAATAAAATTATTTTTCTGTAAAGAAAATTAAGCACAAATGCTTCCAAAGTCCTCGAATCCTGCATAATTTTCTCGAAATAACTTCTTAAATGTATCCAAATAAAGGTATAAAATGAACTGTATGCAACTTTATAGAGCACTACCAATTTTAGAGCACTAAATATTTTTCACATCGTACTTAAATCATTAAATGTAATCCACATAGTACTAGACTAATAGTTTAATACAACCCTGGCTATGTTAAGACTGTTTTATATTTTATTTTTTTACAGAGAATGTTTTTATTTTTACTGTGTTGGACAAAGAAAATCAAAAATTTTTGCGCACAAGCAAACTGGTGTGCCAAACTGGTGATTTAGCTTCTTAACAATCGAACCTGTGTGGAAATGACCGCCGTGTGGCACACAAGATCGCATATTTGAAGCCAGTATTAGGGTTGAACGTGCTCTCTTTGCAAGTACCCTAAATGTCAAAATCGTCCATCTTGGCGAATGCAGACAAAGCAAAGCAAACAAACAAATCTAAATTCAATTGAACATCGTAGAAGCTGTGAACTTCGTTTTGACAATCTTGGTAAGCTGTTCTCCACCCTGCCACTACCTTGTAATTACTCTACCATGTATTTCTTGGGGCAAGTGAAAGCACGCTCCACTTGCCATAGATCCGGTTTGCGCCTTACGCTAGGCCATAGTACAACAAGGAAGGTACACTCTCCCAAAATTATTGTTAAAATTCAACAATTTCAATTGTTAATAAATTTAACAATTTCCATGATCAAATTTTCCTTTGATTTTGAGTTTTAATTTTTTCTTTTCAAAGATTGACAATTCTTATTGTAGTATTGTTAAATTTATTGTTGTTTTTTTTTTATTGTTGAATTCAACAATTCAATTGTTTGTTGAAAAAATTAAAACTTAAATTCAGCAGAATATAAAAATTGTATGCTGGTGCTTGTAAAAGGAACATATAATTAACGAAATAAAGGTAAATATAATAATTACATTTTATATCATTAAGCTATATTTGATGGTCGATAGACGAAAGCAACGAAAGTCTGAAGCGAAAACTGCTTTCAACCAGCCAAGTTTAATTAAAAATTCTGAATAAAACAAAAATGCTTGCTAAAAATAATTGTGGAATATAATCAAATAAAATTCGTATTTTAAATGCAAGACTTTTTTTACAGAAAAATTTAAATTTTTTGACGTTTAAATTTTGACGTTTAATTTTTGACGTTTAATTTTTTGACGTTTGATTTTTGACATTTGATTTTTGACACTTCATTTGTGACGTTTAAACATTTTTGACATTATGTTTTGACATTTTTACATTCATAAATGACAAGTCTGCCATCAAAATTTAATTACGAAAATTGTACAATTTCGATTATTACTTCTAACCAGAATTCAACAATTGCTATTGTTAATGCTATTTTAACCAATATTATTGTCGTTTTCTTGTTAGAATTAACAATTTTTTTTTGAGAGTGTAGTATTATAAGACTGAAATAGCTGTTTAGCGTAGGCATATAGTGTCAAAATGCTAGGATGACAATTGACGGTGTTGTTTTTATTTACAAAAAATAGGATTAGGGGATAGGGGAAAACAAAATTTTTAAAAATGGCAAACCAATTACTTTACTTTACCAATTAGAAATCACGCGAAACTGATCTGGCATCTATGCCAGAAATTTGTGCTGTCAGAGTTTCATGGGAAAAATTCAAAAAGTGCGAAAATATCTCGCCTTTGTATAAATTTTTTTCGGAACTAAATAAATTTGAGAAAAACATTCAAATATAATTTAAATTTTCAATATATTCCTCAACTAAAAATGGAAAATCACACATAAAAACATCTCCTTATGTTCCAACAAAAAAATGTTTTTGAAGTGAAACTTCTTTAGCCGCGTATACAACATACGGCGAACTAAACGGGGAGTAAAACCGATGAAACACTAATGAAACGGAGCGAATTCATGCAATTAAAAAACTCACCATAAGCCATGGTGAAATGGTTAGTTCAAACTAACGAAACTAAACAAATAAAATAACTTACCAAAAGCCTTGTGAAATGGTTTGTGTCCAAACTAACGAAACAACCAAACAGATTTAACGAAAAAAAATTTTTGAAGTGAAACTAAATTAGCAGCTTACAGAGCAATATGGCGAATTTGTGCTTCTTTTGAAAAGTATAAAGCACTTTAGAATGATGATTGCTAATTGCATTGTGTCTGTTTTAAATCAGGCACAAAATTGTCTCGTCTAAATGAAATCAATTTAACATCGTTTCATAACAAGGAATCTAAACTTGCCGAACACCACTTAAACAGGAAACTGCGATTTGTCTTTTCTTTACAAAAAAAAATGTCGGTAGCAAAATAAGAGTGTCTTCAATTCTTTTCCTTTTTATCACCCCCAATAGCCCTTTTTCTACATAAAATTTTTGGATAACGGTTTTTGTCAATAAATAAATACTAGTGGTATGGTATGAGGGATATTGTATGATTAATTGATGATAGAAAACCTTTGAACTTTTCGATATTGTTTTAAAACTGATTTATTCTAATCTTTTACTCAAACTTTTTTAGTTACACTATATTAAAGAGTTAACAACAATAACCACTTTAAATTCTTACTTTTTTTGGTTAAAGTTTCACTTATACCGTGCGTGGCTGCCACACATAAATTTTTATATATCATCCATGATACAAAAACAGTTGCTTATTTTCTCTTGAGATGGAAACTGGCTGTATTATTGTATTATGATATCTTCTGATCTATTTTAATTGATATTTTAAACTTTATTTATTTTTTTCAATCAGTCAACAACTTGTTGATTCTTTAAAAAAGTAGAGAGAATATTGGATTTTATAAGAATTATTATTAAGATTAATTAAATGACCTGGATATATTACTTATGCCAGTAATTAATGCATAACTCAAAGCAAAACATTCATAAAAAATTATGTCAATAAAAAATGACGTTAACAATTGACATTTTATTCTTTTCTTCTCTTTCTCTCTGTATTTGCACGATCAGTTTTATCATCGCCACGCTTTGGTGCTTTTTTGGCCATATTCAAGAACTGATCCAAACCAAACGGATCCTCTTCTTTTTCAAATTGGACTGGTCCAGAACGCTGCGGTAGCCCAGAAGAACCACGAGCGGTTCCGGAAAATTCCTTATCAGGAACAAAGCGTTGAGTATTCACAATACGATCCAAGTCAGCACCATAAGCATCATTATCAACCTGCTTGCTAGGTCTATATAAATGTGCACCCAGCGAAGATCCCTCACGCCATGGCTTATCATAAACATTATAAGCTTCATCATCACCATAGCCCGAGTCCATGCCTTTGGTGGTATTGAAGAGTCGTTGATCGAATAGAGTTTCACCATTAGCTGATGTTTTAGCTGGCATGCCCAAAGCAATCTGTTCAGATATATCACGTTCGCGTTCACGTTGCAATTTGGAGCGCTTGTCAGGTGCAGCGCGTGCCAAATTACGATCACGTTGTCGTTCACGATGACGTTCGGCACGCAGGTCATTTCGTTCGCGTGCTTCAGCACTTAAAGCCGCAGGATCCTCCGGATTCCGTAGTCCAGCTCGTTCTTCACGAGCTCTTTGCGCCATAACGCGCAACATGTCTTCCTTCTTTTCCTTTTCTTTCTGAGCAAGTTTCTTCTCAAGTTGAGCACGCGCTTCAACAGCTTCACGGGCTTTACGATCTGCTATGTACAGTGCCTCAGCCATTTTAGCAAACTTCTCATTAATGTGCACTTGCTGCAAACCACGACCATCAGCCGCCAGACGTTTGTCCAACGGTATGGTGTAACCTTAAAAAAATTTTTAAATTAATAAATAAAAACTTTAAAAAAATGTAAATTATGATGGCTACCTTTTGCGTTCTTCCAATTTGAAATACACGGTGGAATTTTCCACTCTTTTTGTTCTTTAACAGTAACTTTGCGGGAAGGTGAATGCAGCACAGGAGCGGGAGGTGAAGGTGGTCCTCTTGGAATTTTTTTATTAATGCGAAACTTTGGCGGTTCCATAGGATCTTGCTGTGCTTCAACCATGCGAATGACTCGCTGCTTGGCACCCGAGTTAAAAGCATCGCCTTGCTGTGAAGGCGTGTAGCGTATATATTGTGCTGGTTGAGACTTCTCAGCATGTCGCACTGGCATTGCCGAGGCAATTTTCTGATTTGTTAATTTCTCCAAAGCTCTGCGCGTTTCATCTGTAGTTTCAGCAATAGTCTCTGCATCAGGGCGTTGCAATTCTTCCGAATCCTCAGCAAGCACTTCCGCTGGCAGTAATTGTGATATTGACGAATATACAATCTTGTCTTTGCCATGTCCCTGCCGTGCTATGGCATCATATTTAATTTTTCCTTTCTCATCCAAACGCACTGCTAGTGCATTTGACTTCTTGCCCAAATTCGAGGGGCAACCAATACCTAAAAAATACAATTGAAACAATCATCTCGCATGCTCTTTTTTGTAATTCAATATTTTATGTACCCAAAGGATACTGTGCAACGTGTATTTCGGGAAAAGCGCCACCATCTCCAAAATCAGCTTCGGTGCGTGGCACCCAGTCTTTTCGTTGACCATACGGTGGTGCTGCTATTTTGGCAGAGACGAGTGCTCCCATTTTTGGAGCACCTTTAGCAACCACCCGACGTTCATCTTCCCTGTCCCAAACGGGATTAGCAGGTGTTGGTAAAATACTTGATAACGACATGTAATTTTACACGATATTTTAAAAGGTTCTCTTTAATTTTTATATTGATTCACTATATATAATTGCAGATTCCTCAAAATAATTTTATTTTTCATGTGCAGCCAATCCAATAAAAAGGTAGATAAAAATTATGATGATACGCAATGACAGCTAGTTGACGTAGATAATTTAAAGATTTTAATAAGATTTACTTTGTACTGTACATATGCTCACAGTGTTGCCACAGTAACGATTAAAAATAATTTTTTTTATTTTATGGTAATATTTTGGGCGACATACATACTTTCCTCCGGATCATATTGAAACGAACATGATACTCAGATTCATATTAGAGCGATTCGAAACGAATCGAATTCTGTACCATTCTATAATGAATAAATAAATATATTGTATAATGTATACAAACCATTTTATAACGGCATTAAAAATTCATCAAGCATTCAAAATTAAGAACTCAATATTTTTTGTTTGATTTTCAGTAGACATGACAATATGATTAAGTGTTCTTCGAATTTTGGAAGCATGTGGAGTAATTTATGGAAGGTAATTGTTTATTCTCTTAAGTTAGTACTTTGTACTTTGAGACGTGTGTATAATTCTTACTGAATACGTGTTGATGCATGTTATAATTATACACTCTCAAAAAAAAATTGTTAATTCTAACAAGAAAACGACAATAATATTGGTTAAAATAGCATTAACAATAGCAATTGTTGAATTCTGGTTAGAAGTAACAATCGAAAATGTACAATTTTCGTAATTACATTTTGATGGCAGACTTATCATTTATGAATGTAAAAATGTCAAAACATAATGTCAAAAATGTTTAAACGTCATTTAAATGTCATATATGAATATCGCTTATTTCAAGGGAGGTAGTCATAATTTATTCTTTGATTTTTTAAAATGTCTAATTACACTAGTCCACAAATTCACGAAAATTTTATTATCCAAAAACTTGAGTTACTTTTCTATCAGAACTTTTTACGCTGATTTTACTCCTATTCAGGTCTCTGGATAAAAAACCTTGTAGAATAATGTTATTGAATGAACTATTTTTCTTCGTACTTGACCATTTGTTAGACAAAAAATCGAGATGTTTTTAAATATTTTGGATAGTATTTTTAATAAAATTATGTGTGAATAATAGTTTGACACCCCCTTATGAACAGCGTTAAAATATGAACGAATATTTGTCAATCTACAATGACTACCTGCTCCCCACACACATCCCCTAAAATACTGAACATTACTGTTAAGACTAGATATTAGTTATTCAAATTGTTCAACTTTAAGTCAGCAAATTAATTTGACAAGGCATTTGACAATATGGTGTAAATATTATTTGATGCATATAAAAAATGTTAGCTTGCTAAATTATAAAATAAGTTTTCACGTATTCTGTCATTCAATAATGTTATTCAATGAACGACGTACATATACTGAAGCGTATAAATATAAATTTACGCTGTGAGCTTCCACGAACCCGCCCTGAATAAAAACCGATTAAACTGTGTAATTGTACTAAACAAAATTTGACATATCAAAATTAAATAAAACTATCGGACTTTTATCGGACATACGGCAAAAGTTTGTCATATTTTAGATAGTACAAATTTTAAAATGCTCTTTTAATGTGTCAAAAACAAGTTGCAAATTTACCGAACATACGTTGTTTACATTACCAATACGGCGTTCATTGAATACCACGAATATATATATCTATACCAGCGTTACCAGTTTTGCACGATAAATAGTGCTTTCGATATTTTTTGAGCTCTTGCGAGATGCTGCGAGAGAAAGTAAAAATCATCGCTTAATGTGAGAAAAATTCTCATGCGAGAAAATTTTTACCACATGTGCGATTTTTCCCACGCGAGTGATAAAAAATACCGAAATTACCACAAATACCTCACGTTACCAAAAAGAGATTTCTTCCTGTTGTGGTAGAAAAATGCATGAATGAAATGTGTACAGAAAAGGTTTACTGAGTGAATGCGCTTGTTGATGCATTATTGTTGGTAGTTTATTTGTGTTTAAACTGTTTTCGATATTTAACAACAAAAGAACGTAAATAATTTCTGATAGCAAAGTGAAATATAAAATAATTATGTACTGAGGCTTAAAGTATTTTTTACCTTTAAGGCGCATTTTAATATTATGAATGTGTTAGTAGAAAAAATTATAATGAGCAGTGCAAGGACTGCTGGAGAAATATTTGAGGCTGGAGAAATATTTTTGAGAAATAATTTTTAAAGTCATTAAAGAATTGAATTATTATGAAATTCTTACGAATTATTGTTTTATTAAGTGTTGTTTATTAATATGTTGCAATTTAGGTTTACTTTCGCTGAATAATTTCATACTATGCTATAAACACCGCTTAATGTGATATTTTAAGCAATTTTGAGGTATTTCATTGACTTGCGGTAATTTTGTGGTAATTTGCACGATTTTGAGGTATTTCGATGTATTTTTGACGTGTGGTAATTTGAGAGAATTAAATGCCAGAATGAGGTAATTTTTGAGGTATATTCACCTGACAACGCTGATCTATACTTACAATCAACAGTTTGAAATTTCTTGAAAGTGTGTGAGAAATGGGTTAATAGTTAGTGTGAATCATGATAGAATAACAAGGTAGGCGCATATTGGAGAGGAAGTGAGCTATAGGTCAAAGTCAGCTGTTCGAATTCAAGTTTTTCTATAGAACAACTATAGTTGTTGTTGCTGGCTTTATTGTTTGACGTTTATAGCACTCACAGCTTTGTTAGTGTAAAATTAGACATTTGAGCCGCCGTAAAAATATGAGCCTACCTTATTATTCTGTCATGGTGTGAATAGGTACAACTTTGTAAATGTATAGCTGTTTTCTTGGTACCCCTGTCTAGTGCAAAGGCCTGGTAATAATTTGATAAACTATTAAATAATTTTTAATTGCACGAGTTTTTAATAATATTTGATACTATTTAATAATTTTGAAAATACAAATAACACTGAAAACATTGAATACAAATAAATAAGATAATATTTAAAACTGAATTATTAAGATATCAATTTCTTTTTAAAAAATAAGCGATAAGCAAAAACACAAATTATTCTGATTTGAAATTAGCTTTTCACGCGCATACGTTCAATAGGCTTTCTTCCTTGGATGCGGAAACGCTTCGAAGATACTGAGAATGAGTCAGATATTGGTGATATATCAGCGCATTGCAAATGTGACAGATATGTTGATTGATTATCTGTTGTAAAAGTTCTTTTTCGTTTAAGGGATTGTAACTGTTCATCGTCATCTACAGATTTTGAACCGACCATTGAGCCTAATTTATATAAAACCACATATAAAAAATAAAGTCTTTAAAAACAAATTTCAAATCTACGAAAATTACCTGCAATCGAAGCGCATCGTTTTATTATTGATCTGGAGCTTGCTTTAGCTATTGTACAATCATTGTTTTTACTGCTTTCTCCACCTTTTAAAGAAGGAATACGCATGACAGATGTCATTAATGACCACAAACTAGAAGTTTGTGATTTTTTGAATTCTTGGTGATCAGTTTCCTCTACTGATGTAAAGACATCATCGTCTCCAGTAACGTCCAAATTATCCAAAGTAATATCTTCGACTCGGCTATATGATGGACTCAATGCACATTCACGTAAAGCTGGACGGCGAGATGGTGAATAACGACCATTGTATTTACGTAGCTCTAAAGATGTTTTACTCTCTAAGAATTTTGAAATCGTCTCGGATGGTTTACTTGGTATTCGTTTTGTACGCACAGGAGTTGCCTCTGGTGTAAAAAATACATCGACCTGGGAGTTTATTTCTTCTCTCGGTGTCTCAAACATAATATGATTTTTTTTAATGACCGCACCTTTTCTGCGTGCTGTCGGTGTTATAGGAACAATATTTTTGGATTCTTCATTAAAGCGTGCAGAATCACCAGTGGGTAATATATCTTCAGCACTCTCTTCGGTGCAAAAAGAGTTTCGTTCTACTTTAACAGCACTCATTTCAGTAGATGTTATAATTTCGACACTTCGGCATGTTTGGTAGACCGAGCTTGAGCTGGAATTACTTTCCGAACGATTGGTTCCGTTTGAGGTACCATAAGGTTTTTCTGTACTGGCACTCTGAGTGCTAAGTTTGCTATTACTCGATATTGATTCCACACTTGCCATTTTCTGCATTCGTGTTATAACTATAGATTCTGTTGTAGTTTTTTTGGAAGATAATAATATTTCGTGACAAACTTTCGGAGGTGGCCCGACATGAGTAGGGCCAATATCGTTAATATTTTGCATGGTTGAAGGTTCACTGGAAGTACGCCGTAGAGCTGGCGATAAACGAAGATCCAAAGGCGAAGAAGGTACTTTAGTGGCAATACTTGCAGTTTGTGGATTGTCTTGGTTTGACATATAAAATTTATATAATAATTATAAATTGTTAATTGAAAAATCTTACTTATGCTGCCATCTATGGACTCGAACATTTTTTTGCGGTTCTGACCACCTCGTACAGCTCCAGCCATGCCATGTTCTGCAAAGGCTTTTTGTATGCTTTTTGACATCACTTGACGCAAAGGTGTGGCCGTGGACATTTTGGGACGGCCTCCAACTTTATTACGATAACGATTTACTTCTAACGATTGCTGGTTAGGTGTGCTAAAAAGAAAACAATTTTTGAAGTTTATCAAAAATCTATGGGAAATAATAAACTCTTTAGTTCTAAGTAATAATTCATTTAGTTTAATTTCTGTATAATATGAACATATAAGTAAGTATACACTAATCAATTTTGGTTCTTGTATACCCTGATTGCTCCGTACAATCAACTTCAAATTCTCAATAACTTCTAAAAGCTAGTGTTTTGAAATTAAATTAAAATAACACTATTATTAAGACTAGTCATCACAATAGGTTACTAGAATACGGGGCATGGCACCTTGGAACCTTTATATATAAGTTATTAATAATATAACCTCATGCACTAAAACCAGTAATTAAACCTCAGTAACCTCAGCACTAAAACCAATTTTGTACTTACCCCACTGGATTAGCTGCAGGTATGCTGCTCTCTGATTCGCATCCACTGTTATATATACTAGAAACATGTCCAGCAGATCCGTTAAATGCCTGCTCTTTGGGCTTGGCAAAAAGTATTTCGGCTTGTAGTGGTGTCGATGTGGAACGTACTAATTTACCTTTGTTAGGATTGTGTAAAATTCCAATGCTCCGTGCAATTGATGAGTTACTAATTGATGATAAATTTTTGATAGATGACACACTATCGCTTATAAACTCCTCATGAGTCACTTTGTTTTTGGCTTTCCAGCGTAGATTAATCATCGATATTGGTGTTATATGAGAATCACTATGGTCATGGCTTGTACGCAATGGGGATGTTTGTGTGGCTATTGTAATGTGAACAGCATTGGAAACATTCTTATTTTTAACATCCAACTCATCAACGGATCTGCCCGACTTACAAAGCTCTTGCGGCTGAATACACTTTGAAAACTCCTTTAAATCTTCAATTTTTGTATAAATCTAAAAAGCAAATAATTATAAAAGAATCAAAGAATTTTACTTTTAAAAACCTTGAAACATTTCTGGCAACTTAACGGTAAATGATTCTTTTCAATGTGCTCTAACATTTCAGAGTAAATTTCTTCATTCAGCTGAAATGGCCTTTGAGCGCATATTGGGCAAAATAAATACATGCTGGGCATTAAGCCCCTCTCATCACTCTTTTCGGTATCATCATTGTTGGCCATTATACTTGCCCTGCGTACAGCAATAGCATGGTTCTTGATTTCATGTTTGTAACGACATTCAGCACAACAAAAACATTTTTTACACACTTGACAAATAACCTAGAAATAAATTTTTCATTTTTATATCATTTAAAAAAATTGATCTATACCTACATCGTCTGAAACTTTCATCTCTAAATAAATATTTTCAAATCTTAACTATTAAAATGAAACAAGCAAACGGCATACGGCAATACTTTTAAGTGATATTATTCTGTTTAGTTCTCATTCTAATATAACGGATTTAAATGGTATGTTATATTCATAATACTTAGTATATAACGTAAGAAACTAAAAAGACATAAAGAAACAAAACAGTTGATATACAAGACATAACCGATAACCTACGTTTAACGATGATAAGTTTTTTGAAAGGTAGGGCCAATGTTTTATATATGTATATAAAGTGGCATTCCTTCAAAATCTTGTTTTCTGAACAATTTAAGTTTCTTGAATTAACAATTATTAGTTCTGTTTTCTTCCGAAATTGAAAGATGAGTCTCATTAGATCATCATAACTCAAAAATCACAAAATCAATCATTGCATATGTTGTTAACAAACTTACACATTGACAACAAACGTTCTTTTGATAAATCAATCTTTGTACTCGTACAACTAACATTTGTCAAAAGTACTTTAATGAAAAATGCCAAATGCTCTCGGCTTCTTTGTTTTAAATTTTTTTAGTTTATATTTAGTTTTATTAAAATTCACTTATATTTTCAAAAACATAAATAGTTTTTACCTCTTGTAAAAGGTACTTTGATTAACTTTTATAACTCGGTCAGGAAGTCCTTACGTATCAGTGCCGGATAATAACAGTTACACGCGCAAAAACACAAAAACTTTTCTATTACTTTTCTTCATGTAATGCAAGAATCGTCTAACTTCGTGACGATTACTGAAATACAACGATGCAAAATTTATGAAACAAATTATTGAAAAACAACGGTTCGTTCATACCGAAAACGTATAATGTGCCCCAAAGTCAAGGGTACCCCAGTTTATCCTACTAGGCTTAACTATAAAAACTTTTTTTGCGATTTTCGTGTTAAGAGACCCTAAATCTATAACAAAATATAATAAACCTTTTTCTGATTTAGACGCATAGTGTTATTTGTATTCTTGTAATAATGTAATAATTTAATAAGTGTATTATAATTATTTGTACTATATATTTAAATATTATATATAAAATATCATATTTTTTTCATTATTTCATTGGGGGCGCAAAAAAATTGTTTTGCCCCGGGCGTCAGTTATGCTCGCTACGCCACTGCTTAAACATTCAGTATTTCACAATTTTTTTTTTTTAATTTATCAAAGATTTAGTGTGAAGAATTCCGGACAGAGTGCTACTATCAAGAGTTTCTTATTTTTGTTTTATTTAAATTAATAGCGGAAAAGTCCTTCAGCACATGTGCCGTATTTTTTGTTGAAAAGGGGACAAACTTAAAAATTTAATAAACAGGTTTTAATTTCACTTCGTTTCAGCTTGACAAGCTTGAAAAAAAAACAAAACAACACGTTCGTCAATTTTTTGTGACTAAATCAATTAAAAATATCAGCATTGACGGGCACGCCAAGAATTGTTAATTTGATTACAGTTTCTGTGTTTTGCAAAAACAAAACACAATGTTTTAAATACAAATGATTTTTCTCAATTCAACCAACTAATAAAATTTTATTATTATATATAAAATATTTTATCATGGTCACCGTTTAATGGCTTGATTTTGCTATATTTTATGTTATAATGGAAGCAAAGATTTTTCAATTGCATGTTGTATCAATTGTAGCCATCACATTGTTGCAGGCGCATAGTTCTTTGCATTTTTAAATTTTAAAAAAAAATCCTTTACCTATGAGCTGTGAAAAAATGCTTTATTCCATAGTTTGACTTCTAATTATGAAAAATACGTGCACATGCAGAACTGTGCATTTCTTTTACTATAATTCTGCATTTTTACTTAATACTAAAAGAACAGCCTGTGCGAGTAGCACAAAAATATCGTTACTGGAAGTCAACGAAAAAAATGTATTCTATCTTAACAGATGGTGTCATTTTACTACGTGCGGTACTACATCATGGTCAAATATAATTACAAATAACTGAATCTGTTGAAACTGTGTAAAAATGGTTTTATTTTAAATTTAAATATGAATTTAAACAACACTTGCCGCACTTGCTTGAAAAATAACAAGGATGAACCCGTGGAGATAACTACAAGTATTTATGAATTCCTAGAGAATCTTAAAATCCAACGAATACCAAGAGTACATCCTCAATTAGAGCTACCACAAAGTATATGCTTTGATTGTTACCGGAATTTAATTGCCTTTAGGCGATTCTTCGCACAATGTCGTGATGCCGAGGAATTCTTTAAAAAAAAATTGGAAAAACTTCAGCAAGAAAGTTTCCAAGCGACGGAGATAAACAAAAATTGTGTTGAGGAAGACGACAAAATTTATCGTTTAACAAAAGAATCTAATCATGATCTTTCAGACTTGATAGAAAACTCTGAGGAGGACGAAGAAGAAAGACAGAACAACACTTATGTTGATGAAAATACGAATATACATTGTTTAGATGTGGGAATAGCCGATTCAGAGTTCCAAAATAGTGTCGCTAGCACCTTAAAATTGGAAACGAATGAGCTTGAATATAAAGATAATGTTTATAGTAATGAAGAAAACGAATATCTTGATGATGAACAGAACTCCTTTTTGATAGTGCAATACGAAGGGTGTTCAGAATCAGAATATGGAAATAAAGCAGGTAAACGAGACAACTTCTTAATATAGCAAAAGCTATTAAACTAACATTTTTTTTTTATTTAGACGGAACTTTATTGGTTTTGGATGAAGAAGCTACCAATGAAATTGAATCAATAGACCATAATCAGAATGGAAATTCAAACAAACGAAAAAGACGTTTTCAATGTCAAAGCTGTGGTAAATGTTTCCATTTTTCAGAATTCACTCAAGTGTTTTCAGAATCCATTTAAAGTATTTTATTTTAATAATAATTTTAGTTAAATACTGGTTCAAAATAAATGAAAAAGTATTTTGATTAAGATATGGTATATTTTATAACCATGCGACTTTACTTTCAGAAAAATCATTTTCAAGCAGATACGATCTACAAATGCACGAAAACATCCATTATGGCATCAAGCCTTTTAAATGTAATATATGTGGTAAATGCTTTCGTCAGAAGAATATTTTACGAACTCATGAAACTTTGCATTTTGGTAAAACAATTAAATGTGAGGAGTGTGGCAAGACATTTGCACGAAAATCCCAACTGATCCTTCACGATCGCATGCATCGCAATGAGAAGCCATTCGTATGCGATTATGACGATAGTTGCGGTGCTGCCTTTCGTGAACGTCAACACTTATTAGCACATCAGAAAATCCATTCCGGCCTTCGTGCGTATCAATGTCAAATATGTCCTAGAGCGTTTTATCATCGGAAAGGGTTGTTGGGACATATACGCGATCTACATGGCAGCACTTTTTACCAATGTAACTTGTGTGAACGTTCATTTAACAAACCTTATAAGTAAGCTTATACTCCGTTAGCTTAATTGCTTTATAAAATCTAATTGTCGATTCATTTTCAGAATACGACGACACATGCAAGCTGTGCACGATTTGCAATTGACTGATGTTTCACAATTTAAAAAAAATATTTGTGCCGAAGAATTCAGTGAAGATGTAGGAATTATGTATGAAATTTTGTATGAGGAAGATTAAAATGATAATGAAAAAAATAATTTTTACTTACAATAAATTTTATGCATTTATAAGTTACAAAAGTAAGTAGAATTTATTAATTAAAAATTGATGATATTTTTAAGCTACACTAGATTGTTGGCCATGTCAACAATGTATTTCGTATCTGACAAAGTACTGCAAAATTCATCGCTAAAAATAAAATGGGAGTGTCCTTAAACTTAAGACCTTTCGGACCAAACATGAAAAGAATCACGATTATTTTTAAGTATAGATTTTATTCAAGCTTTTATTGAAAAAAAAAAATTAAAAGAAAAATACAAATTAAAATTAAAATAAGTTGCATTACTTCACTGCAAAAATATATAGAAATTAAATTATAGTTCATCAATAAAGCTTAGATTAAGTCATGAAGTAATATTAGTTAACAAATAACGTATCTTTATATATTTTACTGCATTAGATGCTGTGCTCAAATTTAGTAAATATCTGCTGTAGGATCGTGAAAATCCTCACTATTCACAATGGGTGTAAATGTCTGGTATAATTCCTCGTCGTCCGAAATATCATCATCAGAATCAAAACTGGTTTTATTTCTACGGCGTTCCTCATATACTAAATTCATACGTTGTTGTGGCTGAACATGCTCGATTTCTCGTATGTCGATAGAATTATAATTATAGGTTATCCAAGGAAACTTTGTAGTCTGCTGCAAAAGTCGTGGCCATTTCATAAACACGGTCTTTACAAGACGTACAACGACATTAAGGCCACGTATTTCATGAGACACTTGCTGCGGTTCAACTGTACCAAGCAAGTTCAAAATCAATACCTGTTTTTCTTCATTTATAATAGCAGCAAAATAGACAGTGTCTCTGGTAACTTCGAGATAATAATCTGTTATATCTGGTGCATATATTGCTAAATATATAAGACAGTCAGTTTCGTACCATTCGGTCCGTGGTCTCTTATGTAATGTTTTAAGAAGAGGTATTGGTGTGAGGCAGGACGATTTGTTACTATCATCTTTTTTGACAGATGATTTTACATAATCGGTTATTGATTCAATTTCTGTAATTTTAACACTTTGTTCCTTTTTAATTCCAATCATTTTCTCAGGCAATTTATCATTTTGTCTTTTATACTGTTCAATAGCCGCGTGACACATAGCCTTGGTTTCCACAAGAGTTTTATTTATATTTATTTGATTGTGCTCATCAACTTCGTCTTCCAAAGCCTCCTGAGCGTCTAACTCGTTAGCATTGCAAATAATTTGAATAAGTTCTTCAAAGGTAGCAACTTTGCCATTGTTATTGTTGTTTTCAAAATCACTTTTCAGTCGTTCAGCATTATTAATATTAAAAGAACTTAAATCTACATGTGGCATTAGTTCCAAGAAGTGTGCCGTTTCAGCATCCAATGTAGCTACATTTTGTTCCAGTAAAGTCTTGTTTAACATTATCGCTGAACTAAAATCATTTTCGGTATCACATTCATACAAGAGTATCTCAAAGGAATGTATATTCAAATCAGTTAGTTCTCTTGAGGCTTCAGGGCGTTGCGATACAGCGTAAGCATAGAGATAATCCTTCACAACTGAATGTTGATTAGCAAATTCATTTAATTTGATACCGACAAGCCGACAATGCACTGCTTGGTATGGAGTATATTCAACAATTTCGCAAGTAGTTTCATAGAGGAAATCAAAGAAGAGCTCATCAGCATTCACAGTAATAAAGCAAGCGTAATCACATAGAAAGAAGCGATATGCTTCACTTCCCTTTTCATTACCAAAAATACCGTAAACTTTTGCACGACAGTATAGATTGTCGTATTTAACAATACAATTTTGTTTTGGTTGCAGCCATCTTCTATCTAAGGCTGGCTTATTTTCAGCCAATTTCTGCATTTTTTTTATGTGCTCGAAAATTATTGCAGTGAGTTCTTGAAATTTCTGCATCGGCCATTTATCAATGTGTTGCATGTAAATATCAGTCCAATTTCCGTTCTCATTCTCATCGCCAATTTCTACTTTTGCCAATGAATGTAATGGTAATTTGCACCACTCTTCCTTTGGTAAAAGTGCTGAAGTTTTACTTGTTGAGTTATGCTTAAAGAACTGCTCTTGATTGTTGTTCGCATGAGAATCTATTGAATTAAATGTTTCCTTTTCGGCAAACGTTTTGTCATTGGAGAGAGGTATGTGAATCTGTAAAAAATAAGAATTTTTTTCAAAACAAAACTAGCTGTTATTCTCTGGGGATTCTATTGAGGCTAAATACGAAGTAAATTATCAAAAAGTAAAGATTACATTTTGGAGTACTTGCGAATTTATTATATCTATACTAGTATATAATACTGAAACCAAAATTTGCTGTTGGATGAAACTCCAAAACTACAGTACGTACTGTTTTTCAAGCTCAAAATGACTTTTTATTTGTCTTCAAATGTTTTAACTTAACAAAAATTCGCAAAGTCGAGTACTACATCTGTTCTTATTTCGATCAAATCCATTTCATATATTTCAGATACTGGGAGATATCTAAGAACTATGTGTATATTTTTTGTGAACACTAATAATTAAATTTTCATAATTCTTAAAATATTTATGCATTATTAGAAACGCCTTAAATACTCACAAAATTCGAATCGTTATTTTCAATTGAATCATCCCAGTTTTCATCTTCTGTAGAGTCAAAATTCTTTCTTTTAGCATTTTCGTTGTCTTCTTCTTTTGTAGCTTTTTCATTTTTTGGTCTGCTTATATCCACTGCATCACAGCTGGAAAGATCTTCGTCATTTGAAGAGAATTTAATTAGATTAATAGAGTCATTCAATTCTGCTTTGAGTTTTTCATCATGATTAATTAGTTCCACTTTCTCGTCTTCCTCTTCCTTTTCCTCATCATCCAGCATTTCAAATAATCCAAATTCTTCTGCAATTTCTCGTATACTTTGACTTTTATTATTGCTTGCCGTCAGCAAACAACCGAAATTTTTTTCTATAAGTGATCGCTTGAGATTAACGCGATATATATACTGTCCAACAGTAGGCAAACGTTCCATGACAATTACATTCTTAACCCATACTGTATTGGCCAAAGCAAAACTAATATCCACAAAAACACATTCATTTTTATTTATATCCGTCATAATCCATTTTTGTACAGCTTTTGTACCTTTTGAGTCCCAAGTGCGTTCTTTATCGAATGGCACAACACCAATTAGACGTATATCTATGGCTTGAGCAGGCAAATCTTTAAACTGCTCATCTAATACGAACAACTCATCCGATTTACAAGAGGAAATTACTACGCCTAAATCGATTAATTTCACAGTAACGCGAACTTTTTGTACTATGTCGACATGTTTGATGGGCGGTATATCCAAAATACGAGCACGTTGGTATGTATCCGATGTTTTGTAAACGCACAAATCGTTTATTTTCATAGGCCAATAAGTTATCCAATTGTCGGTATTCATGTAGTGCATGTTAAGCTGCATGCCAAAAAGTGCAGCTTCATCGGAACGTCGTAGTTTTTCCCATTTAGAGGTTATTGGAGATTTATGCTCCAGTAAACGAGCTGTAAAGTGAGTGGGTGAAAATACCTACAGGTAAGGATAAAAATTTGAAAACTACTAGTTGCACTGACCATTGAGGTTAATATTTTTGTATGAATCAAATATTTTTTGTAAATTGTTGTAAGTAAAAGTTTAGAAATTTACCTTTAGAATTTTTATACGCATGTCTCCACATGCTGGAATATCATCTTTCTTGGTAATTGCATCAAATCGAGTTAAATTGTGCCGATAATCACAGCGTACTTCATCGCACTCACCAAACTCCAGAAAGAAAGAACACAGTAAAGTTCCATTTAAAATACGCAACTCTTCGCGCTCGATAAGTAAACGTTTTGCAACAGCCAAAATATCAGGATGCACATTTTTAATTTGATCATGTTTTTTCATAAAATCAATAAGACGTGGCAATTGTAAGTTATTATCTTCATCCATTAATATTAATGAACGTGCAACTGCAGTGTCGTCGTCACGTGTAGTGCGTTGAAATTCCTTTGCTACAGAATTATCATAGCTTTGAGCTAGTGTTGAGAAGCGAGAAGTAAATTTCGTCCAAGAAGTAGGCATTGAGAAATGTATAAGGCTTTGAACATTTTGTAACATTAGCTCAGGAAGCACTGAATCAGTACAAACGAGAATTTGTGAGCAAAGTTTCTAAAATTAAAACAAAAACAAAATGCATAACATATAAATTCCATTAAAACAAAGCTTTTCTTGTTAAGCTCTAACTTGTGGTTCTGAAAGCACTGAAGCTAAGTTAAATGCTTCAGTATAAAATTTTAAAAAGATTAAGGTTTTTGTGAAGAAAAAAAGGCATTTAATTCCAACAATTCAAAAAACAAACCTTCGTTTTCCATTCATCGATCGTTACGCGCACCTCGACATCACTCCTATTGCCATATCCAATGCAAGCATATCCTGATTCAGTTAATGCCTGCACAACATCATCAAGATCATTATCGTGATTGCAAAGTATGAGTGCACGTTCTAATTCTGCTGGATGTTTCTCTAGAAATCTCATAAGAGACGTCAATTTTTTATCACTCGAACGCAATTTCATTGATATTTCCGCCTTTCCATATACAGCAGCTTCCAGAAAATCACCAATCAACAACAAGGGCTGATTCGACCAACAAATCATTGACATCATAACAGAGTTCCAATCACGTGACGTTACAATGACCTGCAGCGGAATTGTATGCTCTTTCGGTTTCTTTACCATTTTATATAAAATGGGCAAAACTGTTTCGAAATCATGTCGGGAACGCGAAAGAATTAAATCTAAATCATCAACAACAAGGTGCTGCAGACGTGCTGGATCGATGAGCGATTCATGCTCGTTATCGCGGAGCAGTCGTAAAAGATTTGCGGGTGTAACAACTAATATGCCGCAACTGTTAAGTAATTGAATTTTTACCTCGTTTGCATTGCGTACGCCATATGAGGGTACTGTGGTTACTTTAGCTTTTGAGTTGACAACCAATCGACGGCAAAAATTATTTACATGTTCAACATGCAAGGCAGAGTGTACCATGACGATAGCAACAGGACCGAAAGTTTCTGGTATTGTTGAATTCTGTATGCGGTAACTTACTAAATTGCATAGAGGTGGCATGTAGCACCAAGTTTTGCCAGATTTTCCGGGATTTACAACGAAGAGAGAGTTGCCACGAAGAAGATGCGACCAAGAATATGCCTGAATGCGATAGACTTTTGTGACTCGCATATTAACCATTTCATTGTAAATTTCGGGCAAAAAGAAGGCGTCCGACAGCTGTTCTAGTGGATGCAAAGGCACATTGGAGTGTGCCAAAACAAGATGTTCAATAAATTTTGTTTGAAGATGCTTTTCGCCATCTACTTCACGTATGTGCTGTGCATACGGCATAACTATTTTAGTTGAGGTCTTTTTTTTCGTAATTGTTGTTGGCGATTTCTTTGTCAAATTCAGTTCATAGTGCAATTGTTCAACAAGTCGGTCTAATTTTAACTTGTCAGCATCATCTATAAAATCTGTGTGTTCATTTATAGCAGCCTTGGAGGTTACAAGATTTTTAGAGACTAAAGCAAGATTTTTAGAGCTTTTTGACCCAAATGAATTGTCATTATCACTGATGGTATCAGAGAATGAATTCGAATCTGATTCAGATTTACCACCACCTATATTTAAGGCATTTAAATCCAGAATTTCCGTATTTCCTAGTTCTTTTTCGAATTTAGCACGTCGCAGTATCTGATCCATTTTCGGTCCTTGTTCAGCAGGCGATTTGAGTTGACGACGTTTGTAGGTTTTCACCAAGCTAAAGTTAAAGTTGTTATAGAGACAAAACTATAAATCAGAGATATGTATATAAAAACATTATACTGTAAAAAAACGTGCAAACTATTCTGCGATATTCTAAACTGAAGCTTGCACCTATTTTTCATCTTTAAATTATGACAAAGTTGTTAATTATAAACTTAAATTTCTACCAAATGAAAAATATTAAAATAATACCCAAAGAAAAGAAAAAATTAAAGTTACAATGAAGAAGTTATTTACTATGTTTTTTTTTTCATAAGAAAATTGTAATGGATTTAATCATATGACTCATATTTTTATATCTTATTCGATATTGCAGCATATTGCATATATAAATGTTGAATTAGACTTGTACATATCAATATCTAAACGTTGATATAGACTTGTGTATAACCCAATTCGAAAGTGTAGCTTAGAGAACCTCTACTACAGGCCATATTTAACTATGACACCGCCACCCTAGTCTAATGGTAAGTAGTCCACTATCGGGTCCCAAGTTCGGCAACCTGGCTATGGTCCTATGCTTTAACCTTCTTCAATTCTTTCCTCATTTCTAATCAACTGATATGAAAACATTTTCAATATATCGATGGTTAATATAAAATATGTATATAATAATAGGTTTACTGCTTTTTCCAAGTAATCAATATAATATTTAACTTGTGTAAATTTGTTTTAAATGCATACCCAATGAATGCTGCTCAGTACACACTTCAAATTAGTGTTTTGTACTGAAATGTATTGAAATGTATCGTTGTTCTGAAATGTTCGGTTAAAGTTGCATCCTTTCCGTAGATAGTGAATAAACAGATAAATGTATGTATTAAGAAAGAATTTGATTTTACAAAAAAAAAAATTGTATGCCAAAAAAAAAATTTTATAGGTGCAATCACCAAATTTTTCACGTTCTTCATTTTGGACCATTTTGATAATATATCAATATTTGACGCAATATTAACAAATGAAATTAGAATCCAAATAAATAATAAATTACCTTCGCGAATGCCCTTGAACTTGCTGCAAATATGCTACATCTTTGTCTGCAGAACTATTGTTACTATCACTTTTATTGATAGTTGGTAAAAGCTGCTCATTTTCAATTTTCTCTGCATTATTTTTACTTTCATCCAAACTGTTAATAGCAACAAGTTGTTCGTTTTTGGTATTTTCGTTTACGACCGGCTTTAAAGCATCTTCACCAATATCCGGAACGGTGGAGTCCAGTAAAGTTTTTTCGGATTTAATATCTTCGTTCTCTGACGCATTATTTATTTCTTTATATTTATCGGTGTGAGACCTGGTATGCCGAAAATTTTGATTTGCAGAAAATTTTTGAGCTGTTTTAAATGAGCCCCTATCATCGCCTCGACTCATATTAAAAGCATCCGATGTTGAGCTATTGGTATTTTGCGATATATTTAATAAAAGTTCTTCAGAAACATCTAAATCGTGTGGAACATAATCGTTCAGGGTTGATTTCTTGCGATGCCAATGATTTTCTTCATCTTTGTAATGATTTAGCTTGGCTAAATCAAAACCGGCTGGAATCATTGTCAGACCATCATATGGATCATTGCTTTTCTGTGTGGTTATTTTAAAGAAATTTTAAAGCCAATTAAATATCTATATATATTTATATATGAATATATTGACGTAAATAAATTACCTCCAAAAATTAATGTATTGAATGAATACTTCATGCATATACTTGATTAATTTAAAATATTTATAACAGAAGTTAAGTACGATATAGTAATGTGAGCTCTTATTTGTCCAAAGAAAATGCGGCATATATTAATTTAAAAAATTTAACTTTAACTTACTTGGTTTTTTATTGAAATATTTTGTTTTGATGATTCCTTGGTGTAGTCGGGAAATTGAAATTCCTGCCTGTTTCTGTTCATGGCTTGAAAATGTCCAGTATTTTTTTCTGTAACCTGTTCAAAGATCTGTGTTTATAAATGTTTGACTCATAAAATAATTGATATTGATTTGATATTTCTTCACTGTATTATTAAGCTTTTTCTATCGCTAGTTACAATTTGATTATCTCGAAATTGTAACTTTGAATTAAAAAAAAAAAACAAAAAAAAAAATACAAATTGGCCATTTCAGCCCTTAAAAGGACTTTGACCCATGACTCAATAATTTAAAAGGTTATCCCGATATTTGACGTCTTTTCACGAAAATGGAGATAGATACCCTTATTTGAAGAAAGGCATATTTATCCAGGTAGTATAAAACGTAACTGCGCTGCCGACTTTTGGGAGTCTAATGTCAAAATCAAATAATGCCCACTCTTATAAACGAGTTGGGGAATTTTTTTGTTTTTCAGAGAAAAACTTTACGCTAGCCTTTTCTAATTTTCGTATGTGTAAGTTTACAACTTATTCATTTTTTAATTATGAATATTGTGAAGAACAATTTTAAACTTTTGATATTAGGTGTAAATTAATTTTAATTAAAAAATCCCATTTTGTTTTGTTTTTGGTGGAGAAGCAACATTGCTCATTGTCATTTCTGATTTTGACATTATACTCCCATTCAATTTTTTCTTATTATAGTACCTGGCATGATAGAATAATAAGGTAGGCTCATATTAATATGGCTGCTCAAATGTCTAGTTTTACAAAAACAATTCTGTGAGGTGCTATAAACGTCAAACGAAAAGGGAACAACAACAATTAGAACAACTCAAATTCGAACAGCTGATTTTGACATCTAGCTCACTTCCTCTCCAATCTGCGCCTACCTTGTTATTCTATCCATGACTCAATAATTTAAAAGGTTATCCCGATATTTGACGTCTTCTCACGAAAATGGAGATAGATACCCTTATTTGAGGAGGAGAGCATTTTTAATGACACAAAAATCCCACAGCTGCTTGAATATCTTACTTTTTCTTAGTACAATATATCTTAAAATTTGTAGTCAATACATTTTCTGCTACTTTTGTATTTTGAAGCATCCATCAGATGATTTTTAAAGGTTCTGGGACTTCACAGTGTCCAAGCTTGAAATATTTTCACGAATTTATTGCCTTAAAAAATTCAATGAAAGCAATGCATACTTATTTTGTTTGCTTTTTTAAGCAGTAAGATTTTGAAAACACATACATTTTTAATTTAAAAAAAAACACAACACAACACTGAAACATACATTTTTTTGAGGAGACCACAAAACCCTCATGTTCTCAAGAATCTTTACATAGCATTATTTACTGTCTGAAGTTTGCCATTATCTGCAGGGGTGGTGACCGATCAGAAAAATTTTTTATTGAAAAAACTTTTCGCTGCGACTGGGGATCGAACTCGGGCTCCGAGCATGCTTAGCCACACACTTTACCTGCATGCCACGATCACCACAACTGTAACTTTGAACTATATGCGCTTCTTCACGAGAATGAAACATAAAACTATAAATAATAAGCAGCACGAGCTTAAAGTTGATTCAACTAACTAGTCTACGCATTACATAGGGTTAGAAAAGTAACTAGTGCGTATAGAACTAGTGAAAAAGTTAACAAAAAATGGGCAATAGAAGACTCAATACTTGTGGGTTATTATTAATTACATATTTCTTACTTGATTTCTATTTGAAGTTTCTTGTTTTGATATGAAATTGTCTTCAAATTGATAGTCTTTTTTTTTATTGGTATCATTTTGTTTGTGACCGGCTTTTTTTTCTTGTATCTGTTAAATTAATTTAAGATTACTTTTTGATACAATAGAATTGTGGAAATAATTTACCCTCTTTCTAGTGTTTTTTAAAAGCTCAATATAAGAAGATGCTGCTCCAGACGAAGTGTTGCTTATGGCATCGTCTCTATCATTATCTTTTTCATAACCCATGTGTTGAGACACCGTTGGAACTTTGATTTCTTTTGGAATTTCTACATTTTTAGGGGGGAAAACAGATTTTAAGCTTACATTTTCCTGACTTTTTGGAACGTTGACAGAAGCAGCAATGCGTTTTCGACGAATTTCAAATAATTGCTTGGCTCGAGCGTTTGTTGCAGAATTTTCACCTGTGTTTGTGTTGTCGATCGTAATGCTTTGCTATTAAAATAATGATTTTTTTAATACTTTAACTCTCAAAAATACAATGTCAGTTTACCATTTTATTCACTATCTTTGATTCGCTGATGATATCATTTTTATCAGTTTGATAAACGCGAGTATCTTTTACATCATGCTTTGATGAACACTATTAATAAATATAATATCAATATTAAAGAATTAGCACACATAACGAATAACTTACTTTTATTCCCACTTGTGTTTCAGAATTTCGATTTTCCGTTTCCTTCAATACACCGGATAAGTTACAGGTTTCATCAAAAGATGATTCGAGCAGTTGATGATACGGAATGTTATTAGTTGTGTTAGCAGCACTAGTCTTTGTTTGGTTTAATGATTGCTTCTGTTCCATTAATTGCTTTGTAGCTAACTATAACAGAGAGAATATATATTTAACTGCAAGGAATTTATTGATGTATCGTACTTTCTTCCTCATTTCGATAAGTTTCTGTTTGCGTGATGTTATAATACTATCGCCAGATATGGAGGAAAATCCATCTTCTGTTACAGTCTTCGATGCACTCAGTGAAGGTATATCAAATGCCGAGGCTGGTGGAGTCGGTATAAACTTTCTGCCAGAATTTTTTTCAAGTTTAGCCTTAGTCATAGCGCCGGCTAAGCGCATGAAACCTTGCTGTTCATCTGGATCAAGGTCCTCTGTATCTATTAAGCTTTTAAACAGTGGTTGATGCTGTATAGATACTGAATCTTCGAATGCTATATCATCGATTGATGGTGCGGAACTTTCAATTGGACATTCTATAGATGCCATTGTTATAGCCGATGCTCTTCCACTAATGCCAGCGCGTTCATTACGCTCACACCAATCTTCAACTTTTTGCTTGGAAAAATTATCACAACTGGTATTTGCTGCTGAATTTAATCTACGATCAGGTAACGTACAGTTTAAAGTGTTTTGCTTATATTTGCAATTCTCATTATTGGACAGCCAACAGTGAATCTTTGTAGTTTTCAAGGATCGACAAATTTCCCGAAAATTGTCCTCGGCTTTTACAGCAAAATTTATTCCCACTAAGTAGTCACCAGCAAAAAATGTGTTTCCCTTATGATTGACTATTTTAAGGTCACCCCAAGTCTGTGTATTTGGAATTTGAAATTCTTCAACGAATGTTACGGAAGCCGCGTCGGATATAAGTTTCTCTAAAGATTCACACGCACGTTGATTCCAATGTTCCTGTATAGTCATTTTGGCTCTGCCCTCCATGAAATCAAATTCTTTCTCACCTGGCAACAAATTGGCTAGGCCACCGCAACGTATGTGATCTATTTGCTTATCATAACCTTCTGGTAAACGGCGTATATGATCTAACTTTGTTTGAAACGGAAAACCATAGTCAATGGCCCAAACTATATAAGCAACGCTCTCGCCACGGAAGTGTGCAGTTTCTTCTACGCGAACACGTATATATTTGTTCCACGACAAAAAAATAACGGCAACTATGTCGCCAACCGCAGGATGAAAATTCCTCGTTACCGGCTTATTCTTGTAGATCTCCTGCAATTTTTGCTCCAATTGAATTATTTCATGATAATGTTCATTGGGAACATCTATTTTATGGTACCAAAATAGTTGTGGATTTATGAAATGGGTCACAGATATAAATTGCTCTTTTCCCATTATAGCTCTTATTGCAAAGAATGTTGACCAAAACGCTTATTTATTTTCATGCACTCTTATATTTGGATTTTAGCTAAAATGTAGTAATTTATAGTTAACGTTAATAACTATTTTTACTTCAGTACTTTAACTTGAGACGATATTTGAGACGAAATTAATCCAACAAATTGTTGCTAACGCGCTAAACAGTTGAAACAGAGATGCAACAGAACGTACTTTCATATTATTTAGAGTGCGTTTTTATTTTTAAAGAAAGGAGTTAATAACGATTACTACTAGTACTATTATTACCAATACCAATTTTTATTTACAAAACTTTTAATGTAATAATGTAATTTCTTTTAATAAGAAGAAGTTGAGATTAGGGGCTTTCGCATGATCTAACATATTGGACGACAAAGTTGGAAGGAAAACTAACGGAACAATTTGATTGATCTTTCGAATGATCCAACTTGTTGGACGACATCATTTATTTCAAATTCTCGAACACTTCGCCGCAATGGCTTAAAAATTTTTGGGTGCGCTAGTAATTAGGTTTGTTCAGTAACAAAAAATGTTACAAATTGTTACCAATTATTGCAAGTTTTTACTAGTAAAGCGTTCACGTACTCGAAAAACTTGCAACGAGAGAGGAAAACGAGAGCGTCAAAGAGTGAGAGAGAAAAAAGTAGTTGCAAGTTTCTGCTAGCAAAATTTTTACTTGCAAGAACTTGCAACTACTGAAAAAAACTGTTTGTCAAAAAAAAACACAAGCTGTCAAAAATTTTTCTGTGGATTTAATGTTAAAATGGATGGAAAAAGAAACATTTATGATGCTGAGGGAAATGTAAGTATAAATGTTAATGTTTGTAGGACACAAGAAATGATTTAAACAATTTATAACCTTAAATCACAGCAGCAGTTTTTGGCGGTTGAAATAAGCTGTCAATTCGTTTGATCAGCTGTTGTTAACTTGCAAGTTTCTACTAGTTTTCTGTTCACGTACTTTTTCTGGTATTTTTCTCTTTGTTCATATTTTTTCCTCAATTCTTATTTTACTCTCTCCCTGCAAGTTTTATCAAGTAAAGTACGTGAACAGGCCTATTGATCAAGTTTTGAGGGATACGGAAGACATAGAAATGAAAAGAAAACCTTTTTCTTTTATATAAAAGAAAATTTGATTTTTAAAAACACATAAACGCGTGCATTAAAATGTTGTTAGTAATTTCTATGCATTGAGTGTACGTTGTTCACTCGCTGAAAATTTTTTTGAAATGAAAAATGCAGCGTGTTGGACCAACATTCGTTCACATGTCCAACAAGTCGGACGGACCGGCAGAAAAATCAAAAATGTTTGATATTCATCCAACATGTTGGATCGACCGTCGTTTTAGCTTACTCATGGTACTACTTGTCGTCCAACATGCCATGGCTATCCAATTTGTTGGACCATGCGAAAGCCCCTATTGATAGGAAACTTATATTGTGAGTCGGAAGAGGGTTTCTGTTAAGGGAGTAGAATCATATATGCCAGTTTCGTGTGATAAATCGCTTTTCGTGATTTTTTGAGGGCTGTGTGACAATGTGTGATTTCTGAAATGAAGCGAGTGATTTTTCACTCATGCGTGATTTTTTTAATCACTCACTTTATTGTTGAAGAATGCGTTCAAGTAAATGCGAAAACACGTATATTAACGAACAAACCCAACACTGCAATTGAAATTTGCTAGCGCAGGTATAAAGTTCAAACCTTTAAAAAGTTAATGTTAAGTTTATATTACAAATTCAGACAAATTAAATTATTTCCACTGATATATATTATATTGAATTACCAAAAATTTTCATATCTTCTTAATTTTGATCTAGTAAATAAGATATTAATGAGTTTTTAACAATAAGCTTTTGCTAATAATACCAAATAACAGAAAATATCTCATTATTTGTAAAATTGTATGGCATTAAATGCTCTTTTATGCTGTAAAATTGGAATTGCTTCTGAGTGATTTTCTGGTTTGTGTATGATTTTTGCGTGATTTTCTGTTCTGTTTGTGTGATTTTGCGTGATTTTTTTTCTATGTGCGTGATTCTTTTGCTGTGAGTGTCACACGAGTGATTTTTACATATATGTTGTGTGATTTAGTGATTTCGGGTGTGAATTTTGGTTGACATCTATGACTCAGTTAACCTTTTCTGTACACATTTAATTCACGCGTACTTCTCAGGGCTGCCGTTTTGGTAAAATATTACCAAATTTAGTAAAAAAATTTCAACTTGGTAAAATGGTAAATTTTTTTTTGATTTGGTAAATTTAAAATCAATGAAAATTTAAAATAAGTTGCAATTCAAAAAATGATTGTATAAAAATTATATAAATCATGCTCATTGTGCACCACCATCCTTATGATTGAAAATAATTGAAAATTTATAATTGAACGCTTCAAGTGAAAATTACACGAATGAACGCAAAGCAAAATGTCAAAAATTTTAATTTAGCAGTTACTTAGATGGTCGGCTTACGCTGCAGCTACACGTTAAAGAAACTGCTTTCAAGTTGATCACACGTAGTGCTTGTCAAAATTCATTCGAATTGATAGCTGTGACGTAGGCTGTGCGCAACTTGAGAGTCAATTTTACTTTCAAGATGCCATCGTCAAGGCAAAACAACACAAAATTTCACAACGAAGCACTAGAATTTATTTACAAAAACTGTGATCAGCTGTTTAACTTGACCGTCAAGTTGCCTCATGACTTGAAAGGAAAAATTGATGTCAAGTTGGTTTTCAAGTTCGAAAAGTTTGACTGTGTTAGTAAAAAAGCGTGAATGTGTTGAAACTTGAAAGGCAACTTGAAAGAAAAATTGAACGTGTAGCCACCAAGCTGCAGCTACACGTTCAAGAAATTGCTTTCAAGTTGATCACACATAGTGCTTGTCAAAATTCTTTCGAATTGATAGCTGTGACGTAGGCTGTGCGCAACTTGATAGTCAATTTTACTTTCAAGATGAAATCGTCAAGGCAACAACTCAAATTTCACAACAAAGCACGAGAATTTATTTACAAACTGTGATCAGCTGTTTAACTTGACCGTCAAGTTGCCTCACGACTTGAAAGGAAAAATTGATATCAAGTTGGTTTTCAAGTTCGAAAAGTTTGAGTGTGTTAGTAAAAAAGTGTGAATGTGTTGCAACTTGAAAGGCAACTTGAAAGAAAAATTGAACGTGTAGCCACCAAGTTAGGAAAGAAATTGATGTATCGCTAAGATCATGATACAAAAATACAGGTAGTATTGACGTTTCCGCTGACTACTTCAAATTGTCAAAAAATTTATCGAAGAAGAGAGCGCTCATAAGCAAACAACATAATAAAAAGGGCACATTCAGGATACTCAATATTAACAAAACTTGAGTAAAATTAAATTTTGATAGCGTTCAGTAGAACTGATGAGGTGGGAGACGTTAAAATGCGCTACTGTCTCAACTGTTCAGAAATTAAAACTTCAACTTTGAATCTGTGTTAATTAATTACATAAACATCAATCTGAGATGGTGGGAATTAATTTTCAACATATAGTAAAATACTTATAATTTCTATATGATTTTTTTAGAGTGCAGTTTAATATTAGATATTTTTAAGTACTTAAAAATCAAAAATATGCACATGAATAGTATGAATAGTATGAATTATTGTAATAGTATAATAGGCTACACATAAATGGTACATGACTTACATTGTCAACTTGACAACTTTAAGACGCTTCATATAGCAACCCACTCAGCTAAAACATAGCTCACCTAGGTACACTGTCACAACAGTTGAGTACGCTGAATGTGGCCAGTAACTGTTTTGCTTTGACTGCCGTTTTTGACAGCAGCCAGTTCCCTTCTGAAGAGAAAATTAGCAGATGCCAATGCTATCTGTAGGTAGATTCCAGGATTTTTTATCGCTAAAACTCTAAAAATCGCTAAAATGCTAAAAATCTAGTATTATCCGAAATTTTAGCGATTTCGCTAAAATGCGATTCTGAACTTCACATCGCTTAGCTAAAAACTAGTTGTTTTATCCACCGTAGTGGCGCGCAAGTTTTTCAACGAGAGCTGTCAAATTTTCTGTTTGTGTGCGTAAGCATTGAGGTTAAAGTCAAAATAATAAATTCTTGTGCGCTTCAGTGTCGGTAAAATTTATTAAATAAGAAACATTATTAATTATAATAACAGTATGAGTGTCTTATCAACTGTGTCTTATTAAATTCGCGTTCTTAACATTGGAATAAAAAAATTTTGCTTTTTTGTTTATAAGTTTTCTATTGGTGTACATATCTTAAAAAATATTTTTATGAAATAAAATTAGAAAAAGACAGCGTTACGTTGTTGATAACTGAAATTTACCTTGTTTTCATTCCTATTATAAGTACTATAAGGTTTTTAAAAATTTTAGCGGCTAAAATTTCTTGTTGCTAAAAATTTGATAATTGTAGCAATTTTTAGCGATTGAAATACACTCAGAATCGCAAATTAGCAACTTTTTAGCAATAAATAAATGTCAAAATCAGCTGTTTTTATCCGGCTCATTTTTTTCATTGCTTAATTTAAGCGACGAAAATAGGAGATGATCTGTGATTCAGAATCGCGATTGTCGCTAAAATTTGCTAAAACTGACGTTAGCATTTTTTAGCGATCGAGATTTAGCGATAGCAAATCCTGGAATCTACCTACTGTATTTTTGTATCATGGCTAGGATGGATATGTAAGTTTTTATTTTTAATAAATTAATTTTGTTAAAATTTATATTTTAAGCGATTATGTTATTTCTGTTTAGATATGTTATTAGAAAGAAGGCGACCCATAAAAGTATAAAAGTATTGTTTCTTTTACTCAAAAACAAAATTTTTTTGTGTTTGGTAAATTCTTTTTCATTTTGATAAATTTTTGGATGAAATTTGGTAGAAAAAATGTTTGAGAGTGGCAGCCCTGGTACTTATACCACAGCAGGTAGAAATCTCTTTTTGGTAATGTGAGGTATTTTGTGGTAATTTCGGTATTTTTATTCTCTCGCGTGGGAAATATCGCACATGTGGTAAAAATTTTCTCGCATGAGAATTTTTCTCACATAAAGCGATGATTTTTACTTTCTCCCGCAGCATCTCGCAAGAGCTCAAAAAATACCGAAAGCACTATTTATAGTTAGGGTGCTCACAGTTCTGTATTATCTGCTCTGTTAACTTTGCCGTCTATTAACTTTAGAACATTTTAGCACGTGTTAACTTTGATTGTTTTTGTTTTACGTACAAACTTGAGATACCACTTGTTGCTAAAGTTATCTTACTTCTGCTCATGTCTTTCTTTTGTGCTAATGTGGTATCACTAATCAGCTGATTTAATTTTGTTGCAAAAAATGGAAGAAGAATGGATCGTCGAAGAAGTAAGTACATTTTTCCATAATTCTTCGTTTCCGTTCATTCGAGGCATGTAATTGAACAAATTTCAAATTTTTGAAAACTATTTTTGCAATTTAGCTCCAAAACACAAAAAGAGGTGCTCACAGTTCGATTGAAATATCTTTCTAAAGTTGCCAGGTGTTAACTTTAGAAGCAACCTGTGAATTCCCTAATTGTTGTTTGATGTTAAACAAGGAAGATTATATTAGTATATATTTCTTATTCTTTTCAACGAGCAAAAATAAAAAATAAATTAAAACACCAAAAACAGCGCCAGCTAAGGAAGATTTGTTACAGACATAAAATTAAATTAAATTAAATAAAAGAAAAATTATAAAAAAGAAGTGATAGAATATTGAAATATAGAAGTGAATCTAATGGAATCTGCATATTGAAATATTAATTCCGCACCTTTCTTTTTTGTTAATTTTATTTTTTTTTATATGCTTTTATGTTTTTGTTGTTTAATAGATACTTATATGTCTGTAATTTATACATATTTTCAATACAATTATTTATATTCTTTATTTATCTATATTATAAATAAACGATTTAATGTAGTTAAAAATATTTTAGATTAATTTTAAAAATATTAAAAAAAAAAAAATAAAGTCGAAAAAATATAAAATGCAAAATAAAATTAAAAAAATGTGTTTGTTTTCTTTGACGCTCGTTCCCGAGTATCTATTCATTAGAAGTCAGAGTTCTTACCAATACGCCACGCAGCAGAAGCGTCTCGCAGCAGCAAATTTTAAACTTATATAAACGGCTGAATTTGTTAACTTTTCTTTATGTAATTTTCTATTGGTGTGCAAAGTGCAGCTAATAGTCTTTTTGTATGAAAAAACGTAGGTATCAGAAAGAGATGCAACATCACACGTATACAAAAAAGTACGTTACCTTTCGCCCGACGCCTGAACAAGGGTAACAAACTTTGTATGGAAAATTTTATATGGGGGTAACGCACTTTTTATTAGCGCTCTCGATAAATAACCAGTTATCTAACAGTTACCGTTCTGCCTGGGATGTAGGTAAGAATCACCCGTGTGACACTTTGAGCAAAAAAATCACATACATATAAAAAAATCACGCAATATCACAGACGGAAAAGAAAATCACACACAGAACATAAAATCACTTACAGTGTACCCAAATTGTTTATAAAGTTTCAAACCACTGCAATTCAAAACATAATTGCAACCTATGCTTTCAGGAGAGCAACCCATGTTGCAACGCAACATTGATTATTTTTATTGAAATAGGCATAATTTTACCTAAGGGCCCAAAAAAATCAAGCGGCGTGGGCCCCAAAGTACAATTTTTCTCTTACTATACGCGAAAAAACAAACGGCAACTACAATGATTTAAAAATCACACAAATAATTGCACAACTTATTAAAAATCATTAAGTTAAAATTTTATTTGTAAGAACCCTGCGAATATTTAAAAAAAATTGATAAATATGTTACAAGAAAACAATAAAATAGCTATGAATATGTATGAAAACTATATATAAATTTATGTGTAAAATAACCATTCATAAGTTAAAAAAAAGGAAAGGGGTGACCGTGGTGTGCAAGTTAATTGTGTGGCTTAGCATGCTTGGAGCCCGAGTGCGATCCCCAGTCGCGGCGAAAAGTTTTTTCAATAAAAAAAATTTTTCTGATCGGTCACCACCAATAATGCCATGTAAAGCTTCTTGAGAAAATGAACTTTAGCCGTTCGGAGTCGGCATAAAACATGTAGGTCCAGTTCTAGGTTAATTTTGCAATTAATTAATAACACACACAACACAATTGATCATAAGAAGCTCGGTCAAAATCATTTCAAGGGCTGAAATGGCCAATTTGTTTTTTAAGTTAAAGAAATCACATGCTTAATAAAAGAATTCCATGGTGAAATTGAATCGTGTTCATTTATCGATATATACATATATACTTGGTATATACTTGGATATACTGCAAGATATATACTTGGCTTACTAAAAATATTATTATTTTTTTTGTAAATTAATAATATTAAATATGATTTACTTATTTTATTCTCAGCCTTAGAGTGAAATAGGCATACTGGGGAACCGAACACCCAGAAAAAAAACGGTAACGCAGCAAATTGTATACCTCAAGAGTGGATATAGTAGAGTAGTACAATACAGTATTTTAATGAACAAATAAGATAGCGATTGCTTTAAACTTGATCACATATTGAACAACGTGACTAATCCGAAAGTTTGGCCCTTTTTTAATGATGCCACCATATACGACCCTTTGTGAATGTTAATGTATTTGTGAGAAGCATCACAAATATGAGAGGTATCGCACTTTTGTTCAACTACGGCAATTGCTTATATTTAGTTCTTTGATCAGAATAAAGAATAAATTCAAAATAAAATCAGTCAAACAAAATAAAATAAGATAAACAAATATGCGGGTTGTCATGGAAATTAAAGAAATACATAACGACTAGCTGTTCGTGAACGCTGTTTATTGAAGTGAAGTAATTTAGGTCAAATTAATTAATTAATGTCGTTATGTGAACGTTGAAGTACCCAATACTTCAAAAAATTCGCCCGAGCTAATTTATCGCAAAATATGACAAAGCTGCTGTTTCTGTGTAATGATTTTCTACATTATTGCATCCTTTTTGAGTGAATTATGTTGGATTGTCTCAATACAAATTCAAAATTTTCTTCAGATATTCTCAAATAGTTTTTGAATGAAGTTTCATCATTTATTCTAAACTCATTGACGATACTAAATGCTAATTCATGCTGATTAATCCACACAGACTTTAATCCTCAATCCTTGTGAGAAAGCTTTTGTAATTGTTGCCACAATTTCATTAACTCTATTTCATTTGATTGACGCATAGATCCCAACCAAAATTCACACCCGAAATCACTAAATCACACAACATATATGTAAAAATCACTCGTGTGACACTCACAGCAAAAAAATCACGCACATAGAAAAAAAAATCACACAAACAGAACAGAAAATCACGCAAAAATCACACACAGAACAGAAAATCACTCAGAAGCAATTCCAATTTTACAGCATAAAAGAGCATTCAATGCCATACATTTACAAATAATGAGATATTTTCTGTTATTTGGTAATATTAGCAAAAGCTTATTGTTAAAAATTTATTAATATCTTGTTTACTAGATCAAAACGAAGAAGATTGGTAATTCAATATAATATATATCAGTGGAAATAATTTAAATTGTCTGAATTTGTAATATAAACTTAATATTAACTTTTTAAAGGTTTAAACTTTATACCTGCGCTAGCAAATTTCAATTGCACTGTTGGGTTTGTTCGTTAATATACGTGTTTTCGCATTTACTTGAACGCAATCTTCAACAATAAAGAGAGTGATTAAAAAAATGACGCATGAGTGAAAAATCACTCGCTTCATTTCAGAAATCACACATTGTCACACAGCCCTCAAAATATCACGAAAAGTGATTTATCACACGAAACTGGCATCTATGGATTGACGTGTAAACTGTGCCATTATAAAAACTTTTGTCTGTGCAGCCATATTTGATATTCAAAAATTTTTCAATTGGTCAAACATAAATTATCTTTCTCCAATTAGTTTTATAAATGAAAATATTTCTGCGGAGGTGGATTTTACTGGACCACTTTTACCCGATTTTTTTATTTCTTCGACTCCTGGCACTCATAGAGGTTAACAATTTTATATTATTATTAACTTACAATGCATATATTATTTATATTATATATAATCAATAATTTTAATTTTGTTTTTTCTCCTTCAAACCAATATTGTTATAAATCCTTCTATAAAATGTACGTTCTCCTATTTTTAACTTTAGGAAATTTTTTAGTTTTTATGTGTAAATATGTTTGTTTAGCTTTAAGATTATCTTTTATTGTATTTTTAACATAGAGATCTAACTTCTCGCAGTAAAAATTTAAGTGCCGGGAGCAAGCACACTTTATTCTAATTTAAAGACACACCCTCATTCTCACCATATAATTTAAGCTTGTTGCGTTTTATCTTGAAATGTACATTAGAACCATACAATAACAGTTCTAAAAATGTCTGTTCTTAACTTGTAACATTGTTATCTTCTCTTTGTAACTTAAATGAAAAGACTCAATAAAATTACTTACTTACTTACTTGTCTGTGCAGCCCTGGCCGATTGTAAATTTTTATAAGATAAAATGCAACTATGTATTTTTGCCTGCATTTCGCTCACGTTTTGTAGATTATTCCACAGAATTCATTTTATTTCAGCAAAAATTAAATAAACCAATTGACACAGTTCAAAAAACATGGCATCAACAAGTGAATCTGCAATACAAAAAGATTCCATCTCAAAATCTGAGCCAATATTTCGCAATATCAACGCTGACGATCCAGATCAAGAAACTACAGAAATAGAGTCTGCTTGTATGAATTGCTTTCAGAATGGACAGACGCGTATCCTTCTGACTAAAATTCCTTTCTTCAAAGAAGTTGTACTCATGTCATTCAAGTGTGAGCAATGCGGTTTTGAAAACAATGAAATCCAAAGTGCTTCAGAAATACAACGTAGAGGAGTGCGTATTGTACTGGAGGTTAAAAGCGCCGCTGATATGAATAGACGAGTTGTCAGATCTGATTATACGTCAGTCAGCATTCCTGAGGTTGAATTGGAGATACCAGCTCAATCACAGAAGGGTGAAATTACAACAGTAGAAGGCATAATAGACAGAACTGTACGTGGTCTGAGCCAAGATCAAGAAAAACGTCGAGCAGAACACCCAGATGCAGCCGCATCAATTGATGATTATATTGATAGACTGAACGAATTGAAAGAATTGAAGCGAACTTTTACGGTAGAGTTGAATGATATTAGTGGTAATAGTTTTATTGAAAATCCAATCGCCCCATCCCATGATCCAAATTGCAGAACAATACATTTTACTCGCAATAAGGAGCAAGAACAAACTCTAGGTGAGTATCAAAAAACCAATAATGCAAAAGGTGCGCTATTAAAAACACAAATATTCTTTATAAGGTCTTTATACAGCAGAGGATAAACCTACTGAGGAAGCTGGAACTGGTGATGAAAATCATTTGCTTAAACCAATAATCGAAGGTACATGGCCCTTGGAAGAGTTACACGGCGAAGTTCTGCAATTTCACACAATTTGCTCAAATTGTCGTTCACCATGCGAAACAAATATGAAAATGACCAACATTCCTCACTTCAAAGATGTTGTTATAATGGCAACCGTTTGTGATGTTTGCGGTAACAAGACTAACGAAGTCAAGTCAGGTGGCGGTATTGAAGAAAAAGGATTAGTTTTCCAAGTGCGTATAGAAAATAAAGACGATTTAATGCGCGATGTCTTAAAGTCAGAGACATGTAGTCTTCGAATACCGGAACTGGATTGTGAAGTTGGGCCGTCTGCATTAGGCGGGCGATTCACAACTATTGAAGGTATATTAGTTGCCATGAAAGAACAACTCCAAGGCGATGGTATTATGTTCCATGATTCATCGGATGATACCTCGAAAAACCGGTTTGCTGGTTTTTTGGAAAAATTCGACGATATACTCACTTTGAAAATTTTTGGAACTCTAATACTCGATGATCCTGCTGGTAATAGTTATGTGCAGTCATTGCGGGACGATGACGAGTTGGATGAAAAGTTGACAATGGAAAGGTATGACCGAACTTTCGAACAAAACGAGGAATTGGGACTGAATGATATGAAAACGGAAAACTATTAAAAAACAAATTTTTCCTGCTTTTATATATTTTTATAATAAAAAAATTTTTCAAAACAATAAATAATTAAAAGAATAATGTACATACATATTCGATTTTATAATTTTACTTATCCTGAGTAGAAGATCGTCGCGAGTCGTGTCGCCTCTCTACGCTGTATTTGTTTTAAACAACTACAAACATAAGATATCGATTTGCTTTGATAAAATTTTAAAATATATTCAAATAAACCATTTTTATGTAAATCTCCGGTATGAATTTACGAACACTACATATAAAGACAATAAAAAAAAATTAAACGAAATTTCAACTCGAAATTTTTATGGAAACTGATATTCGGCAAAGTTTTCGTCCCGATTTTGATGATTTATTATAAACTATAAAACTTCTTACTCAAGAACCCTTTTACACAACAATTTTCATGTTGTCACTTTTCGAATAAAAAAAAAGAATTTATCTCAAATTTCTTTAACTTCAGCTTATTTATCAAACCATTTGTTTATTTATTTTTCAGCTTATTTATTAAATCAATTATTTATTTTTTCAGCTCAATTTTTAAATCAAAGCTGTTACTTTGATTTTACTTCGACTTTTGAGCGCGCTCAAAATGTAAGCGCTAATTAAATTAAAATTCAAGGTCTTGTTTGAGCAACGGATTCATTGAAATTTTGACGTACAAAATTTCTATCGTCGTTTTCCACAATTCTTAAAGATCCAAAAAGGGCACGATTACGATTTCCGGTAGATTACGATTTTCTGATAGAGAACAACAAAAAACATGATTCGCTGAACAAAAAATCGATAACTCTATTAGTTATCGATTCAACAAAAAATTTTGTTAAAAGATCTGTTCAAAAAACATCTATATCTTTGCCGTTACTCAATGGATCTTTAATATTGATATGTCATTTGAAAGGTCATTAAATGAATGACCTTTCAAATATAATTGTTATAAATATCATTGCTACAATATTTTTAGTTTTATAAGCGAATTTATTCCAAAGTTGAATTTTTTAATGAAAAGAACCGTTATTTTCTAAAAAATTTACGTTATTAAGTTACTAAAACTATATTTTTTTTTTAAAAGCTTACAGTTAGACCTTTTGTTTGACATATAAAAATATACATATTTTATTATATTTCACACTAAATTACATAAAATTTTAATTTTTCAAGTGTTTTCTTTGTTAAAAAATTTGTTCACAAAATTTTCTATATCTTTGCCAATATCTAATGAATCTTAAAGATTGACATGCTATTCGAAAGGTAATTAAATGCCTTTTCAACGATATATAATTCAAATATAATTTCAAAAAGTTTTTAAATTTATAAGCGAATAAATATCAGATTTGAATTTTTTAATTAAAAGAACAGTTTTTTTTCTACAAAATTTACGTTTTTAAGATACTAAAAAATATATTTTTTGAAAAGCTGAAAGTTTTACCTTTTTTTCTATAGATAAAAATATGTATATTTTTTTATTAACTGATCGAATAAAAATTACAAATTTTCTTCACTGACTCGAAAATCCCGTTAATTCATATAAATATTGTAGCTACAATGTTGCCTTAAAAACAATTGTTTATTGTAAAGGCGATATTCGTCACTATGGAGTAAGAAAGCAAAACATCTAAGGTAAAATGAGTGAAATAAGCAATTTTTCGTACAAGGGCAAATCATTGTATAATAAAAAACACCACAAAAACTCAAATAAATTATATATATTATATACCAAATGAAAGATAAATTTTCAAGCTTTAATAATTTACTCTTTATAATTCATAGTTATAACGGTAATTTTTGAGAAAATAACGGTTTTGTGTAAGAAAATATTTTTTATTGCACAAAAATACCTATAAAATACAAAGTATTCAACAGATTTCATTAATTTAAAATTTTTCTAAAAGCCTTATATATATCCTTTTACATAATTTCTTAATCACTAATATACAAAGTTTAATGAAATCACAGCCCGAGAGACTTTCTCATCAATCATTCATTTAAAAATAAATAAAACTAAATTTTTATGAAATAAATACACGGTATTCAATCAATTTTACCACACTATTTGTTGGGTATACCTTTATTGAGGTTATATTGCATTGGTTGGGCCTTTATTAAGGTTATATTGCACAGCGAGTTGTTATTCTTAAATTTCTCAAATATTGTTTTTTTTTTGCTAAGGTATCCCGCTTTGAAATTTTCAGCACTAATGCAATTTTTATATATGGCTGACCTTTCCCTGTCAATACGATACCGATTAAAATGTGGTCGACGTTGCTAAAACAAAAGTTTAATTTAAGATTTAATACCAACAAAATGTTGGAACCTAGATGGACACGTGATAAAGAAGTAAACAAAAAGCGCAACAACAAAATCTTCGCAGAAGCAATGCAGTCAACTTTTTGAAATTCTGCGACTAGCAGAAGAGTAGAAAAACACTGCTTTGATTAAGTGAAAAGTGCATCGGAATTCCATTTTGGTTTTGCGGCAGTTGCACTTATTAGCTTTTCAAAGTAAGTGGACTGCATGAACCACAGAGACTACTGATGAGTCGGAGTAGCGTCCGACGAAACCATGGTCTAGTCTGCTCGGTTCTTCTGAGGAAGTTTTTGTTGTTGTAGCAACCTGTTGCTTCATGAATTTTTGGCATTAAGCTCAAAATATAATTCTTAAAGAAGACGTTCTTTAAGAATTATAAAATAAATTTAACAAATTAAATTGCCACATTATTAAACTCATGCAAAAGTACAATAACCAAATTAAATAAGCCAACTGTCTAAGCCAAAAATATTTCTGCTACTAAAAAAGTATATATAAAAAAGTATATATATATAGTTTATTAAAAAATGTTCTTATAAGTAAATATTTTAAAAATTTGTGGAAGAAAATTAAGAATTTTTAAAAAGTGCCATTATGGCAGCTTTGCTCACAGCACATGCTTAGAGGGGATTTATACAATGAAACTTGTCGCATGAAACTTTCTTCAATTTTCTTTTAAAGTTTAATCTCCAAATTATATGATGAAACTGCGTTGCAGAGACTTAGCTCTTAAAGTTCAACCAGCAAGGAAAATATGAAATAATAACGTTAAAAAAGTTTCATAAAATCACAGCACGAGAAACTTTTTTCATTCACTTTCGTTACTTACTCCGCACCCTCATTTTTGACAGTCTCATGCAACTAGTTTCATTGTATAAATCCCTCTCTTAGTCCTCTTTTCCACACTGTAATTTGTCTTGCTGGCAAGTCGAGGTTTTAGGCATTGGAACGCGACGAGAGGGGACGAGCTCAGACTTGCTCGTACCAGCAAGTTTTCTTTTGTGATGCTCTTTCTTTGAAGTTTCGCTTAATGCAGGCTTCAAATCAGCGTTTTTGTGTGGCATACGGCAGCCATATACACACAAGTTCGATAGTTAAGAAGCTAGTTCGCCAGCTTGGCACACAAGTTGGCTTCTTGACAAAAATTTTTGATTTTCTCTGTCCAACAAAGCAAAAAAAAAACATTTCTATAGTCATTGCGAAACCAGGGTTGTATTGAAACATAAGTGTAGTACTATGTGGAGTACATTTTAATGATTTAAGTACGATATGAGAAATGTTTGGTACTTTTTGTTTTCTATTTGGTAGTACTCTATGTAAATTGCATACAGTATACGTGAAAACTTTGTTAGGATTCAGTAAAAAATTTGTTTCGAAAAAAGTAAGAAGGCGTGGAAGACTTGGAAAGCATTTTTGTTTTATTTTCCCCACACAAAAATAATTTTATTTCGAAGCAATAAATACTTTTTTAAGAGTACATTTCTACTCTTCTCAAATGTAACCCTGTGTGTGCCAAACAAATTCCGTAATTTGAACGCTCGCTTTCTCGAACACATACAAGCCGCCATATTGTTTGCGAACATGAGTTCCAGATGTGAAAGCCACATTAGCTTTATTCAGAATCGCTCAAGAAATCTTACTGAATGGAAACGCAAGTGGCAAGTCCAAAGGGAATTGAAAACTTATGTGGCTTTCACATCTGGAACACATCAGGTTTACATTTGAGAAGAGTAGAACTGTACTCTTAAAAAAGTATTTATTGCTTCGAAATAAAATTATTTTTGTGTGGAGAAATAAAGCGAAAATGCTCTCCAAGTCTTCCACAACTGCTTAATTTTTTCGAAACAAATTTTTTTACTGAATCAGAACAAAGCTATCATGTATACTGTATGCAATTTACATAGAGTACTACTAAATAGAAAACAAAAAGTACCAAACATTTCTCATATCGTATGTTTATGTTTCAAAATGTACTACAGTTATGTTTCAATACAACCCTGGTTTCGTAATGACTATAGAAATCATTGATGCCACACTCTCAAAAAAAAATTGTTAATTCTAACAATAAAATAACAATAATCTTGGTTGAAATAGCATTGACAATAGCAATTGTTGATTTTTTGTTAGAAATAACAATAAAAATTGTATATTTTTCGAAATTAAATTTTGATGGTTGTCTTGTCATTTATGAATGTTAAAATGTCAAAATTTAAACGTCAAAAATTAAATGTCAAAATTTAAAAGTCAAAAACTAAATGTCAAAATTTAAACGCCAAAAAATTGAAAAAATTACCTGTCAAAAACTAAACTTTAAAAAATTTAACATCTTGACAACTCCTGTATTATTATACAAATTTTATTAAACAATATTTAACAAGGTTGTAACAATTACAATTTACAAGCCTAAAGCTTTGTTATATTCACGTTTTCTGGCTACTCTGCTTGAAAGGTCAGGACGACGTCTGAAGAATCCGCAAAGAATCGTTTGCATTCAGAATCATCCATAAAAAAGGATAAACACCAAAGCACCGAACATGAAATTTGAATGAACATCATGAAATATTTCAACTTAATGAAATAAAATATAATCACAATATTTACCTTTATTTCGTGAATAATTTGTTCCTTTTGCAAGCGCCATATAAAATTTATTTCTGAATTATATTCTGCTAAATTGAAGTAAAACAAACAAAAAAAAAATTTAAAGCCTTTTGTTTTTTTTTTTGTTTGAATTGAAGTTTCAATTTTTTTTTTCAACAAACAATTGAATTGTTGAATTCAACAATAAAAAAAAACAACTATAAATTTAACAATACTACAATAAAAATTGTCAATCTTTGAAAAGAAAAAATTAAAACTCAAAATCAAGGGAAACTTTTATTATGGAAATTGTTAAATTTATTAACAATTGTAATTGTTGAATTTTAACAATAATTTTGGGAGAGTGCAGTTTCGTGTGATAAATCACTTTTCGTGATATTTTGAGGGCTGTCTGACAATGTGTGAATTCTGAAATGAAGCGAGTGATTTTTCACTCATGCGTCATTTTTTTAATCACTCACTTTATTGTTGAAGATTGCGTTCAAATAAATGCGAAAACACGTATATTAACGAACAAACCCAACAGTGCAATTGAAATTTGCTAGCGCAGGTATAAAGTTTAAACCTTTAAAAAGTTAATATTAAGTTTATATTACAAATTCAGACAATTTAAATTATTTCCACTGATATATATTATATTGAATTACCAATCTTTTTCGTTTTGATCTAGTAAACAAGATATTAATAAATTTTTAACAATAAGCTTTTGCTAATATTACCAAATAACAGAAAATATCTCATTATTTGTAAAATTGTATGGCATTAAATGCTCTTTTATGCTGTAAAATTGGAATTGCTTCTGAGTGATTTTCTGTTCTGTGTGTGATTTTTGCGTGATTTTCTGTTCTGTTTGTGTGATTTTGCGTGATTTTTTTTTCTATGTGCGTGACTTTTTTGCTGTGAGAGTCACACGAGTGATTTTTACATATATGTTGTGTGATTTATTGATTTCGAGTGTGAATTTTGGTTAGCATCTATTACCACGTTTATCCGGCACGTTGAACCGCATTAATTTATTCCGTTTTGTCACAGTACGGTTAAAAGTAGAGTGTTTATTCACAAACACTGAATCGGTTTCAGTGAAAGAGATTGTAGAAGCATTTTCATAATTTGACAAGTCAATGTACATTCTGTCACTGTGCTCAACAAAGTTTGACAGCTAGAACACTGCGAAAGATTTTTAGAACGGTTGCATAATTAAAACTTGTTTATGCGTACTTTCAAAGCGACTTGAAATTTTAAGAACCGATTTAAAATGAGGTCTTATTTAATCGCTTTGAAATTTTCAAGACGGTTTGAGTTCAGTTTATGCAATGGTTTGAGTCGAAGCGACTTCGATTATATCGACTTGAAGCGTCGGATAAACGTGGTATATTACTGGGTTTCCATAGCGAGTTAACTCGGTGTTTACTCGGGGTTAACTCGCTATGGAAACGAGAGTTGAGTTGAGTTTCGTTAAATCTACGAAACTCCACGAAACTTGTAAGATTTAACTAGGTTCTATCTATCAAAGTGATTGCTGTCATTAATATTGAAAAAAGTAATGAAAATTTTATTTTAACAAAAATATTTAAATGTCGAATGCAAGAGTTTTTTGGAGTGCCGCAGAAACTAATCAAAAAATAACAAAAATTACAAAAAAGAATTGACAAGTTCAACTCGACTCGGTGTTGTGCATGGAAACACTATCGAGTCAGCAAAGTCATTTTGTCAACTCAACGAAAACCCAAACCCAGAGTTAACTCGCCATGGAAACTCAGTATATGATAGAAATGTTGTTTTTTTACTTTGTTGGACAGAGAAAATCAAAAATTTTTGTCAACAAGCCAACTAGTGTTCCAAGCTGGCGAACTAGTTTCTTAACTATCGAGCCTGTGTGGAAATGGCCGCCGTGTGTCACACAAGAACTCAGATTTGAAGCCTGCATTACTGCCAATAAAACTTGACGTGTTGAAAACAGGACTTAGTAAAAATCCTTCATTCATGATTTTTTTCCACAAATCTGGCATCCATGTACTACACATGGTTCTATTCGTTGATGCAGTGTCACACGAGTGATTTTTATAAAGTTGGTGCGTGATTAAGTGATTTTGTATGTGAATTTTGGTTTGCATCTATGGTTCCGTTCATTAGGGGGTTTCGCACGGACGTACATGTCATCCAACTTGGGCATGTACGACGACATGTGCGATCGTTCGAAAGCAAATGAGACAGTCGGACCGACATGTCGGATGATAATAAAAAATTTTTGATTTTTCTGCCGGTCTATCCGACACGTCATTCGTGTGAATGTCGGTCCGACTCAACAACGGCAAGTGCTCCGAAAGTGCAATTTTGGACAGTGTTCATTGAACGCTATAAAAGTTTTCCTGAAATATGGAAATATATCCAAAGTTTTATCAATTATAATTGCCGCTAATAATTGCCTAGCCAATAATACACCGATGTGTTACTCTCGAGAGGCAGCAAAGAAATGAAGTCGTCGTACATGTCCGATTGTGCGAAAGCTCAACAAAATATTCCCGTTAGTTTGTCGTCGTACTATGTCGGCTGACATGTACGACCGTGTGAAACCTTTATTGCCCCAATGTCTACTTGTCATCCCTGGCTACATGTTTGTTGTGTAACTATTTCTCTTTTTAAGTAAATATGTTAAATTATTAAAAATATATAATTTTCATCAATTTAATTTTACATTTGTAGTAACTAAAAATGTCTGCCTCCGTACGTGGTGCAAGTCTGTTAAAGCGAGCATGGAATGAGATACCTGATGTGGTTGCTGGCTCTGCGTTGGCCTTACTTGGTTGCGTACTATCTGTAGTTGCTGTTAAAAGGCACTATGCCAATGATATGGATAACAGGCGTTATAAAATGAGCTACGTTGTTATGCGTCCAGATGACCCTCGTGCTGCAAAAGTACACAAAGACTAAGGAAACCTGAATGAAGTTAATATTTTACCATTGTTATATAAATACATTTGGACACAAAGTTAATACAATATATTTTATTTATTCAAAGCATAAAGGTATATGCTGCTCTAATTCGACACTACTTATGAATGCTTGGGAACATATCGAGCAGTTGTATACTAGATTTTCGGCGAAGCAGTCCTTTTTATGTTTATCTAATAAGCTGTTGCTTCCGAATACCTCACCACATTTGCCGCACAAGTTGTGCAAGTTTTCGGACTTAACTTTTAACTTATGTGATATTTTTTGATGCAATATTAACGCTTTGGCTGTGAAAAAGCTTTTTGCACAATACGAACACGGAATTTTTGTGAAGATCTCTTCCGTCTCGACTTCCTTATGATTGGATGAAGTTTCTAAATGTACCTTCCTGAGAAGAGGATTTGCACTGTTGAACTTGTTTTGATTTGAATCAACTTCCTCAATGTCGTCAATAGAGTTATCTTCATTGTTTGAATGGTTTTGTTTATTGATATAACTATTGACAGATTTTCTATTGAACGCTTGATAATAAATATCGTCTGCACTAGAATTGTCTGCTAATTGCTGCTGCTGTTGATTCTCATTCTCATCAGCATATTGATGTGTTAAGCCTACCATGTCTGATTCATTTTGACAGACACGTTGCTCATCATCGGTCTCGCATTTACTCATGTATTCCAATATTTGGTCAAATTGTCGTTTGGATTTATTGTATTGCAGCAAGAATTTGTATGTTATTTCTAATTGTTTTGCACATAAATAGCAGATTTGTTTTGGATATTTATCATCAATGGTAACTGGTTCTTGAATACAGCAGCTTAGCATTTCTTCAACGTGGATACTTTTTGCCAATAGTGTCGACTCAAATATGTTCAGCATATTCTTGCGTTCATTGTTACAACTTCGACAGATTTGGTGGAATATATCCATAATTATTTTATTTAGAGATTTAATAGAAATGTTTACAAATATTACTGGAAATATGTATGTTGAATAAGCAAGGTGTGTTCATTATTTAAGTTTTCTGCAGTAATGCCATATTTTCATTAAATTTCAGGGCTGAAAACCTTTCATAATAGATATCAGATTTGTGGCATTACGTTAATACTATGTTCACACTGACGTCAAATTATACTATGTTCACACTGAGATCAAATTAGGTAATTTAGTTATACTATGTTCACACTGAGATCAAATTAGGTAATTTCGTGAGATAATTTCGAAATTGAGCAAAAGTGTTCAGACTAGGCTTGGATAATTTCGTTTGACGTTTGATTTATTTTTTTGTCAATTTTTTACTGGCCACATTCAGCACTCTCAACAGTTGCCAACTTAAATGTTCAATTAAAATAGAGAATTCTTACTCAAAGTAAGTTTGCAAAATTATTTCGCATAAAGCTGTACATGCTATCAATTGTGCAACTTTAATTCATTGAAAACATCGCTCACTTAAGTTTCACTGAATGGGTTGTTAACCGAAGGGTCAAAACAGCTAAGTATCTGAATGTGGCCATTATCATGTGTCATGTATAATTTTGACGGCTCAGCTGGAATGGATAGCAAGATTGTTAATACGCCAAAAAAAGGGTGTGTTTAATTCACACTATATTCAGATTTCAGGGTTGTTGTGCATTTTTGCCTAATTTCGTGAGTAATTTAAACGAAATTACCTTGTTTGAGGTAATTTCCAAATCAACAAATTGTATGGGAAATTACCATAGTTTTTAGATAATTTCAGTCGAAATTACATAAAAGCTCGAAATTACCTAATTTGATCTCAGTGTGAACATAGTATTAGATAATTTCGAAATTGTACAAAAGTGTTCACACTGGGCTTGGATTATTTCGTTTGACGTTTGATTTATTTTTTTTCAATTCATTATTGGCCACATTCAGCACTCTCGACAGTTGCCAACTTAAATGTTCAATTAAAAATAGGAAATTCTTACTCAAAGTAAGTTTGCAAAATTATTTCGCATAAAGCCGTACATGTTATCAATTGTGCAACTTTAATTCATTGAAAACATCGCTCACCTAAGTTTCACTGAATGGGTTGCTAACCGAAGGGTCAAAACAGCTAAGTATCTGAATGTGGCCATTATCATGTGTCATGTATAATTTTGACGGCTCAGCTGGAATGGATAGCAAGATTGTTAATACGCCAAAAAAAGGGTGTGTTTAATTCACACTTTATTCAGATTTCAGGGTTGTAGTGCATTTTTGCCTAATTGCCTAATAAACTTGTACGGACCATGCTAACAATACGATAGGTAAAATATACGGAACATTACGCTACTTACGAACCTCTTTGCATTACACGCCTCCTGAAACCCGTCGAAGACTAATAGTGCAATTAATAATGCCGCATATTATATTATTTGATGTAGTATACAGTCAGCTTGACTCACAATCTCTGCATAAACTTCTGGTAGTATTCAATAATGCTGCTAGGTATCTGTATGGAGTTGATCGTTATGAACACATTTATCTACGAAGTAAAGTCATTCTTGGCTGTGGCTTATCTGAGTATTTGAAAATTCGCAACATGTTATTTTTGCATAAGCTTATTTACACCCAAGTCCCTGATTATCTCTATATTAAATTACAATTTTTTCAGTCTCAGCGCTCAACTAACTTTGTTATTCCTAGGGTTAACTATTTGAACAGTGGAAGGTTATTTTCGAAATCTCAACTCTATATTCTGTTGTTTTTTAAATTGACTTAGTTTTTTAAGTAATTCATAATCATTTTTAGAAATATCTTAATATATTACTTTTTTATTTATTACTTTTTTATCATTTTGTCAAAATTTCTCATATTAAAAATTGTTAGTTTTAAGTTTAGTAATTTAATTTATTTACTTATCTAAATCAATGTTTATTTCAATGTTGTACTAAAAAGACTTTGTCTTATTGTACGCCAAAACCTTTAATAATAATAATAATAATAATAATAATAATAATAATAATAATAATAATAATAATAATAATATCTTGTGAGGGATTTTTCATACACTTTTAGTGTTTGGCTATCACCATGGCCCGTACGGATAATATATAGTGAACGCTTCAGAGTAGTGTTATCTATCAAGTAGTGAAAGTTCGGTAGTGAACACTACTTATGGTATGAATAAACATTTTTAAGCAAGCTCTATTTTCGAATTTTGAACTTAAGTGTTCACTTCTTTTATAGAGGGGATTTATATAATGAAACTTGTCGAATAAGATTTTCTGAAATTTTCTTTTCAAGTTTCATCTTGAAATTACATGATGAAACTGCGTTGTAGAGACTTTGCTTTCAAAATTTCATCAACAACGAAAATATGAAAGTATAACGTCCCAAAAGTTTCATGAAATCACAGTCCGCGAGACTTTTTGCATTCTTGTCATATATCAAAAATTCATTTAGAAAATTGAATGCAATAAAACAAAGTTGCTTCATGAATTATTTGGTATAAAGCTCAAAGTATAATTGTTAAAAATAATGTTTATTAAGAATTATTAACTTAAATTAATTAATGTTAACAAAAAAACATGTAGAAATTGCAGGAGAAACCGAACTGGAGTGTTTCGCTTGGGCAAACGTTTCCAAAGAATACATTGCATTTTAGTAAAATTACTTAACGCGATATCTCGAGTTTCGACATTTTCAGGCAATAAATATGTTGCTAACAATTCAACATTCTCATAGGACAATCTATAAAGAAATCGAAAACTATCTTCGTGGGCAAATCTTCTTTTTTAATAACATTAATTCTATTTCTACAATTAAAATTAAAAAGCATTACCATTTCGTTACGAATTATTTCAAAGAAGTCTAATCAGAACCACACTACAATATATTATAGTGTTCACTTCTATTAAAGTAGTGAACACTCCTTTTATGCATATCAAAGTTAAGCAAGTAGTGTTTCGAAAAAAGTCGGTCTAGCCCGACTATGAAATACCCTAAGCCCAATTTTGTTCACAAGAGGAATAAATATGGTTTAACTCTGGGATAACTATCTCGAGGTTAATTTTATACCAAGAGTATAAATCGGGAGATAAAAAAATGGTTTTGTTCACATTTTATCCCAGCTTTATGCTTAAAGTATAAATTCGCTCTTAGTTTATATAGACAAATTAAAATATTTTGTTTTTGTTTACATATGTATTTTGACACAAAATAAATGAAAAACTAGTAAAATGAGAGCGACAAGAGCGCGTAAAAAAGCTTAACTCCCCAATATGTACGGGATAAATATTTCTGGGGTTAAACTATTTCGCCGCCATTTTTATCTCCCGCTCAGGAGTTAAAAGTCTTAACTCTCTGTGAACAAATGAAAAAATGAAATTATCTCGGAGATAAATTTATCCCTCTGTGAACAAAACGGCCCTAAACCTACTTTTTCAAAATACAATAAAAGTATTGGAAATAGGCGTGTCCGTGAGCAGATGAAGTCCATATTTTACATGGATTTCAATTTTGATGAAAAATTTACGAATTTCAAGTTTTATTCATGTAGCTAATGCCATGTAGTTAATGCCTGTATAGTATTTTCTCACATGTTAATGTTTTGGTATGAAATACATACACACCAAATTTTATCTCTGTAGGTTAAACATAAGCTTATTTATTGAGTTTTAAAATGTTGGGTTGTGGGCGTGGCCGTGGTTGTCTGACATCCATTTTTCAAAACCATCTTCGTTTTGTTATAAAATATATACGTACCAAATTTTATCTCTGTACGTTAAACGTGAGCTTATTTTTTGAGTTTTAAATTTTTGGTTGTATGGGAGGTGGGCGTGTCCCTGGAAAGATGACAAACATTTTCGAAGACATTTTTGTTTTGATATAAAATACAAACGTACCAAATTTTAAACTTTCGTCTCTGTCCGATCTATAGTTTGGGAGATACACTCAAATGAATAAAGGTTTCTTCTAATTTAAAATAAGGGAAGACCCCGATTTTTAAAAAATCGGGTGGTGGCGATATCCCAAGCTGAGCGAATAGCCTTTCCATTGGTGCCACTTTCGTCTCTGTCCGATCTATAGTTTAGGAGATACACTCAAATGAATGAAGTTTTCTACTAATTTAACAAAAGTGAAGACCCCGATTTTTAAAAATAGGGTGGTGGCGATATTCCAAGCTGAGCAAATGGCCTTTCCATTGGTGCCACTTTCGTCTCTGCCCAATCTATAGTTTGGGAGATACAGTCAAATGAATAAAGTTTTCTACTAATTTAAAAAAAAAATGAAGACCCCGATTTTTAAAAAAATCGGGTGGCGGCTATATTCCAAGCTGAGCGAATGGACTTTCCATTGGTGCCACTTTCGTCTCTGTTTTATCTATAGTTTGGAAGATACACTCAAATGAAGCACTCAATATAAAAATATGCTAATTAGTTCTATATAAAGCACTTAAATTAAAAAAACTTTAATTTTCTATGTTATTCTGTCTATATGTTCACAGGTTTTCTTATCATAACTCTCTTTATATGTCAAATTGAGGATAGATTTTAAGGTTATTTACTGAGTTTTTAATTTTTGATTGTATGGGAGGTGGACGTGTCCGTGGACGGATGACACCCATTTTTCAAAGATATTTTTGTTTTGATATAAAATGCATACAAACCTTATTTTATTGTTGTTGGAGAGGTAGGCGTTTCCGTAGGCGGATTCCAAAAATATTCAATAGTGCAGATCCTTGAGTCCATGTGACCATGTGTACCGAGTTTCATTCAATTATCTCAACCTCTTCTTCTTCTTATCCTGTGAACACGGACTAAATAAACTTAACTAATTAAACTGTGAACGGAATTTAATACTTTTGTGGACTAGACAAAGCTGAAATTGCAACATGGAAGTGTGTGTGTAGAACTATCTAGTTGAGCAAATGCTGAAGACATTCATCTGTAATGGGATTCTGTACCTTGTTCTCAACTTCCGATCATTCGGTTGCTTACAAATTTGTTCGGTTCACTTTTCGGCAACAAAATGTTCGTCGCAAGTTTCCGACAAACTTCCGATTCTTTCACCAACAAAAATGTGTTTACTAAATACCATTTTCCGAAGATTATCGCAAACAGAACTTTGCGACATTGAAAATCTACCGAAATGTTCTACAGAATTCCACAACTTTTGGATTGCTGTTTTACGACTGTGGAATATTTAAGTTAATTTTTAGTTTAAAATAAATTCAGTAAAATATGCGGCCATACTGCACACAAACAAATACTGTAGTAATAATAAATAAATATTTATTTAAAACAAATTAAAAGTTGTAGCTCACCGTTCAAATAAAATTGTTTTTATTTTAACTGAATTAAATTTAACTGAATTTATTTTTAATACAGAAAATAAAAATTGTTTATTGCAATTAATTTTACTACAAATTTTGTTAATTTTAATACACACGTTTTTAAAGAAAATTAAAAATCAAATTTATTTTTTGCAGTATTCAAATACTCCATATACAGTAATTTTTAATGCATGTGCAGTAATTTTTCTGCATTGAACTAGGATTAAAAAAAGTGATTTATTTTTTATTGTAATTTATTACGCAAACATCTATAGATTTGTTATAACAATTTCTTAAAAATATTAGGAGTATTTGCTTTAATATTTCATATAAGATTATTAAAAAAAACACGAACAGTTCCCTGCGACCGCAATCACGCTGAACAGCTTCCACTATGAACACGTCCTGTAGAATTGGCGCAGCAACAATACAACAACAGCAACAAACTCAATGCAACAATATCCATAAATTGCAAAAAGTTAATTTTCTCATCTTTATAACTTGATCCTTACAAATGAAATCCTTTCGAATAGGATTTCTTAACTTGAAATTTTAGACATCACGCCATCTGGCTTATATTTATAAAAATATTTACACATTGCTTTGTAATGTACATATTGATTCGAATTTCGAAGATATCAACACTATTTAAAGAGTTAAATTAGTGTTCAGCTAAATACTTATAAAAATCTGTTAATCTCACTTCAAAAATATAAATAGATCTTATGGAACTCTTTGAATAAAGAATCACATAAGGGGTATTCACGATGTGGTGTATTTTTGATAAATTCTTACAAAATTTACAATATTTACAAAGCATTGTGAACAAACCTTCTCTAAAGTCTGGGTAGTTCATCATTTAGCAGTACGAGAAAATAAAAGAATTGAAACGAAACACTGAATTAAATTAACTTTTATTAAATAAACACATAACCCAGCCAGTACCTTCATCCACGCTGAGTCAAAAAGTTTTTGTGATCAGTTGATCAAATATACAACGAAATTTACAAAGAATACAATAGGGTTTCGCCATTGTATTTTTGCTACAGGGTTGTATTTTACTTGGTGGCTACACGTTCAATTTTTCTATCAAGTTGCCTTTCAAGTTGCAACACATTGGCCCATATGCATAAAAAAAGTAAACACTAGAGTTCGTAGTGAACACTTGATATTTCATTATTGATATGCATAAAAAGAAAACACTATATAGTGTTCACTTTTTTTTTGACTATACTATTTTCGAAACACTACTTGCTAAACTTTGATATGCATAAAAGAAGTGAACACTTTAATATATTGTAGTGTGGTTCTGATTAGACTTCTTTGAAATAATTCATAACGAAATGGTAATGTTTTTTCGTTTTAATCGTAGAAATAGAACTAAATGTTATTAAAAAAGAAGATTTGCCCACGAAGATAGTTTTCGATTTCTCTATAGATTGTCCTGCAAAAATGTTTAATTGTTAGCAACATATTTATTGCCTGAGAATTTAGAAACTCGAGATATCGATCTAAGTAATTTTACTAAAATGCAATGTATTCTTTGGAAACGTTTGCCCAAGCGAAACACACCAGTTCTGCAATTTCTTCGCGACCTTCTTTTAAGGTCCATATTTCTATATCTTCATATAATTCAGTATTTTTTTGATAACATTAATTAATTTAAGTTAATGATTCCTAAAAAAACATTATTTTTAATAATAATATTTCGAGCTTTAAGCCAAATAATTTATGAAGCAACTTTATTTTTATTACATTCAATTTTCAAATTTAATTTTTGATATATGACAAGAATGCAAAAAGTCTCGCGGGCTGTGATTTTATGAAACTTTTTTGACGATATACTTTCATATTTTCGTTGTTGATGAAATTTTGAAAGCACAGTCTCTGCAACGCAGTTTCATCGTGTAAATTGAAGATGAAACTTGAAAAGAAAATTTCAAAAAATATCATGCGACGAGTTTCGTCGTATAAATCGCCTCTATAAAAGAAGTGAACACTTAAGTTCGAAATTCGAAAATAGAGCTTTCTTACGCCTTACTCTGCAGCTACACGTTCAAGAAATTGCTTTCAAGTTGATCACACATAGTGCTTGTCAAAATTCATTCGAATTGATAGCTGTGACGTAGGCTGTGCGCAACTTGATAGTCAATTTTACTTTCAAGATGCCATCGTCAAGGCAACAACTCAAAATTTCACAACCAAGCACGAGAATTTATTTACAAAACTGTGATCAGCTGTTTAACTTGGCCGTCAAGTTGCCTCACGACTTGAAAGGAAAAATTGATATCAAGTTGGTTTTCAAGTTCGAAAAGTTTGAGTGTGTTAGTAAAAAAGTGTGAATGTGTTGCAACTTGAAAGGCAACTTGATAGAAAAATTGAACGTGTAGCCACCAAGTTAGCCACACGTGCCAGTAACAGTTCGAAAAACTCAATACACTCTCACTTTTTCACTAATACACTTACGCTTTGACATCGACAGCCAGCACTGGCAGTCCACTGGCAACAACTTTTACAGAGACAGTGAATTTTGACAACCGCAGACAGTGGAATCAAAGTAGAGAAAACAGTGTTGTGTTTTCTCCCTAAACTCCCTAAACAACAAACTCCAACTTTAAGTTTGTATTTCTTTTTTCATTTCCTGTAGTAAAATAAACATATGAAATTATTTTAATAACCATTGTACAACATGTAAAAAATGTTATGAAAAAGTTTTTTGAAAATATTGCAATAAATATATTGTCAATATTTGAAAACATATTTTACAACATATTTTTTCCCATTTAAGTTTGGTGCTGTTTTGGCATTAAAAGCACCACTGAATAAAAGTAAACAAGAGAGGAAAGTTGTTGAATTGTTGCTATAGCAATTCTATAGAACCTTTAACTTTGACAACATTTTGCAAGTGAACTTTTACTTCCACGTGTGGCCCCAGCGAAATTCGTTGCTTATTTCATGCTTATTTCGAAACATTTTCGAAGTTAATGCATATTTTTTACTGGCAAGACATTACTATCACGTGTGGCTGCAGGGTTAAAAATGTTTATTCATACCAAAAGTAGTGTTCACTACCATACTTTCACTACTTGATAGATAACACTACTGTGAAGCGTTCATTATATTTTATACATACTTTTCGAACTGGAAAACCAACTTGATATCAATTTTTCCTTTCAAGTCGTGAGGCAACTTGACGGTCAAGTTAAACAGCTGATCACAGTTTTTGTAAATAAATTCTCGTGTTTGTTGTGAAATTTTGAGTTGCTGCCTTGACGATGGCATCTTGAAAGTAAAATTGACTATCAAGTTGCGCACAGCCTACGTCACAGCTATCAATTCGAATGAATTTTGGCAAGCACTATGTGTGATCAACTTGAAAGCAATTTCTTGAACGTGTAGCTGCAGCGTTAAGCAATGTACATTTTGTTTTTGTAATTTTACTTCAAATATCAAATTTATCAAAAATACACAATACAAGGGCAAATACACCACATCGTGAATACCCCTATAGTAATTAAAGAATGATTCCACTGCAATTAAAAAGTCTTACAAAACATTCTTCGGTGATTTGCACAAAAAAAATGCGATTTTAAATCACTACAAATCTTAATCATGGAGTGCGCAACCAATGAAAAATGAGTGCGTAATCTTTATAGAAAATATTTATCTTTGTCTAGAAAGATAGTAGTTTTCAACTTTTTACAAAAAAATACCCCAACAAAATTTAACTCAGATCGCATCAAAATATATGTACAATTTTTAAAAATTTAAATTTTGTTTTCCGTTGAGGCAAGCATAAATTAATAATCAATCATATACTTTAGTAACCCTATGTCTTATTAGTTGAACAAATTTTTTTTCAACTACAAGAAAATTGTCTATCATGAAGTAGGTGGGCATAACAATTGCCTGACAATAAATGACACTTGTTTCGTTATTTGACAATTCTACTCAGGGGCGAATCTATCTTAGGACTTTCTAGTCTTAAAATGCTGAAAACTTTTATTCAAAACATTCAAAATATTTGTAGAAAAAATCAGCTAATCTTACTAACTACAGAACTGCAGTCTAATCAAGAGTCTCACACCTATTGCTGTGAAATTTGTATGCTTATTTACGAAAAAAATTGGTTGATGTTTTCCCAAATTGCTACTCCATCATTCAAATATTTTTAACATTGTCAATCAAAAGGTGTGAAGCTGAGCGCTCTTTCTCTATGATGTCGTATATTGAAAACAAATATAGGACACCAATGTCGAACTAGAACTAAATCATTTATCAGTTCTTTTCGTAAACTATGATGTAACAAAGGACTTACAAAGCTGCAAATTCTTTTATTTGATCATTACAAAAATGCAGATAATTTGCTTTATAATTTATATAATATAAATAAATATAAGCTGTCAATTTATTTTATAACGTCTGTACTAGTAAAAATACTAAATCATATGAAAAATAGTTTTCACAAATCATTGTTTTCACAATCAGAGTTCAATTGTCTGCCTTATTGTTGAGAAAATTGAGCGGCCAGCTGAGAAAATAGCTGTGTATTAGTAAAAAATTTGTGAGGGTATTCAAATATTGTATGAAATTTTGAAAGAAAAACATGAAGTAAACAAATTTCATCTATCTTTAAATATCTATCATCGAATTGTACATAATTACAGCTCGGAGTTACCAAAAATTCAAAATCAACTTTATGATTGATTATGCTTCAGCGTTTTAAAATTCGAAAAATTTGTTATTTTTTTTAAATGTAGAAAGCTATTTGCTTCTCCTGTACTATTTTTCAAATGTAACGTAGGGCTTTTTTAATTCATATAACGATATAGAGAACTGAAAATATACTAATTCGTTTAAATTAAATGGATATTTGTTACAAGCTGTGGTATTGTCAAAATTTAAAAATATAAAATAATCATTTAATCCGATTTAATTAAAAATTAAACTCTGTTGAAAACTGCAACGCTGAAGAAAATTACAGTAAAATTTTAAGTCAGTTGTGCCCCTTAAATTAAGTACACTTAAACATTTTTTTCATTTGAACCAGAATCTCTTTAGGAACAATTGAAGATCACTGGAAATTGACTTTTTTTATTTTTTTTTTTGCAAAATGTGTATTTGGAGCTAAAAAAGATAAAGGTGAAAAAAAATTCAGGCCGCTCACAAGTAGTTTAGAAGTTATAGGGGTCAACGTTTGTGAAAATGGGCTTAAAAACTTGTGACTTTTTTTTTGTTTTCGAACAAAAGTAAACTTTATGGATATCGAAAGAAAAGTGATGCTAATACCTTTTCAACGAGCTATTAGGGGGTTTCGCACGGTCGTACATGTCAGCCGACATTGTACGACGACAAACTAACGGGAATATTTTGTTGAGCTTTCGGACAATCGGACATGTACGACGACTTCATTTCATTGCCGACTCTTGAGAGTAACACGTCGGTGTAATAATGGCTAGGAAATTTTTAGCGGCAACTATAATTGATCAAATTTTGGAAGAAGAACATGAAGAAAATATAAGGAAATGAACTCTGTCCAAAATTTCATATGCGGAGCACTTGCCATTGTTTGTTTAATTTTTTTTTTACTTTATGTTGTTGCCTAAGTTGATGTTCACTCGTTGAAAATTTTATACAAATGATAAATGCAGCGAGTCGGACCGACATGCGTTCGCACGAACGACATGTCGGATGGACCGGCAGAAAAATCAAAAATTTTTGATTATCATCCGACATGTCGGTCCGACTGTCTCATTTGCTTTCGAATGATCGTACATGTCATCGTACATGCCCAAGTCGGATGACATGTACGTCTGTGCGAAACCCCCTATTAATCCTAAAAATCTATGCGTTAATTCGGAAGATATAACTGTTTATACCCTAAACCTGAAAGGTAGGGTATATTAACTTTGTGCAAACGTTTGTAACGCATAGAACGAAGCGAGTCCGGTATAGAAAAGTATATATATTCTTGATCAGCGTCACCACGTGAGTCGAGCTATCCATGTCCGTCCGTCCGTCTGTCCGTCCGTCCGTCTGTCTGTCCGTCTGTATGTTGTCCGTATACACAGGATAAGAAGAAGGAGTTGAGATAATTGGATGAAACTTGGTACACATGGTCAAATGAACCCAAGGATCTGCACTATTGAATATTTTTGGAATCCGCCCACGGACACGCCTACCTCCAGTACAACGCGAAAATTGAAAACTGCATAACTCAGCTTAAAATTAGCCTACAACAATAAAATTTGATATGTATGTGTTTTATATTAACACAAAGATGTCTTTGAAAAATGGACGTCATCCGCTTACGGACACGCCCACCTCCCATACAAGCCAAAAATTGAAAACGCAATAAATAAGCCTGAGTTTAACCTACAAAGCTAAAATTTAGCACATGTGTTTGTTATGACAAAACAAAGACGGTTTTAAAAAATGGGCATCATCCGCTTACGGACACGCCTACCTCCCATACAACGCGAAAATTTAAAACTGCATAACTCAGCTCATAATTAGCCTACAACAACAAAATTTGATATGTATGTGTTTTATATCAACACAAAGATGTCTTTGAAAAATGGACGTCATCCGCTCACGGACACACCCACCTCCCATACAACCCAAAAATTGAAAACGCAATAAATAAGCCTCTGTTTAACCTACAAAGCTATAATTTGGCACATATGTTTTTTGTAACAAAAAAAAGATGGTTTTGAAAAGTGGACATCATCCGCTCACGGACACGCCTACCTCCCATACAACGCGAAAATTGAAAACTGCATAACTCAGCTCATAATAAGCCTACAACAATAAAATTTGATTTGTATGTGTTTTATACAAACACAAAGATGTCTTCGAAAAACGAACGTCATCCGCTCACGGACACGCCCACCTCCCATACAACCCAAAAATTGAAAACGCAATAAATAAGCCTCTGTTTAACCTACAGAGCTAAAATTTGGCACGTATGTTTTTTATGACAAGACAAAGATGGTTTTGAAAAATGGACGTCATCCGCCTACGGACACGCCTTTTTCCCATACAACCCAAAAAGTTTTAAACTCAATAAATAAGGTTATGTTTGCCATAGAGAAATTCAATTTGGTATGCATGTATTTTATACCAAAACTAAGGTGTGTTCAAAAATTGGAAGTAATCCGTCCATGAACACGCCCACTTCCCATAGCGAAAGCTCAATAAAGGCATTAACTGTGAGCTACAGGAATAAAACTTGGTATGTGTAAATTTTTCATCAATATTTAAATGCATATAAAATATAGGCTTCATCCGCCCTTGGAGACGCCCATTTACAATAAAAATTTTTTGTTTTTGAAAAGTGGGTTTAGGGTATTTCATAGTCGGCCTAGACCGACTTAAGACTTTCTTTACTTGTTTTGTACTCAAAACATTTGAGGTGTACCAATTTTGTATGTCCCTTTGCAGTGTTTGTCTTTGAAACTAGATAAATAAATGTTTTCATAAAAGTCGTGCAAATATTGTTGTGATTAAGAAACAGTGGATAATATTTATAGTTTTTAATTATTATTTCGTAAAAGGGTGAACAGTCAAGAGTGCGCGATAAATTAAGTGTTACCTGTCTTATACTATGTTCACACTGAGATCAAATTAGGTAATTTCGAGCTTTTATGTAATTTCGACTGAAATTATCTAAAAACTATGGTAATTTCCCATACAATTTGTTGATTTGGAAATTACCTCAAACAAGGTAATTTCGTTTAAATTACTCACGAAATTAGGCAAAAATGCACAACAACCCTGAAATCTGAATATAGTGTGAATTAAACACACCCTTTTTTTGGCGTATTAACAATCTTGCTATCCATTCCAGCTGAGCCGTCAAAATTATACATGACACATGATAATGGCCACATTCAGATACTTAGCTGTTTTGACCCTTCGGTTAGCAACCCATTCAGTGAAACTTAGGTGAGCGATGTTTTCAATGAATTAAAGTTGCACAATTGATAGCATGTACAGCTTTATGCGAAATAATTTTGCAAACTTACTTTGAGTAAGAATTTTCTATTTTTAATTGAACATTTAAGTTGGCAACTGTCGAGAGTGCTGAATGTGGCCAATAATGAATTGAAAAAAAAATAAATCAAACGTCAAACGAAATTATCCAAGCCCAGTGTGAACACTTTTGTACAATTTCGAAATTATCTCACGAAATTACCTAATTTGATCTCAGTGTGAACATAGTATTAACAAGTAATGTCAGTATTTTTAATTTTCAAGTTTGTTGTACACTTTTATTATATTGAGATAAAAAAAGCGCCGCAGGCGAAAAACTTTTATAAAAAATCGCGCGATTTTTTATAAAAGTTTTTATGTTCTGCCATTTATATGTAGCTGGAAGGGTAAACTGTCAAATGTGCATATTATATAAAATGCAATATCTTCAAAAGTAATCCATGGATTCTTTTGATTAATAGCTCATTGAAAAGGTTTTCAATTCTCAAGCATTACCTTTCTTTCGATATCCATAATGTTTAGATTTGTAGGAAAATTTAATTAAAATCACAAGTATTTCAGTACGATTTTTGCAACTTTGTACCCCCTATAACTTCTAAACCACTTGAGAGCGGTCCGAAATTTTTCCATAATTGGACTTAGAATATCTAAATACACATAATAACAACAAAAAAAAAGTAAAATTTGAGTTTCCAGTGATCTTCAATTATGCCTCTCTTTAATATCTATTATAATATATAGTAGTGGTATTCATGCAATGCCGAAAACGTGCCGAATATGCCGAAAATCGGAAAAAGCGTAAACGCCGTATATCAACTGTCAAAATTTGTATGGAATTTGATATACGCAAAGTTCCCAGTTTTCCTCACGATTTTGATGCGAAAACAGCGCCGAAAACTTTCGGCAAAGAGTTGTTGCCACCTATCAAATATTTATTACAAACTATAAACTTCTTACTCAACTTCCAACTTGAGAATCCTTTTAAACGACAAATTGCATGTTGTCAGTTGTCGAATAATAAAATAATTTATCTGGAATTTCGTTGTCTTCACCTAAATTATGAAACCATTTATTTATTTATTTATATATTTACTTTTCAGCTCATTTATTAAACCAAAGTGGCCACTTTTGCAATATAACTTTAAGAACAGCTGATTGATATACGCCACTAACCGAAAAATACAAAAAGGTGCCTCATGCAAAAACAGCGTATATTTTCCGATATACGGCATCGGAAAATATTCGGCATTGCATGAATACCACTATTATATTTGTGCGAAAAACAATCAAATTAAACTTATGTGACGTTAACTATATGTTATTTTACAAGCATTTTAATTTCAATAAAATATTAGTCTTATTTACTTTTTACAACTACTTCTGCCATCTATGGTTTCAGTATGAAGGCTAGACACAAACCACCCAAGCAGCTCAAGCAGAAAATATTCGAATATCGAAATATGATGAGCCGCCATTTCTGCAATTGAAGAACAGCGAAGAACGAGGCGAAGAAGAATAAAGTGTGTTCGTTGCTTCGTGATTCGTTCGTAGTTCACGCGTTTTTTCACATCGTTCATCGTGCTTCAAAGAATAATCAAGAATTCACACATTTTCGGTTAAAAATCTAAACCAAAATCTAAAGTTAAATATAAATTAACCAATAAATAATATTTATATTTATGTGAGCTGTGAAATATCCAAACCGTGTTAAATACCAAGCAAGTGTCTAGCTGAACGAAAAATAGTTGTACGTCAAAGTTACAAAAAAAGAAAAAAGTGCGAAGAAAAAAATGTGTTCTACTCTGTGGACAAATCTCAATGTGTCAGAGTGAATGCATCATATGTGCGAGCAATGTGTGTGTGTGAGAGCGAAGAGGTCGTCGATTGAAAAAACGAGTGGCAGACAGCGGAGCTCCCGCGGCTCGAGGCCACCACAGTCGAACAACGAGTTGATTTTGTATTTTCGCCTTTTTCCAATCAAGCATTGAGTTTTTTTTTTTGGAAATTTTTGCAAATTAACAAGTTGTCTGTGAAGTAGACAGAATCAAGAAGAAGCAAATACTTTAAGTAAACTTTTTATACTGCAAAAAGATTAGCGAAGGTAGCTAATAAAAAAAGCAAAAGCTTAAAGGTGTGTGCGTGTGTGTCTTCGCAATAGGCATAATTTTGAAAATCTTAACACCCGCCACCGCACTGACGCCAAGTTTGGAATGTCTGACCAGGATGGGGAAAACAGTCCCATGCGGACAGAAGCGTCGCATCGGAATGCAACGCACAACGAAAGTATGGAAGATGCTCTAGCATCAAACAATGTAAGTACAGTTTTTGACTTATTTTAAAAATTGTCTTATAATAAGTGGATTAAACTATTTCACAATGGCTTTTAATTATTGAAAAACAGTTTTTGTCCATTGATTGTCTACAATTTTGTGCAAAGTACATCATAATTTGAAATCATTGCCGACTTGCAGTTTTGCTTAAAATTGCAATCAGCGTTGCAAACTATATAATACAAGCTAAATCCAGGCGGCATTGAGCTCTAGAGTTGCCATGCATCAAAAACGCGCGAAGTTATCTTTTACCCCATGCATTCTCATATATTTATTTTCGATTATGATTATTCAAGTATTATTGTGAAAAATCCACCATAAAACGCTGATTTAAATCATGATTTAATAAAATATTATGAATTTAATTTATTACTTTGGAGGTATTAGCAAAAACCTTTTGTTTTCATTTTCAATTTGAACATTTATAATTTTGGAAAAAAAAAACAACTTTTTCTCTCCCTGGATTTTTTATCACTTTTCATAAATATTAAATTGATATCATTTTAATTGAATTGTTAGATATTCATTTATGCTTGATAACTAATTATTGATGTCACATTAATGCTTGATACTTTCGTACAGTCAATAATTGGGAAAGTGAAGTCACGTGTGTCAAGCATTTTCCCAAACAGTCTATCGAAGTGGTTTTCGCCATCAACAAAGAACAACAACGATTCATTAAATGGCAGCATCAACAATAATAGCAATATCAGCAGACGTCGTAGACGTATTGAAGTTGAAGAAGAGGATGATGTGGAGGAAGAGGAGGATGAAGAAGAGGATGTTGAGGACGACGATGAGGAACATGAAACTGGTGAATTCGATGAGAATTTATTTACACTGGAACCGGATAGAAACGATGATGATAACTCCGATGAAAGCAACAATAGTGATGAAGCTGTTACCAATGTGAAGTCAGAAAATTTAAAAAATTCACGTCGTGGTATATTAAGAACTACTGCTGTACGACAGCCACCAACGAAACGGTCCCGGCTAAATTTGGATGTAAGTATTATGGGAAATATGAATTTAAGATGATATTTTTTATCTCGAAATATATATTTCCAGCACACCTTCATAACAAATAGCAATCGCAATACTCCTTTAATTCAACGTCAACCACTGTTGTCATCGACGCCAGATATAGGCGGCGGAAATTTGTCAACGCAATTTTCATCAGGATCACGTTCAACCAATCGTTATACGCATTTAAATCTTTATGGTAATCAGGGTAGAAAAGAAGCAGCATATAACTTCAACTCATCACCAGTGGTTAATGCCATGACAACATCAAAAGTTTCGCCACATTACGATCCTGATATCATTGACTTGGTCCCGGAAGAAGCAGTCGATTCTAATATACGTAGCGGTGGTGCTGATCTGATAAGGTAATTGTCAATTATATGAGCTATATGAATATTTGTTGTTTTGTTTTTTAAATTTAAAATTATGGAGTGGTACTATTTTCATTTTATTAATATTAATATTTCATTCAAACTTAAACTTTAACTTATCAAACATACACATTTGACAAGTACTTTGTGAAATTATCATTTACCTTGACCCCTCAGAAAAACAAACCTGTGTAGTCAGGATAACTCATTAAAGATATATTTTAAATACGAAATCAAATTTGGTGTTGGTATATGTGTATAGCTAGTGATTCGACGAAGGAAAAAAAAATTGAATTCGAAATTTTGGCGAAAAAATAGTCCAAGCAACACATGCAAAGATAATCACGTTTAGGAAACTGATGAAGAAGTGTATTGAAATGTGTAAATTCAACGTCGTTCACAAGAACTTTGTCTTTTTTCTTAAATTTTATATGATTTGAAAGAATTTCGAGCGAGAATTGAAGCCGTATGACCATCATTGGCGGCAATATTTCATTCACATTGTGCCTAAAATAAACAGGCATTGGATTAGCTGCTTTATCGAAGGATTATGTTTGGTTAGCAAGATAAGCAAGTAAATAAGCAAGATTATTTCTTTTGAAGCGATAATAATATAAATTTATATATCGAAATGCCTTAACATCCCAAAAAAGCATAGGTTGGTGTGGAAGGGTTTTACCCTTCAGATTTTTTCTCATTTCTTATATCTTACTTGAAAATAACATGCCACTTGGTTTCCTTTTTTCCATAATTATTTATCTTGAAAGCTAAAAAGTACTGAATTCTCAAAAATTGAGAGGTCATAAAATTAGAGAGAGAATAAAATTTAAATATATATTGTGTACATGATATAATTACTCCAAGATAGTATTGACGTTTCTGTTGGAAACGGACTTTTGTCAAAAAATATAACAAGAAAGAGAGCGCTCACAATCCGTCATAGCATACAATTAATTTTCACTGGTCACATTCAGCGTACCCAACAGTGGCCAACTGCTAAGTCAAAACTTGATGCACATAAATATGAAGTTGCGCATTAAAATACATTTAAAAATAGAAAATTTTTAATTTGTCGGTAAAATGTCCATTCGTATTTGATACAAAGCTTGATATTTCATACACTTGACAACTTTTCTGAAACTTCAATACCGATAATAGCGCTCCCCGATGTGTTGCTGTCACAACAGTTGACACAGCTGAATGTGGCCAACGAATATGACAACGAACAGCTGTTTTTGACAAGAGTTCGTTTACTTGTAGCTGAGAGAATCAACATTTGTCAACACTACCTGGTAAAATTATTCTATCATGTATTGTGTATATATATTCTTTAATGTGAAATTGAATTAACTTGATTTATACACACTAGAGGAGTTAATATTTTGTGTTAATGAGATATCGGCATTTTGAAAATTTAGCAGGCAAGTTATTTGGCAAGCCTTCACCAAATAAAATCTTTTATATAATAAATAATAATAAGGTAATAGTTACCTTCTATTTTCTCGTCCAGAACTTCAGAAAATTACTCATTTGAGTTTGATGATTTTGTGAAATATTCATTATGTGATTGTAAAGTTTCATTAAAGGATGGAGAATGTTTTTTGACCCATAAGTTGTTTTTTTAACCAGCTGGCGGCTCTATCAACGATACCTTCGTTTAATCAGTCAATATTAAATTTTGTCTGTAAAACACTTGAATAAGATGAAATTCAAGTTTTAGTGGCAAGCAGCGAGAAACGCTCTTAGAAGATAACATATAATAATGGTTTTTTAGGTTTTTCTGACATTCGTCAATGAATATTTTGTAAATTTTTTAAAATGCATTCCATCGACAAATGTTGTATAAAAAAAGAGTAAATATTATTTTGTATTTATAGCTCTCGGCGTAGCCTGAATATACCTTCTACAACATCCTACACCACAACTGAACGCTGTTCTACCGGCTTGAGCAATCTAAAGCGTCAATCCTTAGCAAGTGTCAAAAATAATTTATCTTCATTACCAAGGCGAACTTCAACAACAATTTATGAATCGGATTCACCTGTTAGCAACATGAGCATGCGTACAAACCTACATCAGCAGCAGCAGCAACAAACTAATATAATCCTAGAAGAACGAGAAGAGTTTGAAGACAACAACAACGAAGATGATGTTGCGAATGATCTTGATGAGGTTCAACAGGCTAAACAATGTAACGGTAAACTGACATTTAAAAGACAAAAATTAACAAACGGCGCAGGCGTGCCACTTCACAAAACAAAGACTACGCCATTAATAGCAGAAGGCGTAAATGTACGTGACTCAGCATCAGAAAGCAGTGATGGAGGCGGCGGCAAAGCTGAAGCTTCAGCTGGCAGCTCAAGTGGTGCATTACCACGCAAGAGCGCTGGCCTATTCAATATGTCTGTAGGTAATAGCCGTAATGGTAGTCGCACCTCCTCATTTGGAAATGGTTTAAATTTCTATACGCACCTAGAAGGTCGAAAGTCTCTCTTTGCTGGTGGAACAGGCCCACAAGCAGGTATTAGCGGTGGAATGCCACTAAACAACTCCACCCTTTCACTCACTTCACTCAATCGCCGACAATTTAATGCCTCAATTTATGGTAGCACTTCTGCGCTTAGCGACAGTCGTTTGCTTAATACATTTTCGCCATTCTATAAGGGAAAAACCACTTATGGCGGTGCTGCTGCGTACAATAAACATACAATGACGGGTACGGGTACTGGTGCTGGCGCCAGTGTTGTGCGCATAACTCCCACTCTTATACGCCCCACATCCAGCCTATCAACGTTATCCTCGTCAAATAATTCAACTTCTGCGGGCGGTATACATGTTCCGGAAAATCCTTCAGCTATTTCTAGTACTGCTAAAAGAATACTCGATCTTATCAATGATTTTGCAACGCCTCTAAGTGAAGCCAAGAAAATGGCAAGTAACCTCAAACCAGGTCACCACCACCACCAACCACCACTTAACCAATCGTCATCAAAACGTTTCAATGAAACCGATTTAAATGCCACACGTGCAATGCGACTATCGCAAGTGCGCACACCATACACACGTCCATCAGTCACATTAATTCCAAATGCTGCATCTAACTCCGTTACGTCATTACCACCTGTCCGTGAATTGCAAGTTCCATCGATGTCACAATTGCTACAAATGAAGAAAATGCAGCATACTACCGAGCGCTCACGTCAAATTGCAACAGATCAGAATAGTTTCAAGTTAGGTGGAGGAGGTGGGGTTGTTGCAGCAGAGTATATTCTGCCATCTGATTTTGATACTCCTGCTGACAGTGCTCGTAATCAAAAGCAACACACGAACAAAATTAAAAATAAAGTAACAAGATCGGTACGCACAACAGGCATTAAAGATTCCACTATGTCCAGCATTGATGATGAGGCCCCATCAGCTCCGCTTAATTTACCTAATATTGCATTCCCATTGATGCAATCAGTACCGAAGTTTGATATAAACTTGTTGCCAAGCACAAAACCTATAAAGTCTGTAGCAGAGTCTGAAGTGAGTACTGCTAAGGTGGAAACTAAAGGCATTAGCGCTCGCGATTCCCAGTCGAAACCCCAATTAGAAACTGTGAAGCCAAACTTCGCAAAAAGCGTAGTTACCACATTTGACTCAGCGACAACACCAACATCAACACCATCGAAAACCACAACAATTAATCAGTTTAAATTTTCAACTCCGCTGCAACTAGAAGGTGGTGCAACAGCTCGCACACAAAACATTGTGCCAATTAATGGTAACTACAAATTTAGTGCTCCAATGATTGTGGAAAGGAATTCGTACACACAGCAGCACCAGCAACAACAGCAACCACAACTTAAGACTGGTAGCGTTTTAGATGCGCTAAAGAAACCGTTTACGCTGCCAACTGCAGCAGTACATGCCCCCGCAGCAAATGACTCACTGTTTGCTCAATTTAAAAAATCCACGAACGAGTGGGAATGTGATACGTGTATGATACGCAACAAGCAGGACGTTCCTAAATGTGTGGCTTGTGAAACGCCTCGTAAGCTCTGTTCTGCTGTTAGTTCCTCAGCTAGCAAGGCAGCAGAACCTATTTCAACCACAACTGTTTTTGGTAATTTTGGTACCCAATTCAAGAAATCCAGTAATGAATGGGAGTGTGACACTTGTATGATACGCAATAAGCAGGAACTCTCTCGGTGTATTGCTTGTGAAACACCACGTAAACAAGCTTCAGACAACAAAGAGTCAATTAAACAATCATTCGGTGATGCATTTAAACCAAAAGCCAATACTTGGGAATGTTCCACATGCCTTATAAATAACAAATCAGAAGCAAATGAGTGTGTAGCTTGTCAAGCAAAGAAACCTGGTAGCGTACAACTATCTGGCACAGCACTCAAACAAGTTGCCCCAATTATGCCCACTACAGATGACGGTTTCAAGACGCTTGTCGCCGCCCAAAAAGCTTCCAAGTGGGAATGTGAAGCATGCATGACTCGCAACGATGCATCCAAACTAAAATGCGTTTGCTGCGAACAGGCAAAACCTGGCTCAGATGTTGTCAGTGACAACGTGCCAAAGTTTAACTTTGGATCAACGGCTGCAGCTAAGTTTAGTTTTGGATTTGGTAATCAAGTCGCACCCAAAGAAGAAGAATTGCGTAAAAATAATGAAAAATCTATTGCAAATGAGTCCTCCCAAGCAGCAGTAAAATCAGGAACTGGATTTACTTTTGATTTGACATCTTCTTCTAAATTATCCACACCGTCTTTAGCCAGTAGTGGTGGTTTCACTTTCGGTATTAAACCAACTGTTTCGGTTCCGACTATATCTAAAGTAACGGATGTTCAAGATACTGTTGATAATGCCAAGACTATGACATCGGCGGCGGCGTTGGCACCAGCTTTGAGTGGGTTTAAATTTGGTGCTGTGGACAGTTTATCATCCAACACTACTACCAACACTACCACCTCTACCGCCAACTCTGTCTCTACCTCAACGACTAAAGCTGGTTTTGTGTTCGGTGCCAGTACTGCGACTGCTGCAACAAAACCTATGGAAAATGTTGACAATACTGCAGTATCAACGGTGAAATTTTCTTTACCCGCAACAAGCGCTCCATCGCCTTTTGATAACCTTAAGACAAGTAATCAAACAGTTTCAACATCTCCATTTGGCAACAGTACATCTCAGGAGCCAACATTGTCGACTTTCAAGCCTGTACAACAATCGGTACCCGCAGCTGGTTTCTCGTTTGGACTTTCAAAACCTGCTAACGAAGCATCTAAATCAACAACAGCAGCAGAAGAGCCAAAGAGTTCTAGTTTTGCATTTAAATCTCCTACAACTGCCACAACGGCAGTGCTGTCAACAGCAAACAGCACCTTTACTTTTGGCACAACACCGGCAACAGTTGCCTCAGCTACAACAACTGCAGCAAATGTTAAGCCAATGTTTAGTTTTGGCGCGCCCACATCTACATCCTCTGCTGCGCCTACTGCTGCTACAAGCTCACTAATAAAACCAACCGCTGCTGGTTTTAGTTTTGGAAGCATTGCTGCTTCAAATACGTCTGCACCAGCTCCAACGAAATCGTCTTTGTTTGGTGTTCTTCCAGCGACAACCACAACATTATCAACTCAATCAACAACAGCAACAGCAGCAGCACCAACAACAAATATGTTTAGCTCATTTGGAGCTGCGTCAACGACCGGTAATAGTGTCTTTGGTTCAGCTACTCCCCCTAATGTAAGCTCAAGCAGCTCAACCTTTGGCACATTAGCTGCAAATAGCGCATCCTCTCCATTTGGTGCTTTCAGCAGCACAAATAACACAGCCAAACCAAAAACAAATTCAACAATTTCCATTACAATGTTTGGTTCCAATGCAACTTCGTCGTCCTCTGCAACTGCTTTCGGTTTTGGTTCATCACCTAATGTGTCAACTGCATCTACATGCAATGCAACATCAACTACAACTGCAACATCCTCGACGACATGGCCTAAAAACAATTTTGTTTTTGGTTCGTCTTCAACCGCAGCGCCCGCGGGCTCAACGGCGCCTGCTTTGTCAAGCAACGAAGCAGCTAAGCCAACAGCTTTCGGAACGAGTAGTTTTGGAACATCGTTAACACAAGCTGCTAATAATGCGCCATCTTCCATATTCGGATCTAATCCGCAAGCATCAGCTTCATCCAACTTTGCAACGGCAGCAACATTTGGTAGTGTTGTAGCCAGCACACCAGTATTTGGAGCAAGTTCGGCCACAGTGTCTACGGGTGTAGCTTCTAACAACAACCTATTTGGTGGTTCATCTGGAGTAACAAATGTTACAGCTTCATCATCAACGCCAACTTTTGGTTCGTCGCCTTTTGGAGGAAATAATTCAGCAGTTGTACCAGCGACATTTGGCAGTGCAGCGTCCAGTGCTGCAACTGCTAGAGTAGCACCAGCAAGCACCTTTGGTGGATTTGGAGCTTCTGCAGCTGCTTCAAATTCAACAGACGGTGCTTCGGCGGCAAAGAAATCAGAGCCTGCCTTCAATTTTGGTGCAACATCGGCGGCTCCACAAAGTTCAAGTGTAAGTTTAAAGTGTGCTAAGTCCTAATTGCGCTGCAATGCGTCCGATGTGTGCTGGCAAGGTAGCATTAGAAAATTAAAGGTCATTCTTTTGGGATAAATTTGATGAGGTTGTAATTTTTATCCATCAATCCTTATACAATCCGAGCGCAGCGCATCACAAGTTACAAAATTCTTAAAAAAAGAACCATAAAAATCAAAATTATGCCATTAGAATAATTTCTATCTTGCAATGTAGCACACATCGGACACATTATAGCATATTTGCATACTTTATGTACATACTTAACTTTTATGTTGAATGAGAAAACTGAATGAACTTGTGGTTTTATGTGAAATTTATTTTAATTTTAGGGCGGATTTAATTTTGGTTCCGGTGCTGCAGTAACAAAGCCAGCATTTAATTTTGGAGCTTCAACAGGTGCAGCAGCAAGTTTTAATTTTACTGGAGCAACTGCAGAGGTATAGTAACAAATTGAATGCATGTATTTTAATATTAATTGATCATATTAATTTAGAAAATTGTAGCTAAATGTATAAATACTTGATTTATTTGCTGATTAACTAACGTTGTATGCTTTTATTTTTATTTTTTTTAAAAAAAAGAAAAGCTAATTATTTCACGATTTATATCAGCATATAGCTTATATTTATGTATTTAGTTTTAGAGTAAAGTATATAGTTCAACTAAAATGTAGCTAATTGAGAATTTCTTTTTCTTCTTGTATTCTCACTTTCCGTCTTATATTGATTAAAAACTCGTATCTACTGTTCAAAATTATATATAATTGTGATTGTCAACGTCGGTCTCGTTACTACTCTGTAAATGATGATGATTGATGTAATGCGTTTTGTATGAATGAATATGTTAATTTTATAAAAATAAAATTCGTTTGGAAACAACGGATATGTGTGCAGATACCTAAATCAACGCAACCTTTTCAATTCGGAGCAACACCAACACCATTGGCACCAGTTTTTAATTTTAGCGGTGGTGCTGTGGAGGTAATTGTATTTTATCGTTGTTGTTGTTTTGATTAAGATTTTTTTTGACACACTGAAATCATTTCGTTTCAAGTTAATACATCATTTCACATTACGTCGCTACATTTACTTAAAAAAACCCACTAAAAATTAAACGTGTTAAATTGTAAATTAACTACTTTGTTTGCTGTGTAATTGAATTGACAAAGATAAACAATGAAAATTGTTGAATTGATTGTACTATGCGAACTTCAATTAAAGACTTTCAATTGAAAAATATTCAAAGCACAATTTCTTAGCATTACGCTGGGTAAATCAAATTTAAAAATCAACTGCTTTGAAGTCTACCTAAAATTTTGCTTTATAAAGTCTAAAAGGCATATATTACTCTTGATTTATCATACATTCATTTTGTAGCTTTATTATAGATTTTTAATTCTCAATATATTGTTATTTTGAATTCATCCTACTAATTTATGCATTATTAACGAAAAAATATCGATGACAAATTGAGTAATATGAGTATTATGTATAATTTTTATATGTAAATATAACATATTTTATTGCAACTGTATAAAATTAAAAATTTAGGTGCAACATTTTTTTATTTTTTTTTTTTGTTCATTCATAATCGTCGTCCATATAAGAAACAGATTTACAGAATGTTTTTTAAATCGAACTGTTATATTTGACATTTGTGCTGAAACTGTTTATAAGAACTGCGTTTGAAAAGTTCCTTATTTAACTTTTTTTTCGCTTTTAATGAAGTTACCATTGGTAATCTTTGAATCCGAATATCTTTGGATGCGCACATGTAATTGTTGTGATCTTTTCAGAGGTGGGTTATTTTATTTTACTTAAGGTGTGTGCAAAAATTCAGTGAAAATCTGATTATTTTTGAAGACAAATACAAAGCAAAACATGGTCTCAAAACGTAAAGAACCATCCATTGCAAATATTTAGACACAGTTACTACACAGGATTTGAATTTAGTTTAAGAGTTACAAGAAAAAATTCGTGACTTAAAGGTGAAATTTGACCTTGAATTTCTCTCTTATTTGACCTAATCCGATAAAACGGAGTATGAGGGCAAAATATATAGACCATGCACTACAAGAAACCAATGAGATATTTGAAGTTATTTTTTCGTGTCACACTGTGTTATTTAATTAAAAATCGTGTATAATAATTTAAATTTTTAACAAATAGAGTGAAGATTCCTACTATACTATTCTCTCTTCTTTTTGCTATCAATACTTCCTATTCTAGTGTACATTTTTCACAACATAGCTTAACATAAAAAATAAAAACAAAAAAAATTCAAAAGCAATAGTGCCTCAATTGAAATTTTAGAGAGTAATGGTAGTCTGTAGTAGTTTGAAATTTATCGTAGAGTGTCCTTTGATAGTTACATTATAGACATTTGCCTGAGTATATAAAACAATTTTGTAAAAAATGCAAAGTCAACTGTATTTATATTAATTTAATATTGAATGAATTATTTTTTTAATTTAAAAATGACAGTTAAATTAAGTCATTTACATTTTTTTAAGCTTATGATGCGTAATTTTTCGAACGTAGTAAAAGTTTTAATTATCAAAAGGTGGTTGAGTATTTTAAACTTATTTTTTCTTACACAATTTTTCACAATGAATTTCTACAATATTTTTCTAAGCTATATCAGAAAAACCGTCATTTGTCAGCTGTTCTAAGTAGCAAATAAATGCAAACAATTACCTCATCATATTTCGTTTTTATAATAATTTTCTACATTAGTATTTTGTAGTTGTAATATTTACTAAAAATTATTTCTTGTGCTCCATATATAATTTCAAAAAATCTTTTACAGGCAACTCCGAATACAACTCCTTTCCAATTTAATGCGGGTTCTGCACAACCCGCCGCTAGTAATATTTTTGCGTAAGTACAAATATCTATAAATATATAAATATATATCATATAATATAATAAGTATGCGATTATTGATAAATTTTTGGTTTAAATTAAAAATGCTTGGATTTAATTTTTTTTTGTTTTTTTTCATTCAAATTAAACCTATTTCATTCTGATACTGTTTTTTTAAATGTTTTTGTTTTGCCATATTTATATTTAGTTCTCAAATACATATATTTTTAAATAATTAATTATTATAAATAACATAATAATAGATTTTATACGTTGAATTATAACAAACATGAAATCAAATGTTTTGTTATCGTTAAAATTACAGACCTCGAAAAAAAATCAAAATGATTTTATTGTTTTGTTCGAAATTTAAAAAAATTTTTTGCTGCATTGTAGATGTTAATGATTATTTTTGGTAAAATCAGCTCATCTCATTTAGTCTGAAAATCTCATTGAGACAATTTGTTTTAATTCATATAAAAAATTTGGAATCGACATGTCAAAAATTGCAAATCCTTTTTGATTTTAATCCCCAAATAAAACTTTTCTAACATTATTTTCGTTTTCTTTAATATATATTTTTAGTCCTACACCAACGCCAACTGGGGCACAAACAGCACAACAAGCGAGAAGAAAGATACGTGCGCCTATGAGACGTCTTACTCCACGGTAGAAAGCCCCAAAAATGGTGACGCCAAACAAGGCGTGGACACAACAAACAGACGGGACAAAGCCAAGGGTTAAGACAGATGAACAGCCAACTCGACAATAATATATATCATCAGAATCAGAACAGCATAAACAAAAACAATGACTTCAACATGGACAAACAGAACAAAGATGATAAAGAAACGATGACATCAACATTAAAAATGTAAGAAAACTAAAGGATGAATTTAAACTAATAGTTGTCACACTGGCGATAGTAAAATTATTCGTCTGGCGATAGTTTAAGAAGTATAGCAACGATAAGTTTGAAAACGATACAAAAAATATATAAGCATTAAAGCAGCATCACAGCATGAAGTAGCAACAAAACGATTTGAGCCTACGCTGCAGCAAAGTATAAAATAAGCAAATGTTGCTGGTTAACTTCGAGAGGAAGATTATGATTGTAAAGCAAAGATGCTATTAAGCTATTAGTGTTGGTGGTGGTGCAGATGTGGTGTCGGTTGCCACCATATGAGCTACTTTTAAAAACCGCTCAGATATCCGCTGCCAGTAAGTCAAAAAAGTATTACAATGGTAAAAAATATAGTCTTCGTCACAACGGGCACTACAAGAAAGTTAAAAGCATTAAGCTAAATTAAATAATCAGCAGCGGTTCCTTTGCCGACGTCGACGAAGACAATGACAATCAACAACACCAAGCATCGTTCAGTGAGAATCACGCTGCCAACATTCAATGCAATGCTGCAGATGTTGCAAGTGAATTATTCATACGTCCTCGTCGTTTGCTCTTTATACAACAGAAACGTCTCATTTTACACAGCTAAACCTGCTGTTCTGCGTCCTGCAACAAATACAAGTTTTGTTGGTCCATCAAATGTTGCTATAACAAATTTAAGTTTTGTTGCTTAAAGAAAAAAAAAAAATATAAATAAAACATTTAACAAATCGGCAGATCAAGCTGATTGTTGCAACAAATAAATTAAACACAACAAACAACTAAAACCATAATTTTAAGCGCTCTTTTTACACCTAAACATGGTGCATGGCTGCTTAACGGATCTAGTGCGAAAACAGCAGGAATCCTATTAAAAATTTTCTATTTGAAATAATGAAAGCGTTGCTAAGATAACGATAACAAATTAAGTAAATAGAAAAATAAAGAATTCTTTTAGTAAAATATTAGTTCAAAAAATATTCAAAAAGGTCTCCAATGTAATGTATAATTTAATTCTTAACTCCATTTAAATATTTAAGTGAGAATACTTAACGTTCGATTGTGTTCGCTAGCAATGTTTTAACGTCTTTATGGCTAACTTTTATTCATTAATTCATCAATATAGTTTTTAGCGTCTTAGCGAGATTAAACTTGATAGCAGTAATAGTTATAGCCGAGCTAAAACAATGAAATTCAATTGAAATCCTAAACTTCAAGTGGTTTACAATCATGATTGCCCAGCTTAAAACAATGTAATTCAATTGAAATCACAAAGTTATATTCATTAGAAGCAAAAAATATGAAATGAAATTCTATAAAATCAATTGCTAGAGAATGCAATGTACAGCTTTGTTGGAGTGGTCACATTGAATGTAAAAATTTAGAGCGAATGTGAAATAACTGGCGCATTGCATTGTATTTCGCACCAGCAGTCATTGTTAGGCAGTCCATGTTTTACGCCATAAAATATTTTTTATTTAACTTTATATTTTGTTACATTTAAATCGTTTTCGGCTTTTTTATTATAACTTAACAATACTTCAAGTGTTAAACAAGTTTATAAAATTATTACAATATTAGTTTAGTTGAACTTAAAGCAAGAATTGAAATAGAAATATATTCACACACACACACAAAACACACATACACTCAGATTATAAACAACATCAATTTATGTAAATAAGTAAATACATTTAAACTTATCAATAATCATTACAAAAAATAGTTTTTATTTTTGATTAAAGAAAAAAAAAAATGATTCCAGAAAAACTTTGAGAATGGTATAGAGCATGCTGGACTATTTGCAAAATCTAATATGGCGCTTAGGACCACAAGTAAAATATTAAAGTATACATAGTGCATGTTTATACTAAAGTTTACATACATATATTAGAGTAAAATTTTCATATGCTGACTATATACAGGGTCGGATTTAGAAAATTGTTAAAAAAATAATAACAAAAAAAAATATCTTGAGTTTCATTCATAAATCTTGTGTGTGCGGAAAGTTCTTTGTTTTTTTTTTGTTTGTTTTTAAATTAAATGCAGTTAAACACAATTTTGATACATTAAATTAATAAGTTATGTATGTGTAAATATGTACTTTGATGATTCAATATTTTTCTTTAGCTTATAAGTTCTTGAAATATGAAATAAATTATGCAAGTAAATTTATTAAATTTACATATGTATACAAACATAAGCCTAATAAAGTTTAAATAAATCATTTATTGACTTGATATAAATAACCGAAAAAAATATTTTCTATGGACATTTCTAAAGACTGCTAAGGAATTAGTAGAAAAAAAACAAAAAAAAAAAAAAAAAAAACAAATTGGCCATTTCAGCCCTTGATCAGCCTTGATTCAGACCGAGCTTCTTATGATCAATTGTGTTGTGTGTGTTATTAAATGTTTGCACACAATTGACCGAGAACTGGGCCCTACATGTTTTATGCCGACTCCGAACGGCTAGCATGTTCTCAAGAAGCTTTACATGGCATTATTTACTCTCTGAGGTTTGCCATTGTCTGCAGAGGTGGTGACCGATCAGAAAAATTTTTTACTGAAAAAAACTTCTCGCCGCGGCTGAGGATCGAACCCGGGCTCCGAGCATGCTAAGCCACACACTTAACCTGCATGCCACGGTCACCACACGGTCATTAGTAGAAAAAACATACTAAAAAAACCTTCAGTTTTTTATGCATAATTGTCTGACACATTGACCTATGGAATTAATTTTTTTATATTTCTTATCCTTGCTGAACTCGTCGAAGTATGACGGTATTTTCTAATAACAGAGTCCAGTACGCGCTGATGTATTGACTTTCTTGACAAAAAGTTTTTTTTCCGGAAGTTAGCGATGTAGAACAAAGTACTCAAGTACTTGTTGTTTTATTTATAAGACATTGATATGATCATTAGTGATGAAGTGTCAAATTAATTTGCTTTAGCAACCCAGAAAAGAAAAGTTGTATGGAAGTTGCAAGGACATAAATCCAACCTCCATTGGAAATGGTAAGTAATAAAATACATTTTTTTTTCCCAATCGGAGGAAGCTAAAGAACCCAAAAATAAGGACTACAAAAATTACAGGCTAAGTCACACAAGAAAAAATAGGGAGCAAAATAAGGCGACAAAGAAATGTAAAAATAAAGTATTTTCGAAGATAATGTAGACGAAATCAGAGAACTTTTAATTGAAAAATAAAATCAAGAACAAAAATTCTTAAAATAACAGTTTATGAGGCTAAAAATTCTAAAACAAAACTAGACTTCATGTGAGTGTCCACATATAAAACTGGTATTTTAATTAGGAAAAATTTAAAAGATTTTATATATCAGATTTTTTTATTTTTATATCAATAAAAGTGCACTGTGCAGCGGAGGACACGGAAGTTCGAAAATTCTCAACGGCTGCTGACGACATCATCACTGATAAAGCGGAGGCTTTGCTAATCCTCAATCTTTATCAGAATTTGCGAAACTGTGAAGTCGACGCAAGTCAGGTTTTCAGGAGACCAGTTTTTCACATACCTACCCGAAGCAAAGACTTGAGCTTCAGCTTCTAGATAGCTACCTTAGAAGTGCGAACAACTACAAATAAGTCGAAGAGCAAGCGTATCAACAGCATGAATAAAACAATCCTTCGAACTGTACGACAACTGTTCAACCAGCGAAGGTGCAAAATGTGTCCAGGAACTCATCCTACAGTCTCAAAATTTTAGTTATTCCTCCTAAATATTAACAAAATCCATATGTAGAGCAATGAGCAATAAAAATTCAATTTGAAGGCTCTGTGATAAGGCCATACTGGGCTATGTTTGCCTGCAAAGGTCAATCCATCCTTAAATTATCCAATAAGTTCAATAACCTCTCAAAGTTCAAAATAAAGTAAAAATTTAATAAATAATTTTTACTGAATAAATATGAAATAGTTTTACATAATGAAAATGTTATTTGTTTCCAACTGCAAGTTTTTCTAGGTTAATTTGGAAATTTTATGTGTAGAAGATTTTAAATTTTTGCACATATTCAGCCCTATTATGAATAATTTTTGCTGACATCATCAAAATAACAAAACTTCGAATATATGTACTTTAAGAGGTATTTTTACTTTAAGCCTGGCGAAGATAACCCCTAAACAGTTTTTACTTAAATATTTTAGTTTTAAAAGACATTCCTTAGTATTCGAATAAATTATAAAAAAAAAATCAAATTCGCTGTTAATTAAATGATGGATTAGAGGAGTACGTTTGAATTATTCACTATTCGATTGGCCTTTAGAAAACTTTGGAATATTTTATTATTTAATATATATTTTATATATTAAAAAAAAAAATATAATTATGAATAATTTTATTTCTTTATAATTACAATCATCTTCTGAATAATATCATATTAATAAAAATAAGGCTTTTAAAATATTTTTCTATAAGGTTAAATTTTGACGATATAAAAAGACATTTTATGCTTTCATAATACCGATTTCCTAATATTAAATGTATACGTTCGAAAAGGCGCTTCAAAAAGTCTTATAAATTTCAAAATACATACAATGAATACTGATAACTATGTTTGTATTGACCACGTCAGAAATTGCAAAATTGTTGAAAATAATCTTAAAATATTTAAAAAATTAAACTTAAAGTTTATTTTATAAGGCTAACACAATTGTGCAATAATAACAAGAAAATATTATGTCGCATTGGATGACCAGCTCCAACGATTTATATCCTCAATGGCACGTCCGAAGCGCTCTGAGCCCATTAAAGTAGTCGTCGTCGTTGTCGATTGACTAAATGAAGGCTGCTGTGGATTGTCTGATTGCGGATGAGTTGTAAAATGTAAATTCTTGATGGAGTCCAAGTTTCTATAAAAATAATTTTATTTAGTTATGCTGAGGATTTACTTTGTTCTCAAATTTACCCAATGGTATCACGGTTGCTGGTTGCATTAAGCATGCTGCTATTATTGTTGGTTGAAAAAACCTCAGGCAATAAATTTGTAGGCTGATATGGCACTTCCTCGGCAGCTGAACTGTTGTCTGTTCGCCCAACAGACTGGATCTGAGATGGAACCAGATTATTTTGTGTTTTAAATGGTATGCTTAGCATCTCAGTAGAAGATTCACGCGCTGAATCATTATGTAAGGCAATTTTAGCCAACTTCCTGGTTGACTGAGTTTTATTGTTTAATGCTGAGATCTTCTTTGAAACGTTGCCAGTTTTTGGGCAAGGATGATGGTGTTGATTCATGTGTTTGTTGAGATTTGCCTGACGTATGAAACGACTTGGACACATCTGACATGAAAATGGTTTGTCGCCAGTGTGACTTAACAGATGTGTGGTCAAGTCAGTTTGGCGAGCATATTTTTTGTCACAATGTGGACAGGGTATAGTTTTGGCCATGTGATTGAGTTTCATATGTGTAGTCATGGACGAGTGTTGAATAAATCGTTTACCACATATATCGCACCCATAAGGGCGTTCGCCAGTATGGCGTCGCATGTGGCTTTTCAGTGTTGTTGGTCTGGTAAATCTATCACCGCAGAATTTGCATTCATATGGACGTTCGCCGGTATGTGTGCGCATGTGATGTTTAAGCGCGTAAATGGTAGAATAGGCCTTAGCTTTAAAATAAAACATAAACATTATTTCTCGTTACAAAAAACTTTTAACTTAAATCTTACGACAAATTGTGCACAGATAGTCCTTCTCTCCTGTGTGCATTACCATGTGGTAACGCAGTTTTGATGCAGATATCATATGCTTGCCGCAAACATGACAGGGAAACATTTTTTTCGGTTTAGGCTGTTTTTGTTTGCGTAATTTTTGTATTGCGCTCTTTTGTTCCAATTTTATTTCATCCACGGTTGTGCCAGTGTTTTTCTCACTTTGCTCAACATTGACAACATTACTGGATGGATCTTTAGTGTTTTTCTTATTTTGACCACGTGACTTTTTGATTTTATCGTTTTTAGGCAAATGTACAGCATTGTGAGCCTTTAAACCAACAGTAGTAAAATATGCATTTACACATTGTTTACATTTATAACGACCTTTGGAAGAAAAATATAGTTTTTGATAAAAATTCTATGAAAAACTAAATGAATAACCGGATGCCCTTTGGGGATTTCGATTTTCGTTATGAATGTCATTGGCTGATGTCTAACCATATTTTTTCGATGATAGTTTTTGATAACATTCTCAATTTAAAAAACAAACAATAAATTTTAAATGTATTCATATTGGGAAATGTATCCAGAAATTACTCAATATGGCTATTCTTACCTCAAATTCTTTTAATAAAAAAAATTAAAAAACAAATGATCCAACATTTAAAAAATAATTGTGATAAAAAATAAAAACCAACTCAAATAGGCATTGTGTACAAGATCAGTTTCCTTAAAACTAATCCCAAACCTGTTTTAATTTCTAAACGTTTTCCCTTATTCATACAATTATCGATCGATCATTGTATTTTATTGCTTAACGCATTTGAAAAACATATAGTTATGTACATAACTTTTGAATTACCTTGAGGAAAAATTTGTGCTTCTGGTGATGGAGCAAAATCGTGCATATCTTCGGTGGCACTGTTACTTAAATTATCATTGTCAGTATTATTATCATGATCATCATTGTCTTTACTGCATATCACATAGTCTTCTTTATCTGCGACAGATTTACTTTCCAATTGAAGTGCTTTTACTTCATTAAATTTGGATCATATAAGTATAATTTGATAAATTGAACATATTTAAAAGGGTAATTTACCGTTTTTAAATAAATCCTTTAATGGCTTATCATCATCCTCATCTTCGCTTTCTTTTTTATCCGCAGATTCATTGGTACCATTGTAGATAGCTGCTTTAAGCTGGCGCCAATTCAGAATTGCCTTGTCTGCGCTTTGTTTATCCTTATAATAAAATACAATTTTAAAAACTATTACATCAAATGTGGGTGATCTTCGTGCAAATTACTTCTTCTTCGTCAGTTTCTTCCAAAGGATCCCTCCTCGAACATGCTATAAATTCCACCTTAATATTATTTTCGTTGTTTTCAAGATTATAACAGTCTTGCAATTCAACATCATTCTCTTGCAATAACGTTTTTCGTACAGTCTTTAGTTTACCAATGCTGGAACGCGTCCGTCGCCGCTCTAAGCCTTCGAATTGTCGTAGTTTTCGGTCAGTTTCTTGTGCTAGCTGTAGAAAATTGTACGCTATTACAAGATCGTTTACGCAGTTGGCACAGAGGTGTTGTGGCAACGTATCACCGTTAACAGCGGCCAAACGAGTGGATACATTAAATATGCAGATATAACTTAGCTGTGGAGGATTTAACCGAAATAGACTATCCAATGGAATAGACTTTCTGGATTTCTGTTGGCATACTCGACAACATTGCAATTCTCTGCCCATTGAAGTCATTATTTCGAAGATTATTTTATAAATTTATATTCCTCCTATGGCTGTAAAAGTACTTTGACTATTATCTGACACAACTTTGCAAAATTATACTAAAGCAAATAAGATTTTATCTCACTATAAAACAAAACAGAAAAGTTGTAAAAAATAATAAATATCTGTTGACATCTTAACTATGTGTTTTGCGTTCGTTGAACATCCCTGCCTAATTTTTTGCAAACAATTGTTGATGGTAATGTACACTGAGAGAAGTAGTCACTCATAATGGTACAGACTATTCAAAATGATGACAGTCAGTGCATTCAGCAGAAAATTTACTACGTAGCTGCTCCATTGAGCTTCTTTGTTTGTTTTGTACTCAATACCTACAAAAATCAGATAAAATGGCGATCTTATTAAAAAAAAAACTCACAAAAAAACACTACGGCGGTGCCAAAGTATGTAAACTCCTTGATAACTTCAAAGTAATATTTTCCTGCTGTAACATGACAGCCTAGATGCCGCGTTCCTTATAGCCAGAAACACATAGAAGGCATCGTCGTACAACGTTAGCTGACATGTACGACCTTGCGAAACCCCCTAATGCCTTGATGCTTGAGAAAAGTTCAAAGATCACCAACTTCAAGCATGCATAATGATGCTTGATGCGTGCATGCTTTCTTTATGTGTTGCCTTATAAGCTTACGTGATTTCGAATTAAACGTCAGCTGCTTTGATGCAAGTATGCCTTCATGTGTTTCTGCCTACACCCAAAAAAAAAACGGATTAAAAAAAGCAATATTCGGGCTCAATTTAACTCTTTTCATGCATGGTATTTAGCTAAAGCTGTAAAAACTATATTTAACTCCGTTTGTGCGTTGAAATTACTCCGAAATTTTACTTTGTTTGAGAAGTCGTGCTAACTCCGTTTGTAGTTGTACTAAGGTTAACAGACTTGCATTGAGAATTATGAAATTTTTCATTTTACTCAAGAAAAAACTTGAGCCAACTCATTTAAATGGAGCATTAAGTTTACAAAAATAAAAAAGTCAACCCACAAAAGAGTCAAATCGAGATTCGTTTTTTTAAGTCAATTTATTTCAATTATTTTTTGCTTATATTAGACAACAATGAAAAGAAAAATTAATATTAACAGAACTATTTCAATGATATTTTTTGTTTTATTTCATTCAATTAAAGGTTTTTGATTAAACCTAATTTGATTAATAAATACCAAATTTTCTTTTTTATACCTAAACACGCACACATTTTTTAAATTTTTTAAAATTTAAAAAAAACAAACCGAAAATTTTTCAACCGAACTCTGTTTCGTGCTCAACAATACTCAGTTTTAGCTTTAAAATACAAAATATGATATTCGTAAATGGTTGAATTAAGCTTTAACAGAGTTAAAATGACAAATGTATGGAGAAGATGAAAAGTTGATTTGAAACTGCTTCAAATTTAATTCCAGTTTTGAGAATGAATTTGTTCTAAGCAGAAAAAGATTTATATTAACAAATAAAAATATTGGTATAACTCCTTTTAAGTTTTAAAGCGACAAAACGAATTTTACTTCGCAAGAACTTGATTAAATCTCGAAAAAAACTTGAATTAACTCCTCACATTTTTTCGGTGATAGTTACAATAAGTTTAAACAGAGTTAATATGACAAATTTTCAGAGAAGACGCAGAGTTAATATGAAGCTGCTGCAGATTTAATTCAAGTTTTGAATATTAATTGTTTTAAGCAGAAAAAGCTTTGAGTTAAGAAAAAAACTATTGATACAATCCATTTTAAGTTTTACTGCGACTAACCGTATTTAACTATTTAAAAACTATTTCAACTCACGAAAAAACTTGAATTAACACCGCACATTTTTTTCGGTGCATAAGGCAGACAGCATATACTTTGTTTTGCCCATGACTCAATAATTTATAAGGTTATCCCGATATTTGACATACCCTTATTTTTTGTAAACAAAAAAATATTCTCTTTCGAAAATGAATGACAAACAGGGTTTTGTGGTCTCCTCAAAAAAAAATGTATGTTTCAGTGTTGTGCTGTGTTTTTTTTTAATAAAAAAGTATGTGTTTTCAATATTTTACTGCTTAAAAAAAAACAAAATAAGTATGCATTGCTTTCGTTGAATTTTTTAAGGCAATTAATTCGTAAAAATATTTCAAGCTTGGAATGTGTGAAGTCGCAGAACCTAAAAAAAAATCATCTGATGGATGCTTCAAAAATACAAAAGTAGCAGAAAATGTATTGACTTCAAATTTTAAGATATATTGTACTGAAAAATAGTACGATATTCAAGCACCTGTGGGATTTTTGTGTCATTAAAAATGCTCTCCTCTTCAAATAAGGGTATCTATCTCCATTTTCGTGAGAAGACGTCAAATATCGGGATAACCTTATAAATTATTGAGTCATGATTTTGCCCTCCTTCAGCAGTTACTCTCTCACAAAATATCGTGTATACACAAAAAAAAAAATCTTGTAGATTTAAAAAATTGCTCTAAGGGCCGTTTTATTCACTTTTTCTAACTTGAGCTAACTTGGGAAGTTACTACAACTTTTGTCAACTTGACTTTTTGTATAACTTGCAAAGTTTTAAATTTTATTTTCTCAAGTTAAAATTTGATTTTATTCAGTTTCATAAATATTAAGCTGAAGATTTCTGACAAGAAGTTGATGCAAGTTATAAATGTTCAAGTTATGAAAAAATCCTAGGGAAATTAATGCTATTTGGCAGTCATAACTTAAGAAATTAAATTTTATTGTTTTAGTTTGAAATCGGCGACGACAAGCATGTCAGTTTTCAAATGCAAATAATCTAAACAAATAAAAAATTCATCGATTTGGTATTCATAAAAAATAATGGCAATACGAAAAATTAGAGATTCTATACCAATCGATCACGGTCTTCTGCGTAAAATGTTTCATTGCTTCAACATAAACGGCCTTACAACCAAGGAATGGTGTAACTGAAAGTTAAGAATCAAAAGTGTTATTTTCTGATAATTTAAATGTCAACTTTCAAATTGAAAATGCAAAATGTAATTATAGTTATTATCATCTACTGGAGAAATCTATGCAAATTAATTAAAAATACATTCAGTTATTAGCGCAGATACAAATTTGTTTAACTCGTATATACATTCACATGAAAACAGGTTGTGATTGAAACAAAAAATACAAGTTGTAGTAAATATCCCAAGTTAGAACTCATAACTGCTCATATTTTTGTTAGTTAAAAAAATCACAAGTTAACTCCAGTTATCAAACAAAAGTTAATTATTAATTTTTATTGACAATTTATAATTATTATACACTTATTAAATGCTTTGCACAATTTGCATTTAACAGTCTCGTCCTTAGGAATACAACGTTGCAAGCTTCTTCAGTTTGCTTGGAAAATAGTATGAGCAAAACCTGAAAAAGGTAACTAAACTAATACTTTAGCACTACTTAATGTATTTTTATCTCATGGATTTTTTTACCTTTAGTTTGATTGTCAGCAAATAAAATCGTTCTACGATAATAAATTGAATTGTTGAATAATTGAATTGGTCTAGCTTCACTTTTGTTAAAAATTTTTTTTTTTTCATAGAAAAATTTCGACGTTTTCCTTAGAAGAGTTCAATCTTTTCTGAACTGTCAATGGCAAAGTTAACTATTTTCCACATATGTCATTTATTTATTGTTTTTTTGGTAGCATTTTAGGTCAGAATTTTTCGAACCCTCGAAGTAGAGAGGCAAAAATTCTAAATTTTTTCTACTTTTAAGGTCAAAATTTTCGAGAAATTAACACGATACAATTTCAAAGGTCAGAATTTTATTTCAACGAAAAAAATATAAAAAAATTAAAAAAGCAGAAAAATCTGCTTTTCTATTAGTGTAGAAATCTGAAAAAATTAGAAAACCTGGGTTACAAGTTAAAGGTCTCCAAAAACCCGAAGGTGTGAATTCCAAGTACGGGGTTTCGGTTTATGCAATTTTAACTTGTACCCAAATTTTAGGTAGATATTTCACCTTGATAAGAATTCACGGCAATAAATCTTCAATTTTTGACAACAAAATTTGTTTTGTTATATCAAAACCACTAGAAGACGTCAAACTCATTTCAAAAGACATTTACATTAAATACATTCTCGAATACAGTTTCCACAAAGAGTGTCGTAAAAATTTTCTTCAGCCTGAACAAAATCAACTACCTTAATGATCATATACAAGAAACCATTTTATAAAATTACATTATAACAATATTCCAAACTTTCTTATAGATTTTCCAACGGATTTTTGAAATTTTCTGATAAAAGTACTTTGTGAAAGCGTTCATTAGAAATTATATTTAAAAACATCGATTATATGTTCGTGACATCGACGAAACAATGTTTGAAATATTGCATTATCGATGTAAAACATAGATTTTTCGTCTCTTAACATCGAGGAACATCGAAAATCGATTATCATCGAACATTCCTATCATCGAACATTGAGTTTCTACAATTAGCCCTCAAAATAAAATATATAATCATTACCAGCATCCAACGTGTCCAAATATAAAAGAAAATTTTATATTTTCAGTTATTGAGGAATTTATGAAAATTTTTTAATAGCCGTGAGATTTTTTGTGTGATATTGAGAATGTTATGCACGATTTTTTATAGCTGTGCGATCTTGTGCCAGTTTTCACGCCCCTAACGTGAACGGGCGTATATTGATGGCAGGTTAAGTGTAGTATCATTTTAAAAAATGTGGGGGTAAATTTTGTTGTCTTTTTACTCTAAAATTTGTTTCTCTTGTTTTCTGATTCAAATAAATTTTTTTGTGAAGGTAACCTTTTTTATCATTAAAGTTTAGTTTTTAACCTACAAGGTGAAGAATTTAGCCAAGTGCCCAAATTACGCTATTGCTCTGCCTTTTGTGATTTTTATACTCCCACGCGTACTGCGTTAGGGGTATATTAATTTTGTCACGATGTGTGTTACGTCCATAATGAGGCGTCGTAGGAATAGAAAAGAATATATTCTTGCTCAGCATTACCACCTGAGTTTGTTTAGCCATGTCCGACTGTCCGTCTGTCTGTGCACATGATAACAGCCGTAATTTTGAAGCTATCGTACTGAGATTAGATATTTCAGTTTTTTTATAAAAAACAAAGATCAAGTTCGAGAATGGGCTAAATCGGTTGAAAACCACGCCTACCTCCCATACATCCCCAATAATAAAAACTCCATAAGGAAGCAAATATTTAAGCTACAGAACTTAAACTCGGTATTTCTGTAATCTATGTCAAAACTAAGGTGTGTTAGAAAAATGGCGTCATCCACCCACTCACACGTTCACCTCCCATACAACCCCAAAATTAAAACTATATAAAGAGGCTTGTGTCAAAGCTTCACAAATAAAATTAGGTATTTATTAATTTTATAACAAAACTAAGGCGTGGTCGAAAATTGGGCGTCATCCACCAACGAATACTTCCACCTCCCATACAAACCCAAAATTTAAAACTTTATAAATAGGTTTCTGTTGAAGCTATAAAAGTAAAATAAAATATCTATTAATTTTATATAAAAATTAAGACGTGCTAGAAAAATGGAAGCCATCCACTAACGAACACGCCCACCTCCCATAGAACCTCAAAATTTAAAACTCTATAAAAAGGCTTCTCTTTAAGCTACAGGAAAAAATTGATACGTTTGTATTTTATATCAAAACTAAATTGTGGAAGAAAAGTGGTCGTCATCCGCTTACGAAAACACCCACCCATAATAGTGAAAACTCTATAAATAGGAGTTTTCCTAGGAAGTTTTTAAGCTACAGAACTGAAATTGGGTATTTGTGTATTTTATATCAAAGCTGAGGCATGTTAGAAAAATTGGCGTCAACCACCCAAGAACACGCCCACCTCCCACACAACCCCAAATTCCAAACTTTATAAAGAGGCTTGTCTCTTCTTTGCAGGAAAATAATTTGATATGACTGTATTTTACTTGATGGCTATACGATCAATTTTTCTTTCAACCCAATCAACCATTTAGAAATAGTGCTTGGATTAAGGTTACATGCAATACAAAAAAGCAAGCCTTATCCAAGCACGCTTGAAAAACATTTGCCCGGGTAATAAATTTCCAAGTTGCTTTGTATAACTATTGCGTAAAACACAAAAAGCAAGTGATGTACAATAATACTTGGAAAGGCTTGCATCAAGTAAGTGTTTTGCAATCATACTTGGATAACGCTGACAACGGTAATAGTTTCACAACTGTTCAAAGTTGTGATGCTCTCTTATATACATATATAAATGTATTTTATTTCATTTTGTTCGCTCAGCAGCCATAAGGCTAACGGCAAGCTGTTAGAGTGTCCGACTCATATGCGGTGGTTCGCGCGTTCGATCCCTGGGGTAGCAAACACAAAAATTTTTGAAGGCATGCAATTTTTCATATAAATATATGCTTCAATTTTAACCAACAAAAATAAAAAATAAATAAAAATAAAAATGTTCCGGTTGGGAATTGAACCTTGGATGTCCAAATCACAACAAATCAAATAACCAGTGGCTTACCAACTGAGCCACGAAATAAAAATTTTTCGCGAGTGCTAATTGATTTGTTGAATGTAGCACACTTGGAAAAAGCTTATTAAAACACTTATATCCAATTGTAAAAACAACACTTGGATTAAGCTTGAAGTAAGGAATATTATTCCAAGGGTTCACTTTCGTTTATCCTACAATTACATGTAAGCGTTCTACAATAGTAAATGAAAGCGTTATACAAGCTAGAGGCTTACGCTTGTAAGCTTGTTTAAAGCTTATTCCAAGCTTGTTTGGCCGATTGGGTGAAAGCGTTATCCAAGCTTGAGGCTTACGCTTGTAAGCTTGTTTAAAGCTTATTCCAAGTTTGTTTGGCCGATTGGGAAGTTGCCTTCCAAGTTGCAACACATTCACACTTTTTTACTAACACACTTCAACTTTTCGAACTTGACAACCAACTTGATATCAATTTTTCCTTTCAAGTCGTGAGGCAACTTGACGGTCAAGTTAAACAGCGGATCATAGTTTTTGTAAATAATTTGAGTTGTTGCCTACGATAGCATCTTGAAAATAAAATTGACAATCAAGTTGCACACAGCCTGCGTCACAGCTATCAATTCGAATGAATTTTGACAAGCACTATGTGTGATGAACTCATGATATTAGGACTTAGAGCCTGAACAGAATCAAAAGTCGTTGCTACCGACGATATCGCAAAGCACAACAATACATGAAAATATAATATCAAATCGCAGGTCGTTGGTCGCAACGATAAATCGCTGACTTAGAGCCTGAACAGAATCAAAAGTCGTTGCGACCGACGACATCGCAAAGCACAACAATACATGAAAATATATGAACACGTCCAAAATCAAATCGCAGCTCGTTGGTCGCAACGATAAATCGCTGACTTAAGAGCCAAATAGACTACACAGACAGTCGCAACAAACACGTGTTTGTTGCGACGGTCTAATAGTGTATTTGGCTGTTTGAAGGTCTGTTCAGATGTCTGACAAAAATTAAAATATTTTGATTTTCGGTCGTGTCTGACGGACCGTCTGTGTAGTGTATTGTGAAACCTCACAGACTTGAGAAACTTTTGTTGTGCAAAGACGTGTTGCAGCGAAACAAAGGACAAATTTTGTTGAATTTATAGAGCTTTTTAAATCTTTGCCGTCACTTTGGAAGATTAAAAGCAAAAAGGATTCTGAAAAAATATTAAAAACAATAAATATGAAGTGTTAGTGATGAAAATAAAGATATAAATCATAAAGCATCGCTGTCCTCACTCATCGCGCAACAAAAGTGAACTAAAAAACCAAGTCTGCGTGCATGAAGTCTGTGTAGTGTATAGTCGTCGCAATGACAAGAAAAAAACATTTGTCTGACCGACAGTCTGTGTAGTCTAATTGGCCCTTTAGAATCTATTCTATTTTTGCTTTTGCGACCGACGATTTTCTCTCTGAGAGCCATTAGTGCTGCCATATTTTTGCTTATAATTGGGTACGTTCAAAGCCATTTTCTTAGTTGTTATTATGAACTGACGTTTGTTGTTTGTTTGTGTTGTATTTACACTAACACTTTTTTGCTTTTGTTGTATTTACAAAGTGTAAACCACAACTAATTGCTAACGAAAATCAAAAAATCGCAATCGTTTCATTCTGGACGCATTCGCTGCGTTCGACGACCAGAGAGGATCGTTGGTCGCAACGACTTTTGATTCTGTTCAGGCTCTCAGGTAGACTTATTAGAATGACAGCAAAAATTGGCATACCTATGCTGTCAAAATACGATGCTGCCATATCTTTATATGTGGCAATATTGACGCTGAACTTGACAGCAACGGAAGGTTGATTTTTAGGAACTCAACTCTAATAAGTCTACCTGAGTTCTTGTATCATGGATCAACTCGAAAGCAATTTCTTGAACGCGTAGCTGCAGCGTTAGTCACCAAAATAGTAAAATTTTTTAAAATCCCATTACAGAAAGAGCTACAATTTAAGATTATGTAACATTACGAATCGGCCGTTTACTAGTTTTATATATGATGTGGGATAAAGTGATTTTTATGAGAATTAAAGTTGGCATCTGTGTTGCTCATGTAAACACATAAAAAATAGTCTGGGATGGCAATCAGCTGTTTTCCAAACTGATTAGTTTGACATTGACGTGACATTTTACAAGTAAAACTGCAATAATTTTAATAAAATTTATTTCTTCTCCAATATTGCTAATAAAGCAATAATAAATGGTTAAATTCTTTGCAAATATTTACAAAAGTGTTAAAGTTTAAAAAAAATTTAAATAATATTACGAAAATATATGAAAATGGCAACAACCCGTACTTAAATTAAATCACTTAATAAAAAAAAATAATTACAACTTATGTAAGTATCTCATTTATTAAATTGAGTAGGGTGCAGCCCCAGTGCATGTTTGTAAAATCTTAAAGCATTTCACAACCACAAAACAGAAAATTCGCAGTCCCATTATTTGTAGTGTCACGTGGCGCTTTCAAACATAACAAGATGCGCTCACGCAGCAATTCTGGAGTCCGTTTGGACTATTATCAACGCATTGTGCATCGCTTGATAATGGCGCATCAAGAGCCTGTAACGGGGCTATTTCCTGCTTCGAATATAAATTCTCACGCCTGGATACGCGACAATGTTTATTGCATACTAGCTGTCTGGGGGCTTTCGATGGCCTATAAAAAGATAGCAGACCAAGATGAAGATCGTGCCAAATGCTATGAACTAGAGCAAAGTTGTGTCAAACTGATGCGTGGTCTGCTCATGGCCATGATGAATCAGAAGGACAAAGTCGAAAAATTTAAAATCACGCAAAATCCGCTGGACTCGCTGCATGCGAAATATTCCAGTCGCAACGGGCAACCTGTTGTGGGTGATGACGAATGGGGTCATCTTCAAATAGATGCTGTATCGCTATATTTGCTTATTCTGGCACAAATGACGGCCTCAGGTTTGCAGATTGTTTTTTCATTGGATGAAGTTTCTTTTATACAGAATTTGGTATTCTATATTGAGTCGGCGTACTGCATTCCAGATTATGGTATTTGGGAGCGGGGAGATAAAACTAATCATGGTATGTAATCACATAAAAGTAGTCGCGCATAAAATCACAGCTATATTTTTTCTCAAATAAATGGTGCTTTAAGGTGAGCCTGAATTGAATGCTAGTTCAATTGGCATGGCAAAAGCTGCCCTAGAAGCCATGAATGAATTGGATTTGTTTGGAGCACGTGGCGGTCCGGCAAGTGTTATTCATGTGTTGGCCGATGAAGCGCACAAATGTCAAGCTGTTTTACAATCAATGCTACCGCGTGAATCAAACAGCAAAGAACTGGATTCGGGCATTCTGTGCGTAATTGGCTTTCCAGCTTTTGCAGTTGATGATCCACAATTGATACATAATACCAAGGATGCAATTTTAACGCGTCTTCAAGGAAAATATGGCTGTAAACGTTTTCTGCGTGATGGCTATCGTACACCTAAGGAAGATCCGACACGACTTTATTACGAACGTTGGGAATTGCGTATGTTCGAAAATATTGAATGCGAGTGGCCACTATTTTATTGTTACTTGATGTTGTTCTATGCATTTCAAAATGACAAATTGTTAGTTAAAGAATACGCTGATCGTTTGGAGGTAAGTATTATTATATAAAAAATTTACTTGCTTTCTTTATATAATTTATGTGCATAAAGTTGACAAATTTATAGAATATATAAGAAAATAATGAATTCTTGCAAACTTTTTTTACTCAGCAAGTAATGGTGCGCTCTGAGGACGGTATACTGCTTATTCCAGAGTCGTATGCAGTGCCTCACGATTTGGTCCCCAATGAATATAAAATGCCTGGTTCACAGAAACGTGAAGTGGTTGGACGCTGTCCTTTCTTATGGGGTCAATCTCTGTATATATTGGGTAGATTGCTGCAAGAGGTTGTCTGCGCATATTCGACTTAATTAATATTAAAGTTAATCATGCCATTTCAATTTATAGGGCTTTCTTGCTGTTGGTGAATTAGATCCATTAAATCGACGTCTTGGTGCACAAAAGAAACCAGATGTCGTTGTACAGGTCGTAATAATAGCAGAAGATAACGAAATACGCGACAAGTTGGCTGAACATGATTTACATGTGCAGACCATAGCTGAGGTAACACCGATTGAAGTGCAACCAGCACGTGTACTCAGTCATTTGTACACGTATTTGGGACGCAATCGTAAATTGGGACTGACGGGTCGCAAATCACGTGATGTTGGCATATTAAGCACAAGTAAATTATATTCATTGAAGGATCGAATTTTTGCCTTTACGCCACAGGTGAGTCGGACAACATAAAAATCGTTTATTTAAAGTACACTTTATTTTCTTTTAACTTTAATGTTATTTTGTGATTATTTTCATCTTTTTTACTTATACAAAAATTTATAATATTCTGTTAGTTTGTTGACTTGTCACGTTTTTATATCGCATCCGACAACGAATTAATGATTGACATCTTAAAAGGTGAAATAAATTTTTTGAAATCCGCTTGGGATCTACTTGGACGTCCTCTGGTGACGTTAGTTTTGAAAAAAATTCATTTAGGTCGGTTTGTAAGACTTTTTATTTTTAATTTCCCTTAAGTTATTTTATTGTTTTTCTTTGTTATATGCAACTTTTTGCAAGAGATGCGACTTTTGATATTCTTTGGTTCAATTTTGTTTGGTTTGTAATGTAAAAGCAAGCATTTAATTTTATTTAGTTTGCTATGTTCAACTGTTGTGCCCGTGTGGTGTTGGCTTAAATTAATAATAGTTGTCATTGAGTCAAATTTTGAGATATTTAGTGCTAGCCTTAAATTGATTTCATTAACTTGCTTTTACATTTTCTCTTGATATAAAAAAAGTTTTCTTAACATTAGTAGTTATGATTTGAAAATTCTTGTTTAACAGAATGAAAAATTGTGAATAAATCAAACCGCACCATTATACGTTAGTCTATTTGCACCAAGTATAAATTAATCATAAACTACTGTAATTTAAGTAAATATATATTTATAATGTATGAAAAGTGGGCGTGCAATATAATGAATCGCACTTAGTGCCTATTTTGGAAATTCATAAATTATTCACACTTTGAAAAAAACCTAAGGATATTATCGCCGAAGTTTAATTTAAAATAAAAACTCAACCTTGCTTTTTGCTTTAAAGAATACCTAACTCTTCCCTCAATCGAAATCTCATTATACTGTACGTCCACTATATATGCTGTGCCGGGTAATAAAATAGAATAAGGCTTATTTTTTAATCTATAAAAAGTCGAACTCTTGACAAAAATATACGCACTTTGGAAACTCTATGAAAATTTTTTAAATTTTTTAAAAAAACTAGAAAACGAAAAGTTTGTAAAAAACAGTAAAATTGTATCAGTTGATGTAAAAGCACAATATAATATTAAGTGCTATATAAAATAATAATAAGTTTTTAAGAAGTTCAGCATTTTCGAGTAAAGAATTTTTCTTTGTACAATTGAAGTTTCCATGCGTTGTGTCAAGAAGAATTAGAGATTTTTTCTTCTCAGCGAGAAATTGAATGTTAGTTTAAAAAATTCGCTTAATCATTAATTTTTGAAGCGAAAAAGAAACTAATTTTAAACATACTCTAGATCGCATAGAGATTTTTGTTGATGTTTCAGAAATATATTTATGTATTTTAGAATTTTTCGATTTCTTGTTCTAGATTCAGTTTCTATATTAACTATAAAAAACTATACAAAGGCAGATTTTGCTAGTAATATTTAGATGAAATGACATAACCAGCATTATCTCCAACTCTAATTTCATTAAAAGAATTTGTGGAAAATTGTGAAACAAAAACTGAAACCCTTAAAACAAGTGATCAAATTATTAATAACGACGAATTTTGGAAAAAATTAATAAAGTATTGAGAAAACTTGGTATCTCATGAAGCATATGATAGAAATTGTGGATCCAATTCAACACAATTTGTTTATAAAGATAAGAACTGTCATCATTTTTGGTTTTTAGATCTGATATTGTTATATTATTTTAAATTTGTTTTAGCTGATATGCAAATATTAAATTTGAATATTGATAGATTTAATGCCATAGATTTGTATATTTGTTTTAGTTACCATTTAAGCGATTCTACTTTATTTGCCAGCACTGTATATATGTGTCATTAATTCGGCAGTTATAAAAAGATTTTAACAACATTTCAAGATTTTAGAAATAGGGTGAATATTTGCTCGAGTTCGTCTTAAACAACTCTTAAGCTTTATGACAAATATTTATCCTAACACACAACTATTCTTTATCATTCTCAATATTGTATGCATCATCATTAAAATTAAACTTAAAATAAAACATATAGCATATCGACTATGAAGAATACTACACAACACGCGATCCCGACTTGTTAGCAAGCAATTTCACGACAAACTTAGCTTTCCTAACAAACAATTGGCGGCATATGTTAGGAAGGCCCACTATAACTTTAATGGCAACACATTATATGCTAGGTAATTACAAGTACAAACATTAATAGCTACATTCTTTAATCTATATCAAAATTACAAAATTAATTTTAGCGTTCACTTGCAAAACTAAATGTGCTATATAAATATTTTTTTTTTTAAATTTTTATTAAATTAGCAATATCAATAACTATTTTATTTTAGTATACCACCACATAGTTATGTTGGTTCACAGGGTGTTGCATGCTTAAGGGGTCGCTTATTAAGAATTTATCAACCATCTTCCCCTGGATATCCATATTTGTATAAATCAACTGATTCCTCCATCTATGTGGCACTCTTTTTAGAAGATAGCATATATATGGAATATATATTTGTTTAGCTATATAAATTGCTGAAAATTTCTCTATGAAATTTTGATGTCGCTTTTCTATAAATTAAATGCATATAACGTACAAAATAGCTTCAAGTCTTCAAGGCTTCTTAGTAAATATTTTAATATCGTATAAAAGTGTAGACATTAATGCTAAAATAATATTACCCATTTTAATATCGTATAAAAGTGAAGACATTAATGCTTAAATAATATTACCCATTCACCTATTTTGCATTATAACAATATCATAGATTCTAAAACACTATTAGCGTTAGTATGATTTTGCTACAATCAATACAATCAATACGAAAGTACAATTGACAATTCCAATTGTCTTCCAATTACACAGTCATAGATTTTAAAGTTTAATTTTCGGTTTATTTTCGAGAGTAATATTTTAATTCTTTTTCATTTTCTCTTCAACTTCAGCGTTGATGATGTCTCATGCTATTGTTTTTTTAAAGTCTTTAAAATACAAATATTAAGCATGTGCTTATTTCATAAAATTCATTATGAAAACATTAAGATTTAATTTTTTTCCTGCGCTAAAATTTTAATGATTACACTGGTTTACAAATAACGAAAAGTTGTTTGTTCTTTGAATGCCACTATTCTTTTCTCATGTAAAATCGGTCGCTAATTCCGAAAAAAAAATTTTTTTTTTTCTGTCACTCCGTTTTCGAGATATTGCCCACTGTAGGGTTTTCAACGAAAAAAAAAGTTGGTTCCACTTAATTGCATATATCTCCAGAACCAACACCAGTAATCAAACAAATGATATATCAAATAAAAGCTAATAAAATTTCTTACAAACAATGCACACATCATTTTTTGGTAGAGCTTTTAGTTTGGCGGAATAAATTCAAATTTCGGGGATTTTTTTTATTTTTCAGAAAAATTTCCAAAAAAAGACAAAATAGTTGCAAATTTCGTTAAGAAATCAAAATATTTTGTTACTTTTGATATTTTTTACTAAAAGCCTTTATTTTTCCAAAAAAAATAAGCTATTGTTGAAGAAAATCTATTGAGAAATGAAAAAGTTGTGTTCAATGGAACGAAATCACCCAAATTGTGTGATTATCAATTTATGCATTTGGACTTATTTTATTGCCATAAAAAAAATGAGAACTAAAGGTTGTTGTAATAAAATCATATATTCTTCATTTTAATTGTTCTTTTAATAATTTACATTATTTTTACATTATTTAAAATGGTATATAATTATTATTTATAATTTTTATTGTTCCCTTAAATCATTTTTATTGTTATTTACATTGTAAATAATTTTTATTTATCATTCAGAAATTCAAAATGATTAGCGATCGGAATCGATGACTTTTTGTTTCCTATATGAAGTAATACTGCCTTCAAGCTCACTTTGCTTCCATCAATAACAAAACGCCACTCTTTGGAAATGTACGACTGACCGAAGGTATTAAATAAGCCAGGAATGTCTACGCAATAGCAGATATTGTCATTCTTAGTAAAGTGTATAGCAAACAGTTTTTTACGATTTCTGCAGTATGTCACCTTAACATCGGATTTCAAAAAGTTGAATTGTTGCATACGAGAAGCATGCAATTCCGATTTTTCCTTTGACAGTTCCAAATCTCTTATCCAATCATTCAGCTGCGCTTGCAATAAAAGGTGAGTTGTGCTTTCAGTTGTAATAGTACTACCACCTGTGGTTCCTTACGACTCCACTGAATCTACGGATTTGCTATTGTTTTCACATGTTGAATCGGAACAAGTAGGATATGGAATATCTTCAGAATGAGATACTGGCAATGAAACAGTCGGGACAGTGGCTTATATCACTCTTTTGTGTTTTCCAACACCAGTCACTTTGGCCGGACAAAAATAGCAATCGTTTAGGTGGCAAAACGGTTGTCTCCAGATCATCGGAACATCGAATTTCATGTATCGTTTTTTACCCGAGCTGCATTCAGACAATATTAATTTGCACGATTGACACAAAATACTTGGCTTACTGTATTAACTGTAAATAACTGTCAAAAAAACACAAAATATGTATTCACATGGTATAATAAAAATAGGTATTCTCTCTTTCGTATAGCCATAAGTGTCGAAATCAGGTGTTTTGCTGTGACGGTTTCGACGGTTGCACTCTCAGTCGTGAGCCTACCTGTTTTTATTGTAGCCTGTTTATTCTTATCTTTTCTTTCGCAAAACCCTTGACTTCTTTCCTATGAACAATAAAAATGAAAAATAAAAAATTATAGTACAATAACCCAATTTATTTATATGACAATAAAATTTTTAAAAATAACATAACTTGGGTGCTTTCGTTCCATTGAACACAACTTTTTCATTTCTCAATAGATTTTCTTCAACAATAACTTATTTTTTTTGGAAAAATAAAGGCTTTTAGTAAAAAATATCAAAAGTAACAAAATATTTTGATTTCTTAACGAAATTTGCAACTATTTTGTCTTTTTTTGGAAATTTTTCTGAAAAATAAAAAAAATCCCCGAAATTTGAATTTATTCCGCCAAAACTAAAAGCTCTACCAAAAAATGATGTGTGCATTGTTTGTAAGAAATTTTATTAGCTTTTATTTGATATATCATTTGTTTGATTACTGTTGTTGGTTCTGGAGATATATGCAATTAAGTGGAGTGGAACCAACTTTTTTTTTCGTTGAAAACCCTACAGTGGGCAATATCTCGAAAACGGAGTGACAGAAAAAAAAAAATTTTTTTTTCGGAATTAGCGACCGATTTTACATGAGAAAAGGATAGTGGCATTCAAAGTACATATTGGCTGTAAACCATTGTTATCAGACGAATAATTGTTTTTCATGTAAAGAATTATTCAAACATGTTAAGAATTATTTAAACTCTACTGTTTTGAAGTTTCTTAGTAGTAATTTTCAAAAAAATTCCATCTCACATACTGTGATAGAGACATTAATAAAACCTCTTGTACCCTATTTTTCCCCATCATGATAAATTTTGTTTTGGACAAAAGCACGTGTATCAGCTGAATGAAATAAAACCCTTCACAAGTTCGAAAATGTATTTAGTTCTTGTTTTACTGGATAATATCACGTTTTATATACATTTTTGTGTTACTTATTTCATGTGAAAATGTTTCAAGCTATGAGCGACCCAAACCTGAAACTAATCGTAATATTATTGTTTTTTATTTTTTTTTTAATTTTTGTTGTGTTCCACATTGTGTTCTGTATTATCTTATAAGCTATGCAAAGTTTTTTTTTCATTAACTGAACTTTTATGTAAGGTACTAAAAGTGTGTTCTTGCAATATTAACTAAAACATTATCATAAGTTATAAATAATAGGATTAAGATTTAATCTTATAAATTCATTATTTATTTTTTAAATTTCACATTTATGTGAAATTTATTTTAAATCTAAACTTATTTTCATACATATTTTAGTTTTACGTTTTTGCACTTGTTTTGTACTAACAATCTGCATGATTTTGTGTTTAATAAAGTATTGTATATAACAAGGTACTATACATGTCTTGTCTGCGCATGTTTGTAATCTATTCAATTTGAACATTTATTTTTGAATGATTATTTGTTTGTTGAAAAAAACACTGTAGATCAGGATAAAATACCGCTGGCCATGATACAAACCATGCGCAAACTCAAATCAGGCTATATTAATGGCACACGCGTTATGCTGGGCAATCTAAAGGACTTTCTAAATACCTCTGCCATAACGGATTTAAGTTTTCTTGGCGGCACTGAAGACGGTTATCCTGATCGTTTGCATCCCGATGTGCAGACTTATCTCGATGAGCATTTGTTGCGTTCGTTTAGTCAGCGAAACACAATGAATTTGCGTGGTGGTCAATTACGTCCCAGAAGTTTGCGCAGGCGTATGTCATGCAAAGGTGCAATTAAAAAGACGCGTTCCATCAATGTTGACTGTAAGTTTTGTATTTGAAATTTTGATTTTTTTAACATAAAATTTTCTACTTAAGCGGACACTTTGGGTATGGAACGACCAAATCCGTTGACCGAACGTCGTCTTTCTTCGATGGTGCCACCACCATGGCTGCAACCAGCCAACAAAAATCCTATTAACTCATTTGCCACCACACCAGAAGAAGGCGGTTCAGCAAATGTGCTGCAAATGCGTGAGAATATATATCCTGTGGATCCACATCATAGTCGTTCGGCCTTGGATCGGCGCAGTGAGTTTGCAAGACAACAAGAAAGTTAGTTGTTATTTTTTGGTTTTTACGATTTGTTATTTATTTTATTTATTTATTTTTATTGTTTTTATTTTTCTTTGACCATTGCAACATATGTTCTTCAAATCTTATTACTATTGGGCACCATTTGAACTATATTTAACTTGATGTTTTGTGAATAATTATTGCCAATTAAACAGTACAAAATATACCTAAAATTCTTATTCAACGCCATCGCACGGACACAAATTTTGCTGATACAGAAGTTGAAGAGCTCATTGCAATGCTGCGTGAGACAGAGAATCTTGAGGAGCAGGGCGATATACTGCAATATTTGGTAGACACACAAGGGTTGGATTTCAATACAGGTACGCTTAGAGTTTAAAATTTTTTCAATTTATAAAAAGCTAAATATTTTATACAAGCTTGCTGATTGGCATTATCGATTACAACAAAATTACAAAATATTACAATTATTTTTTTAATTGCATACAAACACACAAATTCTGGGTGTACATCATATGTTGTAAGCCTCCAATTGTTGTTTGTGCAGACATAAGCATTGCTTGTCTTAATGTTATTGTTTTATTTTCATCGATTTCGAAATTGCATTCGTTCGATTTCAAACATTTCAATGTATTTATTTTGTTTTCATCATACATCAATTGGATAAGAATTCATTAAGCTAATTCATACACCACATAAATATGTTTTAACATAATGTTTTCCTTTTTTTTTATCCTCGTGTTTTTTGCTTAAACTTTAATTAGCTGGCTTAGGATTAAAGAACAAATCAACGGGTAAGTTTTAAACCTTTGAATCATACGTTTTTAAAACCCGCACAAACTATAAACCAGCACATCTTGTAAAATTATTAAAAATTCTTTCGATGTATAGTACATACTATGTAAGTGTTGTCACACAATTTGATCAATATAAGATTCAAAATTTTTCCTTTAACTTTTTTATACTCTTTTTGGTGTGTTTTCATTATACCTACTTGGCCTCTCTCTCCGTTCCTTCGACATTTCTCCCAATGTGTGTGTTGTTTCCTTTTTGCAATGTTTATTAAAAGGTTTGGGTTGTAACTCGACTTACACAACACAACTCTTATACTATATTCTATATTTCATTCAAACTAATGTGAAAATGATTTGTTTAAAACTATGAATACTTCATTATGAAGTTGAATATGACATTTATATGAAAATAAATTAAAAAATAAAAACAAATATTCCACAAACAGTAATAACCAAAATAAACATCAGCAAATTTTTACTATGTTCAGACTTTCCATAGTCAACTAATAATCTTCAAATCCTGGGTATGATTTCTTTATTATCATCTCTATTCAAATATAAAGCTGGACAAAAATTATTCATAAAAAAGTTTCATATTTAGTCTTGGACGAATGTATTGAACGGTAGTCTTTTCAAATTATATGTTTAGTAATCGTGAATAAGATTGATGACAAAAAAAAAACCTTAACTGCTCGGTACTCGTTAAAAAATACATTTTGAAAAATCGATAGTACCTAAATCCAATGTAGTTTCCATTGAAAGCTTCCATAGTTTTATGGAACTGTACGCATACGCGCTAGTCAACACAATTGATACACTGCCTGATGCGTTTTAGTAACTCCTCCTGAAAATATGCAAAAATTCTTTACCTTACCAATTCATCCCCTATGTCTCTATAACTGTTACTGTAACCAGTTCAATACATACACTCAGTTATATTTATATATTTAGTGCAACAGAATAATTTTTAAAATTTTTTAAGCATAACTTTAAAAACTAACTTATTCTCTCTCTCTTTTTTTTCTCTTCTCTATGTTATGTGCTTGTCTTGTGCTGTATTTAATGTTGCTTGCATTTAACATAAATATTTAAAAAATATGCTTTAATATATTTATTTATTTTCTTATGAAAATATAAAACTTCGACTAAATATGAAAATTAAACTTAAAAACGCTCAATAAAACTAACTGTTCTCCTTGAACTTAACTCTATGCTTCAATTACGCTATGCGCTAAATTTTGTTGTTTTTGGATCATAATAAAATAAAAAAAAAAAATTTAAAAGAAATCATTACTATTGTCGACGATGCTTGTGAACATGCTTCTAATGCTCCCCTACCGCCACCACCATCTGTTGTTATTGACACCATGTCAAATACTAATTATTCTCAATCTGAAGGCATGCTGGAAGAGGGTCATGTTGTCACAGTTCGAGATCTGCTAAAAGGTCTCTATGAGAAGGCTTGTCAGCAGAAACTTTGGGGCCTGGTACGTCACACAGCTGGCATGTTGGGTAAACGCGTTGAGGATCTAGCTAAAGCTGTTACGGATTTATTGGTTCGCCAAAAGCAGGTAAGCAGCAGCTTTAAATTCAAATACAACTCAAACATTTCACAAAACTTAATTTCCATAGGTTACAGTTGGTATGCCACCAAACAGCGAATTTACCATAACAGCACCGCTTCCCGAAGCTGATTTGCGTCAACTTATTCATGATGCAAGTTATTATTTTCTCATTCTATATTTAAACTTTATAAAGCGGCAAAATGATTGCAGGCTTATGGCGATGATGAAAGTACCGCCATGTTGACACAGGAACTAATGGTCTATTTGGCGATGTTTATACGCACTGAACCTCAGTTGTTTCACGAAATGTTGCGCCTGCGTGTAGGCTTGATTATTCAAGTAATGGCCAAAGAGCTGTCGCGTACTTTAAACTGTGACGGTGAACAAGCTTCGGAACACTTACTTAATCTGTCGCCATTTGAAATGAAGAATCTGCTATATCATATCCTTAGTGGCAAAGAATTTGCCGTAAGTAGCGGTAAGTGTCAATTATATTAAAACAAAAGTAAGGCATACGCACTTTTACACAATGATAAATACTTACGGTGAAAACTTTATAAAACTTCTAACTTCTTTTTCTGCGTTGCAATCACATGTTAGTGGCGCGCGGTAATCTCTCTATTGTCAGCTGTAAATCGAGTCGTGTTAGCAAGAAGAGTCAAATCGGTCTGGGTGATCCAGAAGGCGAGGATGCACTTATACCAGCTATCGACGATCGTCAGGGTCAATGGTTGCGTCGACGTCGTCTTGATGGGGCGCTGAATCGTGTACCACGTGATTTTTACTCACGTGTTTGGACTGTTCTCGAAAAATGCCAAGGACTGGCAATAGAGGGACGTATACTGCAACAAAGTTTAACACAAGAAATGACGCCAGGCGAATTGAAATTTGCCCTAGAGGTAGAGACGGCATTAAATCAGATACCGCAACCGGAATATCGACAACTCGTTGTAGAGGCATTAATGGTACTGACTTTGGTAACGGAACACAATATGGTGCCATCATTAGGTGGCATTATCTATGTAGAACATTTGGTGCACAAGGCGAATCAATTATTTTTGGAAGATCAACGTAAAGTTCAAGGTGATGCAACATTGTGCTGTGCTAAATCGAGGGATGGCAAGGATCATCAAGCAGCATCTGGTATGCTGCTGTGTGGTGGTGCCGCATACATTTGCCAACATTTATATGATAGGTTAGTAAGAGTTGTTTCATACAATTTGCGTTCTCTAACGCATAATTAAATTTGTTTGCAGTGCTCCGAGCGGTAGCTACGGTACCATGACTTATATGGCGCGTGCTGTTGCCGTGGTGCTAGATTGTGTGCCAAAGCATGGTGAAATGGAATGCGTGATTTGTTGAAAATATAACTGAAGTTATCAATACTTCAAGAGCTGCTTATATTTTGCAAAACCTGCAAATATTTATGACTATTAGAATTTTTTGACGATTTTCGTTAATATATAATGGGTTTTTTAGACCTAATATTCATTCAAATTATCCTGAAAAATAAGTGAGTTGAAATTCCTATAATATTAGGACTATGAAATTGAAAACATGACTATGTATTTTTTAAAAATTTTGGTAACTTATTTTTTGTAGTTCTGCTTCTTAATAAATTTAATGTATTTTAATCGTTTACTCGAAATCGTTTGGCATTATTTTGTTGTTCCATTTAATAAGTTGTTCTTGCTTATAGAAGACAGAGTAGCTTAAATCTGAACTAGGTAGATTACCATATTTTCAATCCTGAGAGTAGGGCATATTTTTCTTTATAAGCTCCATTCAACTGCATATCAAGATTTCCTAACGTTAAAATGCAAAATACATTCTTTTGTTTTACGTTTCTGCACGCAAACTACGTTAAGGGCACTTATATCCATTTTTGTGATGAAATAAGTGTTTTTTTATGAAAGGATCGTGCGGTTCGTAAAAATAAACAACGGTGAATATGTTTAAATAAAAAATTTTGTATATTTTAAAACATGTATATAATTAAAAAAAATACATTTGTTTTGGTGGCTTGTTATTATAAACTCCTAGTTTTTTTAAATTTTTGATTTTTAAAAAACTGCTACCTAGTGTAAGTCAAAATATTAAAAAATGCTTATCATTTTAGGGTAAAAGTAGGTTCTTTGAAAGTAAGTCGCTTAAGGTAGACAAAAAACTTTCAAATCAATCAATTGGTTTTTAAGTTATCTTGACAGTCGGGTTTTTCTTGGAAATCCAAGAATTTTATTATGTCAAAGCAATTAAGTCACAAACAACAATAACATTTTTTTTTGTTAAAGTTGAATACTTTTAATAATACCAACATTTTTAACTTTATATCTTTAACCGTTATTTCGTATTCCTCTCAAAAAAAGAGATCTAAATTTTTTACAAAATTTTTTTAAGGTCTTTAACGAAAGATCCACAGAGCCTTAAAAGCTTCATGTTCTAAACGCCCTGTCTCCTCCAGACTCTTGACTTGAGCAGTCTCTTCAAGACCTTTAAAATGGAATAAGGGTTGGGATCTCACTACATTATAACCACTCAATGAAAACAAAACCAGCTCCGGATATGGCTTACCAAACCCTATTACGTTGATGACCACCGCAAGCGAAAAACGGACAATGATTTACGGATACGCATTTGGAATGTCAGGAACCTTTATAGGGAAGATGCCGCAGACATCACTGCCATTCAAGAGATGCGATGGATAGGGCAAGCATGCTCTATGCGGAGAAGCGCGAACTTGGATGCGGACTTGTTGCAATTCGGAAACTACTCCACCTTATTTCCTGGTTTACATCTGTGAACGAAAGGCGGCGCCAAAGATGGGTGTTAGTGGCCACAAGGCCACCTGGCTGTACCCGGATTAAAAAACGCGAAACCAAATTGATCATGTTGTGATCCACGGATATGCGAAAATTTTATCAAATTTTATCAAAAGGTTAAGAGTCTAATTGAAGGCTTCCAGCTCGGATACATTTACTTGCAGAGATGAAAATCGTGATCTGGTTACAGAGATTTTGGAGGCAGCGAGCAACAATTTCTCCCTTGGAGAATGCAATAGGATGCTACCAATTGACGATGATGGAGTGGAAATTCCACCACCTAGCCATGAAGAGATGAAAGTTGTTATCCAGCGGCTCAAAAAAAAAAAAAAACCAACAAAGCAGCAGGTTCCAACCTGGTCGGCCTGGTAGCTGAATTGCTTAAAACGGACGGCGATGAATTGATCAACTTAACTTAAGTTGACTCGATTTAACTTAATATTTTTAGTATTATGTATTGCATACATTTCAGTTGAAACATGTGTTTGCCTTAATATTATAAGGATTTTCAAAATATATGTTTCAACTGAAATATATTAATACGTTATACCAAAAAAATAAAGTTAAATCGAGTAAACTTAAGTTGAGTTGTAATACATAATAGGGGTCCTAAGCTGCATACGAATACACTGATTGGACCTTACCAGTGTGGCTTTCGTCCTGTCAAGTCCGTCATAGACCAGATTTTTGAACCCCACGAAAATCAAATCGACCCTCACAATCTCTTTGTTGCTTTTAAGGCTGCGTTCGATAGCTTGATTCGGGATTACCTGTACGAAACAATGTCTGACTTGATAAGACTCTACAGGATGACATTTAGCAGTTGATTCAGCTCCGTCAAGGTAGGAAATGACGTCAGGATAGGTTGCAAACACAAATATGTTGCCCACGCCTTCTAAATTTGTATTTCCTGAATCTTGCATTTGCAAGTTAAGTTTATTTTATTTTGTAAAAATATCAACTTAAAAAGCCAAATGAATTTTAAACTTTAGCTGGCAGAACTTATCCATAAGTTTTTTGTCTTTTTCAGCCAAAAACAAATTGGCCTCTTTCAGTTCGTACAACCTTGCCAACATATTCCCCTTTGACATCTAACGTACTTTTGTGTGGAAAAGAAGCGTTGGTGTTCGGAATCCATGTCTGAACATAATTTCTTGAACATTCTTGAATTAAGCGTACTACTTCTTATGAAATTTACAACTTTCATTGCTATTTGCATTGTTGTTGCAAAGCATTCTGGAAGAGTTATGGAGGCCAATGCTTGACGATGAATCATGGTATGCGTTGTTATGACTTATTCTTTTTTTTAAATAAAGGTTAAATTAAGGTTGCAAGACCAGACCGAGAACCAAGCAAAGCAGGAAAAGCCATCCAGCGTTTCCCACATAAGACCATGTTTATCATATTATTGGCTAATAGTTTTCATAAAGTCTGAACCTTGAGAGGTGGTTTCCAGTTCTTATGAAAAAAGTATTTTTCTTTAAATATTTTATCATCTAAGAACCTGACAAATACAAGAACTTGAAAACATTGTGCAACGTCTGTAGATTCGTCACACTGCACTGCAAAATATGGACTGCTTATTGTTCGATATCGATTCACATTTTTATGAATACGCAATCTCACCGCGTCATTTGATAAGACAATATCTCGTATTTTCATTTCAGCTTCGGTACCTTAAACTTGTTTGACAGCACAAACAAGGTTTTATTAGAGATTCACGAACTGTGCGGGGTCTTAAGGATGCAGGTTTTTTGCTTTTGCAATCAACTTTGAAATATAAAACGACGCAATCTATCCGTTTTCCAAAGATTCATAACGAGCTCTGCCGGGTCCAAGAAGTAATTTCTTTAGATTTGCCAATTTACGTTCAAAAAATTGTGGTGGGCGATCACAAACACTGGTATTAATTATTTTTAGATGACGTTCAAACTTTGCAGGCTTTAGAGCTTCGTTGGCAAGGACATTCCCCGTTCCTTTCTCTTTAAGTAAAATCGAATCTGATATAATTGCTATCATACTTTCGCTTTGCTGTCATTTTCTGAAACCAAATAAAACATGTCAACAAACGACAATTAAATTAAAAAATCACCAGAAAAAAAACTAAAAGCAGCAAAACACAAAGCCTTAATTTATTTGAAATTTCTATGGATATACAAATTTTTGTTACACACGTTAAAATGAATCAAAATAACTGTTAAAAGCCATCAATTTAATTATTCCTACCATAAATAGCTACAAAAGCAAACAAATAACAAACCCTGTTCAGAACCACTGATCTAGGCTCTCATATTAGAGTAGGCAAAAACAACTTTGAAGTATTCAAGAATTTTACGTTACCTGGTCATCGCCGTAAAAAGCAACAACCGTGTTAGTCTGGACATTAAGAAAAGAGTAACTATTGCTGATAGGTGCTAGTATGGGCTCCCATTGTCGCGTCCACACATTAAATGAACTCCCAAACACAAAAAGCTCTTCCCTTTTGCGTACCAAAAACAAACAAATTATATAAAAAAAAGGACTCTGATTTCTCCACCACCTTACGTTTATAGTGTACTCCCAAATAAAAAAGTACCAATAACAAACTTGTGCAACTTCGTTCTCAGAAAATAAAAACGTGTAAATACTACGAAAGTATGTTCCAGTGCATCTCTGGTAACAATGAATTTGTAATGGCCACATTCAGCGTACTCAATTGCAGAGATAATGAGATGGGAAACTTCGACAAATTTTTAGCAAGAAAGAGATAGCCTTCTGTCAAAATGGCAACAATACCAACATAAACTCTATAAATGTGTTAGTGCAATTTTTGACATACTCCCCAGTTACCATAATTAAATACATAATTCAACAGTTTCCTTAAATTTAAGCAGTCTGGTGAAAACTCAGTGGCCACGTCCAGCGCTCTCAATAAGTTATATTTTCTGAATAGTTTGCTATTTGAAACGTCAAAATAGTTGTCAAATTAACGAAATGCAAAACAGTTTATTGAATAAATTGGTAGCTTAACCAGGAAATTGTAATTTTTGCCTCTTTTAAGTTTATTTATTCAGTATTAATTTTAAAAATATTCTCTCAAAACTACAAGAACATGCGCATTCATTGTTATTTGTCAAAATTTATATTGCACGGCATTGCATTTTAACAAATTAACAATATTTTTGATGTTTGACTTATCAACTCAGTCATAGAAAAAAAGCGCTAATTAGGTTTTCTACTGGAACAGTTGTATCGCTTGAAAGCGCTCACTGCTTTAATCTGAAACCCACCTTGGCATGAAAGCCAACAGCAGAGTTGCATAAAAACGTAGTTTTGTACTATTTAGAGTAGGTATTATTCACTACGAATTAATAAGTACGAAATTATAGTAGAATTGTACTAGTACTATTTTATTTGGAAGCAATTTAATACAGGTCGGCTTGTGTTACAGAATCCTTCCACTAGGAATAGAATCAAGGTACAGAATAACTTTTTATTATTTTGGCCCTCTTTAAGAATTTTGCAGTTTTTGGTTCTCTTCTCAAACAAATTCTGACCTTTAAAATTGAATAGTGTTTTTTTTCACGAAAAATTTGATCTCAAAAGTAAGATAAATTGCAGTTCTTTCTCAAAATTTACGATTTTAAAATTTTATCCTCAAATGCTGTCAACTGAGGGAACTGAAAAGTGGCATTTTAAGAAAATATTGAACATAAAGCCCCAACAAAATCCTGCTTACATGCAATCGAGAAAGTAATCCAGTTTATTTAAATCACTGATTACCTTCTCGCTCACGGAACCCATTATTTCTTTATTTAATCAATGAAGCTTTCGCTTGACATAGAAGAACTTAGTTATAAGCTTATAAATTGTGTTGAATAACTTTTTACCATTCACCAATTATTTTTTAACAAGTTTTAAGTTGGTGAATAAGATATTGCTTTGCGCAAATTAGGAAAGCGATTGAAATTGATTAGAGATCATTGTATAACTCTTGGTAAACAGTTAATGAATTTCTTCTTTAGAATGAAAAATACTTTTATTTGGAAGATAGCAAATATTTATCTGTAAATTCAGAAGCTAAAATGAATAAGTTTTTGTTATAAAAACGAAGCATAAATAAGCAATACGTTTAACTTAAAGATTTCATTAGATAAAAAACTAGATTTGCAACATGTTCATATTGTTTTGTTGGTAAATATAATTACTTCATTCATTTATCTTTCTTCTTTCAAAGCTGTTTCTACAAAAAAGAGAAAAATATTCCAAATATTCAAACAAGAAGGGCACGATTAACTTTAAGCACAAGTATGAGGCTATGCATTTTGGTGACACTCTGGTTAAAACGATAAATAATTTGTTGCTAAAATAAATTAACAATAAAGGCAAATAAAGGCAAAAAATTTAAAAAATTCACAGATTTGTATAAGCTTTTTTCGAACTTTGATGAATTTTATCACCTTAACCAAAAAAAAAGTCCTTTTATTTTACCTTCATTGGGCTAAGTGAGCCCAAATACATATAATCTAACTAATCCAACTCGAAAAAAAATAAAAGGGCGTGGGCCCTAAAGTAGAATTATGACAAAATTTGGTTTTTTTTGTTTTTTTATCAACTTAGAACAGGGCAAAGTTTTGGGTTAAATAAAAAGACCAAGGAACAGTCGAACTTGAAACGAACGAAACACTGAACTTGTTCTGTTGAATTGAAGCCACAAAAGATCAATAGCATGATAGAATAACAAGGTAGGCGCATTTTGGAGAGGAAGTGAGGTAGATGTCAAAATCAGCTGTTCGAATTTAAGTTTTTCTAATTTTTGTTGCTGGCTTTATTGTTTGACGTTTATAGCACTCACAGCTTTGTTAGTGTAAAATTAGACATTTGAGCAGCCGTAAAAATATGAGCCTACCTTATTATTCTATCATGATCAATAGGAAGTTATCGGTCAACAAAACCATGACGTCAGTTTTTCGAGAAAAGCCTTCGCACGATAAGGAATTACCATGCCTGAAATCTTATTTGGTATCGAATTGTGTAACTGCGCTGCTGGTGCTCCTCAGTGCCATCATGCAAAGACGTAATAATTTCGTAGGAATACCAACAAATCTCAGACATGGTGGCATATAGGTGATTCTTTATTGGACCGTCGAATGATGCTTTTTAATCGACAAAATGGTGGTGTGTGCGTCGATTTGTTTGTCTAGGATCTATTTCAAGTTCTGAGCTACAAGTCTTAACATGTTTTCTTATGTAAATATAATTTTTCGATGCAGCATGACAAAGAGAAGGTGCGACCACAATTGTTGCAGCCACAGACTTCAATCTATTTCTAATTCGACAAACGACAAAAGAGGATTATGAAGTTTGTTTACGTTTATGTTTTAATTATATTCACGCTAGCTGTGCATTTTCCGTTGTGTGAGTCTTGTGATTATCGTTTCGTTTAATTCAGTTTGAAAGTAAGCTAATAAATTAAATAAAATTTATCAGAAATACAGAAATATAGATTGTTGCTGTTGCATTCATTATAATCAAGTCGTCGAGAATGTGTATCGGCTATTACACACAATATGCCCGGCATGACTTTATATGCGATATTAAGAAGGCTTATACCACGGTAGTTGACGGAAATGGTAGGGTCGCCTATCTTGTGGATTAGACAGAGCACACTTAGGTTCTGATTGTTAATTAATTTAAACATAGCTTCGCCGACGTTAATACACAACTTAGCCGGTTGGCCATTGGCTCTAGTGGCTTTGTTGTTTTTAATCCAAGCTATAGCTGTAAAGACCTCGTTATAGTCGGGCAGCGGAACTTTAACCAGAGATAATGAGATGGGAAACTTCTTTTTAATGATGTTTTTTTTCATGTTTCCCTCCAAATGCATGCTTCTTCTTCAATTTTTTGGGTACTTTTGTGAGTCTCATGTATTGTATACATGATTCACCTCATAGTTGTCAAGTATTATTGTCAGATTCTATTAATAGGGTTGCATTGCAAAAAAAATAAAAATTTTAGCTTCTGAATTTACAGATAAATATTTGTTATCTTCCAAATAAAAGTATTTTTCATTCTAAAGAAGAAATTCATTAACTGTTTACCAAGAGTTATACAATGATCTCTAATCAATTTCAATCGCTTTCCTAATTTGCGCAAAGCAATATCTTATTCACCAACTTAAAACTTGTTAAAAAATAATTGGTGAATGGTAAAAAGTTATTCAACACAATTTATAAGCTTATAACTAAGTTCTTCTATGTCAAGCGAAAGCTTCATTGATTAAATAAAGAAATAATGGGTTCCGTAAGCGAGAAGGTAATCAGTGATTTAAATAATCTGGATTACTCTCTCAATTGCATGTAAGCAGGATTTTGTTGGGGCTTTATGTTCAATATTTTCTTAAAATGTCACTTTTCAGTTCCTTCGGTTGACAGCATTTAATGGTAGAATTTTAAAATCGTCAATTTAAAGAAAGAACTGCAATTTATCTTACTTTTGAGATCAACATTTTTGTGAAAAAAACATTATTATATTTAGGGCCGTTTTATTCACTATTATAACTCGAGAGTTATCAATAACTTTACAATTTTTATATGAAAAACTTGAGAGTTATTCAAAACTTTCGAGTTATAAAAGTGAATAAAACGGTCCTTAAAAGGTCAGAACTTGTTTGAGAAGAGAACCAAAAACTGCAAAATTCTTAAAGAGGGTCAAAATAATAAAAAGTTATTCTGTACCTTGATTCTATTCCTAGTGGAGACGTTCTGTAACAAAAACCGGCCTGTATAAAATTAATTCCGAATAAAATAGTACTAGTACAATTCTACTATAATTTCGTACTTATTAATTCGTAGTGAATATTACCTACTCTAAATAGTACAAAACTACGTTTTTATGCAACTCTGCTGTTGGCTTTCATGCCAAGGTGGGTTTCAGATTAAATCAGTGAGCGCTTTCAAGCGATACAACTGTTCCAGTAGAAAACCTAATTAGCGCTTTTTTTCTATGACTGAGTTGATAAGTCAAACATCAAAAATATTGGCAATTTGTTAAAATGCAATGCCGTGCAACATAAATTTTGACAAATAACAATGAATGCGCATGTTCTTGTAGTTTTGAGAGCATATTTTTAATATTAATACTGAATAAATAAACTTAAAAGAGACAAAAATTACAATTTCCTGGTTAAGCTACCAATTTATTCAATAAACTGTTTGCATTTCGTTAATTTGACAACTATTTTGACGTTTCAAATAGCAAACTATTCAGAAAATATAACTTATTGAGAGCGCTGGATGTGGCCACTGAGTTTTCACCAGACTGCTTAAATTTAAGGAAACTGTTGAATTATGTATTTAATTAAGGTAACTGGGGAGTATGTCAAAAATTGCACTAACACATTTGTAGAGTTTATGTTGGTATTGTTGCCATTTTGACAGAAGGCTATCTCTTTCTTGCCGAAATTTGTCGAAGTTTCCCATCTCATTATCTCTGACTTTAACGCTGTGTCAATTGTCGAAATTTTTCTTAGCGTCGCCATTCATAACACATCTAGAGCAGAGGTGCACATAACCCAGCGGTTAGCTTTTGTCATACCTGATAAAATCTGGCATGAAATCAGTTCTATTTTGCTTCGAAAATTCGGGCATGAGATCATAGCTGATTTCAGAATAAGCATTTGCATTTAAGCTTTCTAAAAACTTCCCTAAAATTGTCTAACCTTTGAATAATTTGTTTTGTGTCGATCTCAGACCTGAAGATATCCCTGAGTTTAGAAGCGAAGGCGTAATGCTATCAAACGTTTATGAGCATTTTCAGTTAACCCAAATATCCCTCAAAAGTATTTTTGATTTTGTTTCGTATTGACACCTGAGCAACGGCTGAGATTAGAAGCGAAGTCGTAATGCCATCAAACAAGTTTGGGAAATTTTTTCAAAATAAAAATACAAAAATGAAAAGTAATCGACGCGTCATTTTTCATTCTCAAAACAAAACAAAAATTTGAATTATTTTGTGAAAAAGTTCTAAAAACTTAAATTCATTAAAATAATTCAAACAATGCTCATGACACCGAAGACGAACTGCAGCTCGGCTTCGGTGAATGATATATCTGCTATTTGCATTCTCATTTGAATTTTCAGCCTTGGGACGACCTGATAGAAGGCCTGATATTTAAGCATTCACTCAGGCCTGAATTTTCGGAGGAATATTCTTAAGGATATTCAGGCCTGAGTTAACGCTATACTTTAGCAGGTATTCCGTAAGTATGACATTTATATGGGAAAAGGAAATCAAGAGGTGTGTTGAATTCTCAGGCCTTACCATTACCCCTCAGGCCTGAGAGAATGTATTGATTCAGGCCTATTCTGACCGCTGGGAAGAGCTTCGGGGAGCCCTCGGCTTTCACAGACAAGTCGTGTGTGCGAAGCTGCCGAACTTCTTGGACGATAGCATTGAATCAGTTAGCGTTTGATCTTCACGGAGTAAGCATCTTATGCGTAAATTGTTATGTTGAATTTGTGTCTTGTACACACATACTTAGACAAAAATGTTGCGTTTGTGTTGGAAGCTCTGCCAACGCTGTGCATCACTGATCTAGAGAAGTGTTGCCAGCAAATTGTCTGTGTCCTTAAGATATCTGTCACTAGATTCCCATTTTTGTCCCGGCAGAAAGAGCCACCGGTCTTAAAACCATCGTCTTTAGCAATGGAACCGTGATAATCGATCGTAGCCTATGTGGTGTTCGTGGCCAAACCCACTAGAGTGCGTCAACAAATTTCGGTAGATCTAAGTTCAAATTTCATCTGATACAATAATTTTTTTATAAAAATACATTTTCTGAGCGGCAGGTTTTATGAAAAGATCTAACTTGGTATTACCTACATTTTTTCTCATTTGTCTTATTTCAATTCACATCAAACTTGTTAATCTATTTCTAGATTAACTAAATACTGGCTATGATGAGTACTAGGACCCAAAACTTGAAATTGTATGTGCTGGGAGTGCAAAATATCAGTTCCAAAATATATGATTCAAGAAGTGGCTTAAGTAAGCTTGAGTTTAAGATTTTACTTAAAATGTATTCTTAAAGTTTAAAATCGTTGTTAATCCCGATTTAAAATACTTACTTATTGTCTCCTGTTGGGAACGATCTTATATTTTCGCTTGTGCAATTCTGTCGTTCACTTTCCCAATTTTTGATAACACTGGTAAACATTTCCGGAAGTTTTGCATCATTGTAAAAGCCCTGCATAAATATACTTTGACCGGCTTTTGGGTACTGAGGAGTATTATGGCACGAATGGCCAAAAATGCATCTCTGCACATTGTAACCAGCAAGGGTTTCTAAATTTGGATCCCATTTCATGGTTAACATGCGCGATGCCGGATAAAGCTTACTCCCACCCTGGGTATCCCCGCCAGCATATTTGTTCCGTATAGTATTATGTTCCGTTAATATAACATTTTTGATGGCATCAGTTATAGTATGGAGTTGAAAACCATCTGGACAACTTGCTCCTTTCTTTACAAAAGGAAAGAAAAGGAAAGGTCCATATTAGATTTAAATTCTGACATCGAAAAACATCTCTATTACTCTACTTACTTGATCAATTTCACAACCTATGTGTGGTTGTTTTGTGCACAAATCTTTGTATCATAAATCAACAGCGGATGCAATATGTAATGTTGCCACTATTGCTAGAAGTTGCAGCGATAAAAACCTCATTTTGACTAAAAATTTAAAACTGTTTCGACACGATTTACACGATAAAGTTAACTGTTATTGAGTGCTGATTATGCTGGCCTTTTTATAGGGCGAATTTCTTTATTATTTGTTTGCTTTAATTGTTTGGATATTAAAAAGCTGTTCACATATTATGACATGAAAATAGGAAAAACAAAATTTCGTGGTGTTCTACACTCTATACTCAGTATTATTTAATTTAAAAATGTTTTATAGATAAGAGATTCAGTTACTTAAGGTAGCCGATTCATTTTATTAAAATTTAGTGATAACTCTAGGTTGAAATAAAAGTTATGCTTTTAATTTTTGTAGTGTAACTTATTTAGCCGCGTATATAACATACGGCAAACTAAACTGATGTAACTTTTTAAAGAAACGAAGCGAATTAAATAACTCATTCGGAAATGGTTTGAGCCCAAACTAGCGAAACTAAACAAACAGACCTAACGACAAAAAAAAAGAAATTGCGACATTTGTAATTCAGTACAAAATATTTGGGTTTTTTTAAAAAAATTCATTTTAAAGGATATAAAGTGTGTATTTTTAAGAAAATTTCATTAAATAGTTATTGTTTTGTGAAAAATTGAGTGAATGTATTGTAGAGATACCCTTTATAAAGAAAATCATATGTCCACCAAGGCTTAATCTGATAAATGCTAAAAGTTTAAATGATAAAAGTTTTCGAGCACTACTTCAAGCAATTTTGGGTTATATGTTCCAATGGGTCGACATTACTTATAAATACAAAGAGATAATAATCATGGGCGTTAAATTACAAGGACTTGGTTGATTGTTAGGCTTATTGCATGGCACGTAGCTCCAGATGTAGTTGCAACTCTCTTTCACATTCAGCCACATTTTTTAGCAATGATGGTTTGAACACTCCAGCAGCTCACAGACCGCACCAAACAGCGAATTTTTCGGGATTTAACGGCATTTCGATAATCTAATGTAGATAATCTTCGCTCTAAATGTGATAAGTTGGCCCCGTTTATTGTAACTTTTGACGCAAGTGATGATTTTTCGGATTGAAGCCTTGTTCTTTGCCTTCAATTTAGAACCAAAATTCTATAATGTGGTAACTTTGTTGAAGCAGACGACCTTACGATAAAATTACAAAGAACACTGAAAAAAAATGATGATAATTGTTAGAAAGTTTGCTAAATGACAATTGGTTTGACAGTTATAACTGCCTCAAGAAAGTACTAGCTTAAAATAAAAAAAACACACTTTACCTCTAAAAGTTTTGTACAAGAATTGTGTGTTAATGCTTTTGAAATGATACTTTTGTAAGTTGAAACCAAGAACACATAGTTGAAAAACAATTTATTTTAAAACAAACGAAATCGCCTTACTTAGAGTTTCTATGTCTGGCAATGCCATTATCATACGAAGCCAACCAGAGTCTCTCTCTCTCTTACGAAGTTTTCTTTTCGAAGCCAGACAAAAAACCCCAAGAAGGTGAAAAGTTGCCTCATCAAACTTTTATTTTTTCAATTAAAAATTCCATTTTAAACATGGCGAGATTTCGAAGGTTTTTCTGATCGATTTTCAACAAATCCTCTCTGCATAGTAGGGGTAGCCTTTTTTCAGTTTCGTCTTTCATAGCCTTTGTCTCCCTATTCCTCTTCCACAAACAAAAAAATTGCTGAGAGAAATCTTCACAATATTGGCATGTCTGTCTACACGGGAATAATAGCTTTTGCCCATACCATGTGTACTTTTTAAACAATAGGGGTATTCACACTGAACTCGTTAGTTTGTTATTTGGTTAGTTGTTACTTCGTTAAATTTGTTGACTGTGAACACACCCTTATGTTTTATCTCGTTAGCCTGGTAGTTCTTATTAAATAACAGCTGATTTTGCTTTGCCGAACTAACGAAAACTTTATCAGGGTTGTTCAGTTGTTACTTTGTTACTCGGTAGTTCGACAGTTCGATAATTTAACAAAAACAAAGTGCATGTAAAAAAATAACAAGTAACAACTAACAAACTAACGAGTTCGGTGTGCATACCCCTATTGTTTTGTGGTTTTTGATAGCAGAAATAACAACAATGAAGACAAACAAAGCCGTTTACTAATTCCATAATTATTTAACCAGTAATGTCAATATCCACAAAATTGAAAACAAGAAAGCATATAAGATGCGTTTCACATTTATAACCCACCTCCATAATGTTGATATATTTGAAAGATATGGAAAATGATTAATTGAGTATTAATTTCATAATAACTGTTGTCTGCAGAGAGGTGGTGACCGATCAGAAAATTTTTGTTGTTGAAAAAACTTTTGCCGCGACTGGGGATCGATCTTGGGCTCCGAGCATGCTAGGCCACAAACTTAACCTGCATGCCACGGTCACCAAAAAACTTTTTAGGTATGGAAAAAATTAAGTTCTGTAAAATATCGGCATCCAAATTCTCACAGGCAGTAATTTTTTACGCGCAATCCAAGCATTTGTTTCCGCGCTAGTGTGTTTTCGGGCATTGTCATGCTGGAAAATCCAGTTTTGGTCATGATGTTGTCGTAAAAATTGTAGTAACACAGTGATGTACTTGCCACTATTCATCCATTGCGCTGGAAAAGCTCCCCATATCATTACTGACCCACCAACAAAGTTCTGTTTTGATAAGTAGCGAGGTTCTTTTCGCAAATCTCGCCAATAGAAGTGTGAGCTGTCCGGTCCGTCAAGGGTTTTTTTCATCAGAAATTATGACCTGCAGTCATAAATGTAAATTTTATGTAAATTTTAGAACACTTCTGGAATTTATTTCACTTTCAGAAGACCAATCAGTATACATATTTTGTTCATCAAATTGCAGTCTCGCTGTCTAATGCCGTTCAAGGAGCCTTGGAGTTGCTTTAATTTTAGCTCGACAAATATCAGGGCATCGTTGCAACACACGCAAAACTGTTGTTTTTGACACTTTGGTGTTGCAACTTCTTGCCAGATGAGAACAACTGCCTGTCGAGTTACTTGCCTCGAGTATGTTTGCACGCTCCTCTCTCTTGCATATCTATATCTAACGTTCGGATCGCTTTTTTACCATATTCTTCCGAATTTTTAAGAAAAATAGCGATCCCTCGTCGGCTGCATTCAAGTTTTCTTGAAACTTCGCTCACTGAAATGTTTTCAGAATCCCTAGCCAAAATGTTGCTTTTTTCTACTTACAACAAAGTTTGAACACGCGGCATACCTGGGTCAGATATAACACTTTTAGTTGTTATTTTTAAAAAAACGTTACATAGTTGCATAGAAACCTCTTTTTTATTAGAAAAAAAAACTGCGACTCGGTTATAATTATGAAACGATAATTGTACTGCCTAAAAATGACAAATCACATGTTTTGTTTAAATAAAGGATGTTTTTTTATGAGGTTTTTTTTCAATATGGTTTCTCCATTTACAGTTTTACTCCATTGTCCATTGTCATTTACTCCATTGTCTGACAGTTGTTTTGACAGTTTAAAGTTACGTCTCTACTCAGTATTGTTTGGCAAATCATCATTAATAGGTTAACTCCAGAACAACGCTTCCAAATCGTGGAAATTTCAAAAACAGTGTTCAATTAAAAATGTTTATAGAGCACTTCGTGAATTTTATGGTGCACATAATCGTCCGTCTGAGACCACCATAAAGAACTTATTTACCAAATTTCGGTCTACATTCACTCTTTTGGATGCCAAGCCACCGAGAAGAATGAGAAGAGTGCGTACAGAAGAAAATATTGCTGTCGTTGAGGCCAGTGTCGAAGAAAACGACAATTTATCGATTCGTCGTCGTGCGCAAGAAGTTGGTCTTTGTCCATCGACTTTATGGAAAATTTTGCGTAAGGATTTGGGTTTGGTGCCATACAAAATTCAATTGGTGCAACAATTAAAGCCACACGATCATCAAATGCGCCGTGAATTCAGTAATTGGTCAACGACAACATTATTTCGAGATATGGACAGGTGAATTGGCCTCCGCCTTGGTGTGATTTGACGCCACTTGATTATTTTTTGTGGGGATACGTAAAGTCATTGGCTTATGTGGATAAACCAGCAACGATTGACGCTTTGGAAACCAATATTCAACGTGTCATTGCTGAAATACGCCTTCAAATGATTGAAAAGGTGGTCGAAAATTGGACCTCCAGAATGTCCTTTGTGCAAAATAGTCGTGGTGGTCATATGCCCAAAACTATATTTAAATGTTAAATGCCAAGAAATTATCTACCAAATAAAATTTTTTTTGGCCATTTCATAATTTGGCATGTGTTTTATTTAAATTTCAAATCAGCAAGCTCTTAAAAAAACACCCTTTATAACGGGCTGGTGACCGTGGCATGCAGGTTAAGTGTGTGGCTTAGCATGCTTGGAGCCCGGGTTCGATCCGCAGCCGCGGCGAAAAGTTTTTTTCAATAAAAAATTTTTCTGATCGGTCACCACCTCTCTGCAGACAATGGCAAACCTCAGAGAGTAAATAATGCCATGAAAAGCTTCTTGAGAACATGAGCCGTTCGGAGTCGGCATAAAACATGTAGGTCCAGTTCTCGGTCAATTGTGTACAAACATTTAATAACACACACAACACAATTGATCATAAGAAGCTCGGTCAAAGTCCTTTCAAGGGCTGAAATGGCCAATTTGTTTTTTTTTTTTTTTTATAACGGGCTTTCGAAGAGCATGAGAAAACAGGGCTGCCGTCGTAAACTACTTGCCTTACAGTGCTTACTATTTTATTCTTTATTAATCGGAAACTGATTTCTTCATTTTTATAAAAGAAATCAAAAAAGTGTATTGGGTGGGTTATAAATATGAAACGCAGCTTATAAGAATTTTAGAAACAGAACTTTGGAAAAAACAAGCAAATGTTCATTTATTGATATTTGGCGAAGAAAAACAAATTCACATTGACGCACATGATTATAAACGTCATTCGATTATTTAAACAGTACCATATTTTTTATAAATTTAATTTCAAATTATTCAAAACGAACATCAATGATAAGCAATGATTCAGTTATATTTGTATTTCTGTGTCGACAAGGAATAACCGCTAAAGTCGAGTTAGGACAAAGTGAGGTTATTACTTTCATTGTGTTTTTTCGCAACGAAAAATACTAGAGCGCAAATTTTTATGGTTGTACGCTGAAAATTAAATCTTTGAAGCCATCAAATCTGAACAGCAAAAGTCAGGGTACCCTGATATGAGGTAGCAATTTGAATCTTAAAAATGCTCTCCTGAAATTTTGAAAATGAGTTTAGCTGTTATTCCTTGTCGACACAGATTTATATCATGACCTAATTAAAAATAGTGAAGTTTGCTAAGGAAAAAAATAGATAAATGTAATACGCCACTAAACAGTTGAAATGATAAAGTTTTTTTCTTTAAAATAAAATTATGGTATGAATATGAACAGCGTATCATTGACGTTCTTTTTTAATAAATTGAGGCACATTTTTAAAAAATATGCTACTGTTGATTATTTACAGGCACGTGCGTCAATGTGTATCTGAATGTTTTCGCCATATATCAGTAAAAAAATATTAGCTTTAAAAAAATATATTTGGTTGTGTTTGAAAGTTGGTTTTTCCAGAGTTCTGTTCCTAAAATTCTTTTATATGCTTAACTGTTTTCAACTTTAAGGGTATTGACATGACTAGATAAATAACACCATATGCCAAAACCACAAACAATTTCTGTACACGGCATCTCATTATATTTTTCTTATATATTTAGAGTCTCTTAATACGAAAATAGGAAAAACTAGTAAGGTATATCTTCGACTTGCCGAAGTTAAAATACCCCCACGGGCGATTCGCAATGGTACAAAATCTTAAATTGCAGCTCTTTTCATATGAGATTTAAAAAAATGTACTATTTTGATGACGTCTAATTCATCTAAATCTAATCTAAGTCTTATTCATATCAAATTGTTTTCCTGCAAAGTAAAGACAAGCCTTTTTATAAAGTTTTTAATTAGGGGCTGTATGGGATGTGGGCGTGTTCTTGAGTGGTTGATGCCAATTTTTCTAACACGCCTCAATTTTGATATAATATACACAAGTACCCAATTTCAGGTCTGTAGCTTAAATATTAGCCTATTTATAGAGTTTTCAATATTATGGGTTGTATGGAAGGTGGGCGTGTTCATTAATGGATGGCACCCATTTTTCTAACACATCTTAATTTTATTATGAAAAGAATAAATATCTTATTTTACTTTTGTAGCTTCGACAGAAGCCTTTTTATAGATGTTGGGGACAGAAATTCCACTTTTTGAGTTTTTGCTTTTCAGCTAAGAACTTTAAAAAATTTGGTTTTTCTGCCTCGTGCAATCGCTGTTCAAATGTAATGCAGGTTAACTTTTACTTTTGACATTTCTTAAGTTTCAAGTTAAGCACTTGATGCAATTTGCACTTAAGGGTTGCCATTAAACTTCAAAGGTAATAAAATCAATTATAATGGATAAATAAAACTAAATAATAATGTTGATGTTGAATCGATGCGTTTGTAACATTCCCCCTTCCGTATCTTGACCAACGGGAAGGAATACACCTCAAGTTTGAACAACGCTGTCGACGGTCTTCGGTTTGACATCAAGCACGGCTATTTTAGCAGCTGGGCGGTGGTATTCACCATTTGCTGTGCGCACCCTTGCACTCCTGACCTGGTTGTCTTTACCTGTGATTATATCTGTCACAATTCCCTTGGGCCAGCAGTGACGAGGTGAATTCGGATCGGCAATAATAACGACGTCTCCCTTTTCGATGGGTTTCGCTTTGGTGAACCAATTAGTTCTGCGTGTTAGCGTTGGTAGAAATTCAACTAACCACCTTTTCCAAAATTGATCAGCAAGGAGTTGGGAATGTCTCCAAGACCTTTGCGTGTAATTGTCTGTTTCATCGAAGTCTCCAGGCGTTTTGTGTCCAGACGAGGAACCTAACAAGAAGTGGTTCGGCGTGAGAGCTTCCTGTTCAGCAGTATCGAGTGATAAGTATGTCAACGGTCGAGAGTTCAAAATACTTTCGACTTCTAAAAACAAGTTGTTTAACTTTTCATCTGTGAGCTTTGTCGATGGAGTGATGACCTGGTATAGTACAGTCTTGATGGATCGCACGAGGCGCTCCCACGCGCCGCCCATATGCGGACTTGCTGGGGGAATAAACGTCCATTTGGTTTCTGGGGACGTAAATTCTCCTTGAAGGTCAGCGAAATTTATTTGCTTATAGGATTCGCGCAGTTCCTTTTCGGTGGCAACCAGATTAGTGCCGTTGTCACTATAGAACTGTACGGGTTGGCCTCTGCGTGCAATAAAGTTACGAATGACCATGACGCATGAATTCATAGACAAACTATGGGCTACCTCTATGTGAACTGCACGACTAGTCAGACAGGTGAATAAAGTCCCATATCGTTTCTCCGTTCGTCTTCCGATTGAGACTAAAAAAGGGCCGAAGAAGTCTACTCCAACATGGGAGAATGGTTTCGTATATACCGCGAATCTACCTCGAGGGAGAGACCCCATTTCTGGAATATGTGGTTGTGAAGTTCGTATCATGCAAGTCTTACAGTGGCTGCGAACAGTGCGCAGAAGTTTGCGCAAACTCGGGATGTGATACTTTTGAAAGAGTTCGTTAACCACTGTTTCGTGGTTTATATGTTTAAATTTTCTATGATACCACTCTACAATCAATAATGTGATGTAGTGGTCTTTAGGTAATATGATGGGATTTTTGGTTGCATCATCGATAATTGATGCGTTTTCAAGGCGTCCACGTAGGCGAATGATGTTATCAGTGTCTATGAATGGCGAAAGTTTTCGGAGTGGACTTGACTTTGGCATTGGGAGTGTGGCATCTCGTTGTAAAAGCTTTATCTCATTTGCAAAGGAATGGGACTGGACGTGTCGATATAGAAATTGTTGGCTCCAAAGCAGTTCTGCTTGAGTGAGATTGGATATCTGCTTGAAATTCATGTTGATTCTCGGAGACTTATGTCTAGCAGTGGATTTTAAAAGTGTTATAATCCGTTTAACGTATGCCATACACCTGAGTAAGCGTTCCCAACGTGAAAATCGTTCACACTGTATTAAGGGCCATTGCTGTGCAATCTGGGTGGCTACATGTTGTCCGTCACGTAATTCTGAATCAGGCGGCTCTTCACTCGTAATGTTGCTGACTTCATCATTTAAGAATGTGTTTAAAGGTTGTTTCAAAAAGGTTGGTCCTGTAAACCATGGACTTTCAGGGTTGCATATGGAGTGGCTTATCCACTTTGTGGCGAGATCAGCTACATTTTGCTTCGAGGGGACGTAATGCCAGCTTGTCACATCTGTTGACTCTTGAAGTTCTCCAATACGAAACATAACGAACTGCTTATACCGCCTTGGATCAGAGCGCAGCCATAACAAAACTGTTTTTGAATCCGTCCAATAAAATGTTGATTGAATTTTCATGTCATGACCTTTGTGTACTGTTGCAGCCAGGCGTGCACCCATTACAGCGGCGCAGAGCTCCATTCTGGGTATCGAAATTGGTCGTAGGGGTGCTACTTTTGTCTTTGAACATATCAGCGCCGTTTCGACTCCGTTTTCACTTTCAATACGAAAGTAGGCCACAGCAGCGTATGCAACCTCGCTAGCATCCACAAATATGTGTAGCTGCACTCTGCTAGTGTTGCTATTTGCCAGGCCGAAATAACATCTAGGTATCTCAACATCGTGAATATTTGTTAGAGCTGCTATCCACCTTGTCCAAAAGTGTGCCAACTCAGTGGGAATGGCTTCGTCCCATGCGATGCCTTTGCGCCAAACGTCTTGTAATAGCACTTTGACATGGACTGTAAAGAAGGATATAAGACCTAGAGGGTCATATATTGACATTAATAATCGCAAGACTTCACGCTTAGTCGGTAGAGCAATGCCGCGTAAGATTTCATTGGTGGCTTTGGTGTATTTTAAATTAAATGTAAATGAATCGTTCACTGTTTTCCACCACAGTCCAAGCACCTTTTCGGGCTCGACGATGTTTTCTACTGTTTTACCAGCTCTACAAAATGTGTCTGCTCTATCTACTTCACCAAGAGCAGTTACAACCTCCGCTGAATTTGAAGACCAATTTCTAATATGAAAATTTCCGCGTTTGTGCACCTCTCGGACATCGCATGCTAACTGAATAGCTTCTTGGACACTGTCGACACTATCCAACATATCGTCGACGTAATGTCGCTCGATAATCGATTTTGAAGCGCGCGGAAACTCAACTTCGTGTTCTTTGGCATTCCTGTTTTTGACGTATTGTGCCAGAGATGGAGAACAGCTTGCACCGAAGCTCAGTACTTGAAGTGCGTATACGTCTGGTGCACGTGTAGTTTCTCCATTTCGCCACAAAAAACGCTGTGAATGCGTGTCTTCTTTGCTTACAAATATTCTGTGGAACATTTCACAGATATCGCCGCACACTCCAATCTTGCCTACACGAAAGTTGAACAGGACACCAATTAGAGATGTTAATAAATCTGGCCCTTTGTCCAGACACTTGTTCAATGACACTCTATTACATTCTGCGGCTGCGTCCCATACTATCCTTGTCTTTTGCGGCTTGTTTGGGTTCTTTACAGCGAAAATTGGCAAGTACCATTTTCTTGGGTGAGGTGCGGTGACTTCTGTTGGGCCTAATTTTCGGATGTAGCCTTTATCTTGCATTTCCTTTATTTTGTGCTTTACTTGAATTTTAAGCTCAGGCTCCTTGTCTAGCCGCTTTTCAAAGCAGTTCAATCTACGCAAGGCCATTGAATAATTGTCTGGCATTTCTAAATCAAGCGATTTCCAGAGCAGCTTCGTGGTAAATGTTTTTCCCGTTCGTATAACGCATTCTCTGAGACGACTTTCTTCTGCTTGATTTAGCTTCAAATTGCGTAGGTTTTCTGATGAAACATTTTCGACTTGCATGCTTTGCATCATCAACTTATGAAGTGCCACATCGTCGTCGCATTCACACACATGAAGTTGCAGGTGCGCACCTATGCTACTTGGTTTTTTTAAAGCGCTGTCACCGAGCTGACCGTAAATTGTCCACCCAATCCGTGTCTTGGTAGCGGCAGGCTCTTTTGGTTTCCCTTCGCGACATTTTAGCGGCATGGCTACACTTCTATTACCCACGCCAATGATGAGTCTTGGTACTACATTCTTGTAGGATTTAATTGGCAAGCCCTTTAAATGATTGTATTTATTCGTAAGTTCTTCATAAATTAGGGTTTGAGAAGGCAAGTCAAGCTTTGACACAGAACGCACATTAAAAAGTGTATGTTTCTTTTGATTAATGCCCTGCGCTGACAATTGTAAATTTAGCTGCTCAGAATTCTTCTCCACACGTAGAGTGCCATCTGTCCATCGCAAACATAAATCAGAAGGTTTTCCTTTCATCTTAAGGTTATCTAAAACAGTTCTTTCTATTAATGTCGGGCCCGAACCTTCATCCAAGAATGCGAATTCATCTACAGAGCAGTTAGCGCCGTAAATTGTAACTGGCACGATTCTATACAGCACCTCCGTGGTTTGCATGTGATGAGCAGCCACAACATCCGTTGAATTGTTCGCGCTCGTGTTTATTTCAGGTTTGTGGAGGAAAGGATGATGTTTTTTAGTGCATCCGTAGCTGCCGCATTCCTTACGATTTTTGCAAAATTTTGCATTATGTTTTTTCAGGCATGTGCGGCACAACCCTTTGTCCTTTACCTCACCCCACCTCTCTTGATAGTTAAGTTTTTTAAATTTGTCGCAATTTTCAATTTTATGCACTTCATTGCATATAAAACATCGTGGGATTGTGTTATTATAATCCTCGTGAAAATTCACTCGAGCTGCCTTACGCCTTTCTGGGTCTGTGGCTGCAACATTAGCGACCGGAAGAGTCACAATGCTACTTGCAGCTTCTGCAAATGTAAAAAGCCAATTGCTGAAAACAGTAAGGTTTATATCTGGCAGAGATCGAGCATATAGCGCCCACTCTAAACGTGTTTGTGCTGGGAGTTTATCCAGCATCTCTTCGATAAGCATTGGGTTATTCAAATGTGATTGAAGACCAGCCGCTTGCATTGTTGCGGCAAGGTTTTTGATTTCTAATGAAAAGCAGATTAGTGTTTCTAATTTATTTGCATTAACATTTGGCGACGCCCGCAACTTGATAACCAGGTTACGAATAATCTGTTCTGGTCTACCAAACATCATGCGTAACGTTGAAATCACTTCTGGTACTAACTCTGGAATCATAAGCTTGCTGCTTACGTACTCAAGTGCCTTGCCCCTTAAAGCACGCTGCAGGCGTAACAAGTTTTCATCATTACTAAACCCGCACACCTTTGTCGAGTTCTCGAAATTGGTTATGAACAGTGGCCATTCGTCCGATTTACCACTAAAGGTAGGAAGGTCCTTTGGAATGACGTGCCGCGCGTTAATTTGTTGAATATTTAACAAAGATGCTGTAGTTGGTGGTGGACCACCTTTGCTTTCTGATGGTGCCGACTGAACGTTTCTTACACAGTTGCCGACTCTTTTTTCAACATTTTCAGAGTTACGACGGTCGCCTAAAATTAAGTTACGTACGTCCAAGTCACCATCATTGCAGTTGTCATTACCGCCACCCCCTTTGCCATCGTCACACTCAAAGTCAGAATCATTTTCTTCCTCATACCTTTGCATAATTGCATACTTTTGCTTTAAATACGCCAAATTTGATCTACGTTCCTCTTCGAGACGCATTAGTTCTAATTGCATTTTTCGCTTTGCTTTTGCAGAACTACTCACACTTGCATTAGATGATACGAACTTACCCTCATTGTGCTCAGGCTCCATATAATGCCTCATTCCCATCATGTCACCAGTTGGAGACTGAAATTCATTGTTGGCCGCATGCGCACTCGCTTTTTCATCTGCTTCCTTATTCGGCCCCATACCTACGGCTGCTTTACTTTTTGTGTGCTTTTTGGCAGCGCTGCAGCCGTCACACTCCCAGTCGGCTGAGGCGATGCTGTCGTCGACGTCGACGCACTCGTAGTGGAACCATAAGTCGCATGTGTCGCACTGAACCATGCGCTCGGTGTCTTTTTGCTTGCATTTGGGACAGGAGGAATCTGTTGTTGCAACTTTCTTTGCACGACCCATTTCTATGGCGATCACTTGGCCCAAGTTTGTGAAGCTCGCAGAATCGCTAATTACTTTTTTATAGTTCACAAACTCAGCTATCAAATTTTTTAAAGAAATGTTGGGGACAGAAATTCCACTTTTTGAGTTTTTGCTTTTCAGCTAAGAACTTTAAAAAATTTGGTTTTTCTGCCTCGTGCAATCGCTGTTCAAATGTAATGCAGGTTAACTTTTACTTTTGACATTTCTTAAGTTTCAAGTTAAGCACTTGATGCAATTTGCACTTAAGGGTTGCCATTAAACTTCAAAGGTAATAAAATCAATTATAATGGATAAATAAAACTAAATAATAATGTTGATGTTGAATCGATGCGTTTGTAACAATAGAGTTTTAAGTTTTGGGGTTGTATGAGAGGTGGGCGTGTTCGTGGGTGGATTACGCCCATTTTTCTCTCACGTCTTAATTTTTATATTAAAATAATAAATATTAAATTTTATTTTTATAGCTTCGACACAAGCCTCTTTATAAAGGTTTCAATATTGGGGTTGTATGGGAGGTGGGCGTGTTAGTGGGTGGATGATGCCCATTTTTCTAACATACCTGAGTTTTGTCACAGACTACTCAAATACCGAATTTAAGTTTTGTAGCATAAATATTCGCTTCTTTATGGAGTTTTCATCATTGGGGTTGTATGGGAGGTAGGCGTGGTTATCATCCGATTTAGCCCATTCTCGAACTTGATCTTAGTTTTTTAAAAAAAAGCTTAAATATCGAATTTGAGCACGATAGCTTCAAAATTACGGCTGTAATCGTGTCCACAGACAGACAGGCGGACAGACAGACGGACAGACAGACGGACAGACAGACGGACAGACAGACTGACATGGCTAAATCAACTCAGGTGGTGATGCCGAGCAAGAATATATATACTTTTCTATACCTACCACGCCTCCTTATGGGCGTTACACACGTCGTGACAAAATTAATATACCCCCAGTACGCGTGGGGGTATAAAAATTGTTGGTAACGTTTTTTCAAAACAATTTTTTTTAAAGTTTTCTCAATTTTTTCAAATAAAGTTGCAATATTGAAATATATCTCTTAAACTACTTATTGTTAATCGATTTTTATAATATAGATCAACAAATATATTTTTAAAATCAAAAGCTGAAATGAACCACTCAGAAGTTTTCGATTTTTTTTTTTAATTTTTAAGACACTTGACTTGCACTTTTATGTAAAAAAAATAATTTTTTCTAAATATTTCTTTTAATAGCTCAAAACAGCTCATCCAAATTTCAGAATTTGTTGAACAAACATGTAGAAGATTTTATTGGGCTTGAATATAAAAATAAGTAGTATACAAGATATATAAAAATATATCGGACTATATTTGAAAAAAAGTGAGAAAAACTTTAAACATTTTTTTTTCGATTTTCGTGTTTAGAGACCCCAAATCTATTAGAAACAAATAGTGGGATGCCGTGTACAAAAACAGTGGCGCATAGTGTACTTATGGAATGAGCAAACAGTTTTGTTGTTTGTGTTATTTTTTTTTAATTACTGCTATCAAAATGTACAAAACAATAAAATTAATATACTGTTTCATTGGTTGTATCCTATCCGAAAAAGCGCTCAGGTAACGAAAGTAGCATAATGTGCCTACATGCCTTCACATGCACCAAGGCATAAGCATTGAATGTCAAAATATACAATTTTTTTTTTTTGGTGGGTAATTTTGATAAATATGCCTCCATGTTGTGGCATATTTATCAAAATTATTTTCCTAACAGCAAACAACTTCGGCAATATTTGAACTTAATGTTCTGAACAGATATTAAAGGCATTTAAAATTATCAAAATGGTGTATTTACTCAAAGACAACGTCCAAATTCACTTAAAACCCATTTTTATTTAGAACTAACATTAGAATTTGCCAAAAAGTAGCGCAGCACCGATAAAAAATAATTTCAGTTCCAGTGAAATTCAGAAATGTGACTGCTCATGCCATGAGATAGATGCCCTGAAATAATTCATGGCATCTATCGCAAGGCATAAGATATGCCAGGGCATATGCGGTCATTACAAAAATCAGCTGTTGCGAACATGCTACATTTAAGCTGGATTGGTATGAATAAAAGTAGTATTTGCTACTGATTTTGAGTAGTAACTAAAAAGCATACTACAAACTTGTAGTAATTTATTTATATGCATTTGAGTGAAGAAGCCAGAAGCAGATATATTGAGTCTATACTTGATAATATGACTGTGGATGACGACGCTTAAGAGCCAATTGAGAAAGGAGAAGGAGGAAGGAGAGGTATTTACGGGAGAAGTGCAAGACTCAGAAAGTGACGACAATGACAACGAAATTCCAGCCGCTATTGACACGCCAATGTATTTGAAGATGAAAGTGACAGCGAAACTGATATGGTTGAAGAAAATGCACCAACATCACGCACAATAGAAAGTATGATTGCACGTGATGGTACTCAATGGCAACCAACACCACCTGTTTGTCAACAAACAAGGAGTCACAACATCGTAAGAACTCGCAGTGGTCCATTACGAATGACGGAAAGTATGACTGGTATGCAATGCTTCAAGAGTTATTTTACAATAGAAATGGTCGATATAATCGTGCGTCATACCAACAAAAAAGCCAATTCAACTTATGATGCCTACAATGCAGCAAACCCAACAAAGCGTCAATTGAAGTGGAAGGATACGACAGTGGCAGAAATATACGCATTCATTGGAGTGCTGATAGTGGCAAGCGCAAATCATTCCAATGATAAAAATGCAAGGGACTTATGGACGCAATTGTCTCATTCTCTATTTCGTGCAACAATGGGATTAAACCGCTTCTGGGATCTTATTCGTTTTATACGTTTTGATGACGCGAGAACAAGAAACGAGAGGCAGCGCACAGACAAAGCTGCTCCAATACGAGATATTTGGATAATGTTGAACGCCAATCTCGCAAAATATTATGTGCCTACAGAAAATTTAACAATCGACGAACAATTGTATCCGTACCGCGGTAGTACAAAATTTACCCAGTATATTCCATCGAAGCCTGCGAAATACGGGATCAAGGTATGGTGGATATGCGATGCTAAAAATTCATATCCTCTTCATGGCCAAATATATACTGGCAAACAAGACAGTGGTCCCGTAATCGGTGTACGCGAAAGAGTAGTCAGAGATTTGGTTGGGCCATACCACAATAGCGGACGTAATATCACCATGGATAATTTTTGTACAACGCTGCCACTGGCAAAGCAGCTGATATCTGTCAAACTTAGCATTGTTGGAACACTTCGGCGAAACAAAGCCTATATACCAACAGAAATGAAAGACGATAAGAGTTGGACCGTTGGGACAAGCAAATTTGGTTTCCACGAGAAGGTGACTATGGTTTCATACAAACAGTTTCCGTAATACCCAGCAAAATTTTTCGTATTGCCTTGATTTGCATTCGATTATAAAACGCATTACATAAATGTTGGTGACCAATAATGCATTAAATTGTATATTACTCGTAATGCAGTTAGTAATGTCAGCCCTTTTTGCTTTTGAAATGAGTGTTCTGTTTTTTTTATAATTGAAATTTTTTGTTTGACTTTTATTTTTGCTTCAAAAGTGTCAAATTTTATAATTTTGAATATAAAAAAATGCCAGATTTATGAATGATATACAGAAAAATGTGTTAAAGGTAAATATATTACATTAATTAATTAACTGATACATATATCTATTAAATAAAAGCATTTTTCTCATTTTAAAGAAGAAATTCTCTAACTCGTGATTGGTGTTGTTGATCTGTTAAGCACTGTTAAGCAAAAGATATACGAACAAAAATGAATTTTTCCAATATTTCAATCGCTTTTCTAATTTGTGCAGAGAAACATCTTATTCAATAACTTCTTAGTTTGTTAATAAATAAGTGATCTTTTGCTTAACAGTGCTAAACAGATCAACAACACCAATCAAGAGTTAGAGAATTTCTTCTTTAAAATAAGAAAAATGCTGTTATTTAATAGATATATGCATCAGTTAATTAATTTATGTAATATATTTACCTTTAGCACATTTTTCTGTATTTCATTCATAAATCTGGCATTTTTTCATATTCAAAATTATAAAAATTTGACACTTTTGAAGCAAAAATAAAAGTCAAACAAAAAATTTCAATTATCTAAAAAAAGAACAATAATTTCAAAAGCAAAAAGGGTTGACATTACTAACTGCATTACAAGTAATCTATACTATTATATAAAATTGAAGTGGAAATATTAAGTACGTCAATGACTCCAAAACTACTGGACCGATTTTTATGAAAAAAATTTTAAAATATCATATTTGTGCTACAGAATGCCATAGGTGGGGTTTATTTAAGAAAATTTAACAATAAATATATTTAATTAAGTTGTTAAGTTTTTTAGGAAATTACCACCTATGCTAAGCATTGCTTGGTCGTTTGCTTTTCACGCGTTTGTGTTACGAGAGTTTCAACTACATGTTGCTATCAACCCTTCTCTTTAAAGTTTATTGATCTCGCTCTCCACACTCATTCGAAGAGTAACCAAAAGCAGTTATCGCTCTTTGACGTGATGGGAATACAAGTTAAATAAAGCTTGCTGTGTTGTTGTTGCTGTGGAATGATGAGCTGCAAGCCAATGTGTGCATATTTGTTTCGCCGCATACAATTTCTTTACACATATTTTTATTGTAGTTTTCCAAATTTTTAATTTACACTTGAGAAAGAAAGATATTTTAATATTTCAAAATGTGCATTCACAAGTGTGAAAGCATATTTTGTATAGATTAAAGATAAATTAAAAGTTTGAAAAATTAAGTGTTCGTATTTCCCTTAAACTACAAATACAGCTACAAATAAATACCTCGACGTAAAACAAGTTTGACAAGTTTAACAGAAAATGCAAGAGCGATGCTCCGCGCTAAGAGAGCAAGAGCAGCAACTCAAAGAGAAAATTGTTGGTAAATTATGCATGTAATTATTTGCTTTCACGACTGCAATTGGAGTGAGGCAGTGGCGTAGCTAGGGTTGCTGGCACCCGGGATCAAAACTAAATTGTTAAGTAAGCCCTTTTAGAAGGTTATACTTAACCTCATAAAAGCAATGCTTAAAAAGTACTACGAAATTAATATAATTCTTTTAAATAATAGTTTACTGTTATGATTATTTTGTTAAAGTGCAAATGAGTAAACATAAATATTTTAATTCATTGTATTATTTATAAAAGTCGGTAACAATATACAAAATTAATCTCATCGATAGTAATATATTAGATATCATTTGAAAGATAAATTGGTAACTTATACAAAACTGAAAAATTTTCCGCAATCAAGGAATTTTTCAAAAATGTTTTGTTTACGCAAAATTTTGGCTAGCAATAGTGAGTTATCCCAAAAGATCCATTTTGAATAATTTTGCATAATTGAGGAAAAAATAGGACCGGGAAGTAAAACGTCAACAAATTTTCCCTCAGTGACCCTGAATAACTATCAATTTAAATATTTTTTCGAGATCAATCCACGTCTTCTATATAAAAGTTAAGTGAAAATTAGAAAAAAATATTAAAATTAATTTAAAAAACTTTTTTTCTAATTTTTATAAATTTCTTTATAGTACTCTTTATACATTTTGACATTTTAGCTTCGACTTAAATAGACAAGACTGAGGTCTGTAACATTTGACTGCCTTATTCTTGACCATAAATATCACAATATCACAGTGATACCAAATTGATATCAGAAATTTGTTTCATAGTCATTATCTACATAATTCCCAAAGCAAACTTGCCCTGGGAGAACAAGGCCAAGAGTCATGAAAATTAGAATAGTTTTTTCTTAAAAAGTGTATTTTTGACAGTTTTTGTTAGTTGATTTGAACAGAATAATAATTATGTATTTTAGTAAATTAAAGGAGTTAGGAAACCATCTTAGAGTTTTAAATAGACATTTTCAAAATAGATTAAAAAAACATCAGAACGCCAAAAAATTGTTATAAAACGCCATTTCTTCAATTTAAATAAAAAATGTTATGAATTTTAATTAATTTTTTTTTTTTTTAGAAATTTTGAAGTAAGTAATAAAAAAACATCAGAACGCCATAAAATTGTTATAAAACGCCATTTATTGAATTTAAATAAAAAATGTAATGAATTTTAAACCTTTTTAAATTTTTTTAGAAATTTTGAAGTAAGTAATAAATTGAGCTTTTAAATTGTTTTATGTAACAGGACTCAAAAACATATTAGTATTAAAAATTATGTTCTAGCAGGTTAAGAGCTGCAAATAAGGTTTGTTTGTCGATGTATAGTCTCAGAACTTAGTAATCACAAAATTATAAAGTATATTTTTTAACCTTACATTTATGACACGAGGACGTTTTTATAAAAAGCTCTGAAGAAATGTATTGCTGGAGAACATCCCAGCAAAATCTTCGCTTACATATAATCGAAAAAGTAATCCAGAAAATTTCATTCATCGCTTACCCTCTCGCTTACTGAACCCATTATTTTTATATATCCATGTCATTAGAGGTAATCGAAAGCGCTGTCACTTGAAAAGATTAAGCGCTTAAAACGGTTAGTTTATAATTGATTTCACGAAATTAATACTTGAATAACAACTTTCAAGTTGATGTGAATGCATTGCCGTGAATTTATTACGGATTAAATTTAAGTTCTTGCATTAGCATTTATGTTATGCATTTTAGAATCGATTAAAAAACAAGACCCAACGAAAAATTTTGCTGGGATATTGGATGAAATGTCTACTATACTAGCATGTTTGAGCACTTCTTAAGATGAATATTTGAAGTACAAAAGCTTTTTTAAAAACTTTATGGAATATAAAGTTAGGAATATATACATAGAAATATACTTTAATTCATCACTTTAATGATGAATAAAAGACAAATAAAAAATAAAACCATTAAAAAATTATCTTCGACTTGCCCGAAGTCAAAATACTCAGGTTGAAGCTTATTCGGATTTATTTAGGTTATATTTTTTCCAACTTTTCATATTTCAAACTCAGATTACGTTTTATTTATCAAGAAAACAAGACTTATGTATGATCTTTCAATTAAACACATTAATTTTTGTATAAATTATGAAGGTTTTGATATTTTCGTGAAATCACTTTCTATGGAAGTATTCACAAAATTTTGTTGAATTTCAACTGCAGGGTATATGTTTCAAATTTAAGCATTATAGTGGTGCTCCAATTTAGCGAACACCGATTTAACGAACTCCCAATATAAGGAACACTTATTTAATGTTGTTGACTCTATATTCCGAACATTTGAAATTGTAGGTATTCTATTTAACAACATTTGCTTCTCTGAGCTCGCTTCGTTTGTTTTTGAATTTGTTATAACATTAATATGTATTTACTTATCTAATTCTCAAATAGTCCCCTCGGGTAAATATACATATTGTAGGGTTTCCTTTTTAAAAAAGATTATAGGAATGTATTGACATAATCTTGGATTTTTCATTTGGAGTGTGAACAGATTTTAACCAGCAGCTTTCTAAACATTTAATAATAATAATTAATAATACCTAAAACAAGTTCAAAAATTCAACATTATTGGAGTGCATAGTTGAAACAAAAAATGTAAGGATATTTGTTTCAAGTTGACAAATTTATTAGCTTTGTTATATGGTAAAAAAACTCGAAAATAGTATTACCGATTTAATGAACTTTTCGATTTACCGAACGACCTTGGACTTTATATCTTTCGTTAAACTGGAGCACCACTGTATGACAAATCTCAAATCATGAAAATTATTTCATTATGGACTTTAAAGAGATTTGCAATAAAGACACGGCTGTAATCGTGTGGACAAACTAATGAGCAGATAGACAGACGAACATGGCTTAATCGACTCATGGTCGTGAAAAAAATTTCGTGACAAAATTATTGTGCCCGCTACGCTTTGCGGATGGAGTATAATAAATATTTAATACAAAACTTTGAAAAACGTAGAAGTAGATTATGGTAAACGAGTCGGTACAGCAGATAATCAGATTTTTCTTATTCCTGGTAATGCCAATGAATCAAAAAACTTTGTTAATACTGAAGTATTAAATAATTAAAATGGAAATATCTTCACTTTATTATAGTTAAACTATTTAATATAATTTGCTTCCAAATACAAATAATATGCTAATATTTTAACGTTTTTTATTATTGAAATTTTTCAAATATGCAAAGGTATTATTGATAAAGAGAAAATGTCCGTGGCGAAGCCTCGGACGACTGTGGCCTGCTAGTATATAATATAATGCATTATTAGTCACCAACATTTATGTAATGGGTTTTATAATCGAATGAAAATCAAGGCAATACGAAAAATTTTGCTGGGATATGCTCGATGTTAGTGCTTTCGCGACATACACTATATTTTATGATAATAACAGAACTGTTCCATATCAAACAACTCGGAGAAAACGCTTTTTGCGTAAACTTGCTGGAGATTTGTGTGCACCAATAGAAGAAAGAGTAGCTAATCGCCAAGTAACGCGCCAAATGATTTATGATTTTTGGATTTTGGCCAGTGGAGACGGTAACCTATACCGAGCAACCATCTACTTCTACGGCTGCTTCTTCTGATTGCAGGAAGCCAATAAAAGGATGGTGCTATTTGTGCGCTTCTTTGCCAGACAACAGGAGAAGAAAGACGAGAAAAGTCTTCAACGTTTGCAAGAAACCAGTTTGCGATCAACATACTCAAACAATATCAAAATGTTTTCCATGTTTCAACAATGACTCAACATAGGTAATTTGGACTAAGGTACCCCGGTACCCTGGTCATGAACCCCTGTATGCAAAAACATTAAACTCATTTTTTAGTTAATATATTTAACCAAATTTGATAAACTTTTTTCTAGTCTCTAAGTTTAGCCGAAATCTCTGATGATCCGGAGTTTCATGTTGATATCTTCAATAATAAAGGAACAGCAGCACTTTAAAGTTAAAAAAAGTACCCGGGTACCCGGTTATGGACCGTAGGGTTAAAGTTAAATAAATGGGCTGAAAACTAAATATATAAATAAATGGTTTCATAATTCAGGTGAAGACAAAGAAATTCCGGATAAGTTATTTTTTTATTCGCCAGCTGACAACATGCAATTTGTCGTTTAAAGGTATTCTCAAGTTGAAAGTTGAGTAAGAAGTTTATGGTTTGTAATAAATATTTGAAAGGTGGCAACAACTCTTTGCTGAAAGCTTACGGCGCTATTTTCGCATCAAAATCGTGAGGAAAACTGGGAACTTTCCCAACTACCACTAATATTTCGACTAATTGTTAACAATTAAGAATTTCAAAATAAAAAGAGCAACACGTTTTTATATGTTCTGTTTTTGCATTAATTGCTAAAATCATATTTAATTGACTCTAATAATATCAATCGATTACAGCGATTAACAATAACGATAGAAAATTAAAAGCCTTAAGGCCACGAATGCTCGCCTGATGCACAGAGATTGGTGTAAAAGGGATTCTTTGCTTTGCATCCCGAAGCTGCGGTACCACTTCTTTTGTATATTTGATCACCAAGCATGTTTGTTTGAGCGTAGTTACAAGCTACATGTACTGCAGTAAATCTTGCATCGTATGGATATAGATAAGATGTAATACCACAACCGAGTTTATGATTGTCGCGTTTTACCATAGCTGTAAAATGGCCTGTGCTTCTGCAAAAGTATAAGAATAAGAAGATATAATTCCAAAAGATCAATGTACATTTTAATAGTTGTTGAAAACTTACTGAATGTATTGTGATTGACATTTGTCAATTACCGCCATGCTGCCAGATTTGTATTCGTTAAACCAGGCTTCAATAGCAGCATTAATATACGAATCCACACTTGTTATTTTAGCCGTAGTGGCACCCATATACAAGTTTTGTCCGGAAAACGGATATTCTTCGCATGTATGGCAGTCATGTTCGAATTTGCATGTTTTGGCGTTCATATCGGCAAAATTGGCTAATTTATCATCCCAACTCATGGTTGCCATCTCTGCAGCCTTGCTATAAACATCAAAGCCACCTGCTATTAAATTACGTTTCTTGTTATGCCCATCGACAAAAGCTTGTTTTTGAGCTGCGGTGAGTACAAATGTTTTTGCACTAGCACCGCATGCCGGTCCAAGTGCCTGAGTATCAAAATAAACCATAAAAAAATTAGGTTTTTTTTTTTCGCCCAAAATATTTGAGACTTACCCCATTATTGTTGCATGCAATATGCGAACCAGAGCAAACATCTGAGCTACAGTAATCTTCAGCAAAGGCACAGGTTGCCAAACATGCCAAAATTAAGAATGTCTTCATGTTGATTTCAGAACAGTAGCAGTAATCGAAAGAACTATGTCTAAACTCGAAGTGAATAAATTCTAAGCAAAAACGTCGTCTTTTATACCATTTCTGAAACACCACGCATACAATTTTTGGTAATGTTTAGTATATTTGTTTGATAATCATACTGCTAAATAACAATTGTTCATTTTTTTTTTCATTTTCTTTTTAATTATACAGCCGTTTTCAATAGAGTACATAACGATATATAACGTGGTGCTGTTTTCTGCTTATTCACCTTGTTCTTATAACAAATAAAGTTATTCTTTTTGAAAATATTATTGAATAAATATTCGCAAATAAAACAGCTTGGGTGAATTTCCAAATAGACACACTTGAATAAATTTTATAAAACCATTTAATAAAAAAAAAAAAATTCAAGTTAAGATGCTGATGATGTGGTGCAAAGTGGCTTCGTGTCAAAAACCTGAGTTGTCCCTGAGCCCAACCCAAACTTTTCTTGATAATTTTTTTCCACGTTGACTTTGTTTTGAGCCACTTGTAGCCACATCATTATATTCTTGATGATATGGGTTGTGGCTCTAAATAGGTTCATGCTGAGAAAGTGCGAAAAAGCTGTAGTGGCTGAACTCTATTGTTATTGCATGTTTAAAAAATAAATGTTAGTAATATAATAATTTAGAATAACAAACAAAAAACAAATTGGCCATTAAAGCCCTTGAAAGGACTTTGACCGAGCTTCTTATGATCAATTGTGTTGTGTGTATTATTATATGTATGTTTGCACACATTTGACCGTGACCTGGACCTACGTGTCTTATGCCGACTCCGAACGGCTAAAGTTCATGTTCTCAAGAAGCATGACATGGCATTATTTACTCTCTGAGGTTTACCATTGTCTGCAGAGAGGTGATGACCGATCAAAAAAAATTTTTATTGGAAAAACTTTTTGTCGCGACTGGGTATCGAACTCGGGCTCCGAGCATGTTAAGCCACAGACTTAACCTGCATGCCACCGTCACCACTAAATTAGAATATGAATTGAAATATGCAATAATGTCCTTCTTTTAACGTTCGACTCATTCAAATAATATTTGTTTGAGTGCGTGTAATTGTTTGATGCAAACTATATTTAGGTGCAAAAATATTCACCCCTATCACGCACTACGGCGCACAGTGCTTAGATTTCATACATTATTGTGCCAAAAATAGAAAAGTTGATGTTTTTTAATAAAATTTTGTACATAGTCAGTTTTCAGTTCTATTGAAAAAATACCAAAAAAATTGTACATATCGAACCACAACCACATATCCAACCACATTTATTTTGAAATGATTCACCTGAATAAAAAATTTCACCTGAATTTTAAGTTTATCATAATTTAGCTGTGTGGAATTATTGGCTTTTACAAAGCATATCATATTTGCAATGCAGTCAGATTTATCTTTTATTTCGAGCCATGCAGAGAAGATATCACCAATTTTCACAAAACGTGTTATTATAAAAAACAAAATTTCTTCAATATTTGCGGGCACTTGCAGCTGGGACGTATTTTATTCGATAATACATACCTTTTGCAAATTTAGGCAAAAAAATGTAGAATATACCCCGTTATACTTTTTTTTAATTCTCTTTTAAACTTTAAAAGCACTTTTTCGCTTGAAAATAACCTTTGAAAATAACCGTAAAACGAAAGTTGTAATCAAAACAGGCCCAAAATAATTTTCTTAGTTGCACCAAAAACCATATATTATGAAGACATTTCATCAAACCAAGTTTGTCTAGAACCAAATTCTGCCAAGGCGCCGAGATGCCTGCAGATGAATGCGTTACAAGCATGGTACAAAAACACAGGTAGCATTGACAAGCGTTGGTTTTTGTATCTACAAGTAAATGAGTTCCTGTCAGCTGTTCGTTGTTATATGTGTTGGCCACATTCAGCTGTGTCAACTGTTGTGACAGCGACACATCGGGGTGCGCTGTTATCGGTATTGAAGTGTTAGAAAAGTTGTCAAGTTGATGAAATGTCAAGCCTAGTATCAAATACCAATAGAAGTTTTACCGACAAGTTAAACATTTTCTATTTTTAAATGGATTTTAATGCGCAACTTCATATTAATGTGCATAAAGTTTTGACTTAACAGTACCCAACTGTTGTGTACTCTGAATGTGACCAGTGAAAATTAATTGCATCCAATGGCGGATTGTGAGTGCTCTCTTTTTTTTATATTTTTTGACAGAAAGTCTTTTCCCACAGAAACGTCAATACTACCATGGAGTTATTATACCATGGTAACAAGTATTTCCTTATCTTCCTTTTCATGTTTGTTCCTGAACAATTCCTGTTTTAGGTGTAAAAATGTGATGTTTAATAAATTCGAACAACAATTGTTCAATCCCGAGTTGCCAGATGCCTCTCACCGTTTACCCCTAGATTGGATTTCAAATCCCCCTAAAATTCCTCTAAACATTATTTTACTAACAAAAAATTATGAAAAAATTTTTCTTGTAAAGCGCTCACGTACTCGAAAAACTTGGAACGAGTGAATAAAAAATGACAGAAAAAATTGTACAATTTATTATTCAAAACTACTGAAACTTAAATATTAAAATACTTAATCTATGCCTAAAACTATAATCATTGTTCTATTGTTGTTTGAATTCTTAACATCTAAAGTGCTTTACATAAGAAAGAAAACAAAAACTTAACTTTCTGTTTAACAATAGTATGAAAAAACAGTGTTGTTTAATAATTTGCATAATAAAACAGTTTGCATAATTTTCTCGAAATAAGTTCTTTACTGTATCCAAACAAAGGTATAACATATACTGTATGCAACGTTTTAGAGCACTACCAAATAGAATACAACAAGTACCAAATATTTGTCACATCGTACTTAAATCATTAAAATGTACTCCGCATGTACTAGAACAATAGTTAAATATTTAATAGTTAAATAATAGTTTAATTAGAATAATAGTTAAATGCAACCCTGGTTTCGTAAAGACAATAGAGAAAGTTTTTTTTTTGCTTTGTTGAAAAGAGAAAATCAAAACGGGCAAACTAGCTTCTTAACTATGGAACCTGTATGTAAATGGCCGCGTAAGTGGCACACGATATCGCAGGTTTGAAGCCTGCATAAGGCTCTGTACTAAAATTAGTAACATGCTTCAACAAAAAGCTCTGTTAAAATCTGAGCGTGCATATTTTAACGCATTCGTTAAACGTCTGTTAAAGTAAAGCTTGTTTCGTGCCATTCAGCGAATAATAACATCAATTTAGTAAAAGCTTTTTCTCTTTAAGAACCAACACACACACACACAAAGCCACAAAGACAAGATTCAACCCAGCTAGCATTTGGAAGACTGTTTGCTTACAATCGCCTTAACGAGTCTTTTTCGACGAAAAAAAAACACAATAAAACTAACAAAATTTAAAACATTAACCCAGATATGGCGAAAAGTTAATCTAAAACAAAAAACAATTTATATCACTTCAATTATACTTTAAATATGATTTAAAAATGATTTTTAAACTAAGATTACATTTTTTTATTCATAAAAGGCGAGTTTTAGGCATAGATAATAGAAAAAAATCAAGGCTGTTTTTTTTCAAACAAAGTATAGTATTCTATTAACAATTTATCATTGTACCAAATGGCAAAAGGAATACGCTCTAATTTAATCATGTTGGCTTTGAAGCTTTTATGAGTGCTCATTATTATGACTCCGAAAAGACTCTTATTTATGAACCTTATATGAGCGCACATGATTATGACTACGAAAAGACTCTTATTTATGAACGTTTTATGAGCGCTCGCTATTATGCCTCCGAAAAGGCTCTTATTTATGAAGCTTTTATGAGTGCTCATTATTATGACTCCGAAAAGACTCTTATTTTTGAACTTTTATGAGTGTACGCTATTATGAGTCCTAAAAGGCTCTTATTAATGAACATTTTATGAGCGCACATAATAATGACTCAGAAAAGGCTCATATTTTCGTTTGATGGTTTTTGGATCATTATCACTCAGCAAACCAATATAGTTCACAGCAACTTTTTCGATAAACAGCTTTGTTTAATACGAAAAGGTCTATTCTTTTTGTTTTCTTAATAGTCACAAAAGCCTCTTAAATATGAATGTTATAAGACTCCGAAAACATTAATTCTGACTCTTAAAAAAATACATATTTCGGACTCTTATAAGAGTCATATTTCGGACTCATATCTGTGTGCCCTTCCAGAAAGGGAAACACGCTCATATTAGACTCTTTTATGAGCATTTTATGAGGTCATAAATTAGAGTCTTAAAAGACTCTGAAAGGACTTATAATATTTGTTTATTATGAGTCATTGAAGCATCACAATTTTTGTGTTTTAAGAGTCATAAAAGACTCTTTATTGAATATTGAATAGAAGAGTCTATAAATTGAAGAGTATAATATTGAAAAATAAAATGCCTTCAACCATGAAACGAGCTCAATGCGGCATGTGTCCATACGGCGTGAAGGCAAATAAGTATGTTAACTTCTGTTACTCCTGTCGCAAAGCGTTATGCCCGGATCATTTCCAAAGGTAATAGAATCTTTAATAGTATCAATTTTGATCCCAATAGAGAATTAGGGACAGATTTGCAACAGGAAAGTAGGATTAAAGACGTTTATACACAGAGAAAAAAACATACTTTAAAATTAAACAAAAATTTTAATAATAGAAATTTAACGCATTTGCGTTTCTAGAAAACAAAATTTAAAACAAACGTGTTTAAATTTCAACTATAGACTCCTTCCTTTTTTTTATAATTTTTTCTTATTATTTATTTGAAATAACAAAACAAAAATAGATGTCTGTCCATACAATGTCAATTTTTGAATTTTTCGAATTTGTTTAACAAATATCGAACATGAAATAAAATGAAAACTAATTAATTATTTCAATATTTAAACTATTCTAAAATATTGAAAATTCAAACTTCATCGAGTGGAGTTAAAATTTGGTATTCGGAGGGTCCCAGGGGTCGCTGATTACGAATCTGATGTCTAAAATTCAGAAAAATTAAAAAAATGGCATCGAAAAAATCATGCTTTTAAATATTTGTTTTTATATTTTAAAGCATTGTTTTAAAAACAAAAACTTTTGTTTTAAATTAAACTTTAAAAACATTTGTGTTTATCTTTAATGAAATTGTTTCAAGCTCTATTTCAAAAACAAATACGTTTGATATGAACATAATTTCATTTAATTTTAAAACATATTTTTCTCAGTGTACTTGTTATACAAAAACAGGTTTTTTCAACGTTCACACTTCTTCACTGAGAAAAAAAACATACTTTAAAATTAAACAAAAAATTTTACAATAGAAATTTAACGCCTTTGCGTTTCTACAAAACAAAATTTAAAACAAGTGAGTTTTATTTTCACCTACCTATAAACTCCTTTATTTTTTTAATTTTCTCTTATTGTCTCTTTGAACAACAAAAAAACAAAAAAATGCAAAGACAATTTTGAATTTTTTGAATTGGTTTGACAAATTTCGAACACATGATAAAATAAAAACTAATTAATGAAATATATATTAAAATATTTCAAATGCGAACTTCATCGCATGCAGTTAACATTTGGTATTCGGAGGGTCCCGGGGGTAGCTGATTGTGAATCTGATGCTAAAAACTCGGAAAAGCTTAAAAAATGGCATACAAAAAATATGCTTTAAAATATTTGTTTTAAATTTTTAAATTTTTGTTTAAAATTTGTTTTTCATAACGAAAACATTATTTCAAAAAACTTTTGTTTTGAATTTAATTTCAAAAACTATTGTGTTTAATTTTAATGAATTTGTTTCAAGCTCTATTTCAAAAACAAATTCGTTAGATATGAACACAATTTAATTTAATTTTAACACAATTTTCCCTCAGTGTTCAATATACATATAAAAAAAAGCCCTTGAAAGGACTTTGATCGAGCTTCTTATGATGTTGTGTGTGTTATTAAATGTTTGCACACAATTGACCGAGAACTGGACCTACATGTTTTATGCCGACTCCAACAGCAGTTCATGTTCTCAAGAAGCATTACATGGCAATATTTACTCTCTGAGGTTTGCCATTGTCTGCAGAGAGGTGGTGACCGATCAGAAAAATTTTTAATTGAAAAAACTTTTCGCCGCGACTGGGGATCGAACTCGGGCTCCGAGCATGCTAAGCCACACACTTAACCTGCAATATACATATAATAATAAAGAAAAGAATGAGCACTTTTTCATGTTGTTAATCATAAAAATCCGACATTTGGTATGAAACTATAAATACTTTATTTAAAACTTTATGTTAGTTGATTAAATCTCTTCATTAAAATGCTTGAATTATATACCTCATTGGTATACCTCATTGATAGAACAGAGCTTTGGGTACTCTTCATTGGTTCCAGTCATACATCCATCAGCTGGGATTTGACTAGACTTGTAGACGGGACGGTTAATGAAATTATTGTACTTATAATGACAGGCTAACATGAAGTGATTTAAGCCTTTTATGACATATTTCGAGGCTGCACAGCCAACATGTGTGTTATGTTCTCTTAATGCTAGCGTTAATGAGTCGCAAGAACTGAAATAAAGTATAAGAAATATATAGCTAAGAACACGTTAGCCCCATCAAGACAAACCAGCATTTACCGTGCCCTTAAATTGTAATTTTCCATAACACGCATGGTGCAATTATCACCATTATTGAACCACGTCATCAGATGCAGATTCAACAATGATTGTATCCTTAATTTATTTTCATCACCGGTGTATCTATAAATGCCTATATTTTGGCCAGCGTACATATTTTCAGCGCTATTGATACACATATTTTGCATCTTGTTACATGTTAACACCTTCAAAGCAGCCATATCAGCCAGATCATCATTCCATCGCATAGTGGCCATGCGTGCAGCTGGTCTTAGTAGTCCGGTTCCGCCAGCAATATCGTTACGTTTTATGTTATGTATGTTCAGAATATAGCTCTTAAACTGTAGCATATTCACCAAACGTACAGAATATGGACAATCGGGACCTGGTTCCTAACGTGCAGAATTATTTCACGTTTCAGTTAGTTTTTCGATTGAAGGATGGATGTGTTTGTTTAACTTACACCAAAGTTATTGCAAGCTAAATGTTCAGAACGTGGACAGCTGAATTTGCAGTAATCCGTTTTCTTGTGTCCACTGACTGCTGTCAAAAGAATCAGCAAGAGACAGCAGTTACTTTTTGGTTCAGTCATTTCGAGAAAGGTAATATTACTTTGCTCTTATTTATGACGCTGCTTTTTATAGCTGCGCTAGCAGGTAGTCATAGAAAAGCAAAAAAAATAGAATAATAGCAAAATTGTTGAAGCATAGATAAAAGATTTTGCTACGCCCATGTGTCATGGTGATTTTTTGCTTATAAAAAAAGGTAATGCGGCTACGGTTCTACAGAATAGTTAATAGATTTAAGATATACTTCCCAGTAAACTAAAGGGTTTCTATTTTGATATATTAAAAAAACAAAGTTCATTCGAAAATTAATTAAAAAGTTTGAGTGCCGTAAAGTCTTTATTTTCTAAAACATTTACTTTTACTTTTTAAAAATATAAAAATTTCCACTATATGGTAAACCGCTCTGAAGTTTTTATGTAAGGACATGTGTTTTTAGCTACACTGAAAACATTAATTTTGTAAATGTTTATATAAAACCTAAATGATTTTTTCGTCCACTGATCATGTGAACTTATACATAAACTCCAAGTTATTACACATGGCTTGAGTGTATTCATAGACAAACAAAATAAAAACAATTAGCCATTTCAGCCCTTAAGAGGATTTTGACCGAGCTTCTTATGATAGATTGTGTTGTGTGCGGAGTTGCCAGATTTTAGTAGAGATCATTCTCGTTTTGTCCACGCATTTCAAGAAGTTTTACCCCTTTTTTCCTTTGCATTTTCCCGTTTTTTGCCCATTTTGAAAAGTATATAAAAGACAATAAAATCAAAACTTTTTATTTTCTTAGAATTTTTTTTTACCTACCTTTTTTTTATTTTATTTTTTTTATTTTTAAGAAAATAAAATAAAACAACTAAAAGGGATCTTTTTTTCTTGTACTTGTGGATTTAATTTTCGATCTTAGGAAATCGTGTACCGTCAAAAAAGGGCTGGAGATATATTTAATATAACTCCATTTTCCTCTCAGGCTTTTTGAACTTTCAGGCTTTTTGAAGACAAGGCATCTTGAAAAGATTTTCTTAAGGGGGTCCTCTGGTAATCTATGCCAAATTTTGGCCTTTTTTCAAAATATTGTGGAAAGAGAACGAATAAAGATATTTTAGTTCCGTTTTTTGATTTGGGTAGCTTAATTTATTGAAAAAAATACAAAATTTTGAAAAAGTGAATTTATCCGTTCAGAAAGTTCTCGGCCTGGTAACGAGGTTCTCCGGAAAAAAGGTGGGTCCAAATTGCGCACGATTCCAAGAGTAAACATCGTCTGAAAAAAAAAAAAAAATATTCAGTTACTTAGAATGAATGTCCCTATAGCCCCTACCTCGGAAACAAAAATCGAAATTTTTTTAGGAGGGGAGCCGCCACTTTGAAAATGAAAAATCGAATTTCGACCTTTTTTTTTGTAGTCTAGTGTAGAAAATAAATAGTAAACATTATTTTTTCGGCAAGTTTGAGGTAGGGGCTATAGCGGCGTAAATTCTGCGTCGTTTCATGCCTCGTGCGCAAAGTTTTGAAAAACATGGTTTCGAGAAAAACGCGTTTAAAGTTTTGACTTCAATTTTGAGGCACACAAATGACATTGACACATATTTTTTTAATACAATACTTACGAATATTAATCGGCAATTCCAGCCCAATAAAGTGTGCCTTCCTCCATCTCATAAAACGAGTTTTCCATGGCTTTTTGGGCTCTGCGGGCTGTGCGACCCTCTTTCGATGATGCGTACGTTTTTAGCTCTGAGCGTTGAAGTCGTTTTCCGTCGCGAGATTCAGCATACATCTCGGCTTGTGGGCCGATGACAATACCCATTGTTGACATTATTTTTAAAATACTTGTGAAGCCTTCGTTGAAAATGCAGGTTGCCAGAAAATTTGCGATTTCGACTGTGGTAGCACCACAGTGGATATGTTTCGTTTCATTTCAACCCCTAAATCAAAACATGCATGTATACATACTGCATGTATACATACTGTGTGTGTATATTTTGTAATATCAATACATATTTTGGAAGAATTCCACAGAATTTTCGACTAATGACTGCAGGCAAATAAACAACTTTGCTGATGCGTTATTTTGACGAAAACATACCTACACAAAAATGCCTGTATCTCCTAAACTATTTCGAATTTTGAAAAATCCTTTTGGGAAAATGTTTTTCAGTATCTGAGCAATAGAAATATGAAAAAAAAATCGAAAAAAATTTTTCGGATTACCAGAGGACCCCCTTAAATAATTTAAATAATGCTTTTTAGAAAAATAAGCCTTTTAAAAGAGAAAGTATTCATGATGTGAATGTTTAATATTAGTGCAAAATCCAACGAAATAATAATTTTTTTAACCGAAATGAAAACTAATTCAAGTTTTTAACTATACATCAAATTTTTTAGATTAAAAATGAAACTTTTTCTAAATCAAATTCTTTTCAAACTTTTTAAAAATAAAAAAAAACTTTTTACAAATCAAAACCAACTTTTTCCATTTCAAATTCAACCTTTTACAGCTTAATTTGAAATGGAAAAAGTTAAATTGAAATTGTAAAGTTGAATTTGACGTGTTTAATTTTTAAAAGTAGAATTTAATATGTAAAACGTTGAGTTTGAAGTTAAAATCCGAAACAACTATTATTACGTCGGACATGTTAACCGTCTAGAATAAATGTTGTATATTTTTGAAAAATATATCACTAAAATAACACATTGTAAATACCTATTATGTTTTTTAATTAAAGTGTTTTCTTTTTTATAAATAACCATAGAAAAACAATTTTATATGCTTTACTTTTTTATTAGAATAAACCAAGATAATTTAAAAAACAAACAGAGAGAGAGAGATAGACAGAAAACCAACAAATTCCAGTGTATTACGTGTAGCCTATAAATTTGCTATATAAGTAAGTACCGCCGTACGGCGAAAATGGCAAGTTATTGAAGAATTTACGCTATTGAGAAGTCGAAAGAACCTGTATCATGTTTTGGAATTTTTTAAAGGAATACCTGCTATTGTTGCTGCTGAAAATTGTCTTGGCTCATGCAGAACAATATGTTGATTATTGTAATATGAATGATTGCGGCACAGAACACATAGCCTGCAATAACTATGGAGTAAGTTTGACATTAGCATAAACCAATCTTATATATAAACAAAAGTTTACTTGCAGAACATTGGTCCAGAGTGCCCAAAGAATGTGCGATTTGTCAGTCTGATCTCATATAAAAAATATATTTTAGATACTTTCAATGATTTACGCAATGAAATTGCTGGTGGGGAATCTGGTTTTGCACCAGCAATGCATATGGCAACCATGCGGTGGGATGGAAATCTTGCCGATCTGGCCCTGTTGCGTGCCCTGCGGTGTACGCGAAATCAAGATCATTGTTTCGGCACTGAAATATACAAACAGCCCGGACAGGCTGCAATTTGGTTCAATTTCGAGGGTAAAGTTGATGCAGACATTATCGATCGGGCTATAAGGAAATCAGTACGAAGCGTTAAAAAGTTCCGTGAGCATTTCTCTCCAGAATTTGTTAATGCCATGCCTACACCCAGTAGTAATGCGTAAACATTATATATTTTAAGCTTATAGCATTTTCGTTACACATTTCAAACAATTCAAATTTTTAGTCTTGAGGGGCATTTTGCACTGTCTATACGGGACAATAACGCATTTATTGGATGTGCTGCATCGATTTCCACTACAGATGGCAACAATCAATTGCTCTTTGTCTGTAACTATGCGAGCACGAACTTTATTGGACATCCGGTTTACAAAACGGGTAGAACTGCTAGCTTGTGCAAGAGCGGAATCAACGAAAACTATCCTAATCTATGTTCGACCGAAGAAGTGTATGATTTTATAGTTCAATCCAGTCATGCGTTCAGAAGATAACACTAGGAGAGTATTCAGCCAATGTGAGAATAGAAAAAAGTTTTATTGAATTACTGGTTTTATATAAAGAAAAATATACACAATTATGTAGGAGTGAATATGCGTGCATGCCAACGAACCACTGGGGTTCAAATCCATCTGATTCTGAAGAATTTTTTTTAAATGAAAATACATTTTTCGGATCGAGATCGACATCTCTTTGAGACAATGACAAACCTCAGGGTTAACAAATGCTATATAAAGCTACTTGAGACCATGAACATTAGCCGTTGGTATCTGGCAACTTAGTTAAATCTATAGTTGTACTTGGTATTGTTTATTCTTAAAGGTTTGCCATGGTCTTCTGAGAGGTGACAGATCAGAAATATATTTGCTTTTGAAAAAACCGTCAGCCCGATATGCGGATTAAACTCGGGTTTTCGCGTTCCGTTGACTTACTCGCACACACGGCCACAGCACACACGGCCACGGCCGCTACGTAAGTATGCTAATTACAGCGAAAAGAACTGTTATCATTAGATTATTTTGCACAAAATTTGCATAGGATGAAAAGTTTTCGAGATATACAAGCAAAAATCGGTTTTAACAAATATCTTGTAAAAAGGATTTTTAAAAAATTTGGTCCAAATAAGTTTCTGTTCATGAGATATTTCAAGCTAAAAATGGCACACCCAAAATTTCCCCCAAGAAATTTCTCCAAAAAAAGAAAGAGACAACGAAAAAATTGGTTAAATTGTTTTCTTCAAATATCATGATAAGGGGACTTTTTCAAAAATTTGTCTTTGGGGATTTTAGAAAAAAATGCAATTATGTTCATTACATCATCAAACCATTTTCGTTAATTTAATCTCTTCGCTCAAATATTTGTTTGGTGGTTATGCTATGTTTGCTGCATAGTTTCATTGTAAAAACAACACTTGACAAAACTCTTGCAAAATAAAACAAATGGCACAAAAATCGTACAGCTCTGAAATAATTGGCGCGTTTGGTGTTGCCATCAGCAATCAAAAATATTCGGTCCCAGAGCGAGAAAATGAATTTGAGTAAGAGTTAATTTCTCAACAAACAATAACACCAAAAATGTTCGGCAATCATGTTTGCCTAGCATAACCACGGCATTAGGCTGCGTGCATAGTGAACGCCGATTCAGACTAGCAGACAGTCAGGCAGGCTGAAATCTTTGTGAACAAACGAGATACAAATAGCTATCAGCTATATATCTCGCTTGTTCACACATTCTGTCTGCCTGCCTGTCTGAATCGGCGTTCACTATGCACGCAGCCTTAGAAACACGCAAAACCACAAAAAAAAATCATCTAATAAGGCAACTAGTTCCATAGATAATCCCAGTGGAACCTATCTTTTAAAAAAAACAGATTCACAAATGAAATCTCAACGGAGAGCGCTAATGACTTCTTGTGTACCTTTTTGAATCGTTCGCTCACTAGGGCATGCGAATGGATGTTTCCGAACTATGCTATGAACTGAACAAAACATCCCGATATCTTAAATTCAATTAAAAAGTCGTTCAGTGCTGAAATACAACTGAAAAAAAGTAAGAATAACTGAAAATATTATTTTTTTATTAAGTATTATTTTTTATAATTTGCAATTTATTATATATACACATTCATATGTATTGAAATAGTTTAAACATATATTTTGTTAAAATCTATAATTATTTACATATCAACTAATCAGCACGTTGACACTTGGAGCTGTTAGTTTTGAAAATTTCTACTAGTTCGCTTTACGTCATATAAATGTAGGCAGCCATTAAGAAAAGAAAAGTTCAAATTAAAGCTTTATAAGAAAAAAAAAAAACAACAAAAGTACAAAAATTAAAAACAACAAAACAAAAGATTGTGCGAATACAGCTAATTAAAACAAAAACTTAAATACTGGTTAAACTTACTGGTTAAATTTAAATAATGAATGGTTTTGAGCCCCAGTCGCTATATTTTCATGGAAGTTAAATTAAAAGTCAAACTAGTTCAAATTAAAAGTAATGTTTTTGAATATTGGCGCCATTTTTAAAGCTTTGGTATTTATGTTATATATAAATAGTTATAAGTAGTGATGTAGAGCTTTTAATGTACTTTAATTTAACACATTTTACTTTATAAACCTAGGCATTATTTGAGGGTGCTTGTTTTTTTATAATTAAATTGTTTTTAACATAAACTTAAAATAGGTATGTAATACATTTTCAAGTTAAGACCTTGTTTGGTTTATTTATTATATATTTTGTTTTTTTTTTTTTAAATTCTTCTTAACAAATTAAATTTTTCTTAACAATGTCATGTAAGCGCTAAAAATGAAATGTTTGCAACATTCTTACTCACAAAATGTTCGATTTTAACTTAGTTCAAAACATGTACCATAAATTTTTAATTAATTTTGATTAGCAATATATGATTCACATAATAATAATAATAATATTTTTAATAATTATATGCTTAGAAGCTAATTAAGTGTTAATTAAGTGTTGCTTGTTTTTGCTCCTTTAGCATTTAATACATACAGCATGAGTTTGGTTTTTATTTTCTTGCATTATTTTAAATCATACAAGTTAAAGTTTTGTTTTTTTTTAAACTTAATTAATCTTTTTCAATGTTTTTATGAATATTCGCACCTTCTGGCTTACTTAATAATAGACACCATTTTGAATTTTACATTTATGCATCATGCAATAATTAACTCTGTTGTTGTAGTTGTTGTTGTTGCTGCTGCTGTTGTTGTTGTTGTTGTTGTTGTTGTTGTTGTTGTTGTTGTTGTTGTTGTTGTTGTTGTTGTTGTTGCTGCTGTTGCTGCTGTTGTTGCTGGTGTTGTGGCCCAAATTTACTCGTGATCTTGTGCGAAACATTCACAATAGCCATTTCATGTTTTGAGTCTAGGTCACAATCGTACAGTCCGCTTAGCGAGTCCAAACTTAAAAGTCGCGAACTTGCACGACTCGATATTGAGGTATCATCCACATCCGGTGCATTATACAGCGAATTAACATCGGAAAGCGCACCTTCAGCATCGGTGAGACCAGCCTCGTTAAGCAGTGAGATGTTTTCAAGTCCAGGTTCATCGGTTATGTAGCCAGTCGATTCGGCCCCACCTATTATGAGAACGAGAGGAACTTTATCAATTGAATAATAAATTTAATCTATAGATCAGTTTTATATCCTGTTAAAACACAAAGTTATCAAAGATTTATATCTTTCACTTAAGAATAGTTTTTGTGGAATTCCAAAAAAATTCAGTTACATGTTCTATTTCACACCCCCTCATCAACATTTTGAAATGCCTAGAAATCATGTTAGGAGCTTGTTTTATGTTTTTGTCCAAAAATATTGACATTTAGAGGCTGTTTAGGCGAAAAAAACCGAGTGATAGAAAATCGTGAATGAAGATTTTCAGTTATATGGTGTTAGGAATGAGATGAAAACATATTTCGTAAAATAGTCTACCTGAAGGATTTTTCGGTTTCCGATTTTAAGATAAATCTCAAGAACTTTTTGAAAATTTCTAATCCAAATTTGTTCATCAACCGTTCATAACGGAATCTATGATACATCTCCTCCATAGTTGGGTCTAGAAATAGTGTTAAATCTCCTATAAAAGAGTTCTTAAAGCGTTTAGTTCACCAAGTTCGCTGCTAAACTTAGAATCTGAACACGATCTTAAATGAACAACTGCCGACTTCGAGCTGAAACACTGGAACAGAATTAGTTGAAAACTGTTAATCAATACAAATAAGAGAATCGTAGGAGCTTTCCAATGACTTTCTGAGGGAGATAAATTCTAAGATGCCATATTAAGTAAACGACAGTTTCTTATACAGATGTACTCTAGATCCAACAGGCATAAAGCTTTTGTAGATTACTTTCCCATTTTACGCTATACTCTTTGCAGGAGTTTTTTTTACATAGCTCAAAGTGATATACGAGATATATCTCGGACACCATTTTGCTTTGACATATTCAACTTGTTGAAAAATTTCCTAGTTACTTACCCGTTGCTTCCTCGCGACAATCATCATCCGACCACTCGGACTGACTTTCCAGCGGATTCGAATCCATTGACTGATGATTGTGTGCACCATATTTCAACTCATCGTTTATCACATTCGCTTCGATACAATGATCGCCACCATCCATTCCAATATCTGCATCATCGCGATCCCTACTGCCGCTTAAATGATGCTCGGATGAGGTGAGTAGACGTTTTTTGCGCACATCACGTCCCACTTCATCATCTTCGAATTCTTCGTCGGCCAGATTATCTTCAGTATCGTCACGTTCACAATCATCAAAATCGGCATGATGTCGCTGCTGCAGTTGCAGCTGTCGGCTATGATGGTGGTGATGATGATGATGATGGTGATGCTGGTGTTGCAATTGCCGTCCATTACGCGTTTTCTCCACACTATCATCCAATTGATCCAAACTTTCACGACTTTGATCGATCTCCAGCGAGCGTGGTCGTTGGCGATGTCGATGGTTATGATCTTTGGACTGCTGCTGATGCTGTGTATGACTAATACCGTTGACCATGTTCGACTTGTTGGCGAATTCAAGCAGCTGTAGATTCAATTGATTGCGATTCTCATGCAGTATCTCGCAGGATTCCGTATCGGATGTTTGCCTGTTTATTGAATAATGTTATGATAAATAGTTAGCTAAGGGAAATTGTAAATGGAATTGACTTACATTTGACTCGACTCCGATGGATTCTTATTACGTGTTATCTCCTTGATGGCTTCCAGGCCTACCGGATGTTTCGATATGATGAAACTTGTACTAACTGGAATTTTTGAAGACTGTCGACCGCCACTTGGCGACGACAACTCATCGAGTATTGTTGTCATAGCTGCAGCATCGTACTTGCTTGCAATCTTGCTGTTGTTGTTGCCGCTATTTGAATTGCTGATGCTTATGTTGCCATTGCTGCCAGAGCCACCGCCAATTGCATGTCCATTATTTGAGCTCAGCTTGCTGTTGCTGCCAGATAAACTTAACTCTATGTTGTTGCGACTGCTGCTGTTGCTGGTAGTATGGCCCTCTGGATTGGTGTTCGAACCGGATGTTGTGTGGTTGCCCACACCACCGTTGGATACGGATTGCGCCATGCCGCGAGCTCTTGAAGATTCATTTAATAGTCTTTGTAGTTCCCTCTCGAACGGTGACTTGGTAGAGTTGCCGGTGGTTGTGGCGGTGGTGGTTGAAATATGGCCAGGAATTCCTGAGTTCTGCTGTTTGCTGGCCTGACGATCCTGGTATTCAAAACTGTTGCACGAGTCACCTTTATGCTGTGTCGTCGTAGTATGTTGCCCTTGGCTTTCTGTCGTTGAACTAACCTCGAAATCTCGCAGGTTCGACATGTCTACAACGGGCGAGATAGGATCAACTTGTATATCGCAAGGATACAGCCATTGCAGTGGGTTGCCAGTGCCATTGCGATTCAAATGATTACTGGGCGCTGTAATGCGCGGCGAATCTTCATCGCCTTCACCTTCGGTTGTCTTCGAATAGCTCTCGTCCGAGGAACTCATCGAGGGTGAGTGCGGTCGTGAGCTGAGATCATCGGTGGAAGACATTTCGCGACTTTCCTCTAGTTCGGTTGGTAGCTTTGGCAGGGGCTTCATGTACGTGCGTAAGAGAGGTGTTTGTTGTTTGAGACTTGTTGTCATAGTGGCGGGTTTGGGTGGTGGCACCGGAAGTGGTGGTTGGGGCTGTTGGGAGTAGATAGGGTATAGTTGTTGGTGTTGTGCTTGTTGTTGCAGATGGATTTGTTGCTGCTGAAGTAGTACAGTATTGGGACAAGTATAGCGAGGCGGTTCATATTTAGGTGGATGAAGTTGTGGCTGTTGCATAGGTATTATCTTTGTTTGGTTTAACACAGAGATGACGTATGCAGATCGATCATATACATAAACACATAGATATGGAGAAAACACAAATATTAGCGTTAACATGCAGAGATATACACATATATGTATACTATATATGAGAGTTGTGAAGGATTTGAGTTAAAAATGTAAAAATAATTTAAAGAAGAAATTCTTATTATAACAAATAAACATACAATTTAGTTAAAAAACCGAAACCAAAAGATCGACTGACAATTTCAAAATATGATTTCCAGAACCTGTGAGAAACATTTTTCGTGTGAAACGGATTTATGAGGACAACTTAAGAGATAAAATCCCAATTCTTCAAGCGTAATAGATAATAATATTAAGACCAATGTGTGTGAAGTCGATGTAAAATGTATTAATGTTTACACTACATGGGATTTATTATACTATTTACATAGCTTTTCTAACTACAAATATAAAATATGTGTGTTGGTTTTGTATCAATTTTATATAGAACCATAACCCTTATATGACGTTTTCTTAACTTTGTGGCCTTGAGTGAGATGATCAGAAACTAAATGCAATATCTTTTTAGTCACTTATACAATATTCCTGATTGATTTCAACATTAAAAAAGTCAGAAAATTTAATACGGTATAGCCCGACTATAATAATCCTCTATAATAATATAATAATCATCGAATAGAGAGAATCCAAAAAGGCTTTCTTCAGTTTGCTCTTAGGGGCTTGAGTGGAACTGACATTTTAAGTTCTTTCTCCTTATTAGAATCGTTTCAAACTCTTAAGAACGCAGTCATTAAGTGAGCGAAGAAGGTCTGAGATATCATAAATTTACACCAACTCATTACCGGTGTATTCGATTCTCCAGAAATTCTTTCTCTCATAAATTTTAACTCTAACCGTATGTAAACAACTAGAGTTTTTGATGTTAACTTGTCAATTTTGTTAATTATAATAACATAATATTAACAGTCGGCTGCTGTTATTTCAAAACACTGTTAGATTAAATTAAATTTGCGTTTAAGTCAAAAGTTTTCTTTATTGAATTAACATTTCAAAGTATTTTTGTGCTGTTCAAATCATCTGTTGAAATGTTTTTGTGTTTTTGTTGAAGTTCCTGTCTTCTCTGAGCAATAGTTTTTAAATGTGCTTCACTATATTTATCTTATCGTTATCAATATCTCAGTGGAAGTGTGCTAGACTGTCATGCGGAGGACGTGGGTTCGTACCCTAGCTGTGTAAGTATCAAAAATTTGAATTTAATAATTGAAATTCTAATTCTGTTTCATTGACAGTTTGATCAAAAATAACCTTCAAAATAAGTTTGAAATCTTAAAAAAAATTGTACATTTAGTTTTTTATTTTAAAAATAATAAAAATAAAAAATATTTTAAATAAAAAAAATTGACAATATTTGAACCTATGTGAGTCGAGTCGGTTTCGTGTTCTATAGACCAACAGTCAACCTGCTGTTGATTTGAAAGTTAAATTTGTTGGATGTTATTTAATAGTGAAATCTGTTATTTTAACTCATGATTTGTTAACATAACAGGATTTTTTCCCTGAGTGTACTTATGCATTTATATTTGTTTTATTATTATTTTCCGTTTAAACTTTTTTGACGTAGAATTACGTCTTACAGCGCGGTTTGTTTGGGGTCGTTTTAACAGATTTTTTCAAGGTCATTAGGCAACGTTTTTGGCGAATACTTTAGGGTATACCAACAGCCTTTAATACTCTTCGTTCAAAGATAATATATATACTAAAATATCAGGTATATCCTGCGCTGAATGAATATCTAATTTTGGATTTTGTCACTATTATATTAAAGTCACAAAATAGTAAAATATAAGAAGAAAAATGCATGTTTTTATATAAGAAAATCAATCATCAGCTGCTTATGTGCCTGCTGCTTTCTTTGTTTTTTTTTCGTTGTTTATGCTTGTATGCTTTGATTTTGCACGAACTGATTGGTTCGTTTTGGCAGCATTGTAAGCATTAGTTCGCATTGGGTTTATGTATGCACTACTGTTCTAGTATACTCTTTTGAAACCAGAGGTCATGAACCTCTTTTCAACTCAGTCAATGAACTCAATCTGTCAAAATAACGAAATGGGTCTGTGATCCGTTTAGATTTTACTCTTATAAAAAAAACGAGTTGGATCATATTTCTTTTTATGCTTTTACCCAATAGATGGCGTAAAATTTTAATTTTTGTTTTTAATGGAAATTAGTTTGGATTCCACATCCCACTAGCACTAGCGAGTGTACTTTGCAAACTATACATCGAACAGAAAGTGTAGCTAGCAAAATTAATATCAGACAGAGACGAGAGGAAAGGACATGTGCTCAGCGTGAAATATAGTAACCATACGATTTTTTAAAAATCGGGGTCTTAATTTTAATTTGAAATTAGTAGTTAAACTGACTGTAGCTCGCAAACTATATATCGGGCAAAGACGAGAATGGAACTAATGGAAAGTGCATTTGCTTCGCCTTCTTTTCAACTAAGTCAATGAACTCAACCTGTCAAACTTAACAAAATGATCGAAAAAATTTGAAATTTTGCTTGTTTCTTTTTGCTTGCTCATTTAATCATACTTACTATTTAACTTTTTCTTTGTTTTGTCATCGATAAGTAGTCCATAATTGAGTGTTATTCATTTATTTGTTAATTTTTGGAAGATCAATAAAAATACGTGCAAAATGAACAAAGCAATCGGACCAAAGAGACAAAGTAGAAGAGGTTACAAACAAAAAAACAACAAATTGGCCATTTCAGCCGTTGAAAGGACTTTGACCGAGGTTCTTATGATCAATTGAGTTGTGTGTGATATTAAATGTTTGCACACAATTAACCGAGAACTGGACCTACATGTTTTATGCCGACTCCGAACGGCTCATGTTCTCAAGAAGCTTTGCATGGCATTATTAACTCTCTGAGGTTTGCCATTGTCTGCAGAGAGGTGGTGACCGATCAGAAAATTTTTTTTTTTTTTTTTTATTGAAAAAACTTTTCGCCGCGACTGGGGATCGAACTCGGGATCCGAGCGTGCTAAGCCACACACTTAACCTGCACGCCACGGTCACCACCAGAAGAGGTTACAACTTAAACGGAATTCTACGTCTACACTTACGATACTATCGAAACTGTTTCTTTTTTCTCAAAAATTTTTCAAAACTTAAGGATTAATATTGAATGATTATAATATAGAAAATAAATGTACGTTTCTGTTTTTTATTTAGGTGTTTTTTTTTGTTGAATATATGTATTCAACTTATCCTTGGTACGCAAACTCTTTTGACTAGTGTATAGACGTATGTAGAGGTAAAAGTTTTCGAAAAGTTTTGTATATATAATTTAGACTCAGATTTGAAAATAAAAAGGTGCAGAAATCGTTTTTAGAGTACTTTAGCATTTGAAACCCCGGATGGTAGAACCTTCCTCATATAATTCCAACGCCTTCTAAATTTCTTGTGGTCGCCATGGCGTGAGATGTGTGGCGTGAGAACCAACGAACCGGAGTAACCTGAGTTAAATCCTCGCAACGGACAGAAAGTTCTTTCAATAAAAATAGATTTCTCTTATCGGCCGTCACCTTTCTGCTGACAATGAAAGCCAGCCAGCCTTAGAACAAGCCTCTGAGAGTAATAATTGACATGTTAAGCTTCTTGAGAGCATGAATATAAGCAAGCCGTTCTGAGTCGACATAAAACATGTAGTTCCATTTCTCGAGCAATTGTGTAAGAAAACTTTATGACATACACAGCAGAACTGATAATAAGAAATTCGGTCAAAGTTCTTTCAAGGGCAGAACGTGTTTTGTACGCTAAGCAAGTACTTTTCTAGAACATTGTACCTATAAAGAATTTTCTATTATAATCTCCTCAACTTTTGTAAAAGCACTTTTCAACTTTTATTTTTTGGCTGTCATCCAAAACCTTTTTTAAGAAGTTTTTTTAAAAAAAAAGTTTTTTGTAGATATTAATTTTTGCACGACCAATTGTTTTTCGTTCTAGAAACTCGTGCAACTTTTTTCTTTTTGATCACCCCACCCTAATGGCAATAAAGTTCTTCCGTTTTTAATGCATCAAACATATCAACCGCAAAATTTGAATAAATCATAAAAGTAGCTCCTCATTCCACATAAACTCACTCACCTTGGCCACTGGTGCTGCATGCAAAAGAGGTTCACTCTCGTGGCAATTATTATAACTACTATTTAAGTATGGCGAATGGTAGTTGAGACGGGCCGCATGCTCCCGCCTGCCAAGCATGACGTTATTGTAACTCTCCAGCTGAGCGTAGTGCTCACGCATGTTAGTATAATTTTCCCGATTAATACCGGGATTCTCAATGATATTGAACTGTTCGCGTAGCATTACCATGGAAGCGGTTGTTGGCAGCACTGTAGCAGCAGGAATCGGTGAGGTTCCACTAACCACCACAGGTAGTGCAATTAAAGCAGTGCCATTGGGCGTAGCTTGAGTTCTCAGTTGAGAAGAGTGTTGTGACTGTTGTTGCTGTTGCAGGTAGGTTGCATGATATTGCTGCTGATAGTTGTTGTAGTTGAAGCCATTGCTGTTGTTGTGCTCGCCATTGTGTCCATTCTCGCGTATGTTTGGAAGTCCACCGTTGGCTATAAAGCTCGGCAATTTGCTGAACTTGTTGTTAAGACGTTGTTGTTGCTGTTGCTGCAAATGTGTTAAATATTGTTGCTGCTGTGGATGATGTTGCTGTTGCAGCAGCAACTGTTGTTGCTCTTCTTGTTGCTTCAACTGTAGGCTACTATTGCTGATAGTATCTGGATTGTTGTAGCCGTAGATGCTGCTGCTGCTGCTATTGTCTCTCTTGAGGTTGGTGCAGTTGCTGGTGCCATCTTTGTTTATGTTGTGCTGCTGGTAGTTGCTGATGTCCTGTAGTTGTTGTGGCTGTTTTTGAAAGTATTCAGTGCTATGAGCGTGCATTTGCAGGGCGTTATTGGTTTGCTGTTTGTGTTGTTGCTGTGTTTGTTGTGGTGGTAATTGTTGCTGTTGTGGATAGTTGTTGCCTTGCAGTGGACGATTGCCAATCATGGCGTTACGCACCTCACCGTTTAGAGCATTATTACTGGAATCACATAGAAAATAGGTGACCATGTCGCCTTTGCCCTTGACCTTAATGGTGCCGCGACATCTGTGGATTTAAAAGAAAGTTTTATAAGTTTCACTAGTGTTGTGAGAAAAATCGATGTTCTGGTTTTTTATCGTAGGTAACGATAAACGATAAATTTCCTATTTATGAAATTTGTGGAATATGGTCTTTTTTGATTCACCTAAATTTCTATAAATTTATAATTTTCCAAGATAATCGATTAATCGGTTTTCAAAAATTAATTAAACGCTCATTGATAGAATAATTTTCGTTTCACAGCGTACGTGTAAGTTTAAGATTTTTATTTTAAATTGAGAAAAAATTCTAGTAGACTTCATTTAGCGTTTATCGACTAATTAAAAAATGAATCGATATTAAAATTTGTTTAGCTCTCGGCACAATTACATACCGAAATTCAAAATGTGATCCTTGTAGGCTATCGACAACCTCTTGCGTCACTTGCGTATAGCCTGGTATGCCAGTCGAGTCCATGCGACTGGCAACATTTACAGTATTGCCCCAAATATCATATTGCGGCTTGCGTGCTCCAATGACACCAGCTACCACAGGTCCAATATTGATGCCTACAGAAACAGTAAAATGTGAAGTTATTTATATTCTACGCCCACAAGTAATATACAAACTAACCAACTCGCAGCATAAAATTGTTATAGGAATGACTATTGATTTCCTGCAAGGACAAACGCATCGCCTTTACATACTCCACCAAGCCAGTCATGTGTCTTCGCACGGAGTTCGAATCACTGGCATTTATTTTATAATCTAAGAAGTTTTTAGAGATTTTTCATTTATATGAATGAACAGTTATATGAATGAATACAAATTTTCTGCCTCAGACGCACCTGGTATAAGGCCCACCACAGCCATGTATGTGCTACCCACTGTTTTAATTTTATCGATGCCATGAAAACGATCCTCCTTTAAAAGCTAAAAAAGAAAAATAAATAGTACTTAACATACATTTTTATTCACATTCACATACCTCATCAAAATCTGCTATGATTTCATTTAGTAGACGTAGACATTCCAGTCCCTGATCGGATCCATCCATTTCCGTATAGAACTCATGAAAATTTGGCACTGAGGCAAATATAACGCCCACCTTAGCGTAACTCTGATGATACAGTTCCTGTGAAGGGTTACCCTAAAATAGTTAGCAAGACCAGAACTTCTAAAATGATTAACTAGCTCAAGGGAAGGTTGGCCACAGAGATACGAGTACCGTTACATAACGTCAAATAACGTTTGAACAAAAAAAACACATTCAGAAGAGAGATAAAGACAGAGACAGACAGGTTGTGCTTGTGTGTAGAAGAGAAAAATTTGTACAGTTGAGGTTTTGGTAAATATTTTTGGAAAATGAAAGTCGAAATCTTTTATAAAGTGATGGAATATTTAAAAAAAACAAAAGATCGAAAGTGAAAGCACTTGGTTTTTAAAAAAATAAAAGTGTTAAGCTTTTAAAAGTTTTAAATTAAAGAAATAAAATACAAACTCGATCGGTTTTAAGTTTCCGAGTTAGTTGTTTTCGTTTAGAAAGTTGTTTTCTTTAAGAAAAAAGTCAAAACTTAGGCTCACATAAAAAAAGGTTTAAAAATAAGATTGCAAAAAAAAAAAAGATTAGATCTGAAATAGAGTATATTTTGGTCTAAAGAACTTAAGATGATGCTGTTTCTAGCCAGTGTCAGGTCATTGAAGATCATCTACCGCACTAAATTTTCTGATGGTCACGGGCGCCATCAAAAACTAGAAATGATTTAAAAAATTCAAAAACGAGTAAAGATTAAACGCAGATTTTTATAATTCTTCTACATATCATTATTGCTCAAGTTTCTTATAAGGATAGGTACATTTTAAGTTTAATTAATTATTAATGATCAGGAATTTTTGAGTAATTGAAGTTCAAGGTCACAAAAGTAGCACAGCAAATATTTTATGGAAAATACCGTATAGAAAGTGTTCCGATTTTTAATCAGTTTAGGCGGTATTCTAGTCTAGGGGCACAAATGGCGCGTGGTTGGGTGGCTTTTTTAAATTCGATACAAAAAACTAAAAAATCTGAGAATAAGATTTTTATTAATATTTATTGATATTTAAACAAATTTTAAAATTTAAATCTTTAAAAGCGTTTTCTAATACGTTGATTCACTTGAAATATGCAGTGAACCTGCTTTCTATATCCCTCAGAGGGATATGAGATGAGCGATTTTTTGATACCGGTGATTTAGTCATGGTTATTAAAAAATCACTAGTAACTGCGATGATACAAAAATCTCAAAAACCGTGATCAGTGATAACGTTTTTTAAATGTGTTATTTTTCATTAGTTTCGCCGTTTGCAGCGATACGTGGTTTTAACAGTAATTTTTTACTTGTGCGAATTGTTGTCGCTGTTTCTCATGTAAGCAATCCATTTAAGGAATTGAAAAGCATTTGAAATGCTTAAGTAGCATTTCGAAAAACAAGATACATAAAATCAGAACATCTCTCATATCCATATACTTAGATATTTATTTAATTATAAAATACTGTGATCATGATCACCATTTTTAAGAAAGGTGATTTTTAAATCACTTTCACTGAGAACGATCTTCTTGAAAAATCAACAGATCTCTCATCTTTAATCCCTCCCTCTATTGTTGGAACTTTATTTTTTTATAATATTTAGTCTTTAACTGTTTTTAAAAAATTTAAGACTATGAAAAAAGGACAAAAAAAAAAATCACTTTCTTTTCTTTGATAGAACTACAATTATTATAATATTTTGTTTTTTACTATTTCAAAAAAAATTCAAAACTTTAATAAGTACAGAAATCACCTTTTTTCAACAGTCGCCTTTTTGTAAATTTCTTTTTTTAATTCTCGTGGTTTAGAATCGCGACATTCTTACTTTTTAAGAATCTTTTCTTTTTTCTTCTTAAGGTCATAGAAGGTGATGTTGCAATCATGTCAAGAAGAACGCTTCTTTATTGCCCCCTCCCCCCACCCCAATTTATCCTCCCTGTATTTTTTCAATTTTCAAAATTGTAGTATATTGAAATTTATTGTTTGTATAGTTTAAAATTTATAAAATATCTTATCTTATATGGCTACTTAAAATATTTGTAGTTTTTTTTTAAGAATTTTAAGATTTCAAGAATTTTAAAAAACACCCAAAATTTTTACTCCTAGACTAGAATACCGCCTCAACTAGTTTGATATATCGGTTACCTTTGTTTTACGGTTAAAGCTTTAAAAACTTTTGATTTGATATTGAATAATAGAGTCATTCCAGAAAAAATTACGGTTTATTAATATTGCTGGTATTTTTTAAGGATGATGATATTATTTCGAAACTTTTTGACCTGAAATTTGACATATTTATTGATTTGAAAAATATATAGATTTGGCTTTATTGCAATACTTGTCCTGTAATGTTATTTCAAGGTGTACCGACATGAACTGGCTTGCTAACTTAGATCATAAGATCAAACTTTCATTCTTAAATATTTTTCCTGCCCAAAATCTTAATTCAAGATCGAGATGGAATGCCGGTGCACCATTTTTGTTTGTGAATGATGCACCATGTTTTTTCCAAACGCGTTGGTTTTGAAAATGGTTAAAAATGGGGAATTTGGATTTGAAGTACATATTTTTATAACGACATGGTACTCCCCATATGCCTTTCTTCATGATACGTATCACCTTTTTCAAATTTAAAAAGTTTTTAGTAAAGCTAACCAGATTTTGATAGAAGTACTTTTGTGACCTTAAACCATAGATTTTATAAAAAAAATGCAATTTCAGGCATTTAAAAATTAATGCCTAAATTATGTAAAAATAGATCAATGTCTAAATTGATTACTTTTAGTGGTTAAATATGGACCATTGTGCAAAGATACAGACTTCTTTTGATAGATTCTGGTAGAAGAAAAAAAAAAAAAATACACAAAAATTTCACGCCTATCAGAGTTTTAAAAGTTTACGCCTGAGTAATAAAATATTTTATACGGTTTTAAGTTAAAAATTAAAATAAGTAACTCTAAAAGTAAGTGTAAGAAAACTAATAAATATTTGACTTTGACATAATTTTTGGCTTTACTAAAAAAAAAAACAAACAAATTGGCCATTTCAGCCCTAGAAAGGACTTTGACCGAGCTTCTAATGATCAATTGTGTTGTGTGTGTTATTAAATGTTTGCACACAATTGACCGAGAACTGGACCTACATGTTTTATGCCGACTCCGAACGGCTAAAGTTCATTTTCTCAAGAAGCTTTACATGGCATTATTTACTCTCTGAGGTTTGCCATTGTCTGCAGTGAGGTGGTGACCGATCAGAAAAATGTTTTATTGAAAAAAATTTTTCGCCTCGGCTGGGGATCGAACCCAGGTTCCGAGCATGCTAAGCCACACACTTAAACTGCATGCCACGGCCACCACGGTAAAATTTAATGAAGAAAATTTTTCTACACGGAAAAAAAAGTGGGCTAAAATCAAGCGTTCGTAACTGAAATCAGCTCAATAGAGCTCAAAACCACCTCAAAACATGCTTTTCTTGTTCACAGTTTATGCCAGAAATTGGGTTTGAAAATTTTTTGATAAATACGTCAATTTGTGCTAAATACGTGTAATCTTGGGCTTGTTTGTAAAAAATTCATTCTGTTGCTGTTTATGCACATCAAAACTATGAGCAACTGAACGATGTAATTCTCAATTGGTTGTTGTTTCTGTTTGTATAGAAGTTCAGAGAATAAATTATATTTTCCTGTTCAAATGGGATGAAACATATCTAATTTGGACAATGAAAATATAATTATTATTTTGCTTAATGTAATTTTTTTTTGTTCTGTATTGCTTGGGCCACTTTGAACAAGGGCATAATTCAGCGTTTTATTAATTTTTGTATTTTGTTTTGTTATATATTTTAAAATTTGGCATTTGACATATTTTGATAAAAAATTACAAAATTCCTTAGATTGGCCATATTAATTTTTTTTTACTATCAATCCATAAATGGCATGCATTGGACACAAATGAGCATGTTTTCGGTTTTTATAAACAATGCCAAAATGACTAAAATAAAATTTTAATAAATGATTTAAGCATCACGGAAATTATGCACGAATGGGCGTGTTAATTTTTTTATGAACAATCACATTAGGGCTGGATATCAAGTACATTATGGCTTAGCTCAGAATCACTCACATAATTAATTGGTTTGGGATTGTTTTCAGCTCAAATTTGTCTCCGTGTAAAAGATGTAAGACCTCTTTTCAGTTATCCTTTTAAAAACTTTTTTTCAGCTGCAACTTTTGAAAAACTATCTTTTTAGTTAACTTTTTAGAAAGAAGTATGCAAAGTGTAGCATGCAATGAATATTTCATCAGAGGATGAACTTTGTGCTATAAGTTATTAAAAACACAAATTTTTTCGCAAAAGTGTTTTATAGTAAAATTTTACATAAAACATTTCTATAGAATATTTGAAAACTCTCTGGCTACTACTTAGGATATTTTGTTACTTTATTTTGAGAATGTTCAAAAAGGAAAAAAAATATAAAAAAGACCCACAAAAATGTTTCTAACAACATTTTACTTTAATTCTGTCAAGTCAAAAACTATATCAAAAATATCTAGCTATAACCGCTAATAAGATGTAACTATCTAGCAAACATTGTGAAAGAGAAGATTTTTTTTAATTATGACTTAAGACAAAAATAAGTAAATATAATGAAATAAATTATAAGTTTCGATAAGAAAACAATTTTTTGTAAATTGCTGGTTACATGTTTTCGCGCTTATGACTCGATATACTGTCAGCGTCAAAAGAAATTGTACACGTTAATATGTTATGTTTTTGTCTTTATTTTACTAGTTTGCTTTATCATTTTATTCAACATATTATGTTTTTTGAAAAATATATTGCATATTCTTTCATTTTATAAAAAAATAATAACAAAAATTTAACAATAAAAAAAATTATAGAACAACAACTTAAAATACTTCAAATTCACAGCGTCAAAAGAAATTGTACAGTAAGTATAAAAAAATTATTTCAAAGAATTTTAAAGAGGTTAGTATTTTGTTTGCTTTCCATTTGCGTTGATTACAGCTTGCAATCTTCTGGGCATCGATTCCACTAGGTTTCGGGTTACATCGGAAGAGATTTTTTGCCATTCCTCCATTATCACTGATTTTAGAGAGTCTTTGCTGGTAATCGTTCTTTTTCTAATTTGACGGTCCAGATGCTCCCACAAATGCTCGATAGGGTTAAGGTTGGGTGACTGGGCGGGATGATCCAGCTGTTTTGGGGTATGATATAGCAGCCATTCCTTTACTATTTTAGCAGTGTGCTTAGGATCATTGTCTTGTTGAAAGACCCAAGTTTGATCCAAGCCCAATTTGTCGACACTAGGTTGCAAATTATCTTTCAAAATGGTGAGGTAATCTCTTTTATTCATAGTGCTCTCTATGAAAACCAAGTTACCTACACCACTGGCTGCCATACACCCCCATACCATGACCGAACCACCACCATGCTTGACGGTAGATATTACATTTTGTTGGGCAAATGCTGAATTTTTGCATCTCCAAATTTTAGTTGGTGTTTTCTTACCAAAAATTTCAAATTTGCTCTCGTCAGTAAAGACTACATTATTCCAGAATGAATTTGGTTCATTTTGATACTTTTTAGCAAAATTCAGACGTCGCTGTTGATTGATTTTTGATATGAAAGGTTTGCTTCTTGGAACTCGTCCACGTAGTCCATTTGCATGTAGTGCTCTACGTATAGTACTGGAGCTAACGTTAACACCTGAGCGTTCTGAAATGTTCTCAGATATTTTAACAGCACTTTCAGTTGGATTTTGCTTCACTCGTCGCACAATGGATCCTATTTGAGTCGCATTTAGTTAACGGGGTCTTCCAGATTTGGGACGATTTTGTAAATTTCCGAACTTTTTGTAATTATAAATTATATGTTTTACAGTATTATGGCTTCTATCAATCATCAAACCAATTTCACGCAATGTTTTTCCTTTTTTATAATATTTTAGCACAAGTTCGCGAACATCCGGGGAGGTTTGTTTACCCATTTTGAAAATAAATTTCGTTACTCAAAAATCTTCAGATTTGAACTGATCCTCACGACATCAAGTCAATTAATAATTATTATAATTAGTTAATATTGCCTACAACATGATAAAAAGTCAAATCACTAAAAATAACGGTAATTTTTTACCGTTAAAATTCTTTAAAATATTTGGTGCACGTGTTGTACAATTTCTTTTGACGCTATTAATATGAAGATGTTTTTGTTTTTGTTCTATGAATTTTTGTTATTGTAATATTGTTGTTGTTTTTATTATGTACAATAAGAGAGGATAAACTATATTATTAAAAAAACAAAAAATGTAAAACAAAAGGGAACTGCAAAAGAGTATAATTTAACTGCAAACATAGAGGAACAACGTGTACAACTTCTTTTGAAGCTGACAGTATATGGCTCACGGTAAAAAGCTTATTTGTTCAATTTTAACTTTTATAATGCCGTGCCTTTTTTTTTTGTTTTTTCTAGCAGAATACTTAGATCGAAGACTGTAAATATTTTATATGATGGACTGTGTAACTTAGTGAAATCTCTGCAAATAAATTATTCTCGGTGCCAACGGGTTCTTAAATATCGTTACTCGCAAGCAAGCATTTTAGAAATAAATTCTGTCAGTAAGGATCTTAAAATAATATAACTTAATAAGTGAAAGTTTAAAAAAAAAAAAAATTAACTACATCTATGCTATATAAAACAAAGCATGCAAACATTATGCTATTTGAAAATAATATATTCACCATGTTGCTCCGGAATTGATTATCAAGAAAATGTGCAGCCACATGAGCGGGCAGCAAATTATGCAAAATCCGTTTGTTCGACTCCTGTAGAACATCCATTTCCTTTTTTTCCTGTGATGCCTGCAACTGCCACAGGAAATCCAAGCGCGCTGTCCACTCAACGAGACGTCCGTGCACCAATATGGCAATCATAAAGATTATGATGCGCGCCAATGAGATCAAATGAAGCGGAATGGATGCGCTGTATGGATGGTTTGCCAAAAGCAAACACATTCAGCCCATGTAGTAGAAAAAATGAGAAGACGAAAGCAAAAGAGAGAGAGAGAGAGAGAAGATTGGAAAAAAAATTGATTAGATTGCTGTTGACACAGTAACATGCTGCCAACCTGAGGTGTTTGAAATGCTCTCACCTCGGTAGATTACAAAGAATTATGTGGTGCATAAAATGTTAGCTGAATAAAAACTTATACCAACTAGGTTAATTCAATTAGAGTGCAAAACAAAAAAAAAAAAAATAAAATAAAAAAAAACAACAAAAATCCAATAAATAAAACAAAAAATAGTGTTTCAAGCCTGACCTTTTTGCTGTGGTTTTTTCTTTTTTTGTTGTTTTTTTTTTATGTTAGGCTATTTTATGGGGTGGACTTACTTCACTCGGTTGTCGTAGCACTCGAAAATGTTGACATGTGACAACTCAATGAATAAACCGTAAATTGTGCCCATCATGATAATCAGCAGCGATTTGAATATAATAGGGAGTCTGTAAAAAAGGCATATAAAAACAAATTCAAGGTTAAATTTTATGTTATTTAAATATAAAAATTATATTATATAAAAAATTAGATTTAAAATTCGATTTTTGCAAAATTGTCAACTTCAAAATAATTTGCCAACAATATAGAAATGCAAATAGGTAGACGGCAAAAAAGTTATTTTATAGCTGAAGGATATTGCTGGATTTTGATGAAATAAAGTGTTTCGTTTAACTTTCTTTTAACAATGAAATAAGAGATTTAGTGATCCAGACTGAAACTACGGGCATAGCTGTCTAAAGAAATCATTTCAGCCAATGAGGTCCTGTAGACAACAACAATATGCTGCTTAGAAAATAAATATATTTAATTCAAATGCTTTGTTCATATGTGGCTTCTGCATGCTTAATGAATGTTATTCGATTCGAATTTGTATAACGTTCCTTTAGTTCTATAGTAAACGTGACTGCGACCGAATACTGTGACTACATATTCGGCACGTGTTAGATTCATAAATATTTAAGTAAAGTGTATTAAGCTCAAAGGATACTTTTAGTAACAAACAAGGGATGGAATATTGCGCCAAGACGTTTACAATCAAAATAAAACTGAATTTGGAAATACATATTGAACTTACCGCAGAAATACCGACACCGATAGAAATGCAAAAGCAGCTGATAACGAGACATACTGCGGCAGCGAACACTTGCGATGTGCAACAATCTGATGTGCCAGCATTAGCAAATCATCCTCCAAAGTGGGCGTGCCGGTTGTAATATTGCTCGAACAGGGATGATCCGAGACACAGGTAAACTGCAAACGAGTAGAATGAAGACAAATGAAAATACACAACTAAACAATTTCTTACCACATTAACCTGACCAACTGAATAGATCAAAATAATGGTGAAAATGGTTATAGACAGACGCAGTGCAAAGCTATGCGAAAGGTCCCAAATAATCCACTTAAGGCGCACAGCCAGCAATAGCATCAATATAGCGCTGATCCAAACGAAAGCAGTCAGGAAGAGCAACAGCAGAATCAGTGTACGCGGCAGCGCTGTAACTTGCAATGCTGCACCCAGTATTAGCAGCAGCAGCGAACAGCCCATAGCTGTGGTAAAGCCCAGATCAAAGTCCTTGTGATATTCGCGCTCCTTTTCACTCTCACGAAAGCGCAACGTTATGCGATCAACATGCTCCGATTTGTCGCAGTCCACAGAACGTGCATTAATCGCCTGCGACAGAAAGCGATTGACTCGATTTGTAGGTTGATGATGTACGGATGAGTGGCGCTTGCGAAAGGGACGCTTAAATTTGTCCGTGACCTTGGACTATATAATTTGTCGGTTACAGTTAGTTATATGCGTTTAATTGGTAGAGTTAGTTTGGAGTACAGTTCAAAGAGAAGAGTTAAAAAAAACTCACTTTAGTTCATTTTTGATTTAAAAATGCATTAATTTTATTTTAAGATACTAAAAGAATTTAAAGTTTGTGTAGAAAAAATACTTTGTGCTGAGATGCAAGCGAGTAGCTAGGCAACAACAATGTTAGTGAACTCTAGCAAAAATCAAGCATTCTATAAGATAGATAGATAGCGCAAAAAAACCAAGCAAACGAATAGCTAAATGCTAACGATAATTAAGAAAAAAACAAGACTAGCCATGGCAAATGTAAGAGGAACAAACAGATCACATAAAAAAAAATAATTTTTCTATTTTTTTTTTTAAAGTTTTTTGGAGAAAGTTAGACAAATTTGTGAAAAATGTGAGAAAAATGCATAATTTGGAATAAAGTGGGTTAAGCATGTTTTCATTTTCTCTTTAAGGAAGTTTTGAGGATTTGTTTGAAAAAGAAAATGATTCAGTTAAGATCTTAAAATTTTTTTATGTAGTCTTTATTGTTATAATATTGACGCAAACTATATGATTTATCAATAAAATGAGGAGAAATTTACACCAACATAAAAAAACCATGACACCGTTTAATAGATGAATTGAAAATTTAATTGAAAATTTAGAAAATTTTAAGGGATTGAGTATTCATAGTTGCTGATAAATTTGGTAAATTAAAAATTATGTTTAATGTCAAAGTCAAAACTAAAACAAAAATCAAAGCCCAAATTCACATTTAAGAAACAGGCTCAAAATCGAAGTCAGTCAAAACCAAAATCAAAATTTAAGTCAAAGTCAAAGAAAAACTAAAATGCAGTGCCAAAGTCAGAGTCAGAGTCAGAATCGGAGTCAAAGTCAAAGTCAAAGTCAAAGTTAAAGTCAAAGTCAAAGTCAAAGTCAAAGTCAAAGTCAAAGTCAAAGTCAAAGTCCAAGTCCAAGTCCAAGTCCAAGTCCAAGTCCAAGTCCAAGTCCAAGTCCAAGTCCAAGTCCAAGTCCAAGTCCAAGTCCAAGTCCAAGTCCAAGTCCAAGTCCAAGTCCAAGTCCAAGTCCAAGTCCAAGTCCAAGTCCAAGTCCAAGTCCAAGTCCAAGTCCAAGTCCAAGTCCAAGTCCAAGTCCAAGTCCAAGTCCAAGTCCAAGTCCAAGTCCAAGTCCAAGTCCAAGTCCAAGTCCAAGTCCAAGTCCAAGTCCAAGTCCAAGTCCAAGTCCAAGTCCAAGTCCAAGTCCAAGTCCAAGTCCAAGTCCAAGTCCAAGTCCAAGTCCAAGTCCAAGTCCAAGTCCAAGTCCAAGTCCAAGTCCAAGTCCAAGTCCAAGTCCAAGTCCAAGTCCAAGTCCAAGTCCAAGTCCAAGTCCAAGTCCAAGTCCAAGTCCAAGTCCAAGTCCAAGTCCAAGTCCAAGTCCAAGTCCAAGTCCAAGTCCAAGTTCAAGTCCAAGTCCAAGTCCAAGTCCAAGTCCAAGTCCAAGTCCAAGTCCAAGTCCAAGTCCAAGTCCAAGTCCAAGTCCAAGTCCAAGTCCAAATCCAAGTCCAAGTCCAAGTCCAAATCCAAGTCCAAGTCCAAGTCCAAGTCCAAGTCCAAGTCCAAGTCCAAGTCCAAGTCCAAGTCCAAGTCCAAGTCCAAGTCCAAGTCCAAGTCCAAGTCCAAGTCCAAGTCCAAGTCCAAGTCCAAGTCCAAGTCCAAGTCCAAGTCCAAGTCCAAGTCCAAGTCCAAGTCCAAGTCCAAGTCCAAGTCCAAGTCCAAGTCCAAGTCCAAGTCCAAGTCCAAGTCCAAGTCCAAGTCCAAGTCCAAGTCCAAGTCCAAGTCCAAGTCCAAGTCCAAGTCCAAGTCCAAGTCCAAGTCCAAGTCCAAGTCCAAGTCCAAGTCCAAGTCCAAGTCCAAGTCCAAGTCCAAGTCCAAGTCCAAGTCCAAGTCCAAGTCCAAGTCCAAGTCCAAGTCCAAGTCCAAGTCCAAGTCCAAGTCCAAGTCCAAGTCCAAGTCCAAGTCCAAGTCCAAGTCCAAGTCCAAGTCCAAGTCCAAGTCCAAGTCCAAGTCCAAGTCCAAGTCCAAGTCCAAGTCCAAGTCCAAGTCCAAGTCCAAGTCCAAGTCCAAGTCCAAGTCCAAGTCCAAGTCCAAGTCCAAGTCCAAGTCCAAGTCCAAGTCCAAGTCCAAGTCCAAGTCCAAGTCCAAGTCCAAGTCCAAGTCCAAGTCCAAGTCCAAGTCCAACCTCGGTTTTATTTGACTAGAGTTTAAACCCGCACTGAATAACTGGCCCTTAGAGTTAAAGTATTCGGTTAGAGTGAAGTTAAGAGAAAATATTGAATTAACTTGTGAAATTCAGAGAGAAGTTAAAATTTCAGTCAAGAGTCATGCTATAAATCTAGTGATGCTGAGTACGACAGTACACTGTCAAGTCAAGACAATCATAGAGTTAAGTCAAGAGTTAATTTCGAATTAAACTAAGAATGGAAATAAATAGTGAAGTAAGCAATCAGAAGTGAATTCAAGAGTCAAGGAAAGGGGTTAATAAGATTAAAGCCAAGAGTAATAACTTGTGTGAAAAAAGTCAAAGTCATGTCAAAAGTCAAGCAACAGGATTAACGGAAAGAGTCAAGATAAAAATAAAATAGAATTTTATTTTGCAATAAAGAGTATGATATAGAGTAAAATATTGAGTGCAATCAAAATCCAAAGTCATTTAATTATTTGAGTAATTCAGACTCAAGTCCTTTATCTAAAGTCAAGAGAAAATAATAGTTATAATAATTATAACTTAACTCACTCTTGAATGATAACAAAATGAATTTAGCCGTAATTGGCATTTAGACTGAAGTCAAGATTGATATCAAAAGGCAAGTCAGGATTCACGTAAGTAAATCCAATTTGAGTCTAAGGTCAAGTCAAAATATTGGAGAAATTTAAATAAAAATCAAGGCAAAGGTTATTTTGAAATCAAGTTTTGAAGTGAGTCAAAAGTTAAATCAAGATTCAAGTGTAGATTAAAATGTAAAGTCAAGTCAAGAGTGAAGGCAGGAGTCAAGTCAAGATTCAGTTGAAAATAAAAAATTCTAGAGTCAAGTCAAGATCAATAGCTCATCAATTAATGCCAATTAATGCATTAACGAGTAAAGTCCGATTCAAATAAGTCCGATTGCACTTATTTCTTAAATGAAATGGCAATTGTCACTTTTCACGGCAAAATAAATGGTCGGTTCAATTAAATTGCCGTGAAAATAATGTTGCTAGATGCATGTTGCAGAATATAGTACTAGATTTTCACCAGTGAAGCATAGTACAGCTTTGACGAAAAAGTTGTGAAATGTTCACTCTTGTTTCACAGCTGTCATTTTTTTGTATGGAGATTTGAGTGAATTTCACGTGAAGACAAACAGAGTACTATGCTTAAAGCTAAATATCAAACCAAGAGAAAAGTAAATTGGTGAAGCGTCAAGTAAAAATCAGGGTTGTACAGTCAGGTCTTAATTCTTAAGTCTAGTTATCTCTGTAATCAAGTACCACGGTTAACATAGAACTATAAAATTTAATTAAAATGTTGATTCTTATTGTTCCCAATTAATTAAATTATTTTTAATACGTTTTTGTTTTTTTCTCTGTGCAGTTAAAGCAAAAGCATTTTGACTCTAAAACCGTTAGTCTCTCGAGCAAAGTTTTTATAAAAGACACTCACATGAAAACAACATATATTAGTAAAAACAACTAGCGTAGCAAAAGTATGACAAAAAAAATTCATATAAAATAATTTATCATTTTGGAAAATTCAGGGGGGAAAGGCAGCAATTAAAATGCAGTAAAACTCGAACTGGAGAACAATGAAAATTATTTAAATACTTGTGGAACTTTATTATTACAGAGTTTAACATAAGTAAAACAGTTAAGAAAACAAACATTAAAATTAACCCAACAACGTAATATTAAATAATTAAAATTAAAAAAAAAAATACAAAACAAATAAAAAAACCATTTAAAATCTAAACTTAAAAACGCAAAGAAACCAGCAAAAAACCAACACAAACGCATTTCATTCTCACTTTATTGTTCTGTCTATGAATACGACTAATCGTACTCGTAGCTGAGTTAGGATTGGTTCCTACGGTTACGGAAACACTACCACCGGGCGGTGATGGTGCGTGTAAAATTTTTTGTAGCCGTATTACCTAGAGAAATATGTAGAAGAAAAAAAAAAAAATATAACAAAGAAGAAGAAGAAGAAGAAAAGAAGAACAAACAAATCGAAATTGGGAAACAAGTATACAAAACGAACGCAATATGAAATGCATCTTAAATTTACAGCATTTTTTTTAAGATATTTGTGTGTTTTTTAAATTTGAATGATTACTTAAAAAGTTCTATGTGTATTATGATAACTTCGACAGTGAAAGTTAATTTGTTTTAATTTTAAATTTAGAGTTTTCGTTTTGAAACATATCAACATGATGAGGGGCCAATTGTTTGTCGTGTGGGTAATACAAAAAATGATGCGTCTAACTTTATATATTGGCTTTTGTTTATGAGTATGATGGATTTTTTACAAAGTTTTTATATATCTTATGTAAAATACGTATATATTTAAAAATGCTAAACTAAAGATAACTTTGACTACTTAAATTGATTTAGAAAAGAAGGTACAACTACTTTAAGCTTAACAAAAAAAAAAAAAAAATTGTTTTGTTCACCTCAATAATCGTTAAAAATTTCTGAAGCAGCTGTTCATAAAAATATGTTATCTATATGCACATATGCAATATGCACAAAAACGTACGTGGATCCTTTTCGGACCCATAACGTGTTCAGAAGCGAACTCGTTACGAAAATTCCAAAACAATTGTCAGAACGTTAACTTAAAAGATAGTTTTCAAGTTTTTATCAAATTACATAATTTAAAAAAAAAAACTAGTCTCGAATCGAAAAAAAGAGTCAAAAACGGATTGAGTCCGAAAAAGCGATTCGCATTTTCAAAATTAATTTCATATGCAAAAGGATAATTTTTGGATCCTTTAAGTATTTTATGCATTTTCGGATGTGATAAAATATACAAACAAATCAGTTCATCCCCGAAATCGAAACTAATTGAATTGAATTGTATGGCGCATTGAAAAGTTTTCAAATTTCATATAAGAAAAAAAATGCTCCAAAAGAACTATTGAGGGGTTAAAATTCAGTGGCAATAAGGAAAAACAACATAAGTCGACTTACGTAGAAATTGAATTAATTACATTATATGATGCGCAATAAACGATTCTATTAATCATATTTTTTTGGTATTTTTATCTATCACACTTAATGAGTTCTAGACAAAAGAAAAAAGACATAAGTTAAAATTTACATGCAAAATCAAATTAGATCAAAAAATCAAATTCCTCTCCTGAAAACTATCAAAATCTGACTTATGTAGTTTCTCCTTATTTCCACAGAATTGAAATTAATAAGAAAATGTTTTTTGGAATATGTTTTGAACTACCTGGCTATGGAATGCTTTATATGGGTATGGATCAGACATTTTTAAAATTTTGTTTCAGTTTTGAACATGTTTTTGTTTTATTATTGTAGAAGGCAAAGAAATTTAAAATAAAAATTATATCGCAATGATGGCTGAATCGAAAGTGGTAGAAAGAAAATATAATCAATTCTTTTTCAAATATCTTGTTTTTACTTTTACTTGACTTTTACTTAAGTTTTGTAAAAAATTATAGATTTTTATTTAAAGGAGCCATAATGCCCAAAACGTTTCAGTGGCTCTACTAGTCCCAAATTTAGTTCCAGTGTAACCCAATATTCTCAGTACTCTCGATTTTTGTACTACTTAATAGTCCAAACATTCAACAAAAGTTGCTATGATACATCTGGGAGCTCTAAATGAGGATATTCATTCTGTTATTACCCTGTGCAATAAACCCTTGAAAATGAATAATGTTGCATTCGAAAAATATAGCTTCGGTAAATAACTGAGGCTCATGTCAGAGTGAACATCACAAGCAAAGCGATGCTATAACGCTACCCAAAACTACAAAGCATCGCCCGTTTTTTTTAGTAAAAGTATTGTTATAAGCTACATGAAGCTACTTTGAAAGCTTCAAGCGTTCAATAGATGTTTGAAATGATTTGTATGAAATTTTAAGTATAAAACTGAATCATTCAGCATTTCTAGTAATAAAAACGCATTCACTCTGACATAGAATAGCATTGCTTATAGTATCTAATATCAAAGCTTCAAGTATCGCATCGCTAAAAGCGTTCACTCTGACATCAGCCTAAGCCAACATTTGATAAAAGGGTTTAAAAAATTTATTAAATATTTATACCCTCACGCGTATTGCGTAAAGTCGCGTGCATAGTACACGCAGATTCAGACAGGCAGGCAGGCAGATTGTGTGAAAAAGCGAGATAGATAGATATATGTATCTCGTTTGTTCCCACAGATTTAAGCCTGCCTATTGTCTGTCTTTCTGAATCGGCGTTTACTATGCACGCGGCCTAAGTGGTATATTAATTTAGTTACGACGTGTGGTGACCGTGGCATGCAGGTTAAGTGTGTGGCTTAGCATGCTCGGAGCCCGGGTTCGATCCCCAGCCGCGGCGAAAAGTTTTTTCAATAAAAATTTTTCTGATCGGTCACCACCTCTCTGCAGACAATGGCAAACCTCAGAGAGTAAATAATGCCATGTAAAGCTTCTTGAGAACATGAGCCGTTCGGAGTCGGCATAAAACATGTAGGTCCAGTTCTCGGTCAATTGTGTGCAAACATTTAATAACACACACAACACAATTGATCATAAGAAGCTCGGTCAAAGTCCTTTCAAGGGCTGAAATGGCCAATTTGTTTTTGTTTTTTTGTTTGTGTGTAAGGCCCATACGGAGGCGTGGTAGGTATAGAAAAGTATATATATTCTTGCTCAGCATCACCACCTGAGTTGATTTAGGCATGTCCGTCTGTCTGTGGACACAATTACAGCCGTAATTTTGAAGCTATCGAACTGAAATTTGATAAATGAGTCTTTTTCTAAAAAAAAGATCAATGGGCTAAATCGGATGAAAACCACGCCTACTTCCCATACAAGCCCAATAATGAAAACTCTATAAAAAAGGAAATATTTAAAGTACAAAAACTTAAATTTGGTATTTGTGTATTATATGTCAAAACTGAGGTGTGTTAGGAAAATGTGCATCATCTACCCACTAACACGCCCACCTGCCATACAAGCCCAAAATTGAAAGCTCTATAAATTGAATTCTGTCAGAGCAACCGAAATTCAATATTTCAGCTTTTTTCTAAAAAACAATGATCAAGTTTGAGAATGGGCTAAATAAGATCAAAACCACGCCTACCTCCCATGCATTCCCAATAATAAAAACTCTATAAGACAGCAAATTTTTAAGGAACAAAACTTAAATTTGGTATTTGTGTATTCTATGTCAAAATTGAGGTGTGTTAGAAAAATGGGCGTCATTCACCCACTTACCCGCCCACCTGCCATACAACCACAAAACTGAAAACAAAATAAATAGGCTTCTGTCAAAGCAACAAGAGTAAAATGAGATATTTATTTATTTTATATGAAAACTTAGGCGTGTTAGATAAATGGGTGTCATCCACCCACGTATACGCCCACCTCCCATATAACCCCAAAATTTAAAACTCTATGTAAAGGCTTCTCTTTAAACAGGAAAATAATTTGACTCATTTGTTTTTTATATCAAAACCAAATTGTGGAAGAAAAGTGGGCGTCAATCGCCTACGGAAACACCTACATTTCACACAGGCCATAATAGTGAAAACTATATAAATAGGCTAATATTTAAGCTACAGAAGTGAAGTTGGGTATTTGTGCATTTTATATAAAAACTGTGTTTGAAAAATTGACGTCAACCACTCAAGAACACGCCCACTTCCCATACAAACCCAAATTGAAAACTTTATAAAGAGGCTTGTCTTTATTTTCCAGGAAAACAATTTGATATGAATTTGTAAATCTCATACAAAAAGAGCTATAATTTAAGATTTTGTAAGTGGGAAGTGGGGTAAAGTGGGAAATGGCACTTCCCGGGCAAACTATCATAGTACAGTTGTCATGCGGTACTGACATCTGTTAGTTACGATGGTAAGCGAATTTTTATGGTATACCGCAGCGTGCAGAAACTTTTTTGACCCATTTTCAAAGTTTTCAAGTGATTTCGAAATTTCTTTTTCCCAAGTTTTCACATCAATTTTTTTACGGTTTTTCGAGATAAACCTATTGTAAGTACACTCAAAGTATTATTTATAAACTTAATTTGAATAATGCAAAAGAATTTCGTGTTATTTATACATTTGGGGTATTCACACTGCCTTGGGTAGTTGAGTAGATTGGCAAATGACGTACATTTTGTTTTTGTAAAAGTTCCATTCTACCCAAGTACCCATCTAGCAATCTATTCTAGCTGACCCCCTGACTTGTTTGGGTAGGTTGATTGAGTACTTTCTTCATGACTTGCCACATTTTCCAAAAGTAGGCAATAATTGAATTGACAAAAAACTTAAACAAATTAAACAAATTATGAGTGCATAAAATAGACAAATATGTGAAAATTAGTTATTTTAAAATTTTTGAGATAAAAATTGTTAAATGCCGCAAAGTTTACGTTAAGAATTACTCCTATATAAAATAACTTTTTTACGCCCCTACAATGGCCTAAATGACATGACATGAATAATATGGTGGCAACTCTTTTCTAGCTGTCACTCATCTCTCATCAGCTGTTATTCTACAAAGTTCTCAATTGCAGTTAAGGGTGCTTGCAATAATCAAAAGTACTCAATCTATCCGTACCCAACTACCCAAGTCAGTGTGAATACCCCTATTGTAAAAAAATGACGCTCACATTTTTTCAAAATGTGGTGTCGGGATAAAGTGGGAAATGTAAAAAATCACTAATGAGGCGTCATTTTGCATACAAATGTTGTCAATTCATAGTTAATGATTAGAAAAAGTGTTGTGACCTTATTTATGTCCCTCTAACCTTAAAATCCTCACTGCGTCTCGGTTGTATCTGTTATGGGAATATAAAATATCGTACGCACAGCGCGAAAACTACTACTATTACTAACAGCTACTACTTTTAAGTATAACACCACGTTAACTCTATGAGAAGTTCGCAATGTATGGATCTGATTGCGTAGAGCTTCAGATGAGAAAGACAAAAAAAAAAAAAAAAAAAACGTTAAAGAAAACGATAGCAGCAAAGAAAAACCTCCAGATAACAAAGGATCGAAAAAGAAACAAGAAAGTTCTAGCTCTGATGAGGATAGTGATTTTTGCACCACTTGTCTGCAACTCATGCCAGAAATCATGACCCAGGCACAATAAGATCACATGTAACAAAAAGTATTGTCACCGATCATGTCATCTCAAATGCGTCAACCCAACTACTAGCTTCTTTTATTGCTCAGAGTGCAACTCAGATTTGGATATTTCTTCAGAGAACGACGAATAAGTCACAATTTTTGTATTGTTTTTAAAGTTTTTCATTAATTTTTTGTATTGCAAAAATTTTTTAATTTGCATATTTACTTTTTTAAGTATATTCTTTGAACCTTCTTTTGACTTGTTATAAGAATTTGATAAATTTGCTACAGAATTTCCCACTCTAACCCACGACTTACAATTTTGGTAATTTTGAACATGATCAGACGGAGTTCGGTAACTCTTAGGAAATCAATATTTTCGGTAAGATTCTGTGACAAAAAGATAGCTTATTTGAGTCTCTTTACTATGGGAAGTTTTAGTGAGTTCAAAAAAAAAATTTCCCACTTTATCCCACTTATCCCTACCATTACGAATCCGCCGTGGGGGTATTTTAACTTCGGCCAAGTCGCAGATATACCTTACTAGTCAATAACTCGTTAGTTATAGGATACTATTACAATTTGATAATATTTTCATGGCACTATTTTTTGAGCCTTGATAGAATCTATAAAAAGTAGTATTTCCTATATTAAAGTATATCACCTAAATACTTAACTTTTAAATAATATTTTCTTCTATAAAATAAATTCGCTGCATGTTAAAAAATATTCACAATAAGACTTTTTTACATTACAACAAATAATTACAGCTACAAGTACTCAATGTTAATTACAAAATTTACAAATTAGCAACGACCACAAAGCTACGTAACGCTATTAATTTTATAATTTATGCGAGGTAAACGCTTGAAATTGTGTAAATCGATAGAAAAAAAAATATGCGACTTTACGACGAATTGAGTGAAGTTATTATATGACAAGTTATTATTAGAGAGAGAGTGGATGTATAAGTTATTCAAAGTGCTTAACCAATCTTTCGAACTTGACGATTGATTTTCTCAAAATTCTAACACGATGGAGAGAATTGGGGCTAGATTCGTAATGAAGCGGTTTAAATAAATTAATGACAATTGTGGGTTTCCTATTCTTTACTTCTTACGCACTCTATGTTATAAATAAGTACTAAGAACATAAATTTTATGTGTGCATAAATCTTAAAAAATTTGTTTTTTGAGAGCCAAAATATTGTTTGGTACTTATGTTCTCGATGACATTTTAGGAAAGATATAATGAAGAGAATTTATTGGAATTGTTTCAAGTTAAGATTTTTAATAAAACAAAATTAACAAAAAATTTGTAGAGAAATTTTAATTTTCAATTTGAAAGTTTGTTTTAGTCAGTCAGAAGGAAAACTGGTAATTTTTAGCTCATTAGAACAATTTTTATTTGACTTTTTTATTTGTTAGGAGAGCAGCACTAAGCTTTAAACTTTCTTTTTCACAGCGAATATTTGAGAATTGGGTGTGCAGTTAATTGCTGAGGTTAATGTTTGGTCAACCATTACAGCTTTTATAGCTGTATAATAATGTGTGAAAATTTCACTTTTAAAGTGTTTTCAGCATGTACACAATCTACACATTTCAAAGCGTTTACCTGAAATAATTTTGATTTTTGTTTGTAAATTTTTGTGTGTTGTGTTTATGTGTTGTATTTGAAAAAAAAAAAAAAAAACAAAAATCAAAAATGTATTTTGAAAAACTTATGCACTGGTTGTGTTTTAGAAGTGTGTTCACACGTTAGACGTTTTACGTAACAAATGAATGAATTATGGTGGTTGTTATTGTTGTTGTTGTTGTTGTTAAAACAAATGAAACACTTACCGCATCCTGAAAATAAACAAAAAACGAAAAAAGAAAGATAAAACATACAAATAAATAATAGACAAAAGAAATAACTTAAAAGTTTAGAGAAATAGTTTTAAAATTTTTACTATTTTTTTGTTTTTTTTTTTGTTTTGTAAGCTTTAAAAATTTGTGTTACGTGTTAAGAAAAAAGTTTAAAAAACTGTGATTTTTAAATAAACTTTATACGAAAAAATTGCTGAATTTTTGTAAAAAGCTTTGTAAGCGTGAACTAGTGAAAATGCGCCTTTGAGTCCTGTATGTTGGACCTTCTATTTTTTTTTTCTGTTGTGTAGTGTAGTTATGCAATGTTGCCAATTTAATGTACAAAAAACTACAACATTTTTTATTATAAGTTTACAGACAGCAGGTTTTAACAGCATGCAACACAAACTTAAAACGTTCTAGAAACTTTTAAAAACAATAAACATAAAAATATAAAAAAAACTTTGCTAACTAAACTACTTGACGTTAATTATAAGCGTTATAGTATCTTCAATGTTAGTACAAACTTTTAACGTTTTGGCTAAGTTAAATTATTTTGTTGTCAATAACTTATGTTAATGATTTATACTTTGTAAACTTTACAACTTACAATAAAATAAATGCTTATAAAAAAGTTTATTATTGATTTGTTGTTTGTTTTGTGGTTTTGGGCAAAAATAAATTCAAACAATAGTTGACAAAATTTTTTTCGCTGTACTGTACTTACTTTGCGTGTGCCTTTGTCATTGATTTGATTTGCATCAGCGTTGCTGCCACGTCCTGCCACAGAGCTATTGCCCGAGGAGGGAAATGAGCCGGTGGCTATGTTCGAAAAAGGTACTGGTTCTGAAAATTTGATGGTATGCAGTAGCTGCATGACCACGTTGGAAACATTGCGGAATGACAGTTTACGGCGACTGCCGATAGCAGAGCGCACGCCTAGTGTGTTAAGCATCAGTGGCTGTAGAGAGAGAGAGAGAGAGAGAAAAGCAAAAAGAAACATTGTTTTAAATTTTTTACATAATATTTTAAACTTTTCATCAACTTTGTTCAGATTTTATGATATTCTACCTTTCTTCTATGTGGTGGTGGCACAATAAAATACGTATCCACACCATGATCTCGCAAATACGATGAACGCTGATCACCATGTCCCGCCTCGACTTCATATTCGCCCGATAGTGAATCAAGTGTTGCTCTGGTTACATGCACTCTACCCGGCTCACCACCCGATTCCATATGATTGGCCAAAGTCACATCATTAGACCAGACATCAAATTGCCATTTACGCAGACCCAAAACGCCACACAACACACGTCCCGTATGTATGCCGACGCGCATATTTAATATAACATCTGTGGCTTCCACAACGGTGCTGTAACATGAGTTCGAAACACAAGAATGAGAAGAGATTTTATAGAAATCAATCATTAACTTACGCAATGGCATCAATCATATCCAGACCCATTTCAACTGCACACTTGGCATGATCTTTACGAGGTTCGGGTAGACCCGATACACAGTAATAACAATCGCCTAAAATTTTTATTCTCAAACAGTGGTTATCCTGTAAATAGATGGAGCAGAGGGGGTATTTTTTTGTGCAGAAGGGGGCTTGTGTCTATGACTTACATGAGCTAATTGATCAAAACGTCCAAATAATTCATTCAACAGTCTTACTAGTTCTTGGGCACTACATTGTGTGGACAAAACAGTAAATCCGACAATGTCGGCAAATAAAATGCTGCAATGAGAAGATAAAAAAAAAATATAATTATGAAAATATATTGTCATAAAGAAGATTGTCATGTTTTAAAGATTTTCATCTGAATTTTTATAAAGGTTTTATTATAGCTTTTTATTTTAGAAAATTTTATAAGGCTTAACTTGATAGGCTTGATAGTAAAAATCAAAATAATGAGTATACAAGAGATATTTAAATACATGCGATTATATTTGAAAAAGTGAGAAAAACTTTAAAATTTTTTTTTGCGATTTTCGTGTTTAGATAACCCAAATCTATAAGAAAAAAAATAGTGGGATGCCGTGTACAAACAGGGGCGCACAGTGTTGTTTTTATACCCTGAATTGGAAAGGTCAGGGTATATTAATTTTTTGCAAACGTTTCTAACGCATAGTAATAAGCGAGTCCGGTATAAATAAGTATGTATATTCTTGATCAGGGACACCTCGTGAGTCGAGCTATTCATGTCCGCCCGTCCGTCCGTTCGTCCGTCTGTGTGTTGTCCGTAAACACAGGATAATTGCATGAAACTCGGTACACATGGTCACATGCACTATTGAATATTTTTTGAATCCACCCATGGACACGCCTACCTCCCATACAACCCACACAATTGAAAACTCCATAAATAAGCTTATAAAATAAATTGGTTTCTTCTGAAACACCTCCCATTAAACTTTAAACCGGGTCTTCAGAGACATGTTAACTTGACGCTAACAATTTTCTTGAAAAATATTTGGTGTTTTCAGCAACCGGTTTTGAGTTCTTCGTAAGCCTTTTTACCAGAGCGCAATATTTTTCCATGGGTCTGAGCTCCGGGCAGTTAGGAGGATTTGCATATCTAGGTACAAATTCTAAATTGTTCTTTTCATACCATTCAACTACAGATTTGCTGTAATGACATGAAGCCAAATCTGGCCAAAAAGATGTCGCGTGCGAAAATCTGCTTCACAGATTTGTCTAGGTGTCCCTTTGAGAGCCACGACGCTGCTGGGTGTAGTTTTGGAGTGAAATCACTTTGCACTAATGTGATAATATCAATATGGGTTGATTTTAAAATACCCTTATTGTTGGTGTTCTGATTTCACTACGTGTGGGATGGCCCAGCTGTGCGAAATACTTCTTTTCAAGCCAGAGGCTTGCTGGTTATTTGCGTCGATATTTTTTGTTATATGTGGCAAATATTGTGTCCACTGTGTTTTCTGGGGCTGCTCTTGTTTCCTATGTCATGACAAAAGGAAAACCCCATAATCCCACGAGTGACTGAGCGCACTGAAAGTCGCGACTTTCGAAACGCACTCAACCTGAACGAAACTTGCGATACAAGTGTCAAATCCCTAGGCTCATTCACGATGAGAGACGGCCATTGTGGAATGTAAGATTGGAGTGGTGCCACACTAACACTAACGCAGGTGCCGCCAAAATATGTTTTATTTGGTGGGTAGGAAGGTTTTTATTTAAATTTACTCAAATATACGCCTGGAAAATCCTTTAAGGCATTTCTAAAATAGGTGTGAGTAAAGCCTCCCAGGTTGAATACCGGTTTCTGCGAAAATCGCATCTGCGTTGGCAAAAAGATGGCTGAGTTTAGGTTCCCATTGTGTGGAACCTAACTAGCGAGATCCGCAATGTTGCCGGCGAGTTCAGTTCAATCTGAACCGTGATACTGAGTGGTAAAAAAGTGATACGTGAATGAGTCGTGGGATTTAGACCCGACTCCGTGAAAGTGAAAAAAAAATTAAATTAAACAAGTGTACGAAGTAGTGTGTGTGAACGACGGAGGTCGTGGAATTGTGGAACATTGGTCGCTGAGGATACAACCGGAGCAGCGCAGGAACCTGGACCCCGTGTTTTCAGGGAGTATTTCGTGTTGTGTGGTGGTCCCTCACCACGCGTAGTTACATATTGTTCTGTTGTTTAGAGTTTTTTTGTAATTATAATTAATTGTCCAGGACGTGTCGTCTTTTCTCTCCTTCTGTGCCCAGTAGAGTCGTGGTCGTTAAAGTACTTAAATTCGTGGTCGTCCGTGTTAGGCCCTTCCCGCACTCGAGCCTAGTTCGTTACGAACAGGTGAAATTATTGATTCCAGCCGGTGGAGTCGTGTGAGGGTTCAAGTCTCTCCTTGAACCCGCAACTAGAGTGTACCCCAAAACTTTGTTTTTATGTTGGTCATATTTCAGTAGAAATTCGATACTTTTGGATTTGTTTTGTTAATTCGTTAATTTTGGTGTTGTTGGATTTATTTCAGGGTTGTCAGTTTGCGTTGTCCGTTTTATTTTGTGTAAAGTCGATTGTCCATTAAGTTTTATACTGTGTGAACCGCCCCGCTCCGACTGAGCAAATGGCACCTCTGTTCGCTGGCCTTTATTTGACAGCTATACATTCCACTTTATTTTGTTTACCTTTCTTTCGCCGGTCGATTTTGCTAAACTAATTGGATAAAATCGCGTGTTATTAAATAAATATAATAAATATAATAAAACTAAAATTAAAAAGTGCGAAACGTATAAAAGTGCCGCGACAAAGAGTTGAAATCTCATGCTTTCTAATAAATGCTAAAAGACGTTTTTGCAAGCACTCTTGGATGTATATTTCAGTGTTAATCGTCCCAGTTGAAACAAATGAACTGCTTCTCTTGCCGCAGCTGCAGAATGCCTGCCATACCAAAAACTTCTTTGGAAACTTCATCTTTTTTTTGGGTCTTGAACATCTGCTTTATGATCTGCAATATAAAAATCGAAACCTGGAAGCTGCGAAAAGTCACCATGTACGTAAGTCCCATCATCCATAATCAACAGTCACCTTCTTGGCAGCATTAAGATTATCAAAACTTTATTTTTTCACTTCCTTGCGTTCTACTTACGGTCAGACGTTCCTTACATGTTTTAATAACACGCGAAACGGTATTTCGCGAAACCTAAGCTTTTTAGCAATTGCTTTGAACGTTCAATTTGGATTTTCGTTAAATATTTTAGAAACTTTTTCACGCACTTCTATTTTGCAACTCATGGTAAAGCCAAAAATTAACGATTGGCTAAAAAAAAATTGCCAGAAGATTTGTAGATATTTAGCAAAGGCAACTTGATTAAAATTTTTTTGAATTTTTATACCCTAAACCTGAAAGGTCAGGGTATATTAACTTTGTGCAAACGTTTGTAACGCATAGAACGAAGCGAGTCCGGTATAGAAAAGTATATATATTCTTGATCAGCGTCACCTCGTGAGTCGAGCTATTCATGTCCGTCCGTCCGTCCGTCCGTCTGTCCGTCTGTGTGTTGTCCGTATACACAGGATAAGAAGAAGGAGTCAAGATAATTGGATAAAACTTGGTACACATGGTCACATGCACCCAAGGGTCTGCATTATTGAATATTTTTAGAATCCGCCTACGGACACGCCTACCTCCCATACAATGCAAAAATTTAAAACTGCATAACTCAGCTCATAAAAAGCCTACAACAATAAAATTTGGTGTGTATGTGTTTTATACCAACACAAAGATGTCTTCGAAAAATGGAGATCATCCGCTCACGGACACGCCCACCTCCCATACAACCCAAAAATTGAAAACGCAATAAATAAGCCTGTGTTTAACCTACAGAGCTTAAATTTGACGCATATGTTTTTTATTACAAAACAAAGATGGTTTTGAAAAATGGACATCATCCGCCTACGGACATGCCTACCTCCCATACAACGCGAAATTTAAAAACTGCATAACTCAGCTCATAATTAGCCTACAACAATAAATTTTAATATGTATGTGTTTTATACAAACACAAAGATGTCTTCGAAAAATGGACGTGATCCACTCACGGACACGCCCACCTCCCATACAACCCAAAAATTGAAAACGCAATAAATAAGCCTCTGTTTAACCTACAGAGCTAAAATTTAGCACATATATTTTTTATGACAAGACGAAGATGGTTTTGAAAAATGGACGTCATCTGCCTACGGACACGCCTACCTCCCATACAACCTAAAAAGTTGAAAACTCAATAAATAAGGTTATGTTTGTCATAGAGAAATTAAATTTGGTATGTATGTATTTTATACCAAAACTAAGATCTGTTCAAAAATTGGGAGTAATCCGTCCATGAACATGCCCACCACCCATAGCGAAAGCACAACAAAGGCATTAACTGTGAGTTACACGAATAAAACTTGGTATTTTTTTTGGTTAATTTTTCAGCAACATATAAATGCATATCAAATATAGACTCCATCCGGACACGCCCATTTCCAATAATATTATTTTTTTTTTCGTAAATTAGGTTTAGTCGGCCTAGACCGACTTTAGACTTTCTTTACTTGTTTTTTAATGTAACTGTTATTTCCACTTTTTAATTTTATTTTCTGTTTCACAGATTTGTTTTGTATAGTACTAATGTCTACAATTTAAGAAAGAAACTACGTGAACAATTGCGCTAAATATTAACGCCTAACCTTATAGCAGTGCTACAAGTATGAAACAAAATTATTAGTTTTATGACAACTGTTTTTGTTTCATTCGCGTAGTCCAGTTTAATTTTGAGCTTTCTGGGATTCAAACATAAACTTCGTACAAATTCATTTTGGACGTAACTTCGTTAAAGTACTTCGAAAGAACTTCTTGCAAAGCAAGCAGTACAAGTTCTCTCATCGAAATGTGAAACTTACTAAAAATGCCTACAAAGAATCATCGCGAGAGAATTAAACTTTTATTCAAGCTCAAAGAGACTTCTGTCAAAGCTTTACCTCAAAAGTATTTACAAAACAAGGCTTATGAAAGGTAAATTATTTCGCTAAATAAGTAAAACACGCTTGCTCATAAAAATTTTGAACTTTATAAGTATCTTCATAACTATGAAATATTTTTTATCGAGAGGGTAAATTTCGAACATTTATTCAAAAGTCTATTAGAAATGACATTAAGAAGGTGAAAATCTGGCGCACTTTTTTACACTCAACAAAAAATAGTTTTTGTATTTAATGACAAGTGAAAGTTGTTGAAATATTTACAGTTACTTGCAGTAATGCCCAAAATGTTGCAAAAAAGTTAATTTATTGCTGAGAAACACTTCTTAACAACACAATATTTTCGGCATTCTAAAAATATACAAATCAGAATAGAAAAAAATTTAAAAATAAGTTGAAAAATTTTAATTATTTTAATTATAGCCAACAGTTGGGCAAGCTAAAAATACTGTTATTTTAAAATATATAGGCAGTACAAATAAAGAATATTAATGTCATGTTTATTTCAAAATATCTGCCATAAGAAAAGCACATAAATTTGAAAATTCGTTTTACGTAAAATCTTAATATTCAGCGTACACGCTGAAATGTACTTGAAGTTGACTTTTTACTCAGCGCACATTTGCTAATTTTGAAGAAAAAATGACATTCATCATTTTCACAACTAAATTTGTATGACTTGCGTCATATGTAGTAGAGTGCTTAATGCTGGCACTCAAACATTCCATGAAATACTCAAAACGATATTTGACTAAATTTAACACAATCCAAACATTACTACTGCACAATGGTTGATCTACGTCATTCTTTGTCTCTGACAGCGTCTGTATCTGTCTGTTCGTCTATCTTTAGCTCGTACAAATTGTTAATCAATTGAAATATTGCCAATTTTTTAATCAATTTTGGCCATGAATTACAACGATCCATCATGTAGATTATAAATTTTGCATTTAAAATGCATTAAAATTGCACCTCTGGCTAAAAAGGCACTCAACAAAGTGCTTGAAAATTTCAGCGAATTTAATTGCGGATGTGAAACGGGCGCTGCTGAGATGCCCGTTGAAATATTTATTACAGAATTAAACAAATTTAGATATTCGAGTGCATTTTTGTGAATTGAAAAGTTCATTAAATGCTAAATATATTTATGGTTAAAATTATTTTAATTAATTATGCATGTTATGACTGCATGCATATTTTGCATATATTTATTTTTGTAAGCTAATGCCTTGGAACTCACCTAACATTCTCGTGTTTTTGTATATAAATACGGTGAAATTGACCAGCAACAGGTGATAGAATATCATTCTTCATTTGCATGGCAACATGCTGAGGTAGTACCGACAACAGAAGTCTTTCCAGCTTCTCATTCTCATCTTGTATTTCCAAACGGGCGGCAATGCAGTTACGTGTATCTAAAAAGGCGCGGCGTTGTGCGCGTTCCATCATAATGTTGACAACCAGACCGGCAACGTTGACACCAATGAACATCACAATGTTGGCAACAAGCTTAAGTTGTTTGGTATAAATAAGAAAAAAAGTAGGGAAAAAAATCACTGAATTAGTTTGTAAAAATTAATGTTACTCATACGCCATGGTTACAATTATATATTAAAGTTTTGGCAATTTTGTTTGATAGTTTTAGATTATTTTGTATGCATTAAAATTATCTTAAAGCATGGTTAATAGCAAAAACAACTATTTAATGCAATCATAAACAAGGTCAAAGCTTCAACATGACCGCAAGAGCTTGTTTAAGCCTTAAGTGCATTTCCGCAACATATTACTCAGGCGTATGATAACACACACACACACACACACACTCGCACGCATATTATCTTGCAGCTCTTACCTGATTATATTCCAAATAACGAAATGAATTCGTAAATATTTTATATGCCGTCAAACCAATGTGCACCGATGGCAAAATGATGCCAAAGCAGACAGCCTCCCAGATTTGCAGCGGCATCATGGCATAGGCCAGAAATACAACAAAGACTATTTGCCACACACCTTCGGCAATGACCTACGATGGTAAATGAAAAACAAAATAAGATTAAAAAAAATTAAATTCCAACGTCAATCAATCAAGTATTAAAATTTGCATTTAATTTTAAATTGCTATCCATAATACAATAATGATGACGCATACAATGTTGGTGAAATTAAATTTTGTATATATCTTTTATAGATAAAGGTCAATATTTTGATAATACATGTGAATGTCATTATTTTCGTTAAATTTGGATATGAAAACCACCGAATATATCTAACCGAGGTCCTTGAAAAGAGAGTTAAATATTTTTCAAGTATTTCATAAAGCAAGAAACTAAAACAGTTATTTATAGTATGAAATTTAATGATATTTCGGTAATTCGCCCATATCTACTTCTTGGAGATCATCGGTGGTTTAGTAAATGTAAAATGGTTAGTACAAGCGCCGAAGACTATCCTCACTCTGAAACGCCAAAAGAGGCTACCAATGTGGAAACTGTAAATCAAGAGCATCGAATCGTTTTGAATGGTTCTATACTTAAATTTTGCGAGTTAGTTGGGGTGGTCGTGGGCATCTCGAAAGAACCGGCGCAATATATTTTTTCTCTATTTTTTGGAGACAAAATAGCTATGGGTGCGTTGGGTGCCGCGTCTGCTGACCAAAATTTTCGTCGATTTGTCCTGATGGATGACACATGAGTCTGAGTTCAAAGTTCAGCTTTGTTCCCAAAGTCTTGCTATAGGGTGGCTATAGGTTAAGATATTTAGATCGAATTTGGCAGTCATCCCATAAACCGAGGTGTATTTTGTAGACTTGGTCTTTTGATGTTGTACTTCAGAGAGATTGAAAGTATATTGGGGAATATAACTTTTCATACAACACGTTTCTTTTCATTCTGAATTTTCATTCGGATCTGAAGAGAGAATAAGAAAAGAAGCAGACCTAATAACTATGTCCATATAACTACGTCCTAGACCATCAGCAAACTTGCTAAGACTATCATTATATATAGACTAACCAGCGCTTTGGTATATGGCGCTGAATGTACCACAAAAGTACATTCTTTTTCATAAATATTCTCAGCATTTTTTTAATAGTTAAAATACATGAAACCTTTCATGAATTTATTGATTCTTCAATTAAGATAAACCATTACTGAGAAGCAATTCATTGCCTTGTTGGTTGGTCGTACGTGGAAAGCATTGAGTTCTTTAAAAATTTTTCACGGGTTCAATTCCCGTGATATAAGAACAATGAGTGACTTGAGTATTATTATTTTGTGTGATGATTTTTGCTGTTCTGTTTACTTTTTGTGTGAGAAAATGAAAGAGTTAAGCATTTTTTTTACGCATAATTACGTCTTACAGCGTAGCGTGGTTTGAAAGGGGTAATTTTAACAGATTTTTTCAAGGCCATGAAACTTTTTTGACGAATACTTTAGGCTATACCTACAGCCTTTAATACTCATCGTTCAAAGATAATATATATGCTTAAATATCAGATATATTCTGCGCTGAATGAATATCTTATTTTGGATTTTGTCACTTTTATATTAAAGTCACAAAATTGTTAAAAATAAGAAGAAAAATGCATATGTTTATATAAGAAAATCAATCATCAGCTGCTGATGCTGTGCCTGCTGAATCTTTGTTTTTGTTCCGTTGTTTTTGCTTGTATTGTTTTTGTTTTATACGAACTGATTCGCAGGCTTCTTCATTGTGTTCTTGTATGTACTACTTCTTTAATGGGTTCTTGTATGTACTACTTCGAAATAAGTGCTCTATTTGACCACCAGATGTTAAGCACAATCTGTTTTCAACTCAGTCAATGAACTCAAACTGGCAAACTTAACAAAATGAGTCTGTGATCCGGTTAGATTTAACTCTAATGAAAAACGAGTTAGATCATATTTCGTTTTATGCTTTTACCCAATAGATGGCGTTTAATTTTAATTTTTGTTTTTAATGCAAATTAATTTGGATCCCACATCCCACTAGCATTAGCGAGTGTAGCTCACAAACTAGAGAGTTAGAGTTAGAGTTTTATTCCATATTTCATTTTACAATTATATATCGGACAGAGACGTAAGCGTAGCTCACAAACTAAACATCGGACAGAGACGAAAGTGGCACTTATGCAAAGGGCATGTGCTCAGCGTGAGATATAGTCAGCATACGATTTTTTTAAAAATCGGGGTCTTCATTTTATTTTGAAATTAGTAGTTAAACTGACTGTAGCTCGCAAACTATATATCGGGCAGAGACGAAAGTGTCACCAGTGGAAAGTGCATTTGCTTCGCCTTATTTTTAACTAAGTCAATGAACTCAACCTGTCCAACTTAACGAAATGATCGTAAAAATTTGACATTTAGCTTGTTAATTCTTGCTTGCTAATTTTATTATGCTTACTTTTAACTTTTTCTTTCATAATTGAATGTTATTAATTTATTTGTTAATTTTCGGAAGATGGACAAAACAATCGGACCAAAGAGACAAAGTAGAAGAGTTTACAAATTAAGGAGGGACATGACATTGGCTGTTTTTTTAAATTTACTTTTTTTTGTATTGATTGAAATTTGAATTTTGTATTTTAGTTAATATTTTTAAGATTCTCAGAAAAAAATTACATGGAAAAATTCTTACGGGTTCAAAAGTTACAGCCGGATAAGTGAGTTGCGCATTTTTAATTTCCGCTATTTTTTTTCTTTGTTCAAAAACTTTGTACGCGTTTATCTCAACCATGTTTTTTGTACTGGTTGCGGCAGTAGCGGGCTCATTTTTTGACGAATTTTTTTTTTTGTATTTTTTTAAACTTGATTCGAACTTGATAAACTTTAATTTTTAAAGTCAATATTTTTTTCGAAAAACACACCTTAAAATTTGGAACATCACCATGATATAATTACTCCAAGGTAGTATTGACGTTTCTGTTGGAAACGGACTTTTGTCAAAAAATATTACAAGAAAGAGAGCGCTCATAATCCGTCATAGCATACAATTAATTTTCACTGGTCACATTCAGCGTACCCAACAGTTGCCAACTGCTAAGTCAAAACTTGATGCACATAAATATGAAGTTGCGCATTAAAATGCATTTAAAAATAGAAAATTTTTAATTTGTCGGTAAATTTCCATTTGTATTTAATACAAAGCTTGATATTTCATAAACTTGACAATTTTTCTGAAACTTCAATACTGATAATAGCGCTCCCTGATGTGTTGCTGTCACAACAGTTGGCACAGCTGAATGTGGCCAACGCATATAACAACGAACAGCTGTTTTTGACAAGAGTTCGTTTACTTGTAGCTGAGAGAATCAACATTTGTCAACACTACCTGGTAAGATTATTCGATCATGGAACATCACCAAAAATTGAAAAAAAAAACAAAAAAAAAAAACGCTCCTGTCATACGATAACAAATTTTGTTAAGATTAAAAAAGTTTGTAGCTCTATAAAACCATGTTGGAGTGAAAAATATATATTTTTTAATTTTTGTTTTTTTGTTATTTGTTCAATTCGATACAATAATAAAAAAAATTTTAGAAAAATGTTTGTTTCTGAATGAGGTATGAATTTATAAAAAAATGTCTATTTTCTCTGCCGCGAATGTAATGTCCCTCCTTAAACGGAATTCTACGTTTACACTTACGATACTATCAAAACTGTTTTTTTTTTATTCTTTTTGCAAAACAGTTATTGTTTGGTTTGGCACATGTTGCTGGAAATTTACATTTTAATTTGGATGAAATGACAAGAAAGCTGAATTAAAAATGACTCTGAGTACTCTAAGTCATTCCACTGACGTCATGGTGTTTATTGTGAGTCATTACGGTAAAGCATAATATATATTCATTCACTCAATGAGAGAACTGAGCACTGCATCGGTTCGTATCAACATACAAATAATTCTTGTTCATTCATTCGCTATCTTTACGACAGACGAACGAGTATGAGTGGAAGTTCTCCTTTGACTTAAATTCACTTATAAGTACTCTTTTTAGTGTTATTCAAACAATGACACAAAAACAACAATAATTACAGTTCTCTGGCTGGAAGTTTTTAAATTAAACCACAACCTTTTTCTTCACAATTCTCAATAAGCTTCCCTGCAAGCATTTTTAATCGTCTGAGAATCTCCAGCGAATCGCTTGGAAGATGAAACGATCGCCGGCGAGCTCTTCTGAGAGTCTTCCGGGAATCGCCGAATGTAAGCAGCTGAGGCCATAAAAGCGATTCGCCGGGAAGATTCGCCGGCGAATCGCCAAGAGTAGTCTTAAGCGATTCGCCGGGAAGATTCACCAACGAATCGCCGAGAAGAGTCTTAGGCGATTCGCCAGGAAGAGTCGCGAATGATTCGCTGAAAGGAGTCTTAAGCGATTCGCCAAAGAATGGCAGAAGGGGTTCTTGTTTGTCGCAGAGCATCGTTGTTGAATGTTACAAGTTGTTGCATGTTTGAACTAGCGGGCTCTTCAGACGTTGTTTTATCCCAGCTTCATGAAATTTTTTAAAAGTTAAATTTTTTGATTAATTTAAACGATTTTTCAGAGCCTGCTTCATACAACAATGATAGATTTTGAAAAGCTTTTTAAAAAGCAATCTTCCAACGATCGCCGAAATGAGCGAAGGAAGATTTTAAAATTTTTTTGAATCGCGCATTCATCCCTTGGGCGATCAAAACGCGATCAATCTTCCAACGATCGCCGGAATGAGCGAAGGAAGATTTTGAACATTTTTTGTCAGTCGCGCATTCATTGCTTGGGCGATCGAAAAGCGATCCTTCTTCCAACGATCGCCGGAATGAGCGAAGGAAGATTTTAAATTTTTTGAGAATCGCGTATTCATCGCTTCGGCGATCGAAAAGCGATCAATCTTCCAAAGAACCCTTAGGCGAATCGCTAGCGCGTCGCCAAATGATCTAATCTTCCAATCGTCTTCCAAATGTTTGCAGGGTTATTTCATAAAGATAATTTTCATTCATTCGAAATTTTTTTGAAAATTTTTAGTGTATTAGTATTTTTAACCAAAGCACACTTATATCTATCAACATAAGATCCAAAATGAGTTTTTTTTTTTGTTTTAGTTTCTTTCAGTTTTTAAAGCATTAAAGCAAGAACCACAGATTTTACTCTAATTTTTTTGCTCTTTAAACCTCGCTCCATTCCAAATTTTTTTTTTGTTTTAGTTTATTGCAGTTTTTAAGGCATTAAAGCAAGAACCACAGGTCTTACTTTAATTTTTTTGCTCTTTAAACCTCGACAGCTTAATAATGAAATTGTGCTACTCTACTCCACATATAAGCCACCCGTTTAAGTATTTGACATTCACAATGCTTTACGATGCTAAAAAACAAATGGTTCCCCAGCGATTTGTTCCTTTCTGTTTGCTTTTTTAGGTCATATGTCGAGAGGACATGCTCCATGCTTATAAGCTACTTATCGCATTGCAAGGACAACACAAATGGAAATGAAAATGATTATCCTGACAAATATGTGCTTTAAACGTAAGTATTGCAATTTAATGAAAATTTTGTTAAAATAAGTAAAAATTCTTAAACATAGAAAAATTTTATACTTAGTTGATGCATAAATATTGCTAAAAAAACCGAATTTTGTTGATTTATCATAAATTTCTACGATAAAATTTTTAACTAAATTTTCTACAAAGTCTATATTTGAACCATCAAATTACCTGTGATTCTTGCTGTTGTAAGAATGTAGACAGATATATGCAAAATCAATAAAAATTTATTTTATTTATAAGTTGTTAACCATTTGTTGTTAAGCTTATCTATTTCTAGTTAAACTAAACTTTCGCCTAAAGTTTTTCTCTCAAATCAAAATAAGAAATTTAATTTCCTGTTTTTCAACTGACAAAATTTACATACCAGTACATTATTAAAACTTTGTTGTATTTATAACGACTGTCATCTAGGGATTTTCACACAAACACAAAAGTCTGCAAAGTTTGAAGTTTGTTCTATGGGTAAAGAAAGAGTCGACAGTAGCAGTAGAATATGATATAATAAAGTCACAAAAACAAATATTGTTTTGTCACCATGAACAGATTTTCACTTCATATCCTGACAAAAATAATACAATGCCTTGCTTCTCGCACAACATGCTGAGAGGCTTTTTACGCAGTTTTTAGCTTTGTCATTTTTTTTTTTGTTATATTTTGTTGCCAGCAAGTGCAAAAATTTTAGCATTTGCATATTTGTGAGCTCACTCAATATGCAGGCGTCATGCACGAATGAAGAATATGCTTAAAACTTGCCTTAAGACAAAGTGCAAAATGTACAAAAAGTACTACTAGCAAAAAGCATGCTAATGACATTTTTTGTAGCAGACAATTAGAAATGAAAAATTATTAAAATTATTCAAATTCAAATAACCGCTTTAATTGCTTTGTTATTGCAAAATTTGCTTTATGTGTTCTGCTATAAAAACCCTGCTAGTGTTATTCTATTACAAAGAGATTTAAATCAAGCAAGCAACTCAGTCATAACTTAGCGCCATGCTACGATTTAAGTTCATTGAACTTAATTTATGACAGCTGTTTGTAAGCAATAAATATTCTTTATAATTTATGTTTTTTATTACTTGACTAGAAAAAAATCAGTTGTTTATTTATTTTTTCATCAAAAGCTATAAAACCAAGATGCTGGAGAAATTTTTTGCTAAAAAATTTAAAGAATTTTTTAGTTATGATTAGACCTCGGATTTTGCATATTTGAATATTTTTGAAGGAATATGATAGGTCAATTCTGATGACACCAAAGTTCGTTTCATTGAAAATAGAGTTGAGAACGAAATGCATATTTAAAATTTTTTTGCATATTTGCATAAAATGCAAATGGGCATTTCCGCAGAAAAGTCTACCGTGACCAAAAAATTAAAAATTTACCAAAATTTTTTTTTACTTGTATTATTAAAGAGAAATATTCAAAATTAATTTAATTAAAGAATTCAAATTTTTTCCATGTTGCGATGGCAACATATCGGGCTACCAAGTTAGAGTTTAAGTTTTGGTCAGTTTTGTTTATTTTTATGATCATTTTCTCTTTACAATTTTCATTTCTAAGAGTAATTGTGCAATTGCAATTGCAATTTTGCACAACTTTTGCTACAACAACAACTAACCGGAAAATAAATGCAAAAGAGCAAACAAATAGCAATTAACGGTAAAATTTTTATTTGCTTTTATTGATATTCTAAAGTAACGTCACGCCAGACAAAAAAGCATTTAGTGCTATTTTTTTTTCGTCGCTGACGTTCAAAAGTGCGTCAAATTTTGCATTTTAATAAATTTTTAAAAAGTTAAGTAAATTTTATAAAAAAATCGTTAAGAAGAAAAACCGTTCATTTTATATTAAATTTGAAAAGTGAGTAACGTCACGCCACATTGCTCGAAGTTTGCCTGATTTCGTTGCTGAATTTGGTTGCAGATATTTTAGTGGAATTTTTTTCCAACTTCTCATGGTCACTCCATCGACCATCGGAGTTAAAAAAATATAATATATAATAGCTTAACTTTCTGTTTTATTTACGTCAAATTTTTTTTAAACAAATTTCAACTTAAAATGTTCCGACGGAAATTTAAGTAACGTAACGCCAGTAACGTCACGCCAGATGACTAAGCCTAATAAAAAAAAACAGAGAAAAGTTTTTTTTTAATTTAATAACTAGCAAAATAAACTTATATTATTTTAAAGTTATGTATAAAAAGTCTTGCCCATTTCGCAGAGTTTTGCAAATTTTCTTATCTAAGTTGAAAACCACTTATGTTTTTTTTATTAAACATATGAAAGTATGCAAAATCCAAGGTTTACTTATGATATACATTATATATTGTAATTTAATATTATTTTTATAAAGAAAATTAAGAAATTTTAAAAATTTTTTTCGACTTTGAATTGGAAAAATTCTTGGGCGTTTTTCTGTTCACTTAACTTAAAAGAGTAATAACTTTAAAACGATTAGTTGCATGTGGCAACAATTTGTGTAAAATCCCCTTTAAAATAAGCTCAACTTGAAGTACAGATACAACTATAAGCGACTTGAGTGAACACTAGACCGGATCGAAAAAAAATTACGTGCCAGTGCCTGAAATGAAAGACAGGGACACCCTGTTATCTTAAAAAAATTTAAAGCCTTGTTACAATTCTCACAACGGTTCTCATTAAAGTGGTAACAAGGAGTACACTGCAAAAATATTTTTTTTGTTTCGATTTTAAGTTTTATTTCGGACATCGGCGCGTGAAATTTTGATATTTGGCTCATTCCACAGAAATGAGGAACGGAAACATGAATTCTAAAATGCATGTATTTGAAGTAATTTTTGGTATTCAAATTGAAGTGGAATCTTAAGTTAGTCCTGCTGCAAAAATATTTTTAAATTAAATGCTTTTTTATATTATTTTGACAATTTAACTAAACAAACTTCGAGTTGAAAAAATTTTTTAAATATTTATAAATACTTTTCAGATAAACCTTGAAATCAGTCATCTTTTGATACAACTTTTAATAAAATAAGGTTAGTAATATTAAAAACGATATTAATGTTGAGCTAGAATAGTTTGTAATAATGATTGGTTACTGCGTTTTCAAAGTACAAAATATTTAAACTGAGTGTTTTTTCTGTGTCACACCCGTCCCAAAAAAGACTATAGTTTTCCTAAGAAGCAACATGGGCTGATGATAAGAATGAAACTTTCCTAAAGTAAGGATGTTGATGTTTTACATAAATTTGTTAACTTTTTTCATTCAATAAATTATTTTTATTCTTCATTTCCGTTACAAGAAGTTGGTCACACCCGGAACGCTTTTCAAAATTTTTTTCTAATAATGAAATTTTTGCAAGTATATGAATAAATTCTTTGATTAAAATAAGTTTTGTAAATGCATGTATAGCGAAATCATTTGTATAGGTATTAATTTGATCAAAAATTTATGAAAAAATTTTTTTGCAAAAAAATATTTTTTTTTAAATCGGCAAATCCAGTGTCACTCACGTTTCAGTCATAACAGTAAACATAAGTTTTTCTCCATCAAAAATAAAAGCTTTTCAGATAAAATAATGTGGGTACAATAAGTCTTAGGCTCACTTTTATAAGTTCAAGCAAAAAGTTTTATATATATTTACACATTTCGAAAAAACTCTCTTTAGATGGTGTGTCACTCACGTTTTCGCACGATTTTAATTTTTCGAGTTCTTCTAACAAATTGAAAAAATCTGCGAATTGTTTGAGTTAATATAAAGAATAAAGTAATTTTCCGTAACGTAATTGAGTAGAAATTTAAACTGCAGGAAAAAATTTAGTTTTCTCTCAGAATTTTAAGATTTTTTCATATACTGGTTTTGTCACTCACGTTTCACGTCGATGTCACTCACGTTTCAAATCAATTTTAATTGTCCTTTTTTTGCATCGTGGTTAGTCTGGTGAACTTTATTAAGCATATTTTATAAAAAATTTTTTTTTTTCTTAATATTAAGGACATTTTTATACAAAAAAGAAAAAAATTTGTATGAAAAGAATTATGTAAAGCATAATATAGTTAAAAAAATAATTCATATTATAAAAACAACACAAAAACTATTTCAGAAATATATAATTTTACCAAAATTTATTTCGATTCTAATTCGCCTAATTCGTTCATCCTTACGCTCATTAAAAGCCAAAAACCGCGCCAAATTTGACTATATGACTGGCCTTTTAGCAATTCCGTCGAGGCCAACGACTTAAAGTAATGATTTAATTAGATCTTTTTAATCTTTGCTAAATTTTGTTTCTTATATGAATCCGGATTTAACTTATTTTTCTCTTTCTTTTTTTTCATACGTTCTTTTCATTTTTTCTTGATGTTTTCGTCACCTTCTTTCATTTCTAATATAAAAATAAACAAAAAAAAAAAAAATTAAATGTCACTCACGTTTCACTTTTTCAAAAGCTTTTTTAATGAAAAATAATTGCGTCTGCTTGATTTAAAAAAAATACAAAATTAACTTATCTTATATTAAAAGTAAATCCGAGACATAAATCATGCCAGCCAATTATTTTCCAAGATAATCCAACTTATCAATAGAAATTGTCACTCACGTTTCACTCTTGAACCACTTTTTTAAATTTTATTTTTCGATAGAAAATAAGTTTTCTTAAAAATTTTTATATTCACTTTTCAATATAAAATGTTTCAATTGTGAATATTATGTAACGGTGCTTTGATATTTAAATCGCGAAATTCCAAATTACAAAAAATTAAAAACCTACAATTTTTTAACTTGCTACAGATTAAAAATACATTCAATAAAATCAGTTTAAATTTAAGAATGCAATATGTTTTTTTCAAAATGCTTTTACGGCAGGAAAACACAAAGAATATCAGAATATCCTTAACGTTCCATGTAATTTTATTGAACTTCAAGCATTTTTATTTTTTAAGGTTTTGGTTTACTTTTTCTGGATTTGCCGAAATATATTAAAAACTTGAAATTATTTGTATAGGTATTAATTTGATAAAAAATTCATGCAAAAAAATATTTTTTTTTTAAATTAATATATTAATTAAAAACATATTTTTTTGTTTTAAGTGTCAAAAATATGTGAAAGTTATTATACCCATTAAGTTCATATATATAATTCCCACATCATTCGCACTCGTCACACCCGGGACAATCTTATGTCACACCTGTCCCATTTAAAAGTTTAAAAAAGAATGTTATCGCCATTTTTTCAAAATATTTTTCACTGGTATTCAACAGGAAATATATTAAATTTGAATATATGCAAGTCAAAAATGGTCCCATTGTGGCAGATGCTATGTAGGTATTCATTAAGGTGACCAGTCATTTTTTTCTGAAAGTGTTGGTATATAAATTTATAAGTTGAAAGTGGGCTTATTATTTGGATTATAAAGCTTTTACTGAGAGATGCCGCATCAAAAAAATTTCACGCAAAAAACTTCAACACGATTAAAATCTTAAAAAATCGGTGATTCATTTTCAACTTCCTCCCATTTTTTTAATTATATACATTTTTGAGTTTCTTTGTTATATTCCCGGGAAACAATTTGTGTCCATACGAAAGTACTCAGACACAAAAGTCCGAAGTAACAGACACAATTTTTTATTTTGTAAAGCTATGTGTAGCAACGAACAAATACGAAGCTAATGCAAAGAAAGAATCGCACATTGATATGAAGCCGAATGCAAACGACCTTATTTTGGTTTTTGTCATAGGTAAAAGCTTATTTTAATGGAAACCTTTAAACGGTAAAGGCTTGGCAGATAGAGTGAGAGAGAGAGAGAGAGAGAGAAAGAGAGAGATAGAAAGAATAAGAGCGATATTTGAAGCTGTCTTCAAAATTTTCCATTGAATTTTGTACAAAATTACAAAATTGTTAAAATTTTTGAATTAATTTTTATTTAGAAAAAGGTAATATTTTTCCGAAAATGGTAATATTTTTCCAAAAAGTGCCAAATTTCAGATCGTCTCTCTGGTAACACTGGTCTATACTGTAGCTTACTCTAATGGATGTGCAGTGGAAGCCAAAACATTTGCAACTACTTTAACATTTTTAATTAAAGACTCCTGGTAAAACCTTGCTACCGAGGTTTAATTATTTTTTATGAGCTAAGGTGACCAGTAAAATTTTTTAAAAGAATCTAAATATTTTTTTTTCTGAAAATGTTAGTTATAAATTTATAAGTCGAAAGTGCACTTAAAATTAACAAGCTTTTACTGAGAGATGCCGCATCGAAAAAATTTCAAGCAAAAATCTTGAACGCGTTTTTTTCTATGCGTTGTTCTCTATGGGTTTTTCTCATATTCGACAGTGTATTTCAAAATTGTTCAAGCAGCTTTATGATTACATTAGTTTTTAATATTATATAAAATGTAAGGTTATTTGGTTTTGAATTTAAATCTTAAAAAATCGGTGATTTTTTCAACTTATTAAAATTTTTTTAGTTTTATACTTTTTAGTTTTTTTTGTTATATGCACCAGATATTGGAGCCTGGAAATGTGGAAACGTTGATATTTAGTGGAAAAGTAATATTTAGTGAAGAATCCAAATATAACATTTTTGGTACGAATGGAATACTGAAGGTAAGAAGACCAGTTAGAAAAAGGCTCGAATGTCGTTATTTTTGAAAAAGTGTTAACTTTGGTGTATGAATGTTATGGTGTGGAAGTGTTTTCATCAGCTGGAGTTTAACCAATTCAACGTATAGAAGGTCGTTACGATAGACATTCTAGTGAGACTATAATTCCAAACATACATCGAGGTCCTAAAATAAAGGTTTAGAGCAAACATGCTCACGTAGTTGTCCGATTGGTTTTACACCATTGGTTTTGAAGTCTTAAAACGGAAGAGCAAGTTAAAAAAATGACTTTTTTTTTAATTTTTTTTCGGTGTTTTTGTCAAAAGTTATGGTCATCAAAGTATATTTAAAATGTTGGACATTTGTGAAGAAATGGATTAACACACTTTACAAAATAGAAGCATGTCGAGCAAGGCTCATGTATCGTTTTTTCTCGTCAAACATTATGAGTTTTTATAGCGTATATTTATAATGAATTCAATAAAGAGTCGGATATGAGCGTGTTTTCCTTCATGGTCTGACTGATCTAAGTCCGAAATATGACTCTTATATGAGTCAGAAAGAGTCATAATTATGAGTGTTTTCGAAATCTTATAAGACTTATATTTTAAAGTATGAAATCGATCATATCTTATAAAAGTTGAAATTTTTTTATGACTCATAATAAATAAACGCTTTTTAGAGTCCTTTTAAACTCAACATTTTTATGCCATAAATGCTTATAGAAGAGTTTTTTACGAGCGTGTTTCCTTTCCTAGCAGGTTAAGCTGATCAACGAGTAACTCTAAAATAAGACACTTATGCGTGTTCGAAAACACACATATTGCTGACATTCAAAATCCGATAATATAAATTAAATAAAATTATTTTCTGGCTCATAACAATGAGTGTGTGTTAAATTTATTATAACAGAATATTTATTACTGCTACGATGTATGACTTAAACCTGAGCATAAGCCATTTCTTAACAATTCATGGCCTGGCCAAAAAAAAAAAAAAAAATTGGAGCATACTTCTGACACTTTGACCCGTTATTTGACAAAAATTAAATTGATTTCGAAGAAAAACAGATATATCCTGAACAGGGATGTTATGGAAGTGAGTTTATTGGAACCGGAGTTTTTAAATTTGATTTATTGGAGCCGGAGTCAGAGTCGGAACCGGAGTCAGTTAACTGTTAAAGTTATTATTTATAAAAGAATAATTAACATAGTAGAGTATTCACTATCTTTAATCAGCACTGAAAATTTTATATAAATATTACACACATATGCGTTTATACGAAACAATAGGAAAATATCTAGTTTACAGTTTTGTTTGAGCCAAATTAATTGTATTGAACTAAATTGTACTTATTGAATAAAAAGAAAGCTTGTCTGCTTTCTCCCCGTCAAACCGATTTCTTAGAGGACCATATATGAGACCGACACTACTAAAAAGTTGCTCACTTGCAATTAATCATGGAGGATACGATAAATATTGATGAAGTCGAAGTCGAAGTCGGAGTCGAAGGTGTGAAATCAATCTGAAGTTCCGACCTTTCGGAACCGAAGTCAAAGCTCCGTTACATCCCTAATCCTGACTACGGGGCGGTTAACCTTAAATATTGTTTTCCCACCTATTATTTTTAAAATTTTCACCATAAGATACTTTTAATGTTAAACTTACCTCTTTGGTGTCTACGGGAAAAATATTGCCTACAGTTGGCATCGAAACAAAACAAATACTGGCGGTAAACAATAGAATGCCATAACATAGAAAAGGCAAGTGATGATCTTTGATGATGCGACATTGCAGTAATATCAGAATGATGGCAAATAGCAGGCACACAACGGAGTTGAAAACGTTCTGAAATTGGAGAAAAATAAGCATATACCATACTTTTGGAAACTTGATTATTTAATGGCAGACTTACATGAAAGGTTGGAGCATTATTATAGGCCAATGAAAGCGCCGCCATTGCGCCACAGAGCACGACAACCAGAGCGACCACGCCCAACACTGAGAAGCGTTGCAGCTTCAGTGTATAGCGTTGATAGAGACATTCTAGCTCGTCGTTCTCGAAACGCAGCGTATTCCATGGACGTCCTCTGGTCGCTTTCACGGCATGATCCATTGCCAGCGACGTTGCTATGGTTACGCCAAACCGCCTAATAGGCGGTTAAATGGTGGCAACGCAAACAGAATAATTGTCGAATAGAAGTGTGAGAGATGCAAAAAGTGTGCTAAAAGTAGAAGAAGAAAAATTATAAAGAAACATCATTAAAGTGGGTTGGCTGACATAAATTCAAGAAGAAATAAGAAACCAATCAGCAGATTTCAATAACTTCAACCAGCTGTGAAAAAGAAGACAAAACTAGAAGCAATTTAAGCTTTTATGAACTTTAAACCCAAAATGACCCAATTAGCGATCTATTATTTTTATTTGTCTCAATTGACTCAATGCGCACATATGTTTTGTTTCTATCAATCAATCTTTTTTCAAATTTTAGCTTTGTTTATTAAAATTGAACACGTTACTTTCAACGCGCCAATTATCTAAATGGCTTAGAATCTGGTATTTCTTTTTTTTTTCATCACGATTTCATTAAATAAATACTTTATTTATCATCTTCATCAATCATTAATTATATCGTTAATTGATTAAAACCAATGCAATTTAATAACAATGAATTTAACAAAAAAAAAACAAAACAAATTTCTTTGTTTATAACTAATAAATAAACCATAAAAAATATTTTGTAGCTAATAATTTGCATATCATGCGGATTTTAGCCGCAAAACGCGCACCAAAAAAAAAAACAAAAATTCAAAACAAGCAAACCAAATTCAAAATTGATGAACTAAATCAATTTTGCCCACGCAAATGAAACTGAAAAATAAAATTTACAAGCAATAAATTGTAAAGCCTTTTTGTTTGCAGCTGCCACAGAAGAAGATACTGTTTTGCTTGTTTTTTGTATTTTAGATACAAGTTTGTCAGATATGACAAATTTTGTGTACGGCAGCATTAAAAATTGCACCAATTAAACGAATTCGACAAATAAACGTATAAATTTCAAATATAATAAGCGGGAGGATGTGAATGCTTGGGTGAGATGTTGAGATTCGGTTTCAAGGTCTTTCTTTGTGATAATGTTTCAAGCTCAAGATGGCAGAAAAAATAATTAAGTGAAAGTTAAAATTTGGTTTAAGTGCAAGCTTAAGTCAAAGTTATGACTACTTTGTGTAAAATATTTAAATATAAAGGTGGATAATGGCTACATTAAATTTCCTGAAAGACATATTCTTACTTTCACTGTAAGCATTAGCAAGCAAGAATAATGTGTCTATTTGATGATCGTGAATCTTCTACTTTTTTACGACGAAGCACTTGATTTAATATTTTTGATTGACACAATTTTTTCACATTTAGAGCATCTATAAAGATTAATATGTCAACTTTCAGGCTGAAATAGAAAAAAACAAGTTAAGAAAGTCTGAAGTCAGTCTAGCCCGACTATGAAATACCCTGAACCTACTTTTTCCAAATACAATAATAGTATTGTAAATGTAAGTATTCGAGGCTAATGAAGCTAAAATTTACACATACCAAGTTTTAATCCTGTAGCTCACATGTTAATACCTTTATAGTGTTTTCGCTATTCTAGGTTGTTACGCCCTATTTTTCAAGCCAATACATCGTAGGTTTGGAATAAAATACATGCATACCAAATTTTATCTCTGTAGTTAAACATAAGCTTATTTATGGAGTTTAAATTTTTTGGGTTATATCGGAGGTAGGCATGTTAATTTTTAGGTTTGTATGGGAGGCAGGCGTGTCAAATTTAAAAAAAATTTTTATTTTTTTAGTTTACGGGTGCGATCATTGGTTAGTCAAAATATATCTTTAGTCAAAGATATATTTAATAAATCAAAGTTACAAAAATTCGAGTTATACATATGGGCATCTCCCAGTGGCACGGACGCGACATTCGCACGGTTTTAATAACTCGAAAGACAAGTAAGAAACAAAATGAGCCGATATGTATTTTAAGTGTTCTAAAGCGATGAAAGAGTGCTACATTTTATAAAAATATTGGCAAGATTTAGTACAAATTAGTACAAAGTAATAAGCAATCATACAATGGAACGGACGCGACAAAAAACAGTAGTATTTTTAGACTGGTATAGAAATATGCAAAATTTAGCTAATTTTGAGAACTTTTTTTTATGTATAGTATACATGTTAATGGAGGTCAAACGATAACTTTTCTTCGTAGACTTATGAAATATGAGAATTATCTCTTACCTTTTTTTGAAAAGATATAGCACGAATATGGACGCGACATCATGGATGCGACAAATTTTTCCGACAGTAGTAAAATACAGTAAAGATGTTCATTATAAATTTTAATAAAAATACATCATAATAAGTTAAATTCAAGTTACATAGCAGTAAAACTAATCAAAATAAAAAAAAAATAAAGTTAAAAGCTGTTAGAGTGCTTTATTTTAATGGTTTTTCTTCACTTTTGGTGGACCTTTTTTGGGAGATGCCCATATGTAGGATTACTATACATTAGACCGGATCAAAATTTAGATTCCGCCGGTCGGGGTCTTAAAAGTTAGAGGAACTCATTAAAATGATTTCTGCATACTTTTTTATTTATTTTATTTTTATTTTATTTTTCACAGAACGCATACCCACATCTTCTTAAATGTTAAATTTCTTACTCGTACAAACATTTTGACATTGAAAAATTTTTAAAATTTTGTGTCATTATAACTCTTATTGACCACCAAAAATTGAATTTTTTGCTTTTTTTAAAAAGGCATTTTTTTAAAACCGCTGTAAAAGACACATTTTTTTATTAGATTTACGTGTTCACTGCTTTATCGTCCAGTTTTCGATAAATTTTTTTTTTTAATCACAGAGCTTTGATTAAAGCGATACACAGAACAAAAGAAGAACTTAATACCTTTCTAACAATAACAATTCCACGTAACCCCACGGACAGGGTTTTGATTTAATACCACTAATTCTGTTGAAAAATTGCGCTAAGTCCTTATATGTTGGCTTAACGCTGCTATTTAATAAGTCTCTTTCAGTTGGTACGGTTATAGACGATTGGAAAGTTTCGTTTATATCGCCTGTATTGAAATCAGGTCAAAAAGGCCTTATAGAAAACTATAGGCCAATAGTAAAACTTTCAATCATACCTAAAATTTTAGATAAAATTATAAATAAACGATTATTTGCCGATTTTAAAAATTATATTTCAATAAACCAACATGGCTTTTTCAGTGGTAGGTCCACGAATACGAACCTTGCAATATTCTCGAACTACTGCTTAAACGCTATTGAAAATAACTTACAAGTTGATGTGTTATACACTGATTTTACAAAAGCATTCGACAGTCTAAATCATAAACTAATAGTTAACAAACTTGAAAAACTAGGAATACATTCAGTATTTTTAAAGTGGATAACTTCGTATCTTTCCAATAGAAAGTTGGTGGTAAGAGTAGAAGATCAGTACTCTAGAGTTATTGATGCGAAATCCGGTGTTCCACAAGGTAGCCACCTGGGGCCTCTCTTGTTTATTGATGTTTCTAATTTGTTTTCATTTTGTAAATTTTTACTTTACGCTGATGATTTGAAAATATTCATTGCTGTAAAGAATCTTAATGACTGCGCTAAATTGCAAAGAGAGATTAACCTTTTTATTACATGGTGTGATATTAATGGCTTAAGTCTAAACTATAACAAATGCAAGATTGTCACATATACTCGGAAAAATTTACCTTGTGTTTATAATTATTCTACCAACACAAATATTTTATTAAAGCGTGAACTTGTTGTTAAAGATCTTGGAGTCTTTTTTGATGCGAAATTCTCTTTTGATTCTCATATGGAGTATATTATCTCAAAGGCAAATTCAAAACTCGGTTTTTTAAAAAGAAATTCTAAAGAATTTTTGAATCCTTTTACAGTTCAAACACTATTTTTTTCATTAGTAAGATCAATTTTAGAATATGCTTGTGTCATTTGGTGTCCGATGTATGGAACTGATATTGTTCGAATTGAAAGGATTCAAAAAAGCTTTTCTAGATTTGCATTGCGACATACGTATTCATATGAAAACATGCCATCCTATGACTCGCGTTGTCAACTCTTAGGTTTACAAAAACTGGACAATAGACGTAAAACTCAGTGTGTTCTTTTTATAAAAGATTTAATTGATAGCACCATAGATTCCCCGGAATTACTTGGTCTTATTATGTTTAATGTTCCACAAAGGACGCTTAGAAATGCAAATCTTTTTCATTCTCGCTTCCATAGAACTAACTATGGAGCGAATGAGCCTATTTCTAGATGCATATCTCTTTGTAATTTAGCAGGGAGTCATTGCGATTTTACGAAAGATAGAAATAAGTTTAAAATTGATGTTAAAAATTTCTTTTATTCAAACTAGTATTAAGTATTAGGCTAAGTATGTAATCTGTAAGGGCATAGCCCAGTAGATGGTAAACTAAATAAATAAATAAATAAATCTAATAAAAAATGTGTCTTTTACAGCAGTTTTATAAAAATGCCTTTTTAAAAATAGCAAAAAATTAAATTTTTGGTGGTCAATAAGAGTTATAATGAAACAAAATTTTAACAATTTTTGTATGTCAAAATGTTAGTATGAGTAAGAAGTTTAACATTTAAGAAGATTTGGGCATGAGTTCTGTGCAAAATAAAAAGTTATAAGCAAAAAACATGTTTTTTTTACTAAAAAGGACCTTCAGGAGAATCATAATTGCTTCGGCGGTTTTTCTCCGATTTGAAAAAAAAGTATGCAGAAATCATTTTAATGAGTTCCTCTAACTTTTGAGACCCCGACCGGTTGAAATTTTTTGTATCCATATAAGAATGATCCGGTCTACTATACATATAAAAATAAATTACACACTGAAATAAACAAAATATAATTTAAAATTAAGCAAAAAATTCACAATTGGTTTTAAAAAAAAGTCGAACATAAGACAAAATAAATACTGGTTGATAATTTCAATATTTAAAATGGAAACTTCATCGAATGGAGTTAGAATAAGGTATTCAGAGGGTCGCTGATTACGAATCTGATGTCAAAAACTGGGAAAAACTTTAAAAATGGCATTGAGGAAATTATGCTTTAAAATATATGTTTTAAATTTTAAAATTTTTGTTTCAATATTGTATTAAAAACAAACATTTTTCTATACTGAGAATTTTTTCTTTTCTTTAAATCATCTTTAAATCATTTGCTTAAAACTAAAATTAAATTGTGTTAAGCTCTATTTGGAAAACAAATTCGTTTGATATGAAAACAGTTTCATTTAATTTTAACACAAATATCACATAACAAAAATTTTTAAACAGTTACAAAAAAGCGGCATTTCTATTTCTAATTGTATTATTATATAAGCGGATGTAACCGGGTGTTACTCGGGGTTGTGCCTCGAAAGACAGAAAGAGACGATTTTCAAAACCGCTCTCATTTTTAAGTTTTTAAAATTATCAATTCAATTTTTAAATTTTTTATATTATCGTTTTTTTGGGTTTTGCCCCCTCCTTCCGTCGAAAGTGTTTAGTCAAATTTCCGTAAAACACCCACACTCAGTTCCGAAAATGGACACCCACGCTCAGAAAAAAAACACATATCTTCCTCCGGTGAAAAATTTCTATATTTTCGATAATAGCAATTTTCTTCTTTCAAATAAAATTTTCTTCAATTAGAATAAATTTTCACATTTCCGAAGAAATATTTCTTCAATTCTAGGAAATGGAAATATTTCAATGTCTCTTATAATGACAAATATTTTTATTGCACAAAACAATTCTCATTTATACAGAAAAATTTTTTGAAAATGAAAATTTTTTCCTATATTTTGATAAAAAATTCACTATGAGAAGTATGTTTTTCAATAAAACCAAATGTTTTCTCAAAAATAAAGAGTCTTTTTCTCTTAAATCGAATAATTTTTATATTTTTCTCTTTTTCATAGAAGGTTTTTATCATTTTTAGAGAATTTTTAGGATCGCATTTAGAGAAAAGCAAAAGAAAAATGCGTTTAAAGTTTTTCTTAGCATGCATTTAATATGCAATTTTATCTCAAATAAATTCTAATTTTAAAAAATCCTATAAGCATCGATTCGATTTTTGGATTGTCTTCGTTCAACTTCGGTTTTGGTCGCTACTGTTCGGTTAATTTTTTTTTCATCTTTATATAGCTTCTGCTGGTATTCGTTAAACTTCTTTTTTTTTTCGTTCGTCTTTGGTTCTTGACTTCGTTTCCCTTCGGCTCATTCCTTGATTTTTGTCGAAAGAACTTTTAAAAGCATAGGATCTATTTACGTAACAGATACAAATGCTTGACAAGTTTCATCAAAATCGGTTCATCCGTTTTGACGTGAATGAGCCAAATGTAGTTGATTGAATAAAGCGCCCTCTCATGGAAGTTTTCTGAAATTTAAATAGCCTCAATTCTGTTGCAGAGTCAAGTTATTTCACGTACCAAATTTTAGTAAAATCGATCAAGTCATTTTGGAGTTATTGAGTCATAACAATGCACTACTTAAAGCGCCCTCTTTCGGAAGTCTTTGGAATTTTTTAATATTTTATGTTTTATCTTGGATGCAGTTGAACCCTCATACAAAATTTCATTGAAATCGGTCCAAGAGTTTAGGAGTTATTAAGTCTTAAAACGCACTATTTAAAGCGCCCTCTTGCGGAAGTCTTTGGAATTTTTTATAGCTTATGTTTTCATTTTTTTATTTTTTTTTTATTTATACCAAATTTCATTGAAATCGGTACAGGCGTTTAGAAGTTATTATAGAGTGCCACGCCCACATGCTTCCGCCCACTTTTTTACACCCCCTATATCTTTCTCACTATGAAAGGAACTCGGTGTCCAAATTTTAGCGCAATCGGATAAACGGTGCGCGAGCCTATACGGAACAGACAGACAGACAGACAGACAGACAGACAGACAGACAGACAGACAGACAGACAGACAGACAGACAGACAGACAGACAGACAGACAGACAAACATACATTTGATTTTATATATTAGATATTAGATTATTATTGTTTTTGATTTTGTATGGGAGATACATACAAAAGTAATCCGATCTTAAAGAAATTCTGTCAGCAGACTAGAAAAATAGAGTAAGAGATGTGTACTCTCTATGAGGTACTGCCCTATGGGTACCTCAATTGGAGATTAGTAAATTTTAACATGATTTTGTGAGATATATACAAAACTTGCACGATCTTAACAAAACTCCGTCAGAATGCTAGACAAATAGAGCAATAGATGTGTACTAAAAAAATAATTTCTTTTCGAACTTTAATAAAATTTCAATAATTTTTCATACAAAGTTGACCCAATTGACCATTTTCGCCAAAACTTATTGAAACCTTCTTGAAAATATTAACCTTCTTCTAAGTTTCTTGTTTGTTAGAAGGGGAAGCTAATATTTAAGAAATCATAAATTAATGCTTCAAATATAATCCCATAAAAAGTGTCGTCAAAATCCAAGAATCTGTTTTTTTTTCATTTCTATTCAAAATATACTTAATTTATAATAGTTCAATAATTCATAGTTCATTTCTATTCATATAAAATATGAATATGAATTTTTAGCAAGAATTCATTTTTCGAAACCTTCATTACATTCTTGTTTATGAAAAAGAGCAGATAATATTGTGAAAAAGATAAGTTAATATATCAATAAAAATTATAAAAAAATTTCGCGAAAATCTAAGAATACTTTTTTTTTAAAAAATAAAGAAATTTTATTTTACAAAAAAAAACATTTTCTTCAAATGGAACTAGTATCTTATGCCAAATACAATTTCTTATAATCATTTTTGCTTTTTTAAAAAAAACATGCTAAATTTTTAAAATTGCTAACTTTAATTTGAATTACTTAAGTAATGATTAATTAATTAAATTACTTCAAGTAATAAGGTGTAGTATAAAGACTTCGCATTTATTTATTACTAAAAATTTGTTTGAAAAACTTAAACATTTTTTGCAACTGAAAAATATTTTATACAACTATATTAAATCATAACATCCTATTTCCTACCTCTCTATTTTCAACAAAAAATTAGATTTTTAAAAATTTTGTTTTAGAAGTGTCCGCCATTTTGTAATTTTTAATTAAAAATGTTTAAATATAAAATAACAATAATTTTTGTCGAGTGTATAACAAAAACATACTGCACTTGTTTCACTCGACTTTCCTTTTTCTCCTACTTATCGATATCTCTGTTTTCAAACCAAGGCAGACTTGATTGATTAGGGTTGACACCTAGTTTCAAGTTTAAAAGCAAAAAATTAAATTCATGGCAATTTTTATGATGTCGACAGGACAACCACACATAATGGAATATTTATATGATGAAAACAGAGCAGATATATTTTTATCAGGTATGATTGATTTGACTTGATTTGGTTGTTGGGAAATATTTTGTGCCACTATTTTAGGTTACAAATTATGTTAATCTTTTATTCAAATCTTCATTTGAACCTGCTTTAACAAGGTTTTTTTTATTTTTATAAACATACCATTTCAATTCGCAAACTGTAAAATTTATTAGACTTTAAATGGCTTATTAAATTGTGTGCTATTTATATTAACAACACTGTAAAAGTAATACCTTGAATGCTTAAAAGAAGATTTACATTAGCAGCTGCTTGGTGTTTATGGCAAAAGAATCTCACAGTATGGCACATCTTTGCATCTTTATGGCAAGCTTTTATTTTTAATATCTGCCAAACTTAACTGAGTGCGCTTTTGCGTTCGCTTCTGGCAAGTTTCAGGCTGCTGCCTGATGAGTAATGATGTTGTTCTTTTTATTTTTGTGTGTACCTATTGTTATCGTCCTGGTGTACCAGCCATTCAAGGATATCCAATGGACACTGACAACACATGAGCAACCGCAGCGCAATAGCAACAGCATGTTAATAAATTTACTTGAATGGACCCTAAAGTGCGACATGGAGTGGTCATCATGTTGGAAGTGAAGCATTTTTGTTCAGCATCAACCGCTCGAGTGTGTAAGTGGGAGAGCAGATTATTTAATAAATGCTCGAGCAGGAGTGTGCAGGAGTATTCTCTAGTGGGCAATATTGTTTATTTTGGGCGAACATACAATTAAATACTTGTGAATAAATTCATTAGAATAGCGGTATAAATTAATTTAAAGCTTTTGCTTAGCCAGCAAGTTTTCAACATTAAACTTTAAATTTGCTTTTAAGTCAATTTTTATATCTTTGTGTCTGTTATTAGGTATGTATGAGTCTAGGAACGCTTGAATTGGGCTCAGCTATAAATTTTCTCATTTGGCTGTAAAAATAATGTTTAAATTCATATTTATATTCATTTTCACAATAATTTTCATATTCATATTCATATTCTTATTCATATTCATAATCATATTCATATTCATATTCATATTCATATTCATATTCATATTCATATTCATATTCATATTCATATTCGTATTCAAATTCATAATCATATTCATATTCATATTCATATTCATATTCATATTCATATTCATATTCATATTCATATTCATATTCATATTCATATTCATATTCATATTCATATTTATTTTCATATTCATATTCATATTCATATTCATATTCATATTCATATTCATATTCATATTCATATTCATATTGATATTCATATTCATATTCATATTCATATTCATATTGATATTCATATTCATATTCATATTCATATTCATATTCATATTCATATTCATATTCATATTCATATTCATATTCATATTCATATTCATTTTCATATTCATATTCATATTCATATTCATATTCATATGCATATGCATATTCATATTCATATTCATATTCATATTCATATTCATATTCATATTCATATTCATATTCATATTCATATTCATATTCATATTCATATTCATATTCATATTCATATTCATATTCATATTCATATTCATATTCATATTCATATTCATATTCATATTCATATTCATATTCATATTCATATTCATATTCATATTCATATTCATATTCATATTCATATTCATATTCATATTCATATTCATATTCATATTCATATTCATATTCATATTCATATTCATATTCATATTCATATTCATATTCATATTCATATTCATATTCATATTCATATTCATATTCATATTCATATTCATATTCATATTCATATTCATATTCATATTCATATTCATATTCATATTCATATTCATATTCATATTCATATTCATATTCATATTCATATTCATATTCATATTCATATAAATTTGTTCTATTCACTCATTGCCATAAACAAAATTTTTCGTTTTAGTGCCTCAATCACGCAAGGACAAATATCCTGCTGACATCATTCAATCAACGCAGCTTAGGATGATATCATAATAATTTACATTTAAATCCTCACGACAATAAGCAATAAAATATTCGATTTAAAGACTTACATATTCAAACCTTTTTTTTGGTAAGAAAATCCGCTTAAGAAATGCGCAGTAAATTCGGCGAAGTTAACCTTCATTGCTGTAAAAAACAACACATTGTTTAACCTTTTTATGGCTTAAGCAATCAATTTAGAAAATCTCTTCAATATTTTTTTTCCAGCTGACGAAGTGAAAAATTATACTTTCACGTATATATTTTTAGATGCTATTTTCTATGTGTTGGTGTATCTGTGTCTGCTGCTGTTAAATGCATAGCTATCGAATATTTATAGATCGATTTTTTTAATGGCGTTACAAAACTTCTGCTGGTGTAACATATAAAACATAAAATATTTTTTTTTTTTTTAATATTTTTAAGTATTATATAAATACACATTTTGGTTCAAGGTCATTAGAAAAACATTTTCCACTTGAATCGGGGGACAACCCGATTGTGTGCTGTTTATGAGCTCGCGCCTAAACGTATGCTTCTTGTTTGATATGAGTTATAAAATGTGCGTTTTGTATCTGAAGTTAACTATACAAACATACAAACTGGCACTAATGTAAAAGAGCCCTTTTGAAAATCTTTGCTGATCAATGTAAAAACTTTCAAGTACCTTTTTTTTTTGTGTTGAATGCTGTTGTGAAAACTTTTTCAACAGAATTTGTATAAAACTTGGAGTGGGTAACTCTAAGAGTTTGTAATGATTAAAAGTTTATTATGTTGAAGACTTCAGCGAACACTGAATTTAAGTGAGAGCTGTCTTCGAATTTGATTTCTATGCTAAGTTTAATGGAATGGTTGAAAGCTTTGGGATAAACTTTGATTTGCATAATAGATTTCAACGAAAGATAAATTTGATAGTAAGTTAAAATAAGACATATATAAGTTAATATTTTAGTATCGTAGGTCTTTTAGCGAAGGATATTACAAAGATATTAACAAAGGCAATTGGAAATTCTGCTTTAAGTTTTTTTTTTTAAATAAAATATTTGTTTGGCAAACTTTTAAATAGCTATTGAGAAATACTTCCCGTATTTCTTATATTGTATCTTAAGGCGCCACAAAATTTAATGCCTTATTAAAAATTAAATTTCAAAAAATATTATAATGGATATCGACCAACTGTTATTTTATTGAATAGGAAAAATATAGCACTTAATTTATAAATTATTGTTATTGCTTAAGCATGTCTTATTAAAGAAGAGAAAAAAAACTGGTACACTGCTAGTTGTTATCAAAAAATTTGTGTGCATTTGAAAATAAAAACCAAGCAGATTTAATACAAATAACAGAACTATAACATAAAAAGTCAAAATTTACAAAAACAGATTTTTTTAGGGTTAAAAATGGTTTCATTTCATCATCATGGTATCGACGAGAATGACTGCTGTTCAAAGTATGTGGCGCAAAAATTATTCAAATCGGAAAAATTTCAAAATTTTTCAAAATTTTCTTAAGAGCAAAAAATTGTGGTGCCGACCAAAAAAATGTGTATAAAAATTTAAAAAGGCAAAAAACCCCAAAAAATTTCATAAAAGCATTTTAAAAAGCTCCACAAGCAATATCAATCTAAGATCCTTAAAAGTTGGCTGAAACATTTTTTTGTAGAACTAACTAGGACTAGCTTGAATTAATGTCTAATAATAATTGTAATTTTTCTGGATGTACAACATTAATTAAAATGTATTTTCACAAAAACAAAAATACACGCAATAAATTTATTACAATAATTACAATAAATACAATTTTTTTTATAATTATTTTTGCATGCAAAAAGAGAAATTAAGAAACAGTTTCGTTAATATCGTAAGTGTAGACGTAGAATTCCGTTTAAGTAGTAATTTAATAAATAACCTTTGCTGCTTTGCCTCTTTGGTTCGATTGTTTTGGCAATTTGTCACGTGTTTTTTATTTATCTTACGAAGATTAACAAATAAATTAATTCAGTAAAACACAAGTTACGAACTTCTTATCAAGACCAAAACACTGACAAAGTTTAAAGTAAGAAAAAAAAAATTAATTTGTTATAAGCGAATAGTTCTCGACTGACAAAATAGTTGCTTGATTTCGGTGATGAAAAGTGTTTAATATTTGCCATCAACGAAAAGAAAGTATTTTAAGTGTGTGCACAAACAGACACACAATTGTGAATCACAATCGCAGTCACACAACTGCTACACAGCTCGCTTTCGTTGATGACAAATGTTAAATATTTGCCATAAACGAAAAAAACACGAATGTGTTACAGCTTAAGTAAATAAAAAATTCATTCTAGACAATATCTCACAATAGATCAATGGAAGCATGCTAGACTGGCACGCGGGAGACGTGGGTTCGATTCTTGGCTGTGTAAGTATCAAAAATTTTAATTTAATTACTGAAATTCTAATTCTGTTTCATTAACTGCTTGGTCAAAAGGAACCGTCAAAATAAGTTTTACTTAAAAAAAACATTGATTAAAATAAAAAAAAATATTTGATGTTTCTGTTGGGGATTGAACCCAGGTCCATCGAGTTCCTAGACTCGACCGCCAGCACACTCGGCTAAACTTGAGCTTATAACACAATGATAAAATTTCATTAAGTTCGATGTTTTTTCGTTACAAGCAAGAATATTTTTAAGTTGATGACAACTGAATATTCGTCTGCGGCAAATAAAGTTCGCAAACGAAGTATAGTTGGTGAATTTTTCAGTTGCGGTAAACGAAAAATTTCTTTGCGTGAAGGCTGTCAGTTTATCCTTAAGTGTTACCCAAAAACGTTGCGTGTGCTTGAAAAAAATTGTAAACCGATCCCATACTAACCGCACTATAAGACGTAGTTCTGTGTCAAAATCAGAATCATAAAAATCAATTTTTGGTCAAACCGTCCGATTTCAATGGCCGATATACAATTTATTTATCTTTTGAATTTAAACAAATTTTTTTTTTGTAAATATGGGCATCTCCCAAAAAAGGTCTACCAAAATTTAAGAAAAAGATTAAAATAAAGCACTCTAACAGCTTTTAACTTTATTTCTTTTTTATTTTGATTAGTATGACTGCTATGTAACTTGAATTAAACTTATTATGATGTATTTTTATTAAAATTTATAATGAACATCTTTACTGTATTTTACTACTGTTGGGAAAAATTTGTAGCGTCCATGCTGTCGCGTCCGTATTCGTGCTATATATATTAATAAAAAAGGTAAGAGATAACTACAATATTTTATAAGTATACGAAGAATAGTCATCCTTTGACCTCCATTAATACGTATAATATATTTAAAAAAAAGTTCGCAAAATTAGCTTAATTTTGCATATTTCTATACGAGCTTAAAAAAACTTCTATTTTTTGTCGCGTCCGTTCCATTGAGTGATTGCTTATTACTTTGTACTAAATCTCGCCAGTATTTTTATTAAATCTAGTACTCTTTCATCGCGTTAGAACACTTAAAATACATATCGGCTCATTTTGTTTCTTTCTTGTTTTTTGAGTAATTAAAACCGTACGAATGTCGCGTCCGTGCCACTGGGAGATGCCCATATGTGTTTTGGTTGCGCTATTTTACGACATTTTACGACCTATACAAATCAAATAAAATATTTAAATTTCAGCTGCTATATTGGATCCGCCATTTTAAATATCCGACATCAAATTCAAAATTGATGACTCTAAAACCTCCATTTACCGATTCCGATGCAAATCGGACTATTTTTTAATATATTTGCCGCCATATTATTGTGTTTACCTTAGTATAACCACTTTATTATGTTTTTATTTTTTTTTTTTAAATTTTGTTTTATATTACTTTTACATTTTACTTTTTGTGGTTTTTATAAATTTTACAAATTTAAAAATTTTCAATGCTTGTTTTGCCTTGTTCTGCAATTTGGTTGAGTGGAATCTCAAAAATCGACTTTTTGATCCGACACATTTTTGGATTTCAGTGCGTGCTTTTTGTACTAATCCGGGCCTTGAAAATTACTCCGGAATAATATTATAAATCGGTCTAAATAAGTATTTTTCATAATTTTCATAGTAAATTGGTTATTGAACGGAGAAATTGGCCAGAAACCCAGGAATGTGTTAAACTAAGAAACGAACTCATCCAGCCTTACTAATAAATAAAAACTTTATGAGAAAAAAGTGTGCAATTTCAGAAAAAGCTGACTTCTTTATTAAGGTGGGACATAACATTCGCGGCAGAGAAAACAGACCTTTATTTAAAAATTCATAACTCAGTCAAAAACAAACATTTTTCCAAAAATTTTTTTTGTTATTGTAGAGAATTGAACAAATTACAAGAAAAAAAAAATTAAAAAAAAAATATATTTTTCACTCCAACATGGCACTCAAACTGGCGGCAGAGAAAAAAACTGGGCCTCGTGATTGAGGCGCTGGGAGTCGCAAACATTTTCCGGATCTCGAAAAAAAATTACTTTTTTAAATCGTAACAAAATTGGTTTTCGTATGACACGAGCTTTTTTTAAAATTTTGTTTTCAATTTTTGGTGATGTTCCAAATTTCCAAGTGTGTTTTTTCGAAAAAAATATTGACTTTAAAAATTCATAAAAAATCGGAAAAAAATTTAAAAAAAGCTCATATCATACAAAAGTGAATCAAGTTTAAAAAAACTAAAAAAAAAAAACCTTTCGTCAAAAAATGAACCCGCTAGTGCCGCAACTAGTACGAAAAACATGGTTTCGAGATAAACGCGTTCAAAGTTTGTGAACAAAGAAGAATGCAAAGAAAAATAAAAATGCGCTCTCACTAATCCGGCTGTAACTTTTGAACCCGTAGGAATTTTTCCAAGAAATTAGAAATTGTTTTTCTTAGAAGAATATTTACTAAAATACAAAATTATAAAAAAAAACTCGCGTGTAGCAACGTACACGTGGCAGAAGTGAAAGTTCTTTAAAAGTAAGAAATAAGAGAGATTTTAGTGTGAAATAGAGAGAGAAAGTATCTGAAAAGAAATTCAATCAATACGAAATGGAATAATAATATGTTGATTCAATATTTGCATCCAGGGACCGTACCGGCTATGGTTTTTGTCGAAAGTGTATTAACTTTTATCTCTGAATTTTTATTTTTTCCGACAAATTATAACAGTTTTTTGTGCCTCATAGTTTTTTTTTGGGCAAAATAACAGTTATTTTCTGCCGTTTTTTTTTCGGTCAAAAATATCAGGTAATTAATATTTGTTGAAGTCATTTTACCGATAAAAAAATTTTGATATTATTATTTTCATCTCATCGGTGAGACATGTTACACATGGTGTCAACAGTTCAATCTGTCAAGCGGCCTTTAAGAAAACACAAATTGCTTGATATTTTTGACCGAAAAAAATTAATGTCACAAAATAACTGCTATTTTTGACCGATACAATAAAAGTCAAAAGTAACCTTTATTTTTCCTCGAAATATACTAGGCATGAAATTAACTTTTAAAGAATCAGTTTCAAATTTAAAAGCGACTTAATATTCGTGAAATTTTTTATTTGAAAATTGTAAAATAACAGTTATTTTCGGTTCTTGTTTTAGTTCAGTTAGTGTTTTAGTTGCTTTCGAATGTATTCTCAACATTTTCACTTTTTGAATGCTAGATTTCATTTTCATAGTACTCGTTGAAGGAACCTCCGAAAGCAGAGGCAAATCTTGTTGATTATTACCTCCTGTTTCCTGATCATAATAATTGCTAAGTTGAGAGAGGGCCTCATTAAGCGAACGTTGATTGTTGAGTGTATCAACTTGGTTGGCTTTAAAATTTTGTTGAGATGATGGCTGAGTTCCAAAATACATTTTTACAAAGCATCAGTATGTTTTTCTGGGGATTGGTTCTTTGTCAATTCACCAAAATACACTGATGCTTCGTAAAAATGCATTTTGGAACTCAGCCGATGTTGCAATCACCTTACCTTCGTTATTAGTTGCAGACCTGCGGCTACATTCTTAATAGCTCTAATTCGCTCTTTATATTTACGAACGCGTTCTGCTCCTGTTTAAGCCATTTTTCTTAGCTTAAGACGTTTTTTGGCATGGCAAAAACTATTATCGACAGTCTTAAATATTGCACTTTAAACACTTTTTGCTTTTATTATTATATTGAATTAACTGTTTTTGCATGTTGTCAATCATCTGTCAAGTTTTTGATCACAACCAACGAACCAAATTAATGACTGCAGTGAACAGGCAGTTCATTTTTTTCCACTAGATGTGCCTAAATATTTTCGTTTGAAGCTAACAGAAATAAATTTTCCGTGCATACTTTTCGGATAATGTTACGGAGAGAATGTTACGCGTTTAGTTTTAATTACATTTTGTTTGCTAATTTTCATGTGCCTACATGGCGTAAAGGTATAGATTCCGACTCTTAAGCAATGATGTTCGGGGTTCAATTCTCGGCAGCGGCAATAATTTTTTTAAATTTTCATATGAATTGAAAACGTTAGCCTAGCGTTACGAATAAGAGACCTTGAAATTTCACTCGCCGCCAAAGAAGTTTCACTTCAAAAAGTCGATTTAAAAAAACGGCCAATGTCCCAATGTCCCCTTAATGTGAAACCAATAAAAAAAAGTCAGCTTTTTCACAAAAGTCGACTCTTTAAATAAGTCGACTCTTTAAATACCTTTTTGGCAGATTTCATACAAAACATTAAAAGTTGCTCAGAAAAAGTTGTAATTTTTAAGTAATAAACATTGTTTGTTCATTGGTATGAAATTGTGGTAGAATCGACTTTAATGCTAGAGTCGATATTTGAAAAAGTCAAATTTTTCATTTGTCTATTGGCAAGGCTGATCTTGTTTTGCATTCCGAAACTAATTTAAATTGTATACCTACATATTGAATTCAATGATTTGATAGCTGCTTATGAAATTCATCTTTAAAAGTTTTTTTAAACATTTTTTCTTATCAAGATAAATCAGCAATTTATTTGAGTATATCACAAATTCATCAACTTATGCAAGCAAAAAATAAAATACGACAAATAAATTTTTGGAAATAAACAAAGTGATTTAATTTTATGGTTAACACATTTGCTTAATACCATTTTATGTCTCACTGCCAGTAAAAAGTGTGAAGCAACAGCAAGCTGTGCCGGCATGTATTGCTGCTTCAGCTATAACTTGTATCTGTTACAGCAGCTGAGAATACCTATCATGAAGTCAGCGCTGAGCTTGACTTGACTTTTTAAGAAGCAAATAAAAACAAATAAAAGCATAGCAATCTCAGAATGAAAGATGAAAAGCCTGCTATCGACAACGGCTTCATTGCTTTCATCTGCATTTCTGGCAGCCTGACTCTTTGACTGACTGTTTTTTTTTTCTTGATGTCATTTTCTATTGGGGTGAGATGATGTGTGATGCGTGTTTTGAGTTTCTTGTGGCACTATTTCAAAACATTTCAAATCAAAGACTAGCCTATGATTGAAGCAGCGCACCCACGACATGTTATCGCAGCACGCGTTAATGAAATCGCTGGCAGTTGTACAAACATTTTGGTGTATGTCGCGATTTAGCGGCTTGTTTGCTCGTCAATAAAAATTTTTTTTTTTATATGTATTTTTTGTGAAAACAACTTTACAACTGTACAAGATAATTTTTTGGCTACTGCAGGCTTTTCAAGCTGCTGACGGTTTGGGAAGAAGAAAAATAAAACCAAAATAACATCAAAAGCAAAACAAATACATCAGCTATAATTTGCATAATAAAATTGCTTAAAAAGATTTCAAAAACAGACATTTTCCTGCTATTCAATCTAAAAATAGAATATTAATTTGTATGTTCGTTGTCAAAAAGCTTGTCATTATTACACATTACAATCCGCACAAAAAACAACAACATCTGTTTTGCTATCTTCAAACAAGAATCTGGCAACATTTGCAAACGTACATTTGCAGAAGGCTGTGGAATAGTTCGGGCAAAAATGGAACAGTAGAGTTTGACGGAAAGTGTAGTCAAACACAAAGCATGACGTATGGTCAGACAGTGTTAAAACATTTTACAACAGCAACAAGTCTACAAGCAAAAAGTTTGAAAAATATTATTGGCAGTTCTTCCAGTTCATTTGGGTCATCTAAAGAAACCTTTAAGTTACTGAATGCACAATACATTGTTTTATCCACGAAGACACCCGGGCACAAGTCTTAAATGAAATGCAGAGGTCTGTGAAAAAAAATGGATGTAATGACTTTGATTTTGATTTTGATTTTGATTTTGATTTTGATTTTGATTTTGATTTTGATTTTGATTTTGATTTTGATTTTGATTTTGATTTTGATTTTGATTTTGATTTTGATTTTGATTTTGATTTTGATTTTGATTTTGATTTTGATTTTGATTTTGATTTTGATTTTGATTTTGATTTTGATTTTGATTTTGATTTTGATTTTGATTTTGATTTTGATTTTGATTTTGATTTTGATTTTGATTTTGATTTTGATTTTGATTTTGATTTTGATTTTGATTTTGATTTTGATTTTGATTTTGATTTTGATTTTGATTTTGATTTTGATTTTGATTTTGATTTTGATTTTGATTTTGATTTTGATTTTGATTTTGATTTTGATTTTGATTTTGATTTTGATTTTGATTTTGATTTTGATTTTGATTTTGATTTTGATTTTGATTTTGATTTTGAATTAAGTTTGAATTTCAATTTGAATTTTAATTCGAATTTGAATTTCAATTTTTATTTGAATTTGAATTTGAATTTGAAATTTAATTTTAATTTGAATTTGAATTTGAATTTGAATTTGAATTTGAATTTTTATTTGAATTTGAATTTGAATTTGAATTTGAATTTGAATTTGAAATTTAATTTTAATTTGAATTTGAATTTGAATTTGAATTTGAATTTTTTGAATTTGAATTTGAATTTGAATTTGAATTTGAATTTGAATTTGAATTTGAATTTGAATTTGAATTTGAATTTGAATTTGAATTTGAATTTGAATTTGAATTTGAATTTGAATTTGAATTTGAATTTGAATTTGAATTTGAATTTGAATTTGAATTTGAATTTGAATTTGAATTTGAATTTGAATTTGAATTTGAATTTGAATTTGAATTTGAATTTGAATTTGAATTTGAATTTGAATTTGAATTTGAATTTGAATTTGAATTTGAATTTGAATTTGAATTTGAATTTGAATTTGAATTTGAATTTAAAATTGAATTTTAATTTGAATTTGAATTTGAATTTGAATTTGAATTTGTATTTGTATTTGAATTTGAATTTGAATTTGTATTTGAATTTAATTTTGATTCTGATTT